>OZ034801.1:8227454-8955016 GCA_964028335.1 Altica lythri | reverse complement strand
ATAAATATATTAACGGAAATTGATTAATTTTTAAAGTGTTACAGATAAAAAAAATCGACTCTTAATCGATACTTAATATTCTAAATTTCCCATTACCAAAATTAAATAGTAAAAATTTCTCCTAGTACTTTATATATAATTTGGCATATTCGACTCTAAATCGATACTTAATATACTAAATTTCACATTACCAAAATTAAATAGTAAAAATTTCCTCAAGTACTTTATATATAATTTGTCATATACTTTATATTCTAAATTTCCCATTAAAAATTAATTAGTAAAAATTCCTACAAAGTACTTTATATATAATTTGCCCTATACTAAAATTTCCCTAAAATTATTTATTTTATATTTATTTTTTTCTTGTAAATTAGATTTTAATATAAAGAGTGGGTATAAATATAAGCGAAATATTCAATTTTATTAAGTTAGTTCCAGTTGTTTCTTGAAGTGCTATTATCTATAATTATTACAGTAAGTATACTATTCTATACTCTTTATACACGATTTTTTATTAATTTATTCACTTATTTATTTAAAATGTATATATCTGTTATATATATATATATATATATATATATATATATATATATATATATATATATATATATATGCGTCTACTATTTTTCTTTATACATGATTTTTTTATTAATTTATTTACTTATTTATTTATTTATTATACATTTTATATGTTTTTTGATATATAATGCGCTTTACGTTATTTATATACTTACAATTTTATTTATTTCTTATAGATGGATTTAACAAAAATCAACAAATCTTCCATAATAAAAAAACAAAATAGTAAGCCGTTGGTAAAGCTAAGCGCCTTAGAGGTCAATAAAAAAAACAAAATAGTGGATGCAAAAATTGTGAATTCCACCTATGGAAAAACAATTTTGCTTGAGATGGAGGACATGGTAGTTTTTCTACCGAAAAGGGTGCTGGAGGACTACACTCCCTTCATCGACGAATTGAAAAACCAAAAATATGGCTTGGTGTTCCACGGGGTGGTGGACACCGGTAAACCGAAGCCTGCGGCTTCGTTTGAAGTAGTACAAATATAAAATATTAAATATATTTTTTAATAATTGCAAAATTGTTTTATTATTAATAACCACATTTTTTTATTATTTTTTTTATTATAAAAAGTAAAATATTTACATAGGTAATATAACACATTTCAATTAGGTATTTATATTATACTCTTGATTACCTCCGTAAGAGGGAAATATTCCATTAAACAATCGTGAATAATGATGCAATATACTTTTGTATCTTTTGGAAAACCATTGTTAGCTTCAATTTCTAATTTTATATCGACAGTTGAAGATTTCATTCCATCTTCTTGTTTTGAACAATCTATTACAAATAAGGCATGATCTTTAAATGCTTGATAATCTAAAAGTGATCGTCTCTCAGTCGAATATGAATAACTAGGATAAAATTCAGTGTAGTTATAATGAGCTGCAGCATAATCATTTTTCTCAAAGTCCAGTTGCATTCTTTCATTAGGCCAATATTCACCATTAAGAGATACTCGAACACTTGATATATTAACATTATCAAAAATTGTTGAATCCTTTTCTTTTCTATTGCGCCTCTCAGTTTGAAATGTTACTATAACATAACGCGGTTTTTCAATTGATGAGCTTGTTTTAACATTCCAGATTTCTCTTCTTGCACCGTCTTTAATTGAGGGTAGTTCATTAAGATCCCACTTTCTGAATGGAATATATATTGGTATATTATTTTTAATAGGTTCCATCAATTTAATTTTAATTTCATCATTGGGAAACACATGTTTCACTTTCAGTTCCATACTATTTATAATAATCTTAACAGTTGTTGTAGTTGCGGTACTACCAGCACCTACCTCATTTACAATAATACTATCATTATCGTAACTAGCTCGTACGAGACGAAATGTTTGTCTCCCATAAGCTATTGTTGTATAATCATTAAAAATGTTGAAAATATGTTTAAGAGGAATCAACAAACTAAAAGATTTATCATCTTCATTTAAGAACGGATGGTTAGGAAAATTCCATCCAGCAATACTCATAAATCTTGCATAATCACTGCGATAGCATAGCATACTACGTACGGCGCTAACAATTCCGGGATCTCTCACTGTTTCAATTTCTTTTGAACTTTCACTATATGAACAGGAATCGAATAGAAATACCCCAAAATTGGGAGCTAGATGTACGTTTCCACCTCCCACTATATCTAATCTACCTTTAATTTCTAATAAAGATTCATGTAGAGCAAAAAACGAATCAGCTTGATTTATTACAAACTCTACGACATCATTGTTATTAAATGATTTCACATATGGAGTGTACGATCTAAATTCTTCTTTTCTAATCGAAACATCATACTTTGGTTCACGATGTAGATCAAAAATGGGGTCAACTTTAAGTCGCTTAGATTCAACTTCAGATCGTATATATTTACGGTTTACCATATTTAACTTTAAGTCCAATCGATTGTAAAAAATCTCTGTTTACTCTAGTTAGTTTACGATGCTTGCAAGATCTAGATAAAACTGATGATTTTTTAGTTGGAACCGTCCTTTTATGTTCTATAATGAGACCCATTTATCGTTCTTGTAAAACTAGATGAAGGGTGCTTCTTTCTCCGCGAAAGTTAACAGGTCTTAAATCTTGATCAGACACCCTTACAATGATGTGATTAATTTCTTTCAAATTCTTTATAGGCAAATATATTGGATTGATAGGTCTCTCGTTGATAGCAAAACCAGGATCTACTGTTATAGGAATATCTAAAATTATATGAGCTGGTGTATTTCCATAGAAAGCTCCTTCAGTAATGTTGCAGTCAAAAAGTAGACTTGTCACTTTATTAATATTCACAGGTAGATCTGAAGAATGAACTATTCCAGGTTCTAATATTTTATTAGAAAATCCTAGGAGATTAGCAAGACTATCAGTCTTTTCAAAAGAGATTTCAAATAGTTTACTATAAATTTCGCACTGAAGGGTATTATTATTTGGTTCTAAGAAAAAATCTTCTTCAGCAATGTTTTTTTTTAACATCAATTGTTTTTTTATATAAGCAGCTATATCACTAATCTCGTAACAACCTACAGGTAGAAGTATTTCTCTTTCTCTAAGTTGTTCTAAATTGTCGTACTCGAAGTAGTAAAATTTTTCACCATCAATATTAGGTATTGAATTGTAGGAATGAAACCCTAGCACTGCTAAATAGTAACTTTTATATGGATTAAGTACAAGAGGTGTTGACGGTGTAAAAGAGAACTCGTTATTGGTACTCGTTAAGGTTAAAAGTTGCGACATGACTAACCATTATCAGAAAATGTTATGATTTAAATAATAGACTAATGTGCTAATCATTAAATTTATTTATAACATATAAAACAAAATAGACATTTTGACGTCATATTTCCACAAACATCTGACCATTCATGACAATCCGGATCTATACTGCATGGTAAATATTCTTTTAAATCCTCACGTATTTCACATGGCAGTTTATACCAAACTGAAGGTGAAATATTTTCCATAAGTATTTCAATGATATTAAGTGCCTCTTTGGATAAGTAAGCTGCCATTATATAAAAATTCCAAACACAGATGTCCACAATTAATTTGATTATATGTTTGATATTGATTATTGTTGTAGAAAATTCTAACACCTGAACCAAAATATTTAACAAGCTCTTTCATCGGCTTCAAATTACCAAATGAATCAAAATACTCTACGTTGTTATTTATCTTTTTATAAGCTACCCAATGTGTTCCAGCATTTTGCGATATATCTAAATTAACAATTGAACACTCGCATCTTCTAGATCCGTTAATTGGAAGACTATCTCGCATAAAAACACCACGAAAATATGGTATTTTTAATTTCTTTGCATAATTAATTAAATCGATGTTAGTTAGTGGTCTATTGGGTAGCTTTATTGGAAGTTTTTTTTTTCTTTCTTCAGATACAAGCCGTAGCCTCCTTTGATATTTTTCTTTAAATACAATCCCTTTCCTATAGACTCCATAGCTTTGTTGTGACGATGATCTTCATCAAGTTTCTTTTGAGCGTTTTTAGCATCAATTATAGTTTTTGCTATAGCTGAACTTCCTCCTGCTATTGTCCCTATCGCACTTAAAGCTGTCAATATAGGAATCAACGGCAAAAAACCTCCCATCTTGCTCTCAAACGGTATAATTCTAGGAACTCGAATATTCTTTTTTCCAGCTTTTGAAACAGTCTTTTTAGCAAATTTTAATGCATTTTGAATAGTCTTTTTTAATGTTAGATTAGGTATTAAGGATTTTTTAATTTTATCTATAATTCCACGTTTAAAAGAAATTTTTCGTTTAATACCCATACCTAGTTTTCGCTTAGCTTTCATTACACCTGTAACTAATAATGCGTTTGCTCGTTCACCTAAACTCGCGTTCTTATTTTTGACACGTTCCCAAGCTTTATTTTCTAGAATTTGATCAGCCTTATGCCTCTCCGCTATTGTATTATCGCCTGAATATGCAATATCATGCTCTTTACAAGCAACATCTAATGGATTAATACCAGGATCTCCACGTAATAGACGTTTTTGTAGTTTTGTTCCAGCTAAAAAAAACAAAAAAATGTTAATAAAAATTAAACATTTTTTTTTATAATACTTACGTCCACAATACTGATAACCACCCAATAAATGTGCTTCGAAGGGAAGTTTGTTTATTAAGTTATTTACTAGACCCTCACCTTTAAACAGTAGCATGAGAACTAACTGTTTTGTTTTCAATAAACATATATTTATTAAAAAACGTGCTATATATTTTAACACAAAATGAAAATCATTCGACAAGTACAGTCGCTACCTGTGGATAACTTAGATTTTAATATAAAATGTGAAGAAAGTAAACATAGCAAATTGCTACCAAATACTCTTCGTATTATCATATGCGGTCCATCAGGATGTGGTAAAACAAACGCAATGATGTCATTACTCTTTAATCCAAATGGGATAAAGTTTCAAAACGTTTATGTATATTCTAAATCGCTCTATCAACCTAAATATCAGTTATTAGCAGAAGTATTAAATAATGTGAAAGGTGTTGAATATTTTCCGTTTAGAGATAATGATGAAATCATAAATGTTAGTGATGCGAAATCTAATTCAGTTTTCATCTTTGATGACGTTGCATGTGACAAACAACAAAAAATTCGTGAATATTTTTCTATGTGTCGACATAAAAATATTGATGTTGCATATCTTTGTCAGACCTTTTCTAAAATACCGAAAGTGCTAATAAGAGATAATTGTAACATGATTGTAATATTCAAACAAGATGAATTAAATCTTAAACATATATTCGATGGACATGTATCACCAGATATGAATTTTGATCAATTTAAAAACATATGTTCACAGTGTTGGAATGAAAAACATGGTATGATGGTTATTGTTAAGGAGTTCCCTCTAAATAACGGTCGCTATCGTAAGGGTTTTGATAAATATATTAAAATTTAAGCTTTGAATAATATTAATCAGTCTACAACAAAATGTTGAATAGTTTGGAAGCTGCCCGAAAAAGAAAAATAGCTCAACTAACCAAAGATATTAGAAAAAAATATCTTGCATTAAAACTTAATAGAACAGAAGAAGATGAAACGTTAAATAAGCTTTTTCAACCTATATCAAAACCGTTGGAGGATATCGCTAAATCATCAAAATTTTTAAATCAATCGACAGCTAATCTAAGTTATTGTAAACATGAAAAAAAACCTAATATTAAAAAAGAAAAACATGAGAATAAAAACATATCATTTCTAGAACTTAAACATGTAGCAGGTGATAATAGTGATGTTGAGAATGAGGTTGAGGATAACGCGGAAGTATCGGAAGAATTAGATGATAAAGATATTCCAGAAACTGTTTTAAATGAGTACCTCGAGCAATATCCACAAGGAGTTCTAAAATATTTAAAAGAATTTTGGCAAAATGATGATAAAATAGATAAAGTATATGGTCCAACATATGATATATCGACATCTAAATGGTTTCTTGGAGCAGAAAATATCAACTTTGATACTAAAACGGGAGCAGTTTTCACAAAAGAAGGATATGTTTCAGGATCACCTGAACTATATGAATTACTTTTCTATGATGCACCTCAAGACTACACTTCTAAAGATTTAGAAAATTACAAACTCTTATTAGAAGCAACAAATATACATAGAAATAAGCGAGGATATTTAAAAAATAGTTCGACATTTAAGTATAAGTATATTATAAAACCTATGTATACATCTAAGACTTTAGGTAATGGAATGTATTTAACATATAATGATGATCCTGTAGAATATGTGTATTGGGATGATCCAAATGAATTATGTGAAAGATTGCAATTACTCTATGCTTCGAAAGAAGCTGGTAATACATCTCATTCTAATGAAATTGTTTCCATCATTAATGAATTACGAGAAGCAGATATTATATACTAATGTAACGTTGTAGTGTGATCATTTTCATAATGAGTCTTGATAAGTTTGGACGTAGTCATCAAAGTCAAATAATTGGATTAAAACAATTAAAAGGAGAATTTAGGCTTGGTTTATTATCTCTAAAAAATCAGCTGTATAATGAAGATTTACCAAAACTACAAGATCAAATATCAATTAAAATTTTATCTATAAAAAACAAAATAGATTCAATTGAAAACTTTATTTCAAGACATCCTCCTACTTCTGAAAAACATATGGCAACAAAGAAATACGTAGATGATGCAAATACACTTTACAATATTGATTTAGCAAAACTACATGGTGAATTAATACGGGAGCTAAACAAATATAAGGATGAACAGAATACTAGCAGACATAAAGTTGAATATGAGATAAGTAAAATTAATAATCAAATAGAAATATGGCTACAAAAATTTAGAGAAACCTCTGATATGTTACAATTACATGATATGAAAATTAATGATGTATTTAAGGAAATTTATGATATTAAATCTAAAATTAAACACTAAATAATATATTCATCTATCGTATTAGTCATTATCATGACGACGAAAGAGAAGCTTCAATTAGTTAACGAGCTTCACAAACCTGCTCGTAAAAATTATCCTCGTCGAAAAATAATTCTCAAAGGATTAGATGACTTATGGCAAATGGATCTTGCGGAAATGAGACCTTATGCTAATAGTAATAAGGGTTATAAAATGATAATGATAGTCATTGATTGCTTGTCTAAATATCTTTGGACAGTAGCTTTAAAAACTAAAACTGGAGAAGAAATTACAAAGGCTTTTGCAAGTATATTGAAACATTCAAAACGTTATCCTAAAAACCTGCAAACTGATCAGGGAACTGAATTTTATAACGTTAAATTTCAAGATTTAATGAGAAAGTATGATATCAACCATTATAGTACATATACTGTCAAGAAAGCTGCGATAGCTGAAAGAGTTATAAGAACTTTGAAATCAAAATTATACAAATATTTTAGTTTACATGGTAATTATAAATGGATTAATGTATTACCTCAAATTACTAAAGAATACAACAATACGATACATTCTACAATTAAATTTAGACCATCTGAAATAAATAAGCTAAATGAAAAAACGATTTTACATGATCGTTTTAATTATATAAAAACATCAGGACCAAGAAAATATAAAATAGGTGATCTGGTGCGAATATCGAAGGCTAAACATATTTTTGAAAAAGGTTATACTCCTAATTGGACCACAGAAGTTTTTAAAATCATAAAAGTTAATATTACTAATCCTACAACTTATTTGTTGGAGGATATACAGGGAAATCCGATTAAAGGGGCTTTCTATGAACAGGAATTACAGAAAACAAATAATGCAGACATCTATCTAGTAGAAAAAATATTAAAAAGAAAGGGAAACAAAATATTTGTTAAGTGGCTTGGTTTTGATAATAAACATAATTCTTGGATTGAACATGTTGACCTGTTATAACTTGTTAATAGTCTTATAATGATGTTTTTTAATAATCTTATAAAAATATTTTTAATGATTTATTTTGTAATGACATTATAATGATGCTGTTCTATAAAAAGTAATTGTAGTGGGGTTGGTATTATAAATAGTATGATTAAAATATAATAAATCATAGTTGTGATCAATATTTTGTTTAAATATGAGTAGTGAAGGTTATTTTAGTGCATCAACATCCTCATCAGTAGGTCAAGAGTATAATGATCAAATCGATGAAATTTTAGAAAGATATGAAACTGCAGCTAAACTGGAGCATTATAATTTATTACAAACATCATTTCGTATTGGAAGTTATGTGATAAAAGTTGGAATATCACCAGCCAGATCATTCAGTTCAGCTATAACTTTATCGCAATATTATCACACATCTAAAATATCGTTTAGTATTATTGAATGGAGCATTCTAATAGAATTATTGAATAATAACGTGAATGATTTCTTTATAAGTGATACATTGGATCAGCACATTCCTATAACATTTCAATGTGGTGATTACTGCATTATTACTCAAGTTGTATATGATGGTATAAAACTGCTAAGTGTTAGAAAGCATGATGTTGAATTTCATTTAAATGAGGAAGATATAAAACAAATTTTGGAAGCTGATCAAAATTTATTATCATATCACGTCTCACTATTGGACAGTATAAACTTTTGTAGTTATTATTATCATGTGTTAGATATAATTAAGACTCTTTTTCATAATAATATTAATAATAATAATTTCACTTTATTTGAAGTTCTAAAAAAATTTTGTGAAATGTGTACTGATTGTTTATTAGTTACAGCTTTAAGAGAATACATGTTTTTCTATAAAGCAAAAGTATTAAACGACTTAGATTATGTATAATATGTCTATAAACACATTTAATTATTAAGTAGAAATAAATAATTAGTTTAAAACTGTTGTATTACCATTTTAAATATATGTATATATTTTTTAATAAAACAAACTTCTTATTATTATATTTTTTTATTATTTAATCCTATAATCACCCTAATGATTTTTAATAGTGTTATAATGCTTATCAATATATTACTCTTAATATTAATTATTTAAAACAATGGCTACTCGATATCAAATTATGGGTGGGGTTTATTAAATAATAAACAATCGGAAGCGGATAATGGGGCACTTGTAATTAAGTAATTAAGGGTCGGAGATTGTCAACCAATCAGAATCAAGCAATGGGGCATTTGTGACAAAAGTTGGTAGCACTGTAAAGTTGGTAGCATGTAAAGTTGGTACGATGACAGCGAAGTGCGAAAAAAAATTCAAAAATATACAAAAAGAAGAATTGGCTGCTTGCGTCGAATGTAAAAGGTCAAAAGTTGGTAGCACTGTAAAGTTGGTAGCATGTAAAGTTGGTACGATGTCAGCAAAGCGCGAAAAAATTCGAAAATATACAAAAAGAAGAAAAGAGGGTTGGCTGCTTGCGCCAAACGTCAAAGGCCACTCGAAAATTGACAGTTGTCTGCTAGCAGTCAACCAATCAGAACCAAGCAATGGGGGATTTCTAATTATTAAGTAATTAAGGATTGGAGATTGTCAACCAATCAGAACGAAGCAATGGGGCATTTCTAATTATTAAGTAATTAAGGGTCGGAGATTGTCAACCAATCAGAACCAAGCAATGGGGCATTTCTAATTATTAAGTAATTAAGGGTCGGAGATTGTCAACCAATCAGAACCAAGCAATGGGGCACTAGTAATTAACAAGTCATTAATAATAATTAAGAGGCGGAGTCAGACAGCCAATCAGAACGAAGCAATGGGGCACTAGTAATTAACAAGTCATTAATAAGCAATTAAAGGGCGGAGTCTGTCAGCCAATCAGAACCAAGCAATCAGGTTAAAAGTGAAAGTGGGTGGGGCCGGGTGGGGCTATGACGTCAGACGACCTTGAACGGTAACAAAATTCGCTTTTCGGACCTTCATAAGAAAAAGCATGGGATTTTGGGCTCGTTCTCTTGTAGGTCCTTTACTTATAGGACCGGAAATAAGTATGAAAATGTACTAAAAATAAAATTTATTTAATGGTTATTTTATACATACCTATAGATACTAGCTAACCCGCAAAACTTTTTACCGGCCTAAAACTGATGTCTTTATAGTATTATACGTTACAAGGTCGGTAGGTGACTTATTACAGTACGAGCTAGTTTACTGATGAGGCGACGTAGGAGCCGAGTCTGGAAATAAAAACGAGTACTGTAATAACACCTAACGACCATGTATCGTATCATATGTTATTTCATCCTTTTTTTATAAATTAATAAATTCATAAAAATATTAAAAATAGTTCGTAACTTGACTAGTTACGTCAAATTTCCTTAACTGTCAGTTGTTGTCAATATTTTAAAAGGCATTAATTATTTTATTTTTATTTTACAGTCATTATAGTGTTTTTAAATGTCAAAAATTAAAAGCAATTGTCTTTCTTTAAGCAATCAGAGCGGAGTTGCTAGGCTAGGGTGATTGAGCTGGCCAAGGCAAGACTAGAATATTCTGCTCTTCTAAAAAAAATCACTCGGCTGTATGCGAAGTAGGTAGCATTGTTATGCATTAAGATAAAATCAGGAACAATGTTTTGCGTGTATGGAATAACCACAGGTTCTAGAACATTTGTAACGTAGCGTTTTAATGATAAAAATCGATCTAGCAGAACTAGTTATACTGCCAAGTCAAATTCCTGCCCATACCATAGTTGTGCCTCCTCTGTAGCTGTGAACCTCTTGTGTATGTTGCCTTCGAATCTTGAGCCAGTTCTCTTCATACCCGTATCCTTCGAGATTCATCGGTAAAAAGAACATTCTGCCACTGATTTTGCTCCCATATAATATATGTTCTTGGGCCCAACGTAATCAACTGGTTAGATTCCCTTGATTTAAAGGTTGACATCTCCAAGGTCTTCGGCTAACTAAATAACCTTCTCTTAACTTTTCTATAGATGGTATGTCTGGAAAAAATCACATTATGAGCTCCACCGACACAATTAATTAAAAGCCATGCCGTCACTGTGCGATTTCTTTGTTCTTCTAAATGTCCAACATAGCATAATGTGCAAAAAAAATTCAAATATTTAATATCTCTAATTTTGAGCATGTGTATCTCTGAAACTGTGTGGTAAAAAATTATACAAACAATGCTTTTAAACTTTCGTCAGATGTAATTTTAATCGAGTGATTAACAAACTATTATTATTTATGTTAAATTTCTTTTTTAAATCTACCTTACCGGCATGCGTAATTGAAAAGCTAATTTATTTACCCTAAACCTAAATGGAAAACCTTAGGGAAAACAAAACCGCAGTTATAACCTCAAACCGTTCAAAAGCGTGGTCCCAAATGCAATTTGCGGTTTCTATTCAGAAACAATGTCTGAATGAACTGCATTGTGTTTTTAAATTTAGGGGTATACTACAGAGATTTTCTATACTTATATGAATTTTTAAATGATTGTGCTGGCCGCTTTATTTGTGCTTATTTACAAATCTACAAACTTTTCTAGTTTTTTCAAACCTAATAACCTTATCAATATAACTAATATGGAATAATTTTTTAATTTCATTTTAATTTTTTCTGTAATATTTAAATGATTGTAAAAAGATTTTAATTATTAATAAGTTTTTATGTAATAATTATAGCTCAGACTGATATACGTCGCTTTTTATCTTTGCCCTACTAGTTCGTTAAATTGGAATGAGTCAAAGAAGAGCTATTGATTTTTCCTTTAGTCTTTAATATTTCACAACAAAATAGCTAGCAATATAAATTTTTAAATACAATTTTATGTCTTTGTTAATATTTCTTAAAAATTAAACCAACAGGTGGAAGATAAATTCGTTTTAAAACTTTTTTAATTTTTAAGAAACTAATGCTACTTTTCATAAACTCATTTAAGAGTAGGAACGATTTAGTCACCATAACAGAGAATGAAAACGAGATACAAGTAACAGCACATAAATTCAACATGAATATCACAACGGAAAAAATACAATACAATACAAATACAATGACAATCTTGAAAAAGTCCATGAAATGACAACTGACAGTAGATAATGTGATAATTCAGCTGTGAGAAGATTTAACTACCCAAGAGAAGAGATATCAAGCAATTGAAAAAACACGAACACAAGTCATAAAAGCAACAAAAGTCAGCAGATACATGGTGCCGAAATAAAATGATGAGTATAAAGAGCAAGTTAAAAAATGGCCCTTGGTAAGCCAGGCGCATCAGTAGATTTATATTAATTGAATATATTAAAAGTATACGTTTTAGAAAAAAATGTTTTAGACAAAAGTTGTAGGTCTCTTTAAGACAAACAAAAAAGTCCTGTAACATTTTTTTGTACAGGGTGAAGTAAAAAAGTTAAGAATTTTTTTCCATTTTGATTTAATGTCACGCCCAAACGGCCTTACCGATTTGGCCCATTAACGAACTCGACCGAGATTTTTGGACGATTGATTTTTGTACCAAATTTCATTTCGATCCGTTAAGAAATGCGACCGCTATCGTGTCCACAGATTTCGTTATATCGGAACTATACATACATATATATATATATAAACTTTTGAACGGAAGGTGTTTTTGAGGTCAGGGGGGGCCAAAACGAAAAACTGTAGTGAAATTTTCCCGAAGTCGTGACCTGCGAACCAGCTGAATAGTAGATATAAATCTACTAAAATTTATAAAGTACACAAATCTACTAACTACTGTACCACAGAGCCAGACATTAACAACGAAAAAAATAATGAAAATGAAAATATTCACAACTAAAGAGTGTCCCCCTTATGAATAGATGCTAAGGTATTAAAGAGTACCTAACTAAGAATACAGGATGTGGTGAGATGGATTAGAACACGCTAGCTGTGTTGAAGAGACCAACTAAAAAGTATGCCAGAAAAAGATGGAAACAGAAACCAAGCACGCGAGATCCAAAGGACAGACCACCTAAGAGATACTATGGGAGCTGGAGCTCACAGTCAGAGGAAGACTCTAAAAGATGATGAGTGTCACGTTTTAAGCATGGCTTGGTTTTATTATAATAGAAAAAAAAAGAAAAAAAGGAAAATGAAGGAGAAGAAGAAAATTAAGCTAAAGAAGAAAAAGAAAAAAATAACAAGTGAAAAGGAGAACTTTTTAATTTAAAAACTTTGGAACTACTTTTTAAATTGAACAACCAGGCAGGTTAAAAAGTTTTGAAAGCAAAAATGGAAGAATGTGTATTGGTTAATGAAACTTGTTTTTTTAACAGACGTATTCCAATGATCCTCCAGTAATTTTATACCATCTCTGTAATGATTTTCCGGAAGTACTGCAAAATATTGTTCCACGGTTGCAATAACTTCTTCATTCGACGTAGAAATTGTTTCATGTCTCTAAAGAGGTAACAGTCGGAGGAAGCTAAATCTGGTGAATATCCACCATATTCAAATAAATTTTTAAAAAATATATAGTTTTTCTTGGTTACTCTGTTTATTGTTTTTCATACCTCTGTTTATTTTATTAAGTAGGATTTTTAGTAAGTGGGGTTTAACTTCATTTTGAATATCTTTTTTTAGATAGTCTAAACTAAACAAATTTAAATCTGAAGACAAGTTTTGACTTGTATCTTCGAAATGAAATGAGTAGAAGTTAACTATTTTTATATGCTTTAAATATTTTTAAATGAAATAATAATATAATATTTATTTTTATTTCAGCGTATGTGGTATTCAACACTGTCAAAGAGCTGGTCATCGGCATCTAAATCTCTTCCAGGCCACTTACTACGTTGTCGTGACATTCTCAACTGTTGGATATGGGGATTTTGTTCCTGACATTTGGCCTTCTCAACTCTGGATGGTCATTATGATATGCGTCGCTCTCATTGTGCTACCCACTCAGGTAGATTGTTGATATATATTATTCATTATAGACCGGCTCTATCAATAGAATAATAATTAAATATCCCAGACTAATGAAATATACGATTATCCCATCTTGATATCATCAGTATATTGTATTGTTTATTTATTAAAATTACCATCAAATAATCGCCCTTTACTTCATTCGTGATGAAATTACCAGAATCCTAGATTTAATGCATATTCATTCTAGCTCTTACAAAGATACCTTTTTCCATTTTAAAAAAAGTATTTAATCAATACTGTCCACAAATTGTAATTTTGAGGTACAAACTTTGACATGTTTAATGCCATGAAAGCTGTATTATTTTATGGAACTTTTCTTGGAAAATATTGGAAATTTTTGTCTGATATCAAAACAAGAAAATTATGCCGGTGGTGCATCCTAATAATAACAAGATTGACAACTATGGCAATTTATTAGTAAATTCCAGTTTTGTATACAAATATCTGACTGGAGAAAATTTTCATTTTGGCGATGAAATACGAAACCTTTTACTTCTATATTCACTTGTAAATTGTTGTAAATTTTTAATTAACAAAAAAAATAGTTGTTTACTTAGTTCCATAAATATCTTTTGATATAATTTTCTCTAAAATTTCAGAGTTTTATTTATCGGTTTTCTGTATGATTAAAAGTAGTTGTAGTTGTAAAAGTAGTTTGACGCTCTTTACTCTTCTGGAACAATAATTCCAAGCTTCTAACCTTTCGCACTCGTCTTCGGTCGCGTTCAATACTCGTTATAGTGTCACCCCTGGAGGGATTGAGAATATGCTTAGGGCTTAGAGTTTTGGGATAAGGGATAGCTGTACCAGTGGCACTAACCACCCAGGTCGTGGTTATCTAACAACCTGGTATGGATCTTGCTGAAGGTAGAAACCTAGCCAAGTAGACGATAAGATAAACAACAGGAAACAAACAGCAAATATATCACCGAAAAAACAATCAATGAATAATTAAAATATAGATGAGAAATAACTAAACCCGATAATCTTAAATAATCTTACCAAATAAACTACATGGTGACATGTCACACTTACTCACGAAAAATATATCAAGAGTCACAACAGCCCAAACCCAAGTGTCACGTATAGTGACCACAGGTATACTGTAAAGGTATACCTGTACAGTTGATTCGCACAAGCAAACTAGAGCGTGAAAATCAGTTCTTTTTACCGGATCAGGCGTCAGACGAGCGGCGAAACTGAGGGTATCATTTCAGTTCTACATTGACTCCAGAGCAGTTCCCATCAAGTGACCCGTGTAATGTGTATGTCAGCTTTTGTTGTGTTGATAAAATGGTAACCCGAAAAAAAGTCATGAACCATGTCTGTAGCAAGTTAAAAACAGGAACTATCATGATCGTGTGCTTAGAGAAGCTGTTTATCAAAAATTACTTGAAACGTTGAAGTCAGAACCAGCTGCTGATAGAAGAAAAAATTATCTAAGAAGTAACTATCGTAAGCAAAAGAAAAAAGTTGAAAATTCTAAAAAGTCAGGAGCATTGCCCGATGACCTGTATAAACCTTGCTTGTGGTATTTTGATTTGTTTGATTTTCTGGGGATCAAGACACCCCAAATAAATCGTCTTCAAATTTAGATGAAATGGAGACCTCAACTACCGCCATTGCATCATCCGTACTCGAAAACATTGTTTCAACTGACGGACGTCGAAAATAAATCGAAACGTGTGTAAGCGCTTTACTTGTTCAGGTATACCAGATAGGTTTGCCTATAAAGGTATACCTCATCGGTATAACGGTACGTGAATGGCCAGCCTTACAAACAACCTCAGACTCTGGACTCCCAGACTTAATTTTATAGACAATTTATAAAAATTAAACTATTAGAGCACGTGTAGAGATCTAATGTAATAACTTTGACCTGGTTAAATGTAAAAAACAATAAAGTAAAATATAAAATAAATAAAAAATGGCCCTTGGTAAGCCAGGCGCATCAGTAGACTTATATTAATTGAATATATTAAAAGTATACGTTTTAGAAAAAAATGTTTTAGATAAAAGTTGTAGGTCTCTTTAAGACAAACGAAAAAGTCCTCTAACATTTTTGTACAGGGTGAAGTAAAAAAGTTACGAATTTTTTTCCATTTTGATTTAATGTCACGCCCAAACGGCCTCACCGATTTGGCCCATTAACGAACTCGACCGAGATTTTTGGACGATTGATTTTTGTACCAAATTTCATTTCGATCCGTTAAGATTGTCAAGAAGAATTCATATATGAATAATCTTTCCCAAATTTTGCTGATTTTCTGTTTTATATTAATCTCAACGTAGTAAGTTTAATAATATACATTTATATTTTTTCTGTTTTCCATTATATTCCATTTTGTTTATTTGTAGATTCCTTGAAAAAGAAATAAAATAAATTTCGAAAGCTTGGAAATTATATAAGAGTTTTTCTTAATAAGTGACAAAAATTTCAAATTGTTTATATATACGTATATATATATATATATATATATATATATATATATATATATATAAACTTTTTAACGGAAGGTGTTTTTGAGGTCAGGGGGGCCCAAAACGAAAAACTGTAGTGAAATTTTCCCGAAGTCATGACATGCGAACCAGCTGAATAGTAGATATAAATCTACTAAAATATGTAGGGCAAAACTGCCCTATCATCGTAGGTATGTGACAATAGAATTTTGCTATTACTTGTTTAAATTTACAAGCAGAATAGCATAATAAGGAACGTTGGAGGAGGGTGTATGGAGACGAGTTCCTCAACTATAGAATGTTGACAATAAATAGTTTAGAATAGTATTTGAAATTTGATTACATATCCGCCAAAAAACTTTAATATTTAATTAGGTAGTATTTAACAAAATATGTAATTATTCAGAAATTTAATGTTTTTGACCTTCAAATGATATAAAAAACGCATTAAACGACGAGACACGAAAATTATTATCAATTTACATAAAAACAAAAAGCTATCGTTCGTTGTAATTTTCACAGACACGCGAAACAATCATTTAAAATTTTCAGTTTTGTTCTCAAAACAAGTTACGATTGAAACGCGTCTAATTTTCAAAAACTTGAAAATGGAAATGAATTTAATAATTAAAGCACGTTGGGGATTGAATAATCCATTTCTCACTGTCTTCTAGCACTGCTTCGAATATTAAATTTATTTGTAAATGTTACTTCTTATTCACATCAAAATTTTCATTTTTAAAGAAATATGTATGGTCCATTCCTCTTTTGAAATTAATATAAGTTTCCTACATTAAACATAAATTCTAACGAACTTTATCTTTATGATATTTAATATCAAACAGAAAATTGCGAATTTTGAAAATAATAGAATTCTGACACCATATATAGTCAAGAATACTAGAATCACTCTCAATAAAACTGGTTCCAAAGCTCTCAGTCCGCATTTCGGTCTGCATCATTGTCGCTCACCAGCAACCTTGCCAACCTAAAAATTTCTGAAATCAATAAAATGATACAGAATAAATTAAAAGCAAAAAACTGTTTTACATAAAGCTTTCATTCAAACTCTTTAAAAAGAAGCAAATAAAATTTTCCTTTTAAAGTTTTAACTCTCAACTTATAACCTCATACACAATTTATATGATAATAAAAGCTTATCGTGAGGTTTATGTACCTATCAATATTTAATTAAATTGAAATTTTAAAAATTTATACTTAACAAGTACCTACCTAAAGAATAATAAAAATAATAAAAAACCTTAGTTTTTCTATATCATTGCACAGTTATACTGATCTTAGAGGGAGATACATCCAGGATAATCCCTTAGGGCTAATAACATCTAGGCTTTAATATTGTTATATCTTATTACTTCCATACTTAATCTAGCCTTAATATTACCGATTCAACATCAGATAGTTAGCTTCAAATAAACAAAATGTAACTTTATATGTCAATCTGACGATGCTTAGTAAAGCGAAACATATGTCATTTTTTAAAAAACATTAAAAGTGAAAGTTTTATATAATAAAAAACTAAGGTTTTTTATTATTTTTATTATTCTTAATAAAATGGACTTTCAACCAGTAAGGGTCAATACAATTAATTTAACAAGTACCTATTACATACCTAATTAAATTGGTATCAGTTTATTTACACAAGCAAATACGCGACTAGCTTTTATTATTATATAAAATGAGGAATAATGAGGTAATAAGTTGATAGTTAAAATTTAAAAGGAAAATTTTATTTTTTTATAGTTTTTAAAGCTTCTTTCCAAATAAGTTTTTTTTGCTTTTAATTTATTTTTTAGTATCGCTGGATGGGTCTCTCATTCAACGCATCATTGTGGCAAGGATTTTTGAAAATTTTTAAAGGTTTTTAGAAAGTATACAAACAAGAATATATTAAATGACATCAAGGAGAAATTGAAAAAATGTCGCATTCCGAGACTCGAACTCGCAACCTTGTATACTTTCTAAAAACCTTCAAAAATCCCATGAGAGATATCTCAAACAATCGTTTACTAAATTGTTGCAAGGATGTTCCGCCATATTGGATTAAAAATAAGGTCACAATATTTTTTAAGTTACTCTCAACAAGCCCTTTCATTTGATACCCATATTGTAATAGTGCATGAAAAATAACTATTTCGTCAAATTTTATGGTCCGCTATACCTATTGGATTTAGAATGGAGTAAAATTATTTTTTGAGTTACTCTAACCAAGCCCTTTAATTTGATACCCATATTGTACGAGTGCATTAAAAATAATTATTCCGCCATATTAGATTTAGAATGAATTCACATAATTGCTCTCAACGAGCCCTTTCATTTGATACTCATAATGTAGATGTGTATTAAAAATAACTATTTCGCCATCTTGTATTGTCTGCCATATTGGATTTAGAATGACGTCAGGTTATTTTTCGAGTTACTATAAACAAGCCCTTTGATTTGATACCCATATTATAGAAGTCCATTAAAAATAACTATTTTCTGAAATCGCTTGGAAATGTCTAGTTTCTCGGATCAAATTCGAGCCGCAAAATACACTATTTCTTGTATTTATGTCCGTTGCTGGGCAACGAACTTTTCCGTACTGTACGGAAATATTTTTCCGGACCTGTGTACGGGAATGATCCATAAAACGTTTATAAGCAAATTCATATTTTGGGCCTTGATTTTATTTGGCAATAAATTTAAAACCACATTAGTACTATTAGTAGTAGTGTTTATTAACTCTGGAGGCGTTTTGCACCTCTGGACATCATCGTCACCGTCCATTTTAAATATAATTTAAAAAAATTTAAGCAACATGTAAATAATCGAACATTTTTGTGACACTAATCAACAATGATAAACAAACAATGTCAACGAAACGATTTCATAGAAAATAAGATGATATCTAAAACAGTTATGCATTTATCAAACTTTCTAAATTTACGATTATATTTAATGCGATTTCAGAAAAAACAGAATGTGTATCTCGTAGTAAAAGCACATTCCCGGACTCTCAATGTTTGTTGGCCTCGGCTAAACGCCTCGGCTAACAATTTACATTGTCGTCCGGGAATGTATCGCTTTTCCTACTAGATACACAATATCATATATGTAATACTTCTATATGGACAGTTTCTATAAGTGGAAGGTGTTCCGACGAAGTGAAACAGATAGTTTGCTTTCTCTTCCGAGCACATCAGTCAATTCTCCGCATTTTGGAGACTTTTCAAGCATGCGCAGTATGGATAAAAGGTCTCGAACGAGAGAGAAAAAAATGTATTGTGGGCACCGTAATTTTGGGACCTTCTTTCCCGTACCAACTGTCCATATAGAAGTATTACATATATGCACAATATACTATTCCGCCATCTTTTATGGTCCACCATATTAGATTTAGTATTTCGTCACACACCTATATCGTACATTGTCGTTCAAACTAAACCAGTATACAAAATTCAGCTCAATCTGTTAAAGATATTTACTTCAAAATTGAGTTCAAAGATTCCACACGAGCAAACATAAATTTAAATAAAGTTATAAAAAAATTAAATAATTATGAAATAAAATTATAACGGTATATCGGTAGATTCCTTTCCAAAATGGTAGATCCACGGAAAAAACGATAGAGTTGGCATCGCTGATCGCCAGTTCTCACAAAACTACTAAAAAATGTCAGCAAACCGTAGCGAAATTTGGTATAAAGAGCTTCAAAGGCGGTGTACAAAGTGATCTTACTATTCTTGTCTATATACTTTACTGTCCTTTGTAACTTGCAATCAACCAACAAAATTATAAAAACTGACTCTAAAAATATTATAAATTGAAGAATTAAAAATTGCTTTGAACGAAAATGGATAGTCAAAAATTTGTATGAAGTAATTATAATTATATTTTTTATAGTTCGAACAATTAGCATTCACTTGGATGGAACGTCAAAAACTAGGAGGATCATATTCATCCCATAGAGCCCAATCGGAGAAACACGTGGTAGTCTGCAGCACAACATTACATGCAGATACCATAATGGATTTTTTAAACGAATTTTATGCTCATCCTCTACTACAGGTATATAATTAAAACATACTTAATTTTTATATATAAACCTACTATAAAGATCCATTTTATACACAAATAAAATAGATGTTACAACATAGCAAAGTTCAATCATACTTATCATTTCCATGTAATCTTTTTGTTGTTTGTTTAGGACTATTACGTTGTCCTTTTATCCCCGATGGAGCTTGATACGACGATGAGAATGATCCTTCAAGTGCCCATATGGGCTCAAAGGGTCATATATATCCAAGGGTCATGTTTAAAAGACGCGGATCTGGCAAGGGCCAGAATGAACGAAGCTGAGGCATGTTTTATTCTTGCTGCAAGAAATTATGCCGACAAGACAGCTGCGGTAAGTAATTGTGTGTGTAATCATTTATTTTTAGGAGTGGGTTTATCTGGATTATAAAAATGTTTAAATTATATAAAAAGAGTTTTAACTTTATATACTGTGAGAACTTATTTTCATCATGCACTTTTTTGTATTCAATTAATCAAGGTAGTTCCGTGCGGCGTCTAACAAGAAGATAGTCTGTTTCTAGAAAAAAGCTTTTTAAAAAATCAAGTTCTTTCAAAGTAGAGAACTGTAAAACTTTGTTACCTTGTTTACAATTAGTAACCAAATATTTACTGACATGAAACAATGAACTGCAGATTTACCAGAAAACTATTACCTTACCGAAACGAGAAAACATAAGGCAATACAAAATCTTTGTACACTTGTAGAAATCATAAAACATAACTGTCAAATACAACAACAATGAAATTAACGCAGATGCCCGTAATCTTCGAATGGGTTAAAGAAGATAAATTAGTAGAGCACTGTATCCAGTAATTGCCCTGGTATTTTTGTCAAAATAGGAAGTGTATTTTAAGTAAATAGTGAACTTTAACCAACGCTAAGAAAGAGAAGTTTCCTATCGCACTACAAAGGATATAAAATGAGTTAAGACAGTCGGAGCATAGCTTATTACTTCAAACTTTATAGATATACACATCCAAAACAGTAGAATAAGTGGGAAACTTTATTTTCCTTATGTCCTAAAGCCACCATTGACGTTACATTTTTGAAATAGAAGTTTCTTTCAGATTAAGTATGTTGGTTTAAGAGATCAATGTGAAAAACCATTTAACTTTAATTTTTTCATGTTCAGTCAGTACCCTCAATTGTTTTGTTCTTTTCACAAGAAATTATTATACAGGTTGGTTGAAAAGTTTTGATAGCAAAAATAAAAGAATGCGTATTTTTTAACATTATTTTTATTCAAAATAATCTCCCTCAGCTTCAATCGTCTCTATAATGATTTTCCGAAAGCTCATTCGATGAAAAACGCTTTCCATGAACAAATTATTTCAAATTTCTAAATAAGTTGTAGTCAAAGGGAGCGAAATCTAATTTGTCCATCTTCAACAAACTTGTGTGAACATGTATATTGTCTTGATGAAAAATGTTCGTTTTCTTCTGTAAACTGGGTCTTTTTTTACAATTTTTTTTATCCAACTGGTCCAAAAGGTCTTTCTGACTTCATCTGTGTTGGAGATGAATAACTTGCTTCAGTCCAGTGTAAATGTTCTTGTTTTACTTTAGGATTATAATGGTAGATCCAAATTTCATTCGTAGTTATAATACGACGCACAAAATTGGTCTTATCTAGTTTAAAACGCTCAAGATTACGTTCAGAGATTTGTTTTTGATTCAGTTTTTGTTGAATTGTTAACAAATGTGGCACTAAATTTCCGAACAGCTTTTTCACATGTAATTCTTCGTGCAAAATAGGAAGAACTCGTTCATATGAGATAGCTATGGTTCCAGCAATTTAACACTTATTTAAACTTGCATCTTTACAAACAATATCAAAGACTTGCTCAATGATTTCTGGTGTTGTTGCAATTTTTGGACTTCTAATACGTGGTTTATCTTTGACGCTTCTACGACCACGTTAAAACTCTAAAACCCGTCGATGCACTGTTGGAAATTAAGGAGAGAACACTTTCACCATTTTGAATGAATTTCTGTTGGTGATAAACATTCCAAAACAAAGAATTTTATCACAGCAAGATATTCAATTTTTTCCATTGTAACAAAATACACTGACACGTCAACCTTAAATGGCTTGCAATCAAAGAATGAAGTCACAGATCAAAATAGATTTTTTTTTAAATCCAAATGGAAGATGAAAGATTAGAAAAGCGTATAAATTTTGTTGCCTCTACTGATTAATAGGTGTCGCTTTCAAAACTTTTAAAAACACCCTTATTAAACACTCTAAAAAATAAGTTCCTGCTGTAACAGAATAAAATAAAGAATATGTTCATCCTTTTTAATATAAGAAGAACTTGTCAATTATACATTTTATTTTGGTGTTGGGTTGATTAAAATTTCAGTCTAGTATAAAACTATATAATTTTATTCAAGTAGATGTTATAACAATGCTACAAATTTCATTAAAAATTAATTAGTTAACACTTACCCTCTTTTAAAATTTAATGTATTCCAGTATATCTAATTACGAACTTTTATAAGAACTACCACAGGAACATTTTAAATAAACAGTTTCAAACGCAAAGCTAATATTTGTATATAGTTACTATACATATAAACAAAATTAGTCAATAAAAAGCTTATATACCTAATTAAGTTAATTCTTAAACTAATTAACATGATAAAACCAATTGTTAAATGAGTAAAACCAAATGCAACGATGCATCTTAATTTATGTTGCAACGGCTGCTAATTGCGATGTGCTTTTGTGAATTTAATTATTAGTATCGTATGCAATAAGCGTTGCATCTAAAATGCACACCAGAATTGGACCCTTTTGTAAATACGTGTGCTGTTAAATATATTCTAGGTAAGCTAAGATGGTTTTTTATAAACTTAATTATTCTTTACATATATACTAATCTCATTCTTTGATTTAACTCAGTTTATTTTAAAATCTATAAGCTGGATTTATTTTCGCCTTATTTGTAATTGTCAGTATACTCCAGGGAAATCAGTAAAAAAAATTCGAAAAGAGGTTGACCTTAAAGGCCATCCTTGCAACTTCCCGCTAGTTTTAACCGCAAAGCTATAGTAACGTAACGTATTTTGACGTTTTTGACTTTTTTTGAAATGTTTAAAAAGCTATAACTTTTTAACGCCTTATTCGATTTTGATGTTCAAGATGGCATTCGACGCAGTTTTTTGAGACCTAATAACGTTACCGGGAGTGCAAAATCGGTTGGTCAAAAAATCTCTAAGTTATTGAAAAACACTTTTTTTGAAAATTTTCGACAACGATATCTCACGAACGAATCAACCGATTTTAATTTGCAAAACGGCATTCGACGTGGCTTTTTAAGCTTGAGTGCTGATTAGGTTATGAAATTGATCGATGCAATAGCCAAAAAAATATGCCCAAAAAACATCATTTTTACCAATTGTTTTTTTCGGTTATTTTGAAATTTCTCGAAATCTACTGACTCGAATCGGTTCAAACTTACAGGGAATCTAAGTTAGATGAAACTCTTTGGAATGCTTTTTATTTCATTCCGATCGGTCAAGCCGTTCAAAAGTTATAAGTTATACATCCACACACACACACACACAGACACACACACACACACACACACACACACACACACACACACACACACACACACACACACACACACACACACACACACACACACACACACACACACACACACACACACACACACACACACACACACACACACACACACACACACACACACACACACACACACACACACACACACACACACACACACACACACACACACACACACACACACACACACACACACACACACACACACACACACACACACACACACACACACACACACACACACACACACACACACACACACACACACACACACACACACACACACACACACACACACACACACACACACACACACACACACACACACACACACACACACACACACACACGCACGCACACACACACACACACACACACACACACACACACACACACACACACACATCCACACGTACATACAGACATACAGACACCCTCGTAAAAATGGTCAGGGAAGGTTCCTAAGACCTCAAAACTTTGAGATCCGATAAAAACTCGATTTTCGAAAAACAGGGTGAAACCAATAACTTCCCGATTTAAAAAAAAAAATTAATTTTTTTTAGCGGGAAGTTAAAAAACATGTTAATCTAGGTATCTGAAAAGTTTTTTAGTTATAATATGAATACAATGAAAACCTTTCTGTTTCCAACCACAAGTTCAGTGCCATTATTTTCTATAAACAAATTAAGGCAAAAATTCAGTTTTTTCACTTTTTTAATTATGTAACCTCTTTTTTCTAAAGGTGTCAAATGCTCGATTTGAGAGGTTAACTTATGCGAACGGCACTCAGGGGGTTGGAGGAGAGCGAGCGTGGATTCGATCGAGCTAGATGATGAATTATAAAAAAATGACAAGGAGTATATTTACTAGAATAATAAAAGTTAAAAGGGACAAAAAAAGAGAAAATAAAAGAAATGACAGCGAAGGAAAAATGGGCGCCACTTATGTTGGTTATCCTGAGGATGGGGAAATATAAGAAACCCAGATGAAAAAAAATATATAAGTTGGATAAGATAACGTGTCAGTTGTTCTGGTTAAAGTTAAAATTACACACTTCTATTCGTATAACTAATAAGATAATTGTACTTACTCTTTCCTTTACTTATCGCAATGGCTAAAGTCCCTTATGTAAGATAAAGATATAATCCATAAATCAAAATTTAATACTTAATAAGGCTCGTTTTATTCATTGATAAAATTGATCAGAATAACGTACACCAGAGAGGAAAAGAATACATCTATTTAAACACTAAACAGAATTTATTACTCGGTGTGGTAATAAATAAGATGTACAATAAATAAAATGGAATAAAAAAAATATCAGTGTCACAAACAGTAAATCATATTAATCAACACATTTGTGTTTAATTCAAAAACATAACTATTACTACACATAAAATAACAGCTAGGTAAATTCTTTTGTTATTTTTGTGTACTCTAATAAACGAAAAGTGAGAGGGGTATGAAAGTTAGATAAAACGATATATATAAAAAAATAAAACACCTTTTGCTTTGGTTTTAACTCGAGTTAAAAAAGAGTACTTACACAACCATTTATACTTAGTAAAAATACATATGAGAGATACAGAGATAAACAAAATCTAGTAATAAAACGCTTTTATAAAAAAAAAACTGAATCACACTCTGTGCGTCGCGATCACTTATTACTTTAAAACTTTGTACGTAGGTAAAAAAACTGAGTTACCTACACTCTGAAGTTTACGGTCACTAATTACGTTAACTCTTTATACGTAGATATTGATCATATTGATTACAATTAAATCCAATATCCAAAGAAAGAAACAGTACTCTTTTTTCTTGTAGTAAAAAATACTAACTAGGCAATAAAAAGACTTACAAAATGGCTCCTAGGTAATTAAATCAGCTTCTATCTTAATCTAGCCTCATCCACAGGTAATTATCGGCAAGTTTCGCCAAAATCATTAACGATAATCACTAACTAACTTTATCGGCACCAGGAACATTAATTAGCTTGTAATTTTTAGCATCAAATAGAAAGAAACCGGGAAAACTGAAACTAGACGTCTCGCTGAGACGTTATCAGCAACACAGCAACCCTATCACACCTAGAATCATCTCGTTAGCACCCAGAAAGGCCCCTCAGCTACCAGCGCGGGCATCGCGTGATCTTAAACGTGAAATCTCATTGGTCAATTAAAAAAAATCAATACTTCGCTTAGAAAAGTCCGTTAGATTTCAACGTTCTGGAAAGTTCTATGTAATATGTTAAGCTTACAGGGTTGGCCTGAGTAGAAAGAAATTATAAAAAAGAATTTGAATTAATCTTTTTTTTTTGTTGAAACGCTACAATTATAATTCTAAGTAATTAATTTTCAAAAAACTAAAAGAAAGTAACTTTCTTTTAGAGCATAAAAAAATCAACAACATGGTGGTTTTTAAAAGTCGATAGAGTAATTTGTTGCTTAGATAATTGCAAAAAACTGCCAAGTGGAAAATTATGAACAACTATTTTAAAAATAATTCTATAATATGGCTATTAGATCTAGAGTAGGTTTTTATAAAGCCTCTTTAAAATGGAACAGGCAGAATTGTTTTAGCATTATCATTTTCCCCTGATAAACAATTTGAATAACTTTTAAACTAATTGATGGATCAATCTGAAATTTTAAAGGGTTGTTCAGCTTTATAAGACCCTATCGACTTTTATCATTTACCATTTTGGTGTTTCTTTTATGCTCTAAAACAAAAATACTTTTAGTTTTTTGAAAATTAATAATTTCCCCCCAAAATTATAATTAAAAAAGTGAAAAAATTGCATTTTTACCTTAATTTTTTTATAAAAATATAATGGCACTAAATTTGGGGTTGGAAACAGGTAGGTAGGTTTTCAGTTGATAGGTATATCTATACTAATATTATAAAGAGGAAAGGTTTGATTTTTTGTTTGTTTGTTTGTTTGAAATGAATAGGCTCCGAAAATACTGGACCGATTTCAAAAATTCTTTTACCGTTGGCAAGCTACACTATTCCCGAGTGACATAGGATATGTTTCGTTTTCAAAAAAAATAGGGATCCTTACTAAAATGCCATTAATGTAACCAAAAATGACCTTAAAATCCTTACATCGCGTGCGCTGAGAATTCTATTGATTATAGTATAAAATAAAGTACTACGATTTCGAAGAATATATAAATATCTACAAAAAATGCCGCGACAGCATATATCTAACTGTTATAGTTACGTCACAATAACTATTTTTTAATTTTTTAAAAGTTTTTATCTTGGTATTAATCCTTATCAAAATAACTTATTTCATAATCACGACAGATATCACGAATTTAGCATGTGCAATGGGACGAGGCTACTTATAAAGGAATTAAAGGACAATAAAGTTGTAGCCACCATTATAACTGAACCACCAGCTGGTCAACTAGCTCATACACTGAGGATACCGATGATCCCAACTGATCTACCAAATCCATTTAAACCGCTTCAATTTAAAATCAAAACATCTTTCGCTTTTACTAATAATAAGTCTCAAGGTCAAACCTTCCAATTATTAGGGATCGGTTTTCCTCATGGCCAACCGCCTATGGCGGGTCGGAGCACCTGAAAATCAATTTATTTTTCTGCCAGAAAATAAAACAACATATAATATTGTTTACAGGAAAGCGTTGACCCAATGAATTTAATGGCTTTTGTTATTTTACTTTAATCCCCGTGCAAAGCCGGGGTGGGCTGCTAGTAATAAATAAAAAAGTTTCCAGTATCTAGACTCTAGAGTATTCAAAGTCACGAGAAAAACTTATTTCCCAGTACATTTAGCTGTGCTATAATGATAACATTAAAAGTAACTAATTTCAGTTTCATGGGATTCTAAAACAAAATATTGTCTCAAACTAAGAATATTATTGTGTATATTTTTCTTTTAGGATGAGCATACAATTCTTCGTTCGTGGGCTGTAAAGGATTTTGCTCCTAATGTTGCTCAGTACGTGCAGATCTTCAGACCAGAGAATAAACTACATGTAAAATTCGCTGAATTTGTGGTTTGCGAAGACGAGTTCAAATACGCTCTTTTGGCTAATAATTGTACCTGTCCAGGAGCTTCGACTCTTGTTACACTTTTGCTACACACCTCCAGAGGACAGTAAGTTAAGATTTATTATACAGGTTTTAAAGTTAAACTTGTTTCAGCTTTTCCTAAACAACAAGAAACTATACAGTCTGTTATTGAGAAATTAAGATCAATATTACAGACAAACCAACAAAGTGAAATACATTTAGAAATTGACCTTGTAAGCGGCTACATGCAAAACTAATAAGGCAACCCTCGTATTTATTCTTACTGTCATCTGGTTTCTTTGTTTTACAATCAAGTTTAAACGGTATATTTTTATTCTTTGTTTCTGATAAAAAAAAAATAATGAAAAGCGTTATCCATTTTTGTCAGTTATTTCCCTTTCACATTTTCACTATACAGTTCACATGAGAAAACCAGTTCAAATTTTGTATAGAAATTCCGGAATTAATTTATTTTTTTAACGACGGCTGAGTTTTTGTTCCACTGAATTCAAAGGCACATATATATATATATATATATATATATATATATATATATATATATTGTGAAATGTCACAACTTTCATAAATTACCTTCTACTTAAAAACTACTCTGAAGCGAACGTCTTCTTTATTTTATGTAAATGCTTTTACTTATAATGCATATTCAGGTTATTTTAAAATAAAAAGGTCAGCCACCCTTATTCTATTACACGCCCCATTAACTGTAAACTGCAAGAATCATACAGGGCTACAGAAATTCCTTAACAAAACCAAAAATAAAAACTGAGCTTTCTTCTTTGGTTCACACTTTTTCTTACTCAATTTGCACAAAACGAAATCCCTCGTCTCGAGAGAGAGACCTGTGAAAGCTAAATTGCCAGACGTTTCTTTATACTTACTAAATCTTGACGGTAGTGATTGAGTGAAAAAAGGCGGGAAATTCATATCAAGTGCCCATTTTTTACAGGAATACGAATAGAATATTCAAAAGTTTTAATTAATCTTGAACATTATGGTTCGAGGTTCAGTGCTGGACGTCTTTAAGAGTTACTTATCAGATCGTGAGCAGCGTGTTAAGTTAAATGAAGAAATAAGTGAAGCTGATACTGTTAAAATAGGAGTTCCTCAAGGTACTGTCTTGGGCCCAGTTTTATTTTTAGTTTATATTAACTCGTTGCTCTCATTAAGGACAAATTCTACCATTGTATCATATGCTGATGACACAGTTATAATATTTTGTGCAAAAACCTGGGCAGAGACCAGATTATCTGTGATGTAACTCTACCAACCTGCTTGATACATTTTTTTGCTACAATTCTGTCAGGTTTTTGCGATTTTGTAATGCCAGTTTCAACCATGTTTCATATATCTTAAGATTGAAAGTGGAACCTATCCATAACAGATTGTAAATTATAATAGAACTTATTTAGAGTGTGCTTGTTGAAACTTGAACATCTTGCAATATTGGTTGCTTCGGGAGCTGTAATTGATAGAGTTTTGTTCCGCCGTAGAAAAGAAGTATACCTTTTTTTGGCCATTTTGTTGTGTGTCCATGAATCTAGCACGACCAATTCTAAATGAGATGCAAACTCGAAGGCAAGCTTTCTCGCATCTTTCGGTGGGAGACCAAAATAATAATCAGAGGCTTTTTGAATGTAAGAGACTAAACTGGCTTCTTGGTCATCAGAGAATATTTTCCATGGTTGAGCATACCCTATTGTAATTTCTGGTAGATCATTTTGATTATTTTGCAGCTGTTCAGGAATTTGGTCATATCAAACTCCGTTGCAATAGATCCTTTTGATAATGAACAGTTGGATCACCAACGTGCAGAGTCGCACAGGACACGAGAAAAAGAAGAGGAAGAAGAGGCTAATGAGAAAAACCTAAGAATATAAAAATCAATACCTTTACAGACAAACACATAACTTATTTTTTCATACGTATATCTTACTTATTGTAATTTTACCAATTTTACAAATTTTGTTCGTTTTGATGTTGAATTTTATGAAAGAATTAAGGTGCTTAGTTGCTGGAAATAAATCCAATAATAATTTTACAATCAGTAAACTAACTATTTATATATCTTCCAGGGAAGGTCAACAGTCTCAAGAAGAATGGCATCGACTCTACGGTAGATGTTCTGGTAATGAAATCTACCACATCAAATTAGAAGATAGCAGATTTTTTGGTGAATATGAAGGCAAAAGTTTTACTTATGCTAGTTTTCATTCACATAGAAAGTAAGTAAAATTTAATAATCTAGCTATTATTATATCTTAGGTAACCGCAAGCTCGTAAAAAAAGTAAATATTTGCTTAAAATGTATTTCTGCAGTAAAAGTTTAAAATGATATAAACATAAATTGAGTCAAAATGTATAAAATGTAAAGTAGGTCGAAATAAGTGTGGTAGATTTGATTTCAATCACAAATACATATCACAGAAAGGTTTTTCTTATGAAAAATACGACTATATAAAAGCTAATGCTAGTTTATTTGAACGAAAATACGAAGTTTAAGTTCGGAAAACAGCAATTTTACATAAGCGTAGTTTAGCTCCATTTCATAAGTTCAATCTTATAGGTATCGGAAACTAAGTTTTAAATTTATAGGATCATAAAATACCAAATATTTTAAATAAACTTTTTATTTTTTTATTTTAATATAGAATTAATATATTTTGGATAAATAATCGAAATCAATACATGAGAGAAGTAGGCCATAATGTATGGCCCAAAATCTACAATTCCGTTTCTTGAATTTAAACATTTTTTTCAGATATGGTGTGGCATTAGTAGGAGTTCGTCCTGCTCAGCTTCCAGAATTCTACGAAGACACAATTCTCCTGAATCCAGGTCCTCGACACATTATGAAGAAGGACGATACCTGTTACTACATGAGTATCACCAAAGAAGAAAACTCTTCGTTTAGTGTGGCGAATCAACAACCGACCAATAATAATACAACTGCAGATCCTGTCATTGTTACGGCCAAAGAGGAGGAAAAGACAACGATAATACCAGCAACAACTATGAAAGACGGTACCACACCTCCTCAACTCATTCTGCAAGTCCCCACCTGTGTCAGTGAGTGTTGTCGCTTGTGCATGTTTGTATTTTCGACAGCAATGGTTGTGAAATTTTTATATAAATTGTTTTACAATGTTGTGTTTATCTGAATTTGAAGCTAAAGGTAAATAAGCAACAATTATTCTCATTTCAAGGAAATATCTGTTTGCTGGAATTTCACAAATAGTCTGAAAGCTAGAGGGGTGTCCGTGGCCCATTTTCCTCCTGTTGATCAAGAAATTTTTAATACGTGGGAAAAATATTCCTGATCAACAGGAGAATGGGCCACGGAAATCCCCCTAGCTGCCGGAGTAAAAAATTACATAAGTAGATTGTTTTTATCTTTGATAACACATTTAACAATTATTAAAATTATTTTATAGAATAAGTAAAAACAAAAATACGTTTACACATTTTGGAGTTTCTTTAATTCCTCAAAAAATACTAAGCTTTTTTTGGAGCTAGGTATACTTATTTCAAGAATTATTAATTTTACAGTTTTAAATCAGTCTTAATTTCAGTTATATACTTATCTTAGCTGCAGTTACAACAGTTTATTTAAATAAACAATTATTAAAGCTACCATTAAAAGACTTTTGTTAAACTTTTTTATCAAAACTGTTATTCAAGATGCTGCAGTTATAAAACTCTTTGGTTACGAATTTTCATACCGAAATAAAAGAAATTTTGTTCGAATGTTTTTTACATATTTAAACAATTTTCACCACCATTGTAAACAAATTATAGTTACCTTTGAGATACGGATACACATGTCGGTAAAAAAAGATTCCAGATTTTTTAAATTATTTTATGTTGCTTTTATAAATTACATACGGATATTAATCGCTGAATTGGTAAGATTAAACTAATAAAATCGATTTATTTTCCATTAGGATATCATCTCAAACTCATGTTTAATCACAAATTTTTAATTGAAATACATATCTACACAAATATTTATTGGAAGCATGGACTTTTTATGCGGGTTACATGGCTGGATCGCTGACACAAATTAACTCCAAAAACGTAACTTAACGACTGTCACGATTCATCACCTTATACATTTGATTTCAAATCATTAAAAGTGATCAGAACTGGTTTCAAGTAATTGCGAGTAATCAATAGCGATTGCAACTGATTTTAAGTGATCACAAGTGATTGTTAATGATCACAAGTAAATGCATGTTTTTTATACGTATGTTCGCTCAAATAATACTTTAGAGCGTTCCGAAAGCCATGCTTCTCGTCCGCGGTTATTCCGGAGTGCCACATCTCGTATTCTCGTCGAAGCAAAAAAGTACTAAAATTGGCATTAGCTTCTAATTTTAAACGCAAGACAGATTTTGCTGATTTCTCTTGTATTCGATTCGTGAGAGCGTCGGGAAACTTTGTTACCCTATGCGATCATGTAATACTGCATTTCAAACATGACTAGTCATTTATTTGAGTTAAATTTTGTTATTCAGATATTTTTGAGGTCGGTGAAAACGAATTGACATTAAAAGTGATCTCCAGATTACCTGGATCCCTATTTTCGAACGTGTGATGTGAAGTGAAAGTGAAGTGAGTCGGGAAGTGATCGATCCCTGACAGAACCTTTCATAAGTCGTATTTTCGATATTGCATAGTGATGAGCGAGACTGGTCTTGGTCTTGCGGTCTTGGTCTTGGTCTTGCAGAAAATGCAAGACCAAGACCAAGACCAAGACCAACTTCAATCTGCAAGATCAAGACCAAGACCGAGCAGTGCAAGACTTATGCAAGACCAAGACTTAGCATTGCAAGACTTACGCAAGACCAAGACCAAGCCTGCAAGACTCTTGCGGTCTTGCGTTTTTTAAACATATAAACCGAAAAATAAAGCAGCCACGGATTATTTTAAACTCTAACCTTTTTACTAAGCACAACTTGTGCTAACGATCTAAAAACAAAATAAAACTGCCGCGGATATTTTTAACCCCAACTCATTTACTAACCACAACCTGTTTTAACGAAGTATTTTTTTGTTCATATATGTATATTTTAACCTAAGGAATCCGACCTCAAGTTTTTGTGCAATACTTATAAATCACTGTGTATATTATAAAGAACCTAGGATGACGCTTTATATTATCAGAATATGCATCTTATTACAATATCTAAAGGGCATACCTATGGCCATAATAATATTCAAAAATCTTTTTCTTTCGTCCGATACTAATAAAATCATATCGCTTTATTTTAATTTAGAATTAACCTTTACTTATATGTATTTTAAAAGAGTTCATCTGCGACGATTTTGGGCACTTTAAATTTCTACAAACCTACATTTTACAATGTTTTTAGAACAAATAATAATAGTGTAACGGGATAACCGTAAAGGAAGGGACCTTAATTTGAAAGATTGTTGTTGACAGTTGATTTTTAGAAGTTTGTAAAAAAAAAACAACTGACCATTTTAAATAATGTTTCTAGAAAATTCTAGAAACTTCTAAACACACTAACTAGATTAAATAATGTTGTATATAAGGGGATGCACGGACAGTTAACGTCAGTTCGAGTCAAGTGTTCAGAAGAGTTCATTGTATTGTCAAGTAGTTAGACGTTATCCACCAGAGTTCAGTGTATCTTAACAATTTTGTAAATAAATTGTGTAAAAAGCCCCCATACGTGTTTCAAATTGGTGTCAGGTGTGGGGTGAAGATACAAGAATGCCTGGAAAAAAGATAAATGAACTATTGGTGGCTGAGCTCAGAAGAGAGCTCGAAGAATTGGAGTTGGAAACTACTGGAAGCAAATCCGTATTGTTAAGAAGGCTCCGTGAATACTATGTAAATAATGATTTAGACCCGGACGCTGTAGATTTCGAAGACCCAGTTCAAAAAGCAAATTCTGAACTAGCTCAACAACTGTCCCAGTTGTCCAGTCAGATAAGCAGCCAGCGCGAAGATATGTCCCAGCTGAAAGAGGAGCTATCAGGACGAATGACGAGCCAGCAAGAGGAGCTATCCAGTCAGATAAGAAGCCAGCGCGAAGAGGTGTCCCAGCTATCAGGACGAATGACGAGCCAGCAAGAGGAGCTATCCAGTCAGATAAGAAGCCAGCGCGAAGAGGTGTCCCAGCTATCACAACGGATGTCCACCCTACCAGAAGAGTTATCCAGTTCCTTCTCCCAGCAAATATCGCATTTGCGCTCCGAAATATGCAACTTGCGAGACGAGCAAAATCAGCAAGTAGCCAACTTGAATCAGCAAGTAGACAACTTGAATCAGCAAGTGGACAACATGAATCAGCAAGTGACCAACATACAAGACCAGCAAAATCAGCAAGTTGCCAACTTGCGAGACGAGATTAACCAACAAGTGCAGTCCGAAATAAGAAAGCTTCAACGAGAACAGGAAGCTAGCCGCCGAAACCAAACCATCCACAACGGCGACGGAGATGCAAGAAGGATGGAAACCTGCCACGCAGACGTTGAACGACAAAGAAGCGAGGAGACGACCCATGTACGAACGACGATGAAACCCCCGACCTTCGACGGGAAGACTTCCTGGCCAAATTACCTGAAACAATTCGACGCAGCGGCCAGAGCTAATGGATGGTCATCCCAGGAGAAAGCATTGTCCCTAACCGTAGCTCTGCGAGGCGAAGCTTTAGACGTCTTGCAATCATTGACGCCGGATGAAGCTGACAACTTCGAGTTATTGGTGAATCGTCTAGAGATGCGTTATGGTCAAACTCATCTACAACCGGTGTACCGAATGCAGTTAAAGAGTCGAAAACAGAAAAATGGAGAAACTATCCAGGAATTTGAAGCGGATGTAGCAAGAATGGTACGACGTGCGTATTAAAATGCAGCGGAGGATTTCCTGGAATGCCTAGCAGTCCAAACCTTCACCGATGGTCTTCGAGACGTCGAGTTGCACGGCGCTGTACGGCTGGCGCGGCCGAAGACCCTTGTGGACGCCTTGACCATTGCCCTGGAGTTTGAGGCGGCGACGGAGGCCTCACGTGGAGTTGCTCGACTGAGGGAAATCACCGGTAACTACGACCATGCCGTTCATTCCGTTAGCGACGTTGAAGCGGTAGTAGAGAGGTTTATGAAGTTATCTCCAAAAAGAAGGCGCCCAGTGAGATGCTGGAACTGCGGAGAACTAGGCCATATAAGAAATACTTGCCCCCATAAAGAAAAATCTCCTGCTGAAGTACCCCTGCAGCAGGAAAACTTTAAACAGGTCGACTCCTGGAGGGCGCCTTCGACCCCAAACATTCCCGTAGTCCCTCACACCATTAAATTGGCAACTCTGCGACATCACGTGGACAGCTTATATGTAGATGGCCTCCTTGATGGGAAGAATATTAGCATGCTGGTAGACACTGGAGCTACAAAAACTATCGTCCGACCAACCATCATTATGCGAAATAAGATGTTGCCTACCAGTTGGAGACTGCGTACCGCTACCGGAGATTCTGCTAGAGTCTACGGTGAGATACAGGTGACGCTACAGTTTGGTTCAACCTCTCTTGTTCACTCAGTGCTGGTGGCTGACGTTGATGAAGATGTTGTTCTGGGCATGGATGTTATGCTCCACTGTGGTTTTCATTTGGATCTTCGCCAACGTATCCTTCGTACTGGTGATGAAGAAATATTCCTGCACCGAAAACAAGTTGACAATGCCTCGATTAAGCTAATCGATGATATCGAACTTCCGGCAAGCTGCGAATGTGTCGTCACAGCGCGGTTGGATGGAATGGAGCCAGATGGTGCCCCAGCCATGATAGAGTCGAAGAACCATGACCATGAATTGGGAAAAGGACTCCTTGTGGGTAAGACTCTTGTTAGATCCGCCAAAGAGGTACCGATCCGAGTTATCAACTTGAACGATCATCCAGTTCTTCTCCGAAAGGACACGGAAATGGGAAGTTTAGAACCGGTAATGGCCATAATTCACAAGATAAATGTTACGGAAACAGATGAGACCAACGAAATTGAACAATTAATGACAAAATTAGACCCCTCTTTGTCAAAATTAGAAAAGAAACAGGTAAGAGATCTACTTTACTGGTATAAACCTGTATTTGGTTCTAAAAGTAAACTGGGAAGAACTGAAGTTGTACAACATAGAATTGACACTGGTGATGCACGTCCGATTCGACAGGTACCCCGAAGGATGCCTCAAGTTAAAAAGGAAGAAGCAGACAGAGCCCTTAAAGAAATGATTCAAAATGGCATAGTCGAACCATCCAGTAGTCCGTGGGCTTCTCCTGTGGTATTAGTGAGAAAGAAAGACGGATCAATGCGGTTTTGTGTCGACTATCGAAAGCTAAATGATGTCACTAAGAAGGACAGTTATCCTCTGCCAAGGATTGATGATGCCCTCGACGCTTTGGCGGGTTCTACTCTGTTTTCTACCTTGGACCTTAAAAGCGGATACTGGCAAGTTAAAATGAATCCTGCAGACAAAGAAAAGACTGCCTTTACCAGTGGATCAGGGTTATGGCAATTCACGGTCCTTCCATTTGGCCTCTGTAATGCTCCTGCGACGTTTGAACGACTAATGGAGAACATCCTGCGGGGTTTGTCATGGGAAACTTGTCTAGTTTATCTAGACGACATCATCATAATGGGTAAGACCTTTAAGGAACATTTATCTAACCTGGAAGAAGTTTTTAAAAGATTACAGAACGCTAATCTAACATTGAATGTTAAGAAATGCCACTTGTTCCAGAGACAGGTCAACTATTTAGGACATAACGTAAGCAAGGATGGCGTTGCTGTTGACCCCGCTAAGATACAAGCCGTTCAGGAATGGCCAATCCCTATCGACAAACATCAGCTCCGGAGTTTCTTGGGTCTTTGTTCCTATTACCGACGATATGTCAAGAATTTTGGAGACATCGCCAAACCCTTGACACGTTTGACAGAACAAGATAAGTCCTTCTGTTGGGATCAGGAATGTCAAAAGGCGTTTGAAATATTGAAGAAACAGCTTACGTCAGCACCTGTTCTTGCTTATCCACTTCCTGATGGTAAGCTTATTCTGGACACCGACGCCAGCAATGTAGGAATTGGAGCCGTCTTGTCACAGCTACAAGACGGTAAGGAAAGAGTGGTTGGTTACTTCAGCAAAACGTTATCGAAAGCTGAAAAGAACTACTGTGTAACTCGGAGGGAACTGTTAGCAGTTGTAAAATCCGTCGAACACTTTTATAAATATCTGTATGGCAGAAAATTCCTGATCAGAACAGACCATGCTAGTTTAAAGTGGCTACTTAGCTTTAGGAACCCAGAAGGACAGATAGCAAGATGGCTCGAAAAACTGCAGGAATATGATGTTGAAATCGAGCACAGACCTGGAACCAGACATCGTAATGCTGATGCACTTTCCAGAAGACCATGTCGACCTGATTGCCCCCATTGTACCCGTATGGAACAGAACGAGGAAAAACTTGCCTTGGTTAAGGTTGTGCCAGAAGACGAGAGCTCTATGCTGGAGGAGCAACAAGAAAACGATCCCGTTCTGAGAAAGATTAGGGAGTGGAAGAGAATGGACCGTCGTCCGTTGTGGAGAGAGATATCCTCATCCTCTCCTGCTTTAAAAGCATACTGGTCCCAATAGAACTCTTTAATTTTGGACGGAGGGCTCGTTAAAAGGCTTGTAGAAAATTCCGAGGGCACAGAAACAAGGAAACAAATAGTGGTCCCAAGAAATGCTGTACCGGAAATTTTAAAACAGATGCATAATGATAGTTCTGGAGGACATCTGGGTATCACGAAAACGCTGCAAAAGATCCGAGATAGATTTTACTGGGTAAATTGCACTAATGATGTTAAAGATTGGTGTCGTAAATGCACTACATGTGCTGCCAGTAACGGTCCGCACCGAAAACCGAAGGCGGAAATGCAGCAATACCTGGTTGGAAGTCCTTTTGAAAGAATCGCAGTAGATGTATTGGGACCACTTCCACAGACCGATGCAGGAAACAAGTACATCTTTGTTGTAATGGACTACTTCACTAAATGGGTTGAAGCATATGCAGTTCCCAATCAGGAAGCTACCACTTTAGCAGATATATTGGTTGAAGAATTCGTAAGCCGATTTGGGGTACCATTAGAATTACATTCAGACCAAGGAAGAAATTTTGAGAGCAAGCTGTTTCAAGAAGTTTGCCAAAGATTAGGCATCCACAAAACGAGAACCACAGCGATGCACCCTCAGTCTGATGGAATGGTAAAACGAATGAACCGGACTATAACCAACTATCTGTCAAAAGTGGTGTCAGATTGTCAGAGGGATTGGGATCGACATATTCCACTATTTCTAATGGCAATTCGATCGGCCATCAACGAATCAACTGGCCAAACGCCTGCGAAGGTCCTGTTCGGTAGAGAAATGAGGCTACCATGTGACTTGGTGTTTGGTTGTAAACCTGGCGAAGAAATGGCCCGTGAACAATATGTCGCCGACCTTCAGAATCGAATGGAAAGTATACACAACCTGGTGCGTGGAAAACTACAATTATCTAGTGATCGGATGAAGAGGTACTATGACACACGGACAATGGAAAAGAGTTACCAAGTTGGAGATTTAGTCTGGCTCTATAACCCCCGACGGCGTCGAGGTATTTGTCCCAAATTACAAAAGAACTGGGAAGGTCCTTACACCATCAAGAAGAAGATTAACGATGTCATTTATCGGATCGTGAAAATTCCCAGAGGAAAACCCGTCGTGGTCCATCATGATCGTTTGGCGCCTTACCAGGGAAACCACAGTGGAGATGCGCAGCAACTCCAAGAAGATGGTTTGGCTGGCTCAAGGAGTGTGCGGGATTCCGATGTAGGAAATAACATTCCAGGAGGAATGAATCTAAGGAGGGGGCAGTGTAACGGGATAACCGTAAAGGAAGGGACCTTAATTTGAAAGATTGTTGTTGACAGTTGATTTTTAGAAGTTTGTAAAAAAAAATCAACTGACCATTTTAAATAATGTTTCTAGAAAATTCTAGAAACTTCTAAACACACTAACTAGATTAAATAATGTTGTATATAAGGGGATGCACGGACAGTTAACGTCAGTTCGAGTCAAGTGTTCAGAAGAGTTCATTGTATTGTCAAGTAGTTAGACGTTATCCAGCAGAGTTCAGTGTATCTTAACAATTTTGTAAATAAATTGTGTAAAAAGCCCCCATACGTGTTTCAATATCAATAATTACGATACCCTTAAGCAGAGCCATAAATCACCAAACAATAGAAAAGCGGCCGGCGGCCGGTTAGGCAAAAGGAATAATTTATATTATTGGTATTTTATTAGACTTTGCAAAGAGTGTTGAATGTTGGGGTTGTAAATAAACATACCAACATTTTTTTGTTAAATTATTATTTTGGAATCAGTTTAGTATTAAGGCGCCTAAAATAATCTGTCCTTCATAGGAATAGGATCGGTAAATTAAAAAAAAAGAAGAAAACAATCAGTGACCTGGAATCGTCGTGTGTTAGTGACACTTCAAGTGATTCAGAAAGTGATGAAGATGTTACACCGTCGACCTCTCAAAAATTAAAAAGATATTTGCCTCATAAAAGATCCAAAAAAAACAAAAATATCGGATACACGGGATACACAAATACCAACGCCTACGCCGAATATGAAGAGCAAATTTAGTGAATTTTTTAATATTTTTCCGAGTAGTGAGAAAGGAACTGCGCATGGGATTTGTACTTTCATACTTGATTTATCGCTACAATTTAATATAAAAAAAAAACTTTTATAATGCAAAATACTATCCCTTTCATTTAATCTTTCTTTACTTGTAATGATTTTAAAAACTATTTTTTCCTATTTTTTTTGTAAAAATGGACCCAGTAAATCTTTAAAAAAAGTTCAAGACTTGCAAGAGTCTTGGTGCAAGACCAAGACCAAGACCAAGACTGGACCCTGCAAGAACAAGACCAAGACCAAGACCGCTTATTTGACTGCAAGACCAAGACCAAGACTAACCCGGTCTTGGTCTTGGTCTTGCATTTGCTCATCACTAATATTGCAGCGTTGCCTCGTTATATTTATGAAAATTGAAAGAATTTTCTTCAAAAAAACTCCATTTTTTTGCCCAACAATAAGGAATCAGACCACGGATAACTATATTCTTTTATTTATGAAAGACAAGTTTCAAAACAAAACTAGAATAACAACTCTGATAAACATGTGATTTTGACAATACGCTAACGCCTGAATACATACAACGATAATGCGCATGTTTCACTGCTTCGACTGGGTCTGACCAGGCGAAGTGTGATGTGAGTTATCATATAGTCTAAAAATACGGATCGCCGGCTTCTCACGAGTGATGTATCACATCACATATTCGAAAATAGGGGTCCTGGTGTCCAGAAGTCCTGGAGTTGCCGGTAGAGATAGTAGATTTTCTCGTGAGCTCTACGTCACAAATGCGCAAACAACAAAATTACGTACGCGGACAGTGTACTACCGGAGTTGAAAACATCTCCATTTGAATTTCAGTTCTTGTCCCGAGCAGATCAAATTTGTCAGTTACTGAATTTGGTTTTCATCGTTTTGGGTAGCGCGCTCAATTAGTGTTTTATAATACATCTTTTTTGAAATTGTTAAAACATAAGGGTATATAATGACTAATTAACGTCGTATCCGCTTATTAGAATACTGGCTAAACGAATATTCCGTTTATTGTCAACATAATAATTGTAGATAAACTTTCATTTCCATTTAAATATTACAATTGCTCATTCTAGGAATTCATTATATTAGAATAATTACTGTTAACTTACTTATTACTTAATGACTATTTATTGTGTACATTTAATGACGTATTACGATTTTATGCGCATCTTATTCATTACTATAAAATAGATAATCAATTAACGTAAATTACCCATTTGTAATGAAACGCAACAAACTAGACGTTCTACTATCGTTATAAAATTAGTCAAAATTCCATACTTGGAAATTTTTGAGCTTGCTGAAAACACATATGACATTTAAAGTTATCTACGGAGTATCTGTTGCCCAGGATAATTACTGTCAAACTTTTCGCCTGGAGTTTTTGGTAATATCGTTAAAAAATTAGTCAAAACTTGTAACTGGAGTGTTTTTGCACTAAATTAAAAAAATGGGTTTTGTTTTCAATATCTTCAATGAAACTCTAGATACTCCGTAGATCACTTTGGATATTATATACATTCTCAGTGAGCCCAAAAACATCGTGGTATTGAGTTTTGATTAATTGTTTAATGAATTTACCAAAAACTCCTAAAGACAATGTAAATAGTAGGTATCCTGTGCATCAGGTACTCCGAAGATCACTTTCAATGTCATATTTGTTTTTGGCGATTCCAAAACCCCGGGAATTGAGTTTTTACTAATTGTTTAACGATATTACCGAAAACTTCAGGAGACGAGGTAACCAGTAAGTCTTCTGGACACCAGGTAGTCTGGAGATCACTTTTAATAACATATTTGTTTTTAGCGACCCCAAAAATCTCTGTATATTAAAATCGAACTCATTTCCGCAAATAAACGAGTTATGATTGAAATGCACTTTAAAAATGCGTTTTATGTATTCACAAATGCCGTTTTCGGATCATATTACTTGATCGCATAGGATCACAAAGTTTGCTGACGCTCTCACGAATCGAATGCTAAGAGAATCATTAAAATCTGCCCGTTTAAATTTTGGAGGTCCAGTGCTTAATTGCCTCGACTTATAGTGTATGTATAAAAAGTGTTTTAATATACACACTAGTGAAACATAAGTCTTATACCTTTGAATATAAAACATCATTCAAAGTCTTATACAGAACATTTAGGTTAGAAATTATCGACGAAAACGAATACCACGCAATATTCTAGTGTTGAATTTAAATATTTTTTTTGTATTCCAAAAACAATGTTGTTATTAACTGAATGAGTGAATCTATAATCTATACTTTTTCTGATAATCTATCAAGTACCGTAAAATCGGGTGACTTGGGACAGTTTTCGACTTTGTGGCGTGATATTGCAAAAACTGTAAACGTTACCTAATCCAAAAAAAAACACAAATTATGCGAAACGATTAGAGGTATCGATTGTGATTATCAGCAAGATGTATCAAGCATTCTGTCAAAAAAAAAAAAAAAAGTGGTTGTCCCAAGTCACCTACCGATTTGGGAGGCTTGGGACACTCTTTAATTTACAGGTTTTTCTCAACTCAACTTTGAGAATCATAGCATGGGACACTTTTAAACAAAAAAAAAATCTTCATTTTAATAGGATTAGCAATACTGAAATGAAAAAAAGTACGTTTTAATAAGTTTTATTACAAAATTAACGTACAAAATCAAAATAAATTCTATAACAACGTAAAAAACATTAAGAAATTAACAATCAGTCTCTTTGGGTTACATCAAACGTTAGGTAGGTAGATAGATAATACTATTTTTTGGAAACTTCGAGCAAATTTTGAACCACTTTCTTATTAAATGATAAGGCACCTCTTCTCAATATTTTTGGTGGTTGCAATTTTATCACAAATTCAGTCTCAGCGATATCCCCTTCATCAGGAACTGGAGGGAAAATAAACGCATCTTTAATTTTGGCGCTCTGTTTTAGATAAACAACGAGGTGGGTTTGTGTCAATGATTTTTCCAATAAACCTTTGAATTCTGCCCTTAGCAGATTTAAGTTCAACTATAACATAATCTTTGACCCGTAAGTCTTTAAAGCGAGTTTTCTCATAAATTTCCATCTGTTCGTCTGAAGATTCAACAGTTTCACAGGTATCAGATACTGTGGATGGTTCTCCAATTTCGCTGTGTTCAGGTTCGTCAGACCAATAATTCATTTCATCATATTTTCCGAAGTCAGACTTTGGGGAGTCGACACTCATTTTTTTCTAAGGCAAGACGTTTTTTTGCCTTTGCCAGCGGTTTTTTGGACTTGGCTGTGTCGTCAGTTATTTTAACATCGACGAAAGAAACACTCTTTCCTGCAGGCACGCTTAATTTTTTCCTTTTTAATGTTTTAGCAGGGCAGTTTTCTTCTGCCTTTTTACCAAATCGAGCCTCTTCAGATCCTTTAATGTTGCAGCAATTGTATTCGCAGAATCATTAGGATTATTATTTGGATCTTGGTTTGGTAGCTTCTTTATTACAACATTACGGTCGAGAGGAATTAAACCAGTCGTCCTAAATCCTCATTTGATATTGTTTACTTGATTTGTGCCAACCTTTTCCAGCGTTTTGCGTAAAAGCTGCGGAAACATATCTTTTCGTAATGGTCCACGATTTTTACTTTTCCACACCTTCAGAAGTTTTCGGAGGATTCGAAAGCAGCTTACGTCCAATGGTTGCGTAAGATAAGTGCTATTGGGTGGCAGCAATATAAAGCGAATATTATTGTCTTTGTACTCTCGCAGAACTTTGACAGATACATGACTGCTGAGAGTATCACCCAATAACACTTTAGGACCTTGAAGTTTTTTGAGGTAAGGTAATGCCAACGATAAAAACCAATCTTCAAAGATCGCCTGATGAAACCACCCCGATTGTAGCGACAATTGGGCGGTCCTCCTTTGGTCCACGTGCTCCACAAATGGTCGGCTTTATAAACCACATATGGGGGCAGTGTTTCACCAGAACCACTGACGCAAAACATGACGGATGTATTTGTCTTCGAAGAGTCGAGAACCCTCTCAGCATGCTTTGATTTCTTCCTTACAAGCACTTTGTTTCTCCCAGGGTCGTCAATAAATCCTGTCTCATCGTAATTTAGGACATTTTCTGGAGGAACATCTTTTAATGATTCGGCTAAGTTATCAAAATATGTTTTAGGCTGTCAATCGAGACAGCAGCCCTGTTTCGCTTAATATTTTCGGACAGCCGTTGGGTTAACTCTTTATATCTGGAAAGAAACCCGTAGTACCAACTGTCTCCCGGTTTATTATTAGCACGAGGAAACATATTCGTCCCTCGTCGGTCAAGATAACCTTTGATCACATCCTTGATGTCTGCGCGTTCTTGGGGAAACCCCCAATCAGCTGCGATTAATATTGCCTCACAAATTATATTTTCTTCGGTGACAGAAAGAACAGTTTGACCCCCGTATTTTTTTATATGTTTATTATTAAATTTACTTTCCAATGTTGATTTTGGAATGTTGTATTTTTCACTGGCAGCTCTAAACGTTAAATCGTTATTTTTTATATCATTAAGTGCTTCCTGTAGTGTTTCTCTGGTGAAATCGGGGTACTTTCGGCTGCCCAGCAACCTTTTATATTGGTTTGGCATTGTCCCAAGTCACCCCTAAAAACACAAAAAAATACGGAAGGGATTAAAAGTGGGGTTATGTCACTTCGAAATGATAGTTTGTAGACCACAAATAAAAATATCTCAAGTTTATGTGTCAAATAGGTACTAGTATGCAACTAGAGTAAAACGGTTATAAAAAAAATGCGTTTTTCCTACCTGTTGTTGTTATTTTTTTTTTTTTTCAGTTGAAACTGAAGTTTATAAACCGCCAAACTCATTTTGAGTTTATAGATTACTTTGTTACCGTCCCATATGAATTTTGTTTGAAGTTCGTTTTCCAACCGGTAGATCACTCAGCACTTAAACGTCATGTAGGTACCTGCTGTCCCAAGACACCCGCTTGTCCCAAGCCACCCGATTTTACGGTACTCCTTTGTTTTTTAAATTAAAGTGATTTTATTTCAACCCCTCTCGCTTTATACAGAAAAACGTTTTTTTTTTGGTTTTTTTTTTTCATTCCACTACTGATAAAAACTAATACATTAACAATTAGTGTTAAAATAAAACTCAAACAGGAAATATATCGTGTCGATTTATCGCAGATAATTTCATAAAATTATAGGTGAGAAACCATATATTAGTGGGTAGTTTGTTATAATATACTATCCATTTTAAGGCTAAATTTTACATATACATATAATTTACAAAAAATAAAATTTGAAATCGTTTCTAAAAACATTTTTTATACATACAATGTCATGTCAAATAATTTTATACAATACATTCGTGTCGATTAGCTTTGTCACATTTTGTTCTCGATGTTGTTGGTTTCTTACACGGTGGCAAAAAATATCACCACACGGCTGATTTGATTGATCAAATGCTGTATAAACAAAATCAAAAGGACTTGTTAGAACTACGAACAATGTCAATTTATTTTATACTTTTTATTACTATATGGTCATTATTTCAAATTGCATTTTGTTTTCATCATAATTTTCATTTAATTTTCGAAACTAGAACAGAGAATTGCTGTTAATTCTGGGATGTAAATCTTATTAAAGGAAATACAGGTTAATGTCACTTTTTACTCGTTTGTCTGAATGTTTTATTAATAATATTTTATGGGTATTTCGTGTGTGCGTCAGTTTTTGAAATTAAATGACTTAAATATTTAAAGGTTGGTCAACATGCTTTTTCCCGAACAATTTGATAATTTTGAAAACAAGTGTAATACGAACAAACGCTATTGTGAAGAAAAGCTTCAATAAATTCCTAAATGTGGTGGTTAAACTTATATACATATATTAAAATTGTAAATGTTATACCGTCATGACAACTGTAATATAAGGGAAATCAGCTTATGATACCGTTAGAAAGTTTAGATATAGAGTATAGATTTAACATATTCGCAAATTATCATTCATTAACACAACTCTAATATACTTTGAAATCATCTTATTTTAGAACATGTTCCAATTTTCGTCAAATATTCTCGTAAATTCAGAGGTGCCAACCTTAACAAAGTTCAACAAAAAAAGTAAGGTAATTTTAAATTTTTGTTTTTCTGAATATTTTATTATTTATATATTTGATAAGTGTGTGTGAATTTTCGCTGTTGTTTTTACTTTTATTTCATGCAATTGCGAGTAAAAGTTGACAAATACAAAAGGTTTATTAATTTACTATAATCTTTAAAAGTTGGAAAACCTACTTTTCATCAAACAATTTGATGAACTTTGATACAACTGTTAAGGAGGTTTTACATTGAGGCAACTAATGGCAGAAATCCGCATGCGGCAAAATCGCTTGCTGCTACTTGCTCTGTTTATTCGAGAAGGCGCATGGTCGTAGGCTATCCTACACGTATGGATACAGTTGTTTGTTTGCCTGAGGCCTCATCGCTTAGAATCAAGGGAAGGTAAAGTTTTTGATAGAAGATTACCGCAAAAACTACATTTTGTGGGATTGCGTAATCCTTCATGTAAAGACAATCGTAAAAAATGAAGGTGTGAGAGCCACTATCTGAAAAGTATGAATGCATGGTCAAAGATTAAAAGAAAAGAATAAACAATTTGCGAACGAAGTTCAAACGGTATAGAAAGAAAAAGTCCGGATCCGGTAAAACCGAACACTGGGTACATTTTGCTTCCCTCCAGTTTTCTTCTAGAAGTGGACGCGCCAAAGAAAAGTATAGGTACATAAGCGAACGTTAGGAGTCACCAGAGCCACAAAACTCAAAGTGTAGTATAAATTAACTGCTGCCCGTACACAAAATCGAAAATTTGTGTCAAATTTGGAAATAATAGGAGCTACCGGAGTTAGAAGGTTGTCAAATTCATGTCTCTCCATACGTGTAAAATTTCTGAACAGGGTCCCGTCATCAGCCATAAGTTGTTTAACACAGATTTTCTAATTTCAGAAAGTCATACATTATATGTTCTACTATTTACTCTTCTTGTTCGCAGCCTCTGCAAAGTGGCGATTCTGCTAATTTCATCCTAAAGAGATGTTGTCGCAATTGGCCCTATATCTTGCGTCTTTACCTCTTTTGCCTTCTTAAGTTGACGCAACCAGTCGCAGTACCTATGTGTAAAACGAATAGTCTCCAAATGAGGGATTTTTCTATAATCGTGTGCTGCGGGCAACTCAATGTAAAACCTCCTTAACACGACCGTTATCGTGAAGTAGAACTTTAGGAAATTAATAAATTTGTTGGTTAAATTTATTTACAATAAAATTGTAGATGTAATGCGTGTATTACGTTTTTCGACCTAATTTTTTCTGATAAATAACTAAATTTTAAAATATTGTTCCCGATTACCGCTGATCGGTGCCACTACAAATTCTATTTTAGATACTTAAATAAAGAATAAGTTATACCGATTTTACATTAACAATTTTATCATGAATAATTTTGACCAACAGGTCTTCTTTACGATAACGTTAGTACTAAACTTGAGCCAAAGTTCACAAATTAATACTTAAGAAATAGATATATGTTTAATAGATAAATTGAATGATAATAAATGTAGAAAAGAATCATTTCTTGGTTTATAGACCCTCATTCTTTTCTGATGATATGTTTTACTAATTTTTTTGAAATTTTAAACGTTATAATCCCATACACTTATAATGCCTAAATTGCGCTTCCTAATTGAACCTCGTTCCGCATTATAGTACCTAAGAGAAAGAAAAAAAAATCGAAGCAGTGTTTGGTTTTCTTTCCAATAGGTGGAACATACCAATCACGTACTGTTGATGTAGTAATGATATATTGGTTTTGTTTTCTCCACAGGCGATTAGAATGAGATGAAAAAACTACCTTTATTGTTTTCCATCCCGCACCAAAGAAATGGGATTAAGTTGGAACGCTCAGCTAGATATTATATATCTATTAGTAATACATCTATAAATAATATGAATTGACAACTTTCGTAGTTCTATTTTGGGCCTAAACTAAAAGCTTTTTATGTTTTGCACTGGAAATCGATCAGCATGTAAACCGTGCAGGATATGGACCATTCCATCTACCGATACTCATAAAATGACAAAGGTTTATGTATCTACATCGATCGTGATTAAATCAAATACTGGTATTGGATCAAAAAAATACACTCCTATTTTTATATTTTTTTGGGTAAATTATTCAACCTGATATTCACTGAATAATTAACAGAAAAGCTATTAAATGATTGTACCCTAAGTGATTGTTATTACATAAACGCTTGTCGTTTACCCATAAATATTATTATGTTCGTTTCATATAACAGATTATAATAACACTAGAGACAAAGACTTTTATTTAAATAATGTAATATGTCGATATATTTGTAAAATCGAATAAAATTTTTGTCTGATTATTATATTTTGTCACTTATATATTAGACAATTGTGAAGTCTTATAAAAATGATGTAATAACTGAATATATGCCTTTATATACATATAAACTCTTTTCACAGCAACGTTTCCAGACAATTCAACAATAAGTGAATCACGACAATTACTGAAAGAATCATCTCCAGGTTCTCTTACTTTCGATGTCTCCATAACAGGTAATTTTAAATTAAATTCTAAACATTAACAGCTGAATTATTTTTAACTGAAGTTATATATGAAGTCGTAGTTACCTTCTTTGTAACTATTACTAACAATGACATGATAGAAAGTAACTAAACTACAAACTTGTCTTTTAAAGTTTATTGGAAACTTCGAAGAATATCATCTGAATAGTGTTAGTGTTTACTTGTTTCTACAGTACTCATAACTTTATATCTAACAGCTTTTTGTTAAGCCAAACTCCAACTATAGTAATTTGCTAATATTATATTTTGTATAATTTGGAATGTTTTTACTACGAGTATAGAGTGATAAGTTAGACGTCGTTACGGCTGCTAAATCTACTTACAACTGTCAAGTTTGTAGATGATTCTATTAGGCTGTTTTGTTGTCATAGCTGTGGAAATTAGTTAAGTTAAAGATTGTTACCAAAAAGCACAATATCTGTTAGTTAGATTAGATTAGATGTTTATTGGGTTGGCTGATGTTAACCTGTATCACTGCGACCTTTGCAGATCTATTGTGACCACCCATTATCTCAAGAATAGGATTAGAGAGCCTTGTCCAGCCCGGCCATCTTAATGAGACTTAATAGCCTTGACAGTGGCCACTCCGCATAACTTGGAGCAGCCGGTTTCTCCTCTCCCAGTACCAGATACCGCGTCCTTGCAAGTCCTTCGCATTAGAATAGGACATGAAATGCGGTTTCTTCCTCCTCTTGGCAGATGTCTTCATCTGCTAATTTCAACTGACTCATGTGTTTCTTGAGCCTAAAATGTCCTGCCAAGAGACTGACAATCATTCTGACATCGTTTCGCCTTTGTGATAGCAGCTCTGCAGTAAACTTCGCCGAGTGTCCTTTTATGAAGACTTTGGCTTGTCGCTGGCCCGGTGATTTTTCCCACCACTCCTGGGCCTTCTCTAGCCTCCAATCTGTTAGTTATCCGTTTTTTATTATTATTTTGAAAAGCAAAACCTATAAGGATATCTTAGAGCTTTTAGATGACATATATGGCAATTGTTAAGTTTTGCTTTAAAAAACCTAAACGTAAATAAAAATTAAAATTTAATAATCAACCTCCAGGAAATCATTTGGATATCCCAAGAAGTGGAGGAGACAATCCAAACCTCCTTAGTCCAGAAGTGATCAATCAAAGACGAAATTCACGAAGACCTAGTATTCTACCAGTGCCTGATATGTTCACTAGTAGTACATTGAACATCGCTCAAGATGTAACTGATGAAGGTGATGAAAGTGAAGACGAACTAGAAGATGATGTGCCTTGGAGATCACCCAGTGAGAAAATTGCGTAAGTCCTCTTGGAAGGATATTTTTATGTGAAATGTGAATCGGCTATAGCAAATTGATCGATTTATTATTTGCTTATAATTAAATAATTGTATTTGTATTGCCAAAACAAAGCTAGAGATAGTAATTTAAATTATAAGCATTAAAAAACGATCAATAAACATACTTTTTAGGTTTGCATAAATCATTGTCCATACATATTAAGCATATTGCATGTAAAATCTAGGTTAGTGCAAAATACGTGATCCATTCACTTATACCAATTTACTAGAAAAGATGTTAACTCCTTTATAGCTTTCTCTGTTTTCTCACACGAACGCTATATTCCTTTTCCTCTTGAGTTGCACGGTTATGAATCTGCACAAATAGCTCAGTTTTCTCTGATCACTCTGTCCTGAACCCTTGCACTCCCCAGGTCCAGTTTTACTCTAGACGAGTCTGAGGATTCCAGTCGACTAGCATGGCATGACGAATGTATTCGGTAAGTTATTTCTTTGTCTTTTTTATTTTATTTTATTTTCTCTTTTCCTGGATGTTAAAGGTACATAACACTTGTATTAAATATGAATTAACAAAAAAAATTCTAAATAAACCTATTTCAATTTTTATATTAACTCGTTTTCCTCTTTTGTTAACAAAATTCAATCCAATTTTTTCAACACCTTTTTAAAAATGTTGGTAAAAATGTTATAGATAAATTAAAAGTTGTATGTAAACTTACCCTAAGCCTTTTATCTTTTAAATGCTATTTAAAACAAAATTAAAATTTCCTTAAAATTCGTTAACAGATTAAGTCTCAAGAGTTAGAGTGCGGTTCATAATTCAATAGAAGAAAAATCTGGTTTTAATTCAGCTTGAGAAAGTTCTTTTGAGTCGCTAAATTTTACGATTTAATTATGAAGAAAACTGTTACATGTTTTAACTTGAAAATAATACTATCTACAGGGCTGAGATGTAGCTCTATTTAGCATCAAAGAAATTTTGTGAGGGACAATATTTCAGAATATTTAGACAAATTAATTCATCTTTATGTACCTTCGACATCCCAATTTTTATAAATCTGCTAATCGCTAAATTACTTAAATACCTAATAAATGCAAAACTAAATACTTGCTTGAAATATTGATTAGTACAATTTGAAAATAGATATAACGGTAATTTCTTGTTGACAGGGAAAATGAAAAGGGATATATTAAAAAAATTAATCAACAAAAGTTTCCTTAGTTGTGTTTTAGTTAAAATCATAGAGTTGAGTATATGAATATAATACAAGATAGTATACGAAATCAAATAAAAATTACTTATATTTTTATAAAATATATATTGATATATGCATGAGACATGGTTACTATTAATATCCTTAATAGTGTACATAAACCCTCTTAGAAAAAATAAGCTTTAAAGTGGAACAATTGGCCTGTTGATGTTATTTTAGATATATTATATTTTTTTTGTTTAGTTAAATACATTTTAACAAAAATATAAAAAACAATATTATATTAAAAAAATAATTGAAAGTCAGAACAATATCTATTTTTATCTTCGGAAAGTTTAATGATTTTTTAAGAGCAAAGATGTCCTCTATATGTAAGCTTCATTGAAATAATCAAATTAATATAAAATATAAAATAAAATATAAAAACAATGCCGTTGAACCATAGGACAGACCTGGGGATTATCCCCAAGTTCACCATGTGGATTTACAGGGCAACCATAAAGCCTATGCTTACAAATGGTGCTGTCGTGTGGTGTCCTGAAATGCAACAAACGGCAGCTACCAGGAAATTAAACGAAATCCAAATATTAACATGTCTTCTCGGCCATGAGAACCACACCGACCAGGGCAATGGAAGTAGTACTTGGACTTACCCTCCTCGATATATTTGTTTAGGAGGTAGCATTAGTGACCATGGTATGCTTTCGCATGGTTGGTAACGAACCTACTCTAGGGAAAGTCTGTGGGGGGAATCGGTAAAGGCGATAAAGGCAGACACGGATGCCGTCGAACCAAGATTTGTCTTTAACAAACCCTAAAAAAAATTAACAGATAAGACAGCAGATCCCAACGTAGTAAACGCTCTGAGTGCCTTTACGGATGGATCAAAAACGCAGCATGGTGTGGGATGTGGAAGATACTTTAAAAGTGAAATGGGCTATGGATGGCTTGTCAAGTGTAGTTCAGTCAGAAATCACAGGTTTAACCATAGCTGCAAAAGAATTAATCAATAAGAACACCACAGGCAGGAATGTAAATATTTACACTGTCTGCCGACCAGCACTACTAACCTTGAATAGACCACGTTTACTTCAAGTTTAGTACTAGAATATCACCAAACTGCATTGCGGACAATTTAGCAAGGAGGGCTGCGGCTACACATATGTTAGCCCTTGCCTACCAAGCTGACAATGTCCGCTGTCGTGGAGCTGTTCAAACAGCATTGTTACTTTATACAGTGCTGAGGTGCAACAACGAACTGTAGACTGGCCAGAGACTTATTACCTCACTCCGGCAAGAAAACACCAGGTGCAAAAACGAACTGTAGACTGGCCAGAGACTTATTACCTCACCCCGGCAAGAAAACACCAAGAAACTTTAAGGCATTGACCAGACAAAATCTCCGAACAGCGATGAGAATCTTAACAGGTCACTGCCAAATTTGGAAGAAATTAGCAAAATCGCCACTATGCAGAGGTTGCGAACAAGAAGAGAAAACAGTAGAGCATATAATCTAGGTCTGTTCTGCTTTTTCTGAAATCAGAAGATTGGCTTACACCAGCCGATGTCAGGAAATCCCCCTCAGGAGCTTTACACCTAGGTAGATGTTTCTCTTCTATTTCGTATGATCCTAGGTATCTGGAAAATTAGGAGGATAGCTGTGCTCTCCCTGGCTTAATAACAGTTAAGCCTATCGTCAAATAAATCACGATATTATACCGAATAGGAACTTTCTTACCCTAGCGACGCGTCGGTAGAGTAAGCGAGTACTTCCCTAAACATAGTTTTCTGGGTTTGAGAAAAGATCTATGAGTTACAAAAAGTATGTTCCAATCTTTCACATCTTGTTCACATCTCCGATTTAGGAGTATCTTAGCTTATTTTATCCTCACTAGATGTTGACGTACTTGCCAATGACCATTTGCAATTCCTTTCATTTCAAAGTGTCCGCAATTGTGCTTAGCTTTTTAATTACCATGCGCTTTGTTCCAGCTTAGACTGAATATGTTTCTTAATTAGTGTTTGATGACATTCTACCACTAGCTCTTACCTAATACGTGACTTATTTAAGACTAGTAGTAGTTGTCGACAGTCTCTGTAAATATGTATGTATATTCCTGTCTATGATATTTCTATTCTATGGTAATGATTAAAATGATTTAAAATCCTAAACTCAAGCATAAATACGCAGGGACTGTTTTCATATAATCGACTTTATTCAAACTTATATAACAATCCTTTCGATTTTATACATTTTGTATTATTTAAAGTATTACTCCTATCCGATTCCAGCTTAAATGTTCCATTAAAATATATTACCTGAATCGACGGATTAACCTAAAACTGTTTAAATCGTTAAAGTAAATCACTAAAGTAAAGACACTTGAACGAATTTAATTGTGTTTAAACAGCTTGAAAAAGCTTTTATTCAGGGGTAAGAACAAAATCAGAATTGGAAGCGAAAATCGTCATCAAGAGATTAAGATCTCTGTGCTTTAAAATACCTCAGAGATATCAAAGCTTTTAAAGGACTTAAAGTACATAGCATTATTATATATTACACCAGATATTATAATTAACTTCTGATAAGCAATATATTAATTAATAATTTTCTTGTTTAGATCATCGAACTTTTGATTATTGTTCTGACTTTAAATAATGCATCCTGCGTGTAGTTGATATAAACTTTTGGACTCTTTTGAGCCAAAACTAACGCAAAGTTAACTCTTTCTCTTTTCTTAGTATCGTAAAAGGCTTCCCACCGGTTTCTCCATACATCGGAGTAAGTCCAACACTATGCTACCTCCTAAAAGAGAAGAAGCCACTTTGCTGCCTACAATTAGCTCAAGTTTGTGAACATTGCAGCTACAGAAACGCCAGAGATTACCAGTGGCAAAACAAGACCATAATATTAGCAGCGGATTACGCATCAAATGGAATTTATAATTTCATTATACCTTTACGAGCACATTTTAGGTCTAAAACGTCGTTAAATCCTATTATTTTATTATTAGAAAGGAGACCGGATATAGCGTTCTTAGATGCTGTGTCATATTTCCCTTTGGTTTACTGGATGCTTGGATCTATTGACTGGTAAGTGATATTCTATTATTTTATATAAAAAACTAGACAAGAGATAATATAAAGAGGTATTACATGAATTAAATTTTAAATTATATCAATTTCAGTCATTTTCAATAAAAAAAACGATAATGAACAAAACCACGAATAGCGAACGAACAAGTAAGTACAACAAATAGGTGACAAGGGACTTTGCAGTTACTGTACAGAGATAATATAATATAACAATATTATATTGTGCCTGGCGCTGGTGCTGCATAAAATGCAGCTAAAATAAAACAACGGTTATATCAAAGATTTAGTTTAATCGGTGGTTACATATTTATTGGTCAAAAGGTGAAGTGCGATAGGGTGCGGTAGGGATTTGGTACGCACAGAACACCAATGTTGGATAACTATGTTTTCAACTCATACAAGCGACGTTGTCTTTTTAGTCGCTAAGATAACGCCACCAATAGAACCTTCAGATAGAAATCTAATCTAAATTTTTTGTTGACATAAATCTAGAGTGTCTTCGCGATAAAACAAGTCGTGTAGGTACAGTGAAGTTTTAAAAATAGTAAGTCGGTCGAAAAATGGATCTTGGCTGATAACATTTTTGAACAATACTTTAGACAAATCATGAATAGGTCCACCCAAAACAGCAGTCACACAAAACATTGATCCGGTTCGTCGGTTAATTAAGGATAACGCCGTGTAACATACCGGGAGATAAAGGCATCTTTGGGTATTTTAAAGATGTCGATTCAAAAGATCCTACATGAAGAACTAGGTGTTTAGAAGTTGTCTTCCTGTTGGATCATCCATTTGGTCACACAATAGCAAAAAGCGGGTCAAAAATCATTAGAACGGTTCAACAAAGAAAGCTCAAAAAACTTTTATAGTATTATTAGTGGCGATGACTTTTGAATTTACTTCTATGAATCGAAAAATAAACGCCAATCCGCTGAGTGGGTGTTTTACGATGGGGAAAACCAACAAAAGTGCTCCGTTCTGGAAGTGTTTCAAAGAAAATGTTTGCAAATTTTGCATTAAAATCTGGTCATGTTACAACAATTACTTTAGAAGATCAAAGACCAGTTACTTCTGATTGTTGTATAAACGTTCGTTTTCTAGAAGTTCTGATTCTGACAAAACAGCACACAACAACAAATCATCCTATATCAGGACAATGCAAGTGCTCGCACTGCTAAAAAGACAATCGAGATTTGGAAATTCAAAACATCTGTTTGACAATCGAGTGTACCTATAGTCCTATCCTAACGATGTAGCCCTTAAATTCCCCTTAGCTAGCTTTCAGGATCGTGGATTCCTTCTGGGTTTTTCTATCAATTTCCCCAACAATTAATAATGGGCGCCAAGTACAGACATTCAAATAAAAGAGAATAAATCATTTTTAAAATTGTTTATTCAAAAAAATTATTTGATTTAATGTTAATCAAAAGTTAAGTAATTAACTAATTTCCAAACTTATCTTGTCGATCTTCGGCTTTGAAGGTCCAGATGATAGTCGGAAAGATGAGTTGAGACTATTGGAAATGTGGGCACCGGTCTAGGGTGACTCTGGTACGATGGGTTTTCTTAAAGTAAGATGAGTCTCCTGCAGTGAGGAATGAAGCGACTCCTTCAGCGGATAGCACCAGTCTATATTGTCAATTGCAAGACAAATTTTCATAAATTTGATTCGGCACGATCAGCCCTCACCAAAGACCCTTCGTAAATTTGGCATAAGCCTCAAAGAAATAAAATAAACGCTGTCAAAATTCCGTCCCAATAATCCTTTGTTTCGATTACAATCACTCAAGAATTCTCCAAAGTTCGAGAAAAAAGTTAATCACCTGATGTGTTTATATATTTTTAACTCAATAAAAAACTGATTTTTAACAAATGATTGTAATCGAAAAATTTAAATGTTAGTAAAGATATCAAATTAAATAACCAATAATCTATTCACCAAATTTAAGACTATTTCTTAAAAATTATAATAAGTTAAAAATTTTTTACTCACCAGAAGGGTAAAGAGGTGAAGCGAACTAATTCTTATTGCAGTACAAAAGGAAATGAAATTATTTAACGACGCAACATACGAGCAAACTAGAATTTATTCTCCTTCCAAAACTGATAAAGTATACGCGACGACGCACAAATAACACGGAAATTTATACAAATTTAATAGTCCATAGGCCAGGCCACAAATAACGTTGTAAACGTTACAACGACTTCTTCACTTTTACAAAGATCAGGAACTGATGCGTCAGTAGCAATTCCACTCGCTAAAAGAAGTCATCGATGCCTTTAAAACAGCAATTATGTAAGTGCCAACTGAAGACTGGAATAACTGTTTTACCAATTGGTTTGAACGTATGCAAAAGTGTATCGGCCTTAGGGGGACATATTTTAATAAGCAATAAAGTATTGTACCTAAGTCTATATATTTCTGGTCTTTATGGCAAAATTAAAAAGACAGCCCTGGTATTCAATAACTAACTGGATGCATGCAATCGTTTCTATTATAAAGCGCCTACAAGTAATTTAATTTAACGGGACTCAAAATGAAAATCTATTACATATTTTATAGTAAAGATATTTCGACGTCCTCCAGAAACCATGCCTGCTTCTTTGGCCTAAAATACTAATCATAAAGTTTAATCTCATAATCTAGACAGTAAAAAACCAAGAACAAAAAATATTGTGACAGCTATTGGGACATCAAATCTGTGAGTTTTAATAGAAATTTTAGTTGTTTTTGAGTCTAATTTGTGGTTTTTTAAATACGTCCTCCAATTTATGATTAAAAGAAAACTACAATGTTGACTTACTAACTTTATGCTGTCTGTTATTTACGACGGTGTGCGAGCTCATTTTAAAAATTTACCCTCATAATTTTTTCTTTGCGCACTATAAGAAGTATAACTTCAAAATATTATTAACAAACAAATTCAGACAAATGTAAAACAAAAATTAACAATAACCTTACTTTTCTTTGTTGTTCTTTTATAAGGTTGCCAACCTGGATTCATCATAATTTGATGAAAATTAAAACATATTCAAATTCGAAAAATTGGATAAAAACATATGAAATAGTAATCTTGAATTAATTCGTGAACTTATTTACGATAACTACCGGTATTAAAACAGTTGTTTTCCTACTGGCATATATAATGTAATATTGGCTCTTTAATATCGCAACTTAATTTTCTTGTTAGTGGTTTTCATAAAACTACCTGAAAATACACTTGAAAATCCATTCTGTCACTTGGCAGTTAAATAAAATTCTCAATTCACGAGGTCTGACAAACTATTATCATGTAAATGTGAAATTGAACCGTTAAAGTAAGAAAACGTTATGGTTTTCAGCTTAGATGACCTACTTCGAGCTGGAATAACTCTTGCTGAAAATGTCGTCGTGGTTAATAAGGAATTGTCGAATTCCGCAGAAGAAGATTCTTTGTCTGATTGTAATACCATCGTCGCAGTGCAGACAATGTTCAAGTAAGTAATATTATTTATTCTGTATATCTGTTGTAAAATTTGTTGAAAAAAAATGCAACTAAGTAGCGTTTATTTATTTATTTATTACATAAAGTTATCAAATAGAATATTTTTGCGATAAAGAATCCACAGCACCCGTACCACACATTTATTTTCTGCAACTTCTGTAAATCTAATATACACTATAAAAGACAAGAAAAATGTTATTTTCTTAAACAAAGGAAAATTTTCCTGTAATACTTATGTGTAGAGAATTTTCATTCGTTGTGCCTCTAAAACAGCATTGTCTTTTATCTTCTTGTTAGATTTAAAAACCAAATTATAGCTGACGTTTTATAAAAAACATTGGAAAGTTTCTTTGATACAAGAATTTGTCGTTTATGTAAACCTACGGGCAAATCGCACTTTCAGAAATTGGAATAAACTTGTCTCATTAGGTATTAAAAAGGGTAATAGCAATCTTTATATCTTCAAACAAAACTGTTTTTAAACAAAGTTACATCCCAGAATCTGAAATGTGCACTTGGTTTTCTCTATTTTGTTTGAATATAAAAAACACTGGTATTTTTAACATTCAAAGAACCCTAAGTGTGCGGCCACAACGGAGCGCCGACCATCGCTCCGACCATAGCATCGTACCATAGCTCCGCTCACCAAAAAAAAACAAACACATAGGTACCTAATATTAGATCTATGTGGTTACATCGGAGCACCGACCATCGCTCCACGCATAGGTTGGAGTTAAGGTCTGATACTTGGTGCCAGGGTCAAAACTGAGCTTAGTATTTTTTTGACCCTCGACCAGGGTACTCTTTTAAAATATAATCAAAAGTTTCTTTTTTTATTCTCATGTAGTCAAAAAAAGATCCGGATCTTTTCTTAAATCTTTATATAGATGATGAAATTCTCCATACAACATACGTTTTTTGTTTAAAGGATGCACTTTCGTCTTTTGAGATCCTTTATGTAGGTACCACGTTTTAGCACTTGAATTTAAAAAAATATCTTCCTCGTCCGGAGAAGATAATGTCGAAAAATCCATGTTTATAGATCGTTCACGCTTTAACTGGCGCAAAAGTGCGATGCTCCAAGCCTCGATGTGACCACGGGTACGCGTGGGTCGGAGCGAGGGTCAGAGCAAAGGTCGTGGGTATTATGCTATGGTCTAGGATCGATGGTCCCCGTTGTGTCCACACCCTATAGACCGTCAGCCCATGGTATAAAAAATTGAACGATCCTTGACCGTATGCCCTTTGAAGATTCGACAAAAATATATGTGCCAATTATGTTAAATTTAAAATGGAACTTGCATCCTGGTTCTATAGTTGCAAAATTCCGGAAAATGTTGAAACAAAATTATGATAAATTTTAACAAAAGTTGACCGTATGCCGAGGTAATGAGAAGAAAATTAACGAAAAAATAATCCAGCGGAAAAAGGTCGGCATACGTGTAGGGTGGTCCCAAAGGGATGTAATAAACCCTTGAAATTGCAGACAATTGTTATACCTTCTTTATAATAGCTGACCGTATGCCTCTAAGAGATTTTTATTATTTATGACGTACCATATACTTATGCCTAACGGCATACCGATCGGCTGGTTCCAAGTGGTTCCTAACCTCTAAAACATGTGTCGAAAATTTTTTATTCTATTTTATGACTCTTAACCGTAAAAAATCTACTTAAAATTGAAGTTTACATTATAAAATGACCACTTGCAAAAAGGCATACGGTTATCGTAGTTCCTCACCACAGAAATGTATATGAAAGTTGTAAAAATTTGAAATGATTTTTGGAATAATTTTATTATGAATTTTGTTTTGCCGTTAGAGGTGAAGATGACACTACTATCACGGCGTTTACACTTTCTTAACGGAAAGTAATATATCGTTGGTGATTTTAGTTGATTTTTCAGTCAGCGTTTATGCTTTAAGCACGCTGACGGACAACATTGCCTTGTACTGATGATGACCCCAATAGGTCGAAACCGGTCTGCAAGTATGTTGTCCCCTCTAACTGCAAACAAAAGTTCTTGTTGGATATTCCACAGTCGAACGGTGTGTCTTTTTTCCATTACTTGTTGATGGGAAGGATTTCCCTCAACTAGTACTAATATTTATTTTGTAATTATTGAACACCAATATATGTGGATTAATTTTGAGTTTTTCGTTTATTTATAATAAACACCACATTTGAGAATGGATAATCTTTTCGATTTGATTTTTCTATGATCACTGACCGTATGCCATTAAGTTTATCATTAGACAATACTAAAATCTAATGTATAATGAAAGGGCATACGATTACCGTGGCTCCTAACCTCAAAAATTAAAATTGAAGTTGAATATTAATTTTCGACGATCGCTGACCGTATGCCATTATGCATATCATTAAATAATTGAAAAATTAAATACCATGTCAACGGGCATACGGTTTTAGTGGTTCGTTACCTCAAAAATTCGAATATTATTTGCGCAGAATCAATGATCACCTGGTCGAAGCTTGGTTGCGTCTAATACATATACATACACAATCACTTCACATACACACTAGAGGTGCTCGTTCGGAGTAATAGATATTTCAGCTGATAATTTTGGTATGGAACCACTAAAACCGTATGCCCTTTTGCAGGGTATTTAATTTTTCAATTATTTAATAATATACATAATGGCATACGGTCAGCGATTGTCAAAAATTAATATTTAACTTCAATTTTAATTTTTGATGTTAGGGACCGCGATGAGCGTATGCCCTTTCATTATGCATTACATTTTAGTATTGTCTAATGATAAACTTATTGGCATACGGTCAGTGATCATCAAAAAGTCATTTAAAATTTTTACATCTTTTGATACGTATGCCACTACTTTAGGACCACTCGATCTGTATGCCAAAGCTACATATGATAGCATGGATTACAATTTATCATATTTGCTAATGGCATATAGTTAACGATCATAAAAAAGAATAAAAATTTTTCCACACATGTTTTAGAGGTTAGGAACCACTTGGAACCAGCCGATCGGTATGCCGTTAGGCATAAGTATATGGTACGTCATAAATAATAAAAATCTCTTAGAGGCATACGGTCAGCTATTATAAAGAAGGTATAACAATTGTCTGCAATTTCAAGGGTTTATTTCATCCCTTAGGGACTACCCTACACGTATGCCGACCTTTTTCCGCTGGATTATTTTTTCGTTAACTTTCTTCTCATTACCTCGGCATACGGTCAACTTTTGTTAAAATTTATCATAATTTTGTTTCAACATTTTCCGGAATTTTGCAACTATAGAACCAGGATGCAAGTTTTATTTCAAATTTAACATAATTGGCACATATATTCTAGTCGAATCTTCAAAGGGCATACGGTCAAGGATCGTTCAATTTTTTATACCATGGGCTGACGGTCTACTAAGAACCGCGTCTCCAGGGATCGTGGTCCGTGGTCTATGGTTCGCGTCAGGTGTACCGGCTAGGTCCATAGCGTATTAGGGCAAGATTGAATGGCCTAACTAATGGTGTCGTCATAACGGTTGGAAGCCATTGTCGTTTATACAGGTATCTGTTCAGTTGATTCTGTCGTCGGAACGCTGGTTTTGATCTGGTGGATTATAGTGCCGTAACTTTTAAAACCTTCGTCATACTTGTTGATTTGGACCAAACAAATATTTTTATAATTGGTGGCACTACGAAGTCTACTCTAACAAAATCAATTTCTTAATCGGTTGCATTATGAAGTAAACTATATTAAAACTGATTTCTTAATAATAATCTTTGTGTTAGAAACTCCGTTATTTATATTGGTCGTAGCTAAGCTTGTTGTTTTTTAAGAAACTTTCGTCGTTGTTCCTATCACTTTGTTTTCCGAATTTCGGATTGTGTATGTAAAACTATTGTCTTTGACCCTTTTAAAATTTAATTTTCTGGAGCTTTTGTGTTTTATGAAAGCTCGTTAAATTTTGTAAGATTTGATCGAGCAGGTAACGTCAAACTTAAACTGTGCTAAATAATTATTTTCTCTTCTTGTCAGCTTCTTTTTATATATTTCAATTTCAGATTCTTTCCTAGTATCAAAAGTATTACAGAGTTATCTCAATCATCCAATATGAGATTCATGCAGTTTCGAGCTCACGACAAGTACGCTTTACATCTGTCAAAAATGGAAAAGGTAAGTTATTACATTAAAATTTCACTGGTTTTGTAGATTAGTTTGCGTACTTTTAAACGCATTGGTTTTTAGTTTTAAAGCAATTATGAAAAAAAAAATTAAATTGGTTTGTTGTTGCTAAAATACAATTTGTAATTTATTTATTTACCTATTAGAGTACAGTTTTGGACTCTGATGATATTTGTGCACTCATCTATTTAAAAATAATAACAATTTAAAATATAAAAATATTCATGTAACAGAAAATTATAATATACAAATTTTTATATACAAATAAATTCATTTTTTTAAGAATAGACAACTTTAAAGACAAATTCTAAAACAGGTCGATTTTAAATTAAAAATGTCTTTGGTAGCGGGTAGAATAAATTTGCCTACTATAGTGTGTAGTTTTTTTGCATTTAGCTACTTTGTAAGCCACTCTGTATGATGTTAACAAGCTTTCTCGTTTAATGAAAATGTGCCTTCAGTTTTTTAAATGATCTTAGTTTTACGCGGTTTACTGATATATTCCTTGTGCAATGTTTCTAGGTGCCTCTTTAATTTATTGGGTTGCAAGCTATCAGCAGCATTGTGGTTTTTCTTCCCCAATAATTTCAATGCTTGTGAAGCCCAAATTTAGGTTAGCCTGGTCATAGTTTCGGGTTTTAGACTCATATTTTTATAAATCAGTCGAAATACAAGGCTCTTCCTCGTTTAGTTTTCGTTTGGCTCCATATTTACAGCGTAGAAAATATTCAGTGTTAGAGTACTAAACTTGAAAATTTCTTGTTAAACTTTAACTAATTGTAATGCAACAACTGTCTTAAAAATTAAAGGCTATATATAGTCCATTTCATCGTTTTTGGCCGATTTGTTATTAGAAACCACTGAAATAAGATTAAACTGTCATCCAAGTTACCAATGGCGGAGAGAATTTTTTTCCAAATTAGGTCATAAGTTTCTGAAACTATCAGTGTGGTTTGGCATCTACAAAAGTATGACATAATAATTATTAAATTCAACCCTTCAAAAACGAGCCGTACATGATGGTTACTAGAATTTTGAATTAAGTAAAGACTTCCGTATTGAATACTGTTTATCTACCGGTGAAACAAGATGCAGTTGCGTAAGTGTTGTATTAAAAAACAAACGTCCTCATTTAAATTTCTAACTTGCCTGTATCTGAGAGAGATGTTACTCTAAATTTACTACGAGTATCATTTCTGTCATCGGCCAAAATCGTTGAAATGGACTATACCTTTAAATGCGCTTCTCTATTTATACCCACGCATCTTGCGTCGAGACAATTTGATGACATCTTCGTGAAACATCATCGTTCGCCGCTCCAAATACATATGACTTTACCAGCTGGATATACAGTGTTGCCTAGTCTAATCTTAATTCCCCGGCTGGAGTATTTAATTCTTGCAATACAACGCGGGGCGCAAATTTGAAATTAAATGGGGAGGCATTAATTATGAGAGTTTGAGTTTCGCTGATTTAGATCCACTCTGCATAATTCCATGAAATTTCTTTTTTATTCAGTTAAGTTTTTGACAATAGTCTTTATTTAGTCTAGTCGAGAAGTTGATTTCCTGCGAAAAATAATTACCAGTCTCTTAAAAATATGAGTGATAGCTCAAACGATCCAGAATGGCATTTAGACAAAGACCATTTTTCGATTTTTTTCTGGAGATAAAAATTACAATTGTTATTAACAAAAAACTGAAAAAATAAATAGTCCTTTCGGTTTTTGTTAATATCTTAAAAAGTATAAGTGATAGCTAAAATATTAAAAACGTTTCTGAAAGAGCAGAAAATTTCAGCTGGGATGTTCTGGATTCTCGGAATTGTAGCACCAATATTTATAATTTTAATTTAACGTTGAAAATCGGCTTCCGCGCGGCAATTTTGGCATGCGCGCGTGGCCTCTGTAATGACCGCAACTTTTCAATAATTTTTTTATGCCACTAAATAATATTATAAAAATTAGAAAAAATTCAGATGTCATCTAAACACTTCAAATAAAATGGTCACGCGATAAAAATTGTTGTATCATCATTTTTTAAACAGTTATTTAATTGTTAATTAACAATTTTTTACGAATTTCTGTTATTATAAAAGGCGGTATAAAAGTTTTATTAATTGTTCTAAAATTTTTTCCTTTCTTGGAGCCTTTATTATCAATGTTTTTAACAAGATGACATCATAAAAGTTTTAAAAATTTCTTTAATTCATTAATTATTAATTTGTTAATTGAGAAAAACAATTAAAAATGAAAATAATGTTGTTTAAATATATAGTTTTTTAATTTAAAGCTATTGCTGGTTTTATGTTCATGCTGGACATTATATAAATTACCTTTTTAATTTTTTCATGCCATTTGTTTATAAATTTTTTATGAACAAATGGATTAATTAAATATTTTCGAAAAATTTTTTTTCACCTTATTATTAGCGTAAAAAAATAATGATTTTTAAATAAAAAAATTTTCTTAATAACAATATTTAATTGTTTATAATCGTTTTTTTAGATATTTAATGTTTAAATTAATTATTAAGAAATCTTTTTTTTATCATTATTTATACTTCTAAATATACCTAATTGCTAAAAAAAAATTTTTCTTTTTTAACAATTTATTTATTTATTTATATACCAATTTGTTATAAACAATTTTTTTTATTTGCAATAATTTTTTTCTAGAACATAAAAAAATAACAAAAACAGCTATCTACAACAAAATGCAAAAAAAAAAGTTCCGTAAAAAATTAATTTTTTTTTTTTTGGCATTTTGTTGTAGATAGCTGTTTTTGTCATTTTTTTATCTTCTTAAAAAAATTATTGCAAATAAAAAAAATTGTTTATAACAAATTGGTATATAAATAAATAACTAAATTGTTTACAAAAAAAATTTTTTTTTAGCAATTAGGTATATTTAGAAGTATAAACAATGATTTAAAAAAAAGATTTCTTAATAATTAATTTAAACATTAAATTTCTAAACAAAAACGATTATAAACAATTAAATATTGTTATTAAGAAATTTTTTTTATTTAAAAATCCTTATTTTTTTACGCTAATAATATGGTAAAAAAAAAATTTTCGAAAATTTTTAATTAATCCATTTGTTTATAAAAAATTTATAGACAAATGGCATGAAAAAATTATAAAGGTAATTTATATAATGTCTAGCATGAACATAAAACCAGCAATAGCTTTAAATTAAAAAACTATATATTTAAACAACATTATTTTCATTTTTAATTGTTTTTTTCAATTAACAAATTAATAATTAATGAATTAAAGAAATTTTTAAAACTTTTATGATGTCATCCTGTTAAAAACATTGATAATAAGGGCTCCAAAAAAGGAAAAATTTTTAGAACAATTAATAAAACTTTTATACCGCCTTTTATAATAACAGAAATCCGTAAAAAATTGTTAATTAACAATTAAATAACTGTTTAAAAAATGATGATACAACAATTTATATTGCGTGACCATTTTATTTGAAGTGTTTAGATGACATCTGAATTTTTTTTTAATTTTTATAATATTATTTAGTGGCATAAAAAAATTATTGGAAAGTTGCGGTCATTACAGAGGCAACGCGCGCATGCCAAAATTGCCGCGCGGAAGCCGATTTTCAACGTTAAATTAAAATTATAAATATTGGTGCTACAATTCAGAGAATCCAGAACATCCCAGCTGAAATTTTCTGCTCTTTCAGAAACGTGTTTAATATTTTAGCTATCACTTATACTTTTTAAGATATTAACAAAAACCGAAAGGACTATTTATTTTTTCAGTTTTTTGTTAATAACAATTGTAATTTTTATCTGCAGAAAAAAATCCAAAAATGGTCTTTCTCTAAATGCCATTCTGGTTCGTTTGAGCTATCACTCATATTTTTAAGAGACTGGTAATTATTTTTCGCAGGAAATCAACTTCTCGACTAGACTAATTATAGTAATTAAAAAATTAATTTAAAAAAATATATATTATAAATTCAATGATAACTTACAGCATATAAATAAAAGCGAAATAACAACGTATTAACAATTAACATAAAACATGAAATTGTTAATTAAACTAAAATACTAATAGGTGCGTAATGAGATGCTATTAAAAAATATATTTAACCAAATGGATTCATTATGAAGTTGTGGATCCCAAACTGCATATAACACTGTAGTTATCAGTTTATTCAATAATAACATTGTTTATTTGTAAAACCATTTATAAAATCGTTTATATGTTAATATCTCTCGTTTATTGTATTTCAATTTTACATATAGAGCTTTTTTTTAAACTTAATTAAGCATGTGACAATAAATATACATTTTTATAGCTTTCTAGTTTTAAAAAGTATAGGTATATTTAAACAGATGTACGAGCGAAATTAGGGGAGACAGATACATCTGCGACCTATAAAATCTATTGTATCCTTCTTTTCTTGTCATAATTCTCATCTTTCCTCAGGCTTATAGCAGCTTTTTTAGTCCTATCTTTATTAGAAAGTTTAGAATATCGTTAGGCTTTAAGTTAGGTAGATCTTTCTCTTCCATTTCGTATGACCCTAGGAATTTTACTCTAGAGTTACGTATGTTTATTAAAGTTTCATCCTCTACCTCACAGAGTCTGCAGTTTGGTGCATCTAACAATCCTAGTTTCTTCATGTGTCCTCTTAATTGGCAGTGCCCGCAAAATATTCCTGTTATAATAAGGAGGTTCGTCTTACTAATGTTTAGACAGCTGAAAGATCTCTTCTGGTTATAGTTTCCCAGGAGCGTTTTCGATTGTCTTATTCCTTTTAGATCTATCCACTTCTTTCCTGAACTTTCCAAAACTGTGCTACTGCTTATTCTACGAGATGGTATGGGGTCTCAGCTCCTTTTTTGCAGCTTATCTGCTGTTTAGTTTCCTTCTGGAACCCATAAGAGTGTAACAGTGTTATTTTGTCCTAGTTTATTTAGTTTGCCTAGGCATTCCCAGACCATCTTTGAAACGGTTGTGTAAGTTCAGAGCTTTGATTGCTTCTTGACTATCTGACCTGATTACAATCTTTTGTTTAAGATAGTTCCTTTCTATATTAAATTCTACACAGTTTTGGTTGTATTTGGGTGTAGTTCAAAAAGTCCCTGCTCCTGTTACTCTCTCTGTCTTGGAGCCATTCGTATACCATCTTATGATATTGTAACGGAATATCCGAATAAGGAAAGGACCTTTACATGAAATACTGTTTCTAGGTTATTCGATAATGTTCTCTCTCTTTCTAGTGTGTACTGATTAGGTTCGATTTATGTTTCGCGAACATTCTAGAATGTTCATTTGTTCTATATCCTCCCTAGTTCTATATAAGGGGATGTATGGGCAGTTAAGGGGAGTTTAAATATTTGGAATAGTTCATTGAATTGTCAATCATTTAAACGTTATCCAGCAGAGTTCTGTGTATCTTAACAATTTTGTGAATAAATTGTGTTAAAGTTCTCATAAGTGTTTCAATATTTTGATTTAGCTCCAATATGGTGTCTTGTCCCTTTCAGATTTACTACCCAGTTTGTGGTGAATTTTCTTACCTAGTTACATTTCTATGGCATGTCATCTTGGGTATACTGCATGATTATATTTCTAATTTAATAATTATAAACAGAACTAACAATACATTCAGTATTTAGTTGAAAATTAAACATTATTTCTGTATTAATGGTTATATCATGGAGATTCCTTTATGTAAACATTAGGCATGTCTTAAAAGTATATTTTATTATAGCATAAACGTGTCGGTATGTAAAAAAATAAAAGTAATAGAGTTACTTAAAATATGTACAAATTATTGTTAATAACTACTATAAAATAAAATAACATTTATATTAATTAAAAATAGTAGAGTAGGTACCTATTAAAAAGTAAGCACGATTTTAAGAAAATGGCATGAAAAAAATATCGTGTTATATTATATAAAGTACTGTAGATGTATAGCTCTAAAGTAAACAGTGGATAGGTATGAAATTTCTTCTATTTTCCAGCACTGCATGGCTTGCGTAACTGAAACTGTTTTGATTTTGGTGAAAATCATTTAAAAGTAGATTTAAATTTCAGTTAGCAAACGTTAGCGGTCCTAGAAGCTACTATTCACAAGAGACAGATCAAATATTGGTAAGCAGTCGTTCAATAATCTTGAGGATAAATTTTTTAAGTCCTGCATGCCAAAATAGAAGAAATTTTTTAAAAAATAAAAATAAAGATAAAAGAATTGGCATACTATTTTAAATAAAAATAAAATGATAACATATTTACAGTAATAAAGGGAGAATTCGCTCTCCAGGAACTGGAGAATTAAATAATAAATTTTATTTTTTATCTTTTTAGAGAGAAAAGGAAAGGGGATCCCATATTTCGTACATGTTCCGCCTTCCATTTGCTGCTGGTAGTGTCTTTAGTGCTAGTATGTTGGATACTCTATTATACCAAGCTTTTGTTAAAGACTACGTCATCACTTTCGTTCGACTGTTGCTTGGTATAGATCAAGCACCTGGTTCTGGATTTTTAACATCAGTAAGTTTTTTCTAATAATTTTTTAACAGTTTCTATACCACACTATAACACTTACGCTGAAGCACAAATCGTAAGTCTAAGGTAGGTAAAATAAATTTTTTAAACCATAATTGTTATTTGTAAATAAAATAAATATGTATTCCAACTTATTGCTTGTAAAAAAACCATCTTCGCTTTGCGGATGACAGTCCTGATAGCCGACAATATAAAGCTAAAGAAATGCAGAATTACAAAATGCTACACAGGAAGTTGGTTTAAAAATAATTTATAACAATACCAAAATAATAACAAAGTTGTAAGTAAATGGGACTGGAAAATACTGAAATTGAAATTGTGGACAAACACATTAATCTTATACATGAGACAAATGAACTACTCAGAAGGTTGGGCCGGGATTGATAAATTCAGGGATACATTTAAAACCGATGTGTCGATTTATCTTAACAGAAAATCATTTACTACTTTCGGTTTTAATGTACGGCGCAGAACCACTGACTCTTATTAAAGTAACTAAAAAACGATATAACATTAATAAACAAATTCAGAAATGAATACATGTATTAAGGATCTGGTAACTCGCATCGCAAAACTCAAGTGTAAATGGGAGGTAATATAGCGAGATTACGAGTTGATGAACTATACGAGGGATGTCTTTTTAGTGTTTTATATAAAACATTAAGACAAAAAATATAAAGATTTAAAATACTTTATTAGTTTTCAATATGGGTCACCAAGATCTTATACTTTTGCATATGTTCAAATCAATTGGTAAAACAGTTATTCCAGTCTTCAGTTGACACCAGAAAATCGCTGTTTTAAAGGCATCGATGGCATCTTCAGGCGATTGGAATCGCTACCCACGTGAATGTGAAGATGTTTGGGACTAAGATCGGGACTATACGGTGGATGGTCCAACAATTCGATGTTTTGAAGATCCAAAAACTCGATTGTTTTTGGGCAGTGTAATCTGAAGTAACCGTTCTTAAAGCAATTGTTGCCACATGACAAAAATTTGATAAAAGAGTTGCGAGCATATTCTTTAACACACTTCGAGAACGGATAACTTTTGTTGGTTTTTTTTCATCGTGAACAGCCTGACAGCGAATTGGTGTTTATTTTTTAATTTGTAGAAAGAAATCCAAGATTTATCGCCACTATAAATGTTTTTGAGCTTCCTTTGTTAAACCGGTCCAATGTTTTTCGTCACCAATCGACACGAACCGCTTTTTACTCTTCTGTGAGCAAATGGAATCTTACGGAAAACCAGTTTTGTAACACCTAATGTATGATCTTTTGAATCGAGGTCTTCCCAAAGATGCCTCTAGCTTCCGGTATGTTACCCGGCGGTCATCTTTAATTAGCTGACGAACCGCATCATTGTTTTGCCGAAAACCAAATTGACATGAAGATATATTGTATATGTACGATGATTTATACACCGTGTTTATTAATTAGCGAAAGATTCAATAATCAATCATTGATATAATACACACATGCCTTCCCTTTGCCATAGTGAAACCATAATATTGATCGAAGGGTTTAATTTAGGTTGCAAACTAAAACAATTTCATGCTATTTGTTCAATGATTTATTGAAGTACCTATTCGACATAGGTAGAAAAAACTCTACCGCCTATTTGACCACTTCTAATTTGTGTAATTGAACTTAACTTAATTTTCTTAAAAACCTAAATTTAATCAAATGAAACATATTTACATATTGGTAGGTAATTTACTACTGAGAAATATGTGCTTAATGCAGAAATTAAATAAAACTAATTAGTTTCGCTCAGCCATCCCAAACCCGTTCCTAATGGTAACTTTTTAATAAGATTTTTGTAATTTCATTTAATCCCCTTTTAACCACTAGACCAAATGCGATCTTTACCAGAAGAAATATTATGCAAATTATTTATAAAGTGTAATCCATAAAAAAGTCGACACCTTGAGGAGAAATCAAATATTAGCTTTATAATGTAGTGAAAATTTAGTACCTAATAAATGGAATTATACATATTTACTTTTTTGTTCAGATGCGAATTTCGAAGGACGACATGTGGATCCGCACTTATGGTCGATTGTATCAAAAATTATGCTCAACAACCTGTGAAATCCCCATAGGAATCTACCGAACGCAAGATACATCGATTTCGGATTCATCTCATGTGAGTATGAGCGCTGCCTCTTCTCCGTGGTCATCGTGTGTGCGTGTGCCGTCGGTGAGTAAAAAAAAGTAATAACAAGATTTTCTTTTTCTTCTTTTATATCCGTATTTGTTTATATACTTATCTAAATGTGGGCACTCACTCAAGTGAATAATCGTTTATTATTCATAGAAACAAGCAGGTACTTTTTAAAGTTATGAATAACAGAAACAAATGATGATATGCATATACATATTGGAAAGTATAAAGCAAAAAATTAGGGAAATTTGTCTAAATTTTAGAGTTTCAGTTCACCAAACACTAAAGAAATAAATGCATTTTAAAATTGGATAAATAATCTTTCAACATCTTAGCACCGATGCCCACGGACGACGACAAACGCTCGACAGGAAATAGTCGAGGCAATGAAGACTGGCTGCCAGGACATGTTAAAATATCTTTTTCAGGTATTTGAAGGTTCTAAATGGGTATTATCTAAATGCGTACCGGGCATGCCGTCTGAAACCTACAAAATTTAAACGACAAGACAGATTTTAATAACTTTTTCTTATTCGATTTGTGAGAACATTAGGAAACATTGGCCCTTATGAGATCATGTTGTATTGGGAAACAGTATTTATCCATACAAAAAATGCATTTTTAAATGTATCTCAAAGAGAACTCGTTATTTATTGGCTTAGATGAGTTCAATTTGGTTACTCAGTGGTTTCTGGGGTCGCTAAAAACTAATTGGTCATTGAAAGTGATCTTTGGAGTACCTACCTGGTGCCCAGGATACCTTCTGTTTACGTCGCCTCCTGGATTTTTTGGTAATATTATTAAACAATTAGTCAAAACTTAATACTCGGGGTTTTGTGCTCGCCAAAAACAAATATGTTGTTGAAAGTGATCTCTGGAATACCTGGTGCACACGATACCTCTTCTCCAGGAGTTTTCGGTTAACTTATTAAACAATTAGTCAAAACTAGGAAGGTTTTGGGCTCACTGAGAACGTATATAATATCAAAAGCAATCTACGAATTTTGTAGTGTTCAGCACAGCAACCTCTACATCATCTTCTAGAAAACCTTTACCTCCAAGTATGGAATTTTGACTAATTGTGTAAGGATATTTTTGAAAACTCCGGAAGACGATGTAAACAGTAAGTATCTTGGACACCAGTTACTCCGGAAACCACTTTTAATGTCAATTCATTTTCAGCTTCCCCAAAACGTTTCGAATAACAAAAATAAATTAATCTCCGCCAATAAATAACAAGTTGTGTTTGCGATAGAGTTGAATATCAATATTGGAGTAAATCATGCTTTTTTGTTGGTTCTTAAACACTCGATATGGCGAATTTTATATGACCAACTACCTATTCAACATTTCAATTTGATTTAAAACTGGTATTTGGAAGGTTTTGAAGATGTATGTCATTAATTTGCGCCCACATATGACAAGGCCAAGTAGCAACTAAAAAAAAATCGAATCGCCTTCAAAAAAAAAAATGCAATAGGTAAAATCTTTATTTTTAAAAGAATTGAAAGCAACTAGACATCTGATTTTAATTTCTTTGAAGTCGGCTTCAATGGTAAAAACTCGGTATTTTAATTAAACTCTTAAATCTAGATTTCGAATGTTAGTAACTCAAATCTTTCAAAAATATATAAACTATTGGAACTGACTTCAACGAAATCGAAATCACGTGCCTAGTTGCTTATAATAATTTTTGGTGCATTTTTTTGAAGGTGAATTAATTTTTTTTAAAAAGTCGTATCAAACACTTACTCGGCGTCATTTTACGTCCATGGGCATCGGCACTTATGGTTTTAGGCTGCTCGCAAACACGACCACTTGTGGTCGACACCGGTGGCCGCCACTAGCTGCGGGCTAAAACATTCATGGCATATATATGGACCCGGCGCACACACGGCTTCCGAAGTGGTTCATCCAAGCGACAACCTGCGGTAGCCGTCGATTCTCGCTGCTAGTGGTCGGTGGCGGCCACTTTTTCCCCGCGTAAACACAGAAATTTCTTTGAGCCTCTTCAGTTGTTTGTGTTCATAGCCGTAGTTAGTAAATGGACGTTGCAAGAACACACACACACACACACACACACACACACACACACACACTAACAGAATTATAAATTTAGTGGGTAGTCCAATGATTTAAAGGAATAATAATAATTCTTTGAAAAATCTACATCTCATTACAAAAATACAAAAAAATGTAATCTTGAAGTTGCAATTCTTCGAAAAAATTATAAAATTCATTTCGCTGCGATGCACCAAAAAACGTCAAATTCTTTGCAAAATACATCGTCTGCGTCTTCGTCTTAATATTAACAAAATAACCAACATATTCATTTTGTCAAACTAGAGTGACTTTATTAAAACAATTTCTAGAGACTGAAGCCAGAAAATCTGCTTGTCCCAGCCACTGGTAGCGGCACAAAGCGTTTTGTCGCGACCACCAGTGGCAGTCACTAAAACGCCATATAGAGCTGCTAGTGGCGGCCACCACTGGTCGTGTTTGCGAGCAGCCTTAGGCATATTCTGTTCATGTACATTCTTGGATGCTTTTTGATAATTATTTAAAACTATACATCTAATTATAAAATTAAAACAAATTTAAGACTTCTAAATTTCTATGATATTGTTTTTTATTTTTGCAAAAATTTTAATAAAATTTGAGAAAGGCGTTTAAAATAACTAAATGAGCCTAAAAATTAAAAGTTTCAGTTTATACTAAGACGAACAAGCCTTTTAGATTATCACTTGAGTGTTGCACTGTAAAGTCACTTTTTAAAGTTATTCGTACAATTTTTTTATCTATTTATCAACACTTTATTGAATATGCTATCACCCAATATCATCCTTTAAATGGAATAAATATAAAAAACTATTGTAATATTTTTTAAGAGTTTGAATTTATACTATTACTTATACTCTATTTTCGCTTAAATTATTAATATTCGCTTTATTTATCCTCTAATTATATTATACTTATTAATGTACAGAATATTAGATTATATAGTTTCATTAAACTTGTTTTTTACAACTGACGCTTTACATATTTCGATTCAAAAATAATAACAAATATTCTATAAAATTGTAAAGGAAAACATAAGTTTGTTGGACTACTCTTTAATATCTTACGTTATCACTGCATACCTTTTTTCATGTTATTAATTTAAAATTAATTAACTTCATTGTCAGTCTAATTTTACGGATGGCTGGAAAGAAATTTTCTTATTTTCTTATTTGTTAATTATATCAGCTGTAGGTATATGTTCAAGACAACGTTTTACTTAATTATTTTTCTAGAACTCTTGTTTGTTAAATACATTATTCTTAATAAACCGTAGAGAGTCTTTGAAATTAAATTTTAAATTCATTTATTAGTCGCAAACAATTAAACTAACAAATATTACCAAAAAATATTACTAAAAAAATTATATTACTCTCTAATGAAAAGTATTATTTAAAACTAGTACTACGAGGGTTGCCTTTTTAGTTTGCAAATAGCCGCTTAGAAAGCGCCACCAATAGAAGCTTCAGACACAAATCTAACCTTAGAGTTTCATTGCGATACAAGTCGTGCAGGTATAGTGAATTTTGGAAATTAGCAAGTTGGTCGAAAAATGGATACTATCCGAGAACATTTTCGATCAATATTTTTTTACAATATCTCGCTAAAATGGTTTCTTTTTTTGGGAATAAAGCACCATACTGGACAACTTTTTCCCGCTGGTATTGCGAATTTCAACGTGGTCGCTACAGTCTCAACGAGGGATCCAGGCTAGGTCCACACAAAATAGCATTTACACAAAAAACATTGATGTGGTTCGTCAGCTAATTAAGGATGACTGCTGTAACATACCGGGAGGCATTTTCGGGCATTTCAAAGACCTTGATCCAAAAGATCCTACATGAGCACCCGAGTGTTTTACAAAGTTGGTTTCCGTAGGATCTTTTATTTGCTCACAGAAGAACAAAAAGTGGTGTCGATAAATGGTTCAACAAAAAGGCTCAAAAACGTTTATAGTATTGTTAGTGGGGACGAATCTTGGATTTACTCCTATGAACCGGAAAATAAACGCTAATCCGCTGTGTGGGTGTTTCACGATGCGGAAAAACAAAGTGATCTGTTCTCGAAGTGTCATTATTATGTTTTTTGTCTTTATAGTCATATGCAAAAGTAAAAAGATTACCCTCGTAGTCTAGCAAATAAAATCCAAGTATCCTCATACAAACCACAGATATAGACAATATAGATCGGAAATGTCATTTTTATAAAATACGTACAATTGAAAGCGAAAAAGAGAGGTTTATGCGACTGCGCATTGAAACGTACAGAGCAGAATTTGTTAAAAATTTAAATTTTAACTTGAACTTATTAAATTTAATGTATAAAGCGTTTTGAGCACAGATTCATAACGCCAAATAACTAATTTACAATAAATAAATAAATTTCAATTGACACAAATGAAAGATGACACATGTGTCATACGCTTCAAGACGATAAAAGAGCAAATGCGCATGAGCATAAACCTCTTAATTTCAATCGCATGGTGTGTGTATTTTTAGGATTTCGCCAAATGGTTATTTCCGATCTATATTGTCTATATCTGTGATACAAACACTATAGAGGGGAATTGGACCACTGAGCACATATCCCGCATCTGCCATGGTCCAAGTCTCCAGCATACTTTGACATTAAATTCTAATCAGTTACTCAGAGAAAAAATACTTAGCACACGTCAAACTACAATAACCATGCACTAAAACAGTAATAAACTCTATAAACACGGCCGCAATCTCAAAACTACAAAAATTATGATATTTACTTCAGCACAACAAAAACACCTTTCCGAATATGCGCGCTTCCAATGACCGTCTTGAGTTATTAAGTACTTACAACAGAGCTGGATAGTGGATAGTCCAAGAAATGTAAAATATTTGTTATTATATTTTGATGTAAAATAAAAAAATAACCACATACGTTATTCGACAGCACACGCACAGTCATCGTTGGCCAACGATACAATCGCATGAGGTCTGTTTTTTTTTAATTTGTTAAAGCACGATATTTTTCTAAAGGGTTTACGTTGTAGCGCTCTTCAAAGAGTAAGTAACTAAGTAAACCATATATTTAATTTACATTTTTAGGTATTTTTTATGGTCAAACTGATTATATACAACACACAAATTTTGTTATATATACTAATATTTACTATTTCTCTCTTTATACATTTATGTAATATAGGCACATTACTTCTCTACTTTTAATTGTGGTCAAGTCATTTTCATTACGAAATATATTTTTTCTACAATCACTAAATAAAGTAGACTTTTTTGCTTGCAATTGACAACAAAAAGTGGGATATTTATCGAGGAGTGTCACTTTAATACAGTAAAGCACAAAAAACGCGCGTTTTTATTAGCCATCTGTAAATAATGGCACAACCAATTTAAAATTTACACAATATTCTGACATTTGTGTTGCGGTTTTTGAAAATTTATTTTCAAGATAATTAAAAGTAGTGAAATCAGAAATATTGAAAAAGCAGTAGGTAACTTCAAATCCATAACCAGAGAAATCTAAGGCTGCATACGAAAAGCAATATAATTGCTTTATAACGTGGTGCAATGTACAGACAATTGGCAAATATTCATTAAATTTAGTGATTGTAGAAAAAAATTTGTATGTATTACGAGCAAAAAGTGTCATTATTGCTCTCGAGTGGCGCGGGCGGTTGGTTTATAAGAGCACATGAGCACGTGAACACCCGACGTAAAAAAAAAAAAGAAAAAATATAGTAGTCTATTTATGTATTAAAATTTATTCAAATTTGCATTCTCTAGCTACTTTCTCGAGGCTATAAATAAAGTGTAGGCATTCCGTGTGCAGGGCTCAATGCGACACGATATCTGATTCGTTTAAACGCTACATCCCACTCCTAGTGCCTCTCGCGACTATGATCAAGTTGTAAATTTGATTAGAGCACAATGGCATTGTGTTTAGTGATTTCTCGTCACAGTAGAAGTACAGTCATTCATCGTTTTGGTTTTATTTACACATACGTTACGATTACGATATAATTTTGTAATCCTGTGGTCTCGGAAAATTTTTGCGCCGACGTGACGTTAATATTTTAAAGATAAATAAATTTAATTCACTAGCAATAGAACAAAAAATTAAAATAAAAGTGTAGGTCACCCAAAACATAGTTCGGAACTAACGAAAATAAGTAAAGAAAAAACTGAATTGGAAATAACATAAAAACGATCAGATTTTAAAGAAGTATCCGGATCAGTCCATAATTTACGAACAGATTTTTTGGAGACATTTCGAGTGCTTCAAGCAATTGTTACGATGCCTATGACAACCACCGAAGCCGACCGTTACTTCTCTACATTAAAACGGATTAAAACTTTGCCTAGAAGTTTAATTTGTCAGGATAGACTAAATGCTCTAGCAATGTTATCTATTGAGAAGCAAATTATTCAAGAAATTGAAAGTTTTAACGAGTTGGTTGTTGAAGAATTTATCAAAATAAATGATAGACGATTTTATTTTCAATATAAAACGTGCTTGTAAAATTTAGGCACTGTAAGAATAATACATAAAATAAATAAGTAAACACTAAGTGCTTGGCGAGGAACATACTCAACAGGTGAGTTTTTTTAACTCCTTAATAAACTTTTTTTATGCTATTTAATAAGCCCAAAAAACCTCGTGTTACGGTTCTGGCCAAAAACTTTGCCTCCAACATTTTATCTGTGACCTTTTTCATCTTTTTTTTAATTTCACCCCACGACATACCACTGTGCGCCGCCACTACTCTCGAGTAATAATTTATCACTTTTTGCTCTTAATATATAAATAACTATTTTGGGAAAACAGGTGTCAGTATAAATTAACAAAAAATAACTTTGTGATTATTACACTTTATTAACAGATTCACCTCTATTTTGTTCTAAAAAGTGTCTTCCTTTTCTCTTTTCTCAATATTTTTTTGGCAAAAAGATACGTTCTTTATACCTATGTGCACGAGCCATTAAATTATTGTAAATACTTCGTTGACTATAAGCTATATTTATAATAATAAAAAAAAACTAGTGTGGCAGTCAGTGGGACTGTCGGCAGAAGTTATACTTCTATGCACGCGCATGGATTCATAAATTTGTATGCGAATGATTTAGCAAATTCATTATATGATATTCGTGGTAAGCGATCCCAAAAACCTCCTAGTACCGTGTGCACACTCTTTTTGTATTGAATTTGCATAAAATTCCTGGGGACGAGGTCCGTCTTAAGCACCAGGTGTTTCGAACACCATCGTCATTATTATAATCGTATTTAGCGACTCAAAAAGCCACCGAGTACCAAGTGTGCACTGATTTCGTACAGAATTTACATGAAACCTATTATGAATTATAAAATAATCTGTCAAATAATCATGTGGTCCGTCACTATGATATTCATACATTAGTTCAAACTGTTTTTTGTATATCTAACCCTTTTCAATGTACTGAATATTGAAACGGTATTCATAGGACTTATAGTTATGACTAATAACATTTGATAAATATTTCATCATTGTTTTTACCGACCAATAAGTTTGTCTGTCTCTCTCTTACTCCCACCATTACATATCTAATGATTTTTCCCATTTAACTGTACACAAATCTTCTCCACCGAGTGCATGGATAGAAGTATAACTTCAAAAATATGCTATTTTTTTATATTTCGAGTAATACTATGAAAAATTAATTATAGTTAATAATTAAACTAGCAATTCAAAACTCTTTTTAATCATTTTTATATTTTCATGGTAACATAAATTAATTTTTTGTTGCGATACTCAATTTAAATGCATTTATAGTTTAGAACTCTAAAAAGAGTAGTTGCACGTAATTAGTTTGCTGGCTTCCTTTTCTGCTAGCTTGAAGAGGACCTAGGAACAGATAGAGTAGGTGTCACTTATCGACCAAAGGAAGGAACCAACTGCCTAGGATGCACTAACAGGCGAACATCCACGGTAAGTTAAATTAAGAAAAATAATACTATAAGTATATTCATTAATCTTTAAAAAATAACACGAACTTTAAAGTGTATAGTGAAATCTACACGCAACGCAACATTTATTAAAGTACCTATAACAAATATACTAAAAATTAAAAAAAGTATTCAGACCAACGAATGATTACGGAAATCAATAAAAGTAACTAAAATAACAACACGAATGGAAAGTTAAGCTCCACCTTTACACCACAAAATATTTATTGTAAGTAATTGGTTTTCGTTTGAATAAAAATGTAACAAATTGAACTCATCCTGCTTTCTTATATTTAGTAACTAAATTAGCAGAATGCTATGCATACTCTTACAGTTTTTGTAATGCTTACGGAATGGAATAAGTACTGGTATTTAGAACACCTTATAATCTAATTCTTTTCTTTAAACATTCTCCTGTATTGACTAAAATGTATTACTAAGTATAATCTTTTTTCAAATGTTAAGTTAAAACATATCTTGAAAAAAATTTCAGTATTCTGCGAATGGGAATGATGAAGCCAAAGATAACCACGACCAACAAATTGAAAGAGCTGAAATTGCTAATTTGGTAAGATCAAGAATGGAGAGTTTAAATTTGCCAACTATCGATTACAACGATGTCAGTGAGAAGAGAAATAGTCTATCCTATGTGATCATTAATCCTAGCTGTGACCTTAAATTAGAAGAAGGAGATATAATGTAAGTTATTTTAAATTTTCGTTTCCGTTATATATTTTCATAAAATGTTTATTTGAAACTTAAGGAGGCTTTAAATTAAGGCAACATGTCCACATGTGGCGATATTGCATGCTGCATGCTGCAAGTTGCCCTATTTGCGTCGATTCCCTCTCACAGTTGCTCTAAGTAGCAAGCTATCCCACACGTATGGGTTCAGTTGCTTGTTTGCCTGCAGAAATTTTTGATAGAAGATTACCGTGAAAAAAACTTCTTGTTGGATTTGCTTAATCCTTCATGTAAAGACAATCGTTAAACATTAAAGTTGTGGGCTTTATCTGAAAAGTATGAAAACACACGGTTAAAGATGTGAAAAAAAGATATAAAAAATTTTGAACGACATTCCATCGGTATAGAATAAAAAAGTCTGGATCCGGTAAAACCGAACAGTGGGTAAATTTTGCTCCACTCAGGTTTCTTCTATAAGTGGCCGAGCCAAAGAAAAGTATATGTAGATATATAATAAATATACTGTAGGAGTCACCAGTATCCAAAAATCTCAAATTGCAATACAATTTAATTGCACATAAGAAAATGTGTGTCAAATTTCGAAAATACAGGAACTACCAGAATTAGAAGGTTGTCATATTCCTGTCTTACCATACGTCTAAAATTTCTGAATAGGGTCCGTCATCAGCCATAATTTAAAAAAAAAGTAATCTTGATTTTCATCACTGTTCACAAATAGCTCTCTACACCATAACTTGCGTCTTTGCCTCTTTCCCTTCTACTGGTAATAATTAAGCAAGCTGCGGCAGCTACCAATTAATCTCGGGATTAATTGAGTTGAAAAGTTGACACAACCAGTCGCAGTATGTGTAAAAGGAATAGTTGCATGCTACAAATAAATTAAGAGGTTTTGCCATAATCGCGTGCTGCGGCAACTAGATTGCCTATGATTGGCTTAATTTGTCCATTAAGAATATCTTCATCTATTGAATGACTTTAATTTTACCCTCCTGCTGAACATTCATATTCTGAATTACCTCAATTAACAAATTTCTAATATGCCATTCTTTAGTCATTAAAATTAATTAGTTATTAAATTTTCAATTATGTTTTTAACAATAACGTAGTTTCTTTAGTTCTTTGAAATATGAATCAAATAAAAAATGAATAAGTAATGGTAAATAAAGAATTATACCCTTAATGTATATTGTATCAATGGTTTTTGGGCTATTAGGCCGGCGTCGATTGTCTTGCTGACTTGACGTTTCGCCAACACGAGCGGTTGGCATCTTCAGAAGTTTGTTTAAACATTGCCTTACCACCACTTATTTTTCATGGGACAATAAGATTTACGAACAGATCGAAGGAGTAGCAATGGGAAGCCCTCTCAGCCCGGTAATAGCAAATTTCTTTATGGAAAAGTTCGAACAACTTGCGTTGGACAGTGCCCCATACAAGCCAAAAGTTTGGTATAGATATGTAGATGACACATTTGTAATATGGAGTCATGGGCAGGATAAATTGCAAGAATTTCTGACACACATTAACAGCATCCATGAAAAGATACAGTTTACGATGGAAATCGAAGACAACAACAAGCTGGCGTTCCTTGATGTGTTATTATCACGAAAAGGAAGATCATTGAGCCACACAGTGTACAGAAAACCTACACATACGGATCGGTATTTACATAGGGATTCCAACCACCACCCATGTCAGAAATATGGAGTCATCAAAACCTTAACAGAAAGGGCAAGAAGAATTTGCGAACCCGAGGCACTAAACGCAGAGCTATCTCATATTCATAATGCTTTAAGGGCCAATGGTTAAGCAGAACGGGAAATCAAAAGATCGATTGGACCAACAAATCGTAGACCCAAGGAAAATGAGCAAATCCAACCAGTGGCAAAAGCATTTCTGCCTTATATTCCGGGAGTGACAGACAGAATTGGTCGATTGCTAAGAAAGAAAAATGTGAAGACTATTTTCAAACCAACAAGAAAAATCAAAGAATGTCTTCGATCGGCAAAAGACAGAAGAGATCCACTGTCGGCTTCGGGAATTTATCGCATTCCATGCACATGTGGAAGCGTGTACATAGGAACCACCAAACGCTCGATCAACACCAGGATTAAAGAGCACAAGGCCAATTATTGTCGTCTGGGGCATGCAGACAAATCCGCCGTAGCGGAACATTCCCTCACTATGGACCATCGGATTAAGTTTGAGGAGACCCAAGTCCTCGCTACTACATCAGCATACCATTCCAGACTCGATAGAGAAGCCATAGAGATAGAGAAGCACCCCAACAACTTTAATAAAAAAGAGGAAGCAGTCAAGATTAACAAAACATGGGTCCCGATAATAAAGAGTGCGAAAACTCTACCCTTAACGAACAACACCGACCAGAACCGATTGGAATCGAAAGCAACTGTGGCCCCGCCCACTTTCTTCCCGACGTATAAATACGAGCTGCGTTCACGAAAAGTTTAGTAAGTCGCAGACTGTCAACCAGGAAGCAACTTCTGAAGATGCCAACCGCTCGTGTTGGCGAAACGTCAAGTCAGCAAGACAATCGACGCCGGCCTAATAGCCCAAAAACCATTGATACAATAGACAATGGCCGCGAAAGCCTCTCACAGTTTACCTTAATGGATAATTCTTTATTTACCATTATTTTTTTATGGACATTTACAATTCTGCCTCTTGACTTATTCTGTTTTACTTAAATAATTTAGAAGATATACATTTTTTTTTAAGATAATAGATTAGGTATATGCTTCTTTTTTTGATTTGGTTCATGCATTTTTAAAATGAATAATTAAGAATGGAAACTGATTTTCTGGTATGCATATTAACAATAGTGAAGATACTTCTGTGGTGTGTTTCTACTTTTCAAATCTTTATTGAATTAATAGTTTTTTGCTTACTAATTTGTATTTTAATTTACAGATACTTAGTTCGTCCTAGTCCATTCTCAGCACAAAAAACATTCGAGAGGCACAACAGTCGCAGAAAATCAAACATCAGTTTTTGTTCGCAAAGTCTTCTCGCTCAAATGGCGACTAGTTCTCAAGGAGGGAGTCGAAGAGGTTCCGGTTTGGGACTTACTGGCTATCAATCACCCCGTCCACCTCCATTAGCAACCACCAAATCGAATTCACTCTCCTTACCTGATAGTCCAACAGTGGTGGGTTACCAAAGAGGGAGATCCAACAGTTTACGTGTGATCGACGATATTTTACTGCGCAGGTCGAACTCACTGAGGCAAGGACTGCCTAATATCGGTAACTCACGAAGAAAAAGTAGTTTAGAAGATATTGGGTTGAGTCACTTTAGTACAAACTATTCGAATACTATTAAGATTGCATTGAATGGAAGTATCGGTTTGGAGGTAACGCCTCCTGAAGAAAATAGTCCTCCGGTAATTAGTAGCAATACAGCTTTAATTGTAAATCCGCCTATGCCACCACCTTCGTTGTTGACTGGAAGCACACTTAGCCTTTCACATAGCGGATTACCTGGAACCATCACATCTATGTCCATGCCTCAGGTGAGTTTTACATGGAAATACCTCTAAACCAAAATATCTTATTAACTCCTAATTTAAATCTGGTTTAATTAAGTAGAACTAGAACTTCATATTTATCGACTACGTGTTACGATGATCTGAAAATTTTATATTTCTAAATCAGAACACTGATGGTAACAGAACACATTTTTTATATGAACACACATTAGTATAGAAGAAGTATTTTCATATTTATTTTACATTAACTTTTCTGAATTAAGTTATTTCTTTTAAAGGTGCCAATCAGCATGGGATACCCCAGCCAAAGTTACGTAGAATCTGGACCTTCGCAACAAGCAGCATTGCCACCTCCAACAACAGACCCTCAACATTTACAAGGGACAATAGTATGATATAACCTCATGTGGGGGAGAAGAATGGGCAGCTTGAGAAACAAGTGGCTCTAAATCTTCTCGCTTCCACAGTAGAGACTCTGCGACTCTAATAGAATGTGTAGTGAAGAGCGTGGAGTAAAATTTATATTTGTGGTACTTTTTAAGGGAAAAATGAAATGTTGATATAACAACAGATATTAATCGACTTCGTATAATTGATTCGTACTTTTGCACGTTTCATTTCTCTACTCATTGTTACCATTTACCATTTTTGGCCTTATTAAAGTATCTTATCAGAATCTTAGACTGATATTATTGAATTTATAATTTTAAGCTGGTTTTTCTATTCCAGTCTAGCCAAATTTTCTCATATTTCTAGTTCTATCAGTAACTAAGGCTTAGAACAGTAATTTATACTTAAATATCCTAGAGAAAAACCAAAAAAATAATAATATAAATACTGAGAACTGAGATATTTTTAAATGGAAAGTTACGATGAGATTTAAACATATATAGTTCATCCAATGTGATTTGATGCTTTTAGAAGCCCGGTGCGTGATGATAAACAGATCTTCATTAGTTTCATCAAATTTTAATAATCTTATTAAATCCAGAGTTTACCAAAATCTAAGTTATCTACGTTTAGTCACATTTAAATTGTTTTAATCTTTTTCTGGCAATAAAATTTTGGTTCCCATCTTATCGCATTTCCGAATTTTTAGTCTATTTCTCCTACATTGTCTACTATCTATGACCACAGGATTCTTACTTTTTTAATTATTTATATCAGGATAAAATGAATAAGAAAACTCATAAAATAAATCTGACATTTTTAAATAAAAACTCTACCTTCAAATGTTAAGTAAATATTTCATATGAAAAAAATAATAAAATATCAGTATTGTAAATATTTCACATTTTTTTTATTTAATTAAATTTCACAGAAATTATAAAAAATATTTAAAACAGATAAAAATATTTCTCTAGGATGTAAGAAAATATACAATAGCTAAGACTCGATAGCTCAATTAGAAAATATATAAAATGAAATTTCATATCATATGCATAAATATAATAAATACCCTTATTTATACTCATAAACCATCTTTATTTTGAGTAAATTATTATAGCTGAAGAGCTAGCTCCCATTTTTGGGTAGGTATTGGAGGCAAGCTGAAAAATTTTCCTATTATGCCCCCACAAGGAACTGCAGACCTGGCTGATGATTTTTGGAGATTTGGAAAAAAGTGGTAGACAGTGTAGAGGAATAGGACTTTGTCTAATGCCGAAAGGTGGGAGCCAACGTAGGGGACTACCAATGTGGGTTTAGACCCAAAAGATCAACAACAGACCAAATATTCAGCATAAGAAAGCTCCTAGAGAAAAGTTGGGAGTTTGACAGAGAGGTCCACCAACTGTTTGTAGATTTCCGTCAGGCATACGATAGCATCACCAGGGAAAGTATCTGGCAAGCGTTGGAAGCCATAGGGGTACCAAAAAAGATCATAAAGTTAACCAAGATATGCGTAGAAAACTCTAAAGCCAAAGTTAGGATAGGAAGGAACAACACTGAAACATTCTCTATCAACAATGGCCTAAAACAGGGTGATGGTCTGTCACCATTGCTCTTTAACATAGTGCTGGACATGGCTATCAAAGAAACAAACATCGGTATGGAAATATTTACAAATAAGGGACCAGAAATGATCCTAGCATATGCCGACGACATTGACACGGTAGGAAGCAGTACGACCAAAACAAAAGAAATGTTCATGAACACAGAGAAGGAGACCAAGAAGGTGGGCCTCACGATCAACGAGGACAAAACTAAATACATGCATGTCAGACGGAGAGCAGGAAGGGGCAGAATAGGGCAAAATATAACCATGGACACCTACAATTTCGAATGCGTAGATCAATTTCAGTACCTAGGAGCAGTTATAACCTCAGACAACGATATCACTAGCGAAATAAAAACAAGAATACAAAAGGGCAATACATGTTTTTTCGCCTTGCAAGATCTATTTAGGTCCCGACTAATATCTAGGAACTCGAAAATACGGATATATTCGGCAGTAATCAAGCCAATTATTATGTACGGTTCGGAAACATGGACACTGACGAAGCAGAACGAACTAGTGCTAAAACCCTTCGAAAGAAAGATACTGCGGAAAATCTTTGGGCCGACAGTAGACGAGAGAACGGGCCAATACAGAATAAGAACAAATGAGGAGCTTAAGAACATATACAAAAGGCCGAGTTTATTAAATGAAATAAAAGCACAACGGCTCAGATGGGCCGGACACGTACAGAGTTCGCCAAACGAACGACTTATTAAGAGGATATGGGAGGAGAACCCAGTAGGAAAGAGACCTTTAGGAAGACCAAGGCTCAGATGGAGAGACAATATAATTGAGGATGCAAAAGTCTTAGGAGTACGGGACTGGAAGGAGGCGATGGTGGACAGGGATAGGTGGAGGTAAGTCGTAGATGCAGCTAAGACCCACGAAGGGTTGTGACGCTACGAGAGAGAGAGAGAGAGAGAAAGGTGGGAGAGCTTTGGTTTTCCACTGGAAAACCATAAAAACAAGAATTTCTGTCAGGTCATCTAACAAACTATGTATAGGTGCGACTGAGTAGCGCTATAGACAGCTGTCTGCGTTCTTGCTTGCCGCGTTAGAAGAAAAATAACGTGTAATGAATTAAATTTATATTTTTGTACTAATAATAATTCTTTAGTTGTACAATTATCTTATCTGAATAAGACTGATTTATTGATTTTTGTAATCATTTCTTTCTTTTAGCTGCCGATGAACGCTCTTTCTCATACTACAGTTGTGTAAAGCGCTACTCATTCGTATCTATACATAATTTGTTAGATCACCTATCTTATTTTATGTTATTAATAATATCCTTTTAAAATTCCAAGTTGCCACAAATACATTATTTTTTTGCATAATATTTTTGCAAGTTTCGGACAATGTTATAACCAGGGCTAAATCATCTATCTTATTATTTTTTTATTCTTTAAACATTAAACTACAACATATAAGAATTACATATTGCATATTTTTTTGAAAATAAAAGATAATTTACGTGTTGAGTTAGCATTGCTACTCACCAGCCAGGTCTGCAGTTCCGTATTGGATGAGTATAGGTATGTAATAAGAGAGGTATGTGACAAGTTTTCAAAATACCTCAAATAACTACCCAAAAATTAGTGCCAGCTCTTAAGCTATTAATACTCATATCAATGCATTTAATATAGAATAATATAACGATATGGAAATCTCATTTTTTATTAAAAATCTAGTATATGTGCCAGTCTAAATAATCAAACTAATAATTCATACTAAAACGATTTAAAACACGTTTCGATTTAGATGAAATTAAAATTGAATATAAATTTCTCTTTGAGTATGATCTGCGGTATTTATCGAATATAATCGAATCTAATTCGTTAGATTTTCTACAGAGACAATTGAGAACGTATCTAGAACAGTACTTTTTTAAATATTCCCGACGCTGAGTCATCCTTTTGGATCGAAATCATAGAATATATTTTGTTGCTAAAGTTTATATACCTACAATTTTATAACCATTTATTAACCAATAATCAGAATTTAAGTCATTTTATATAGTCTTTAGCTGTCTTTTAAGAGTAGTTAATGTATCTGTATTTAAGATTGTAGTTGTTGCAAAGGTAATTTTCAGTAGTGAAATATTAACGCAAATATAAATAATTAAATTTATTTCTAACCATTTTCTATTCTATATTTTTTCGATTTTTTTTTAACTATATACCATGGGTGGCCAACTTATTTAGATGCAAGATCGACTTTTCACTGACGACTACCAGTGCGATTTACTAATTACATACTTCTTGAAATCTTAAGAGGAACCTACTAGCTTGAAAGCAAAAAACTCGCAAAACTAAAAAAAAGGGTAAGTTACACACAACAGCTTACCAGTGATTGTACCTATACATTCAGTTAAATAGTCTGTGTTAAAATTTCAATACTGGGCTAAAATATATACAAGGGGGATCATATTGAGAACGAAAAGTGAAATAATTTTTTGAAAAATTCCTAAAACTAGGCGGATAGAAATTAAGAGCTGAAATTCGGCAGATATTTTTATTACTGTATTTCCGAGGGCTGTGTGCATGGGTTTTGAAAACCCTTTATTTTTTATATGATTTTCATTTCCGTATTTTATTATGGTTAAAATTAAATTAAAATAAGACTATGAAAATCACATAAAAAATAAACGGTTTTCAAAACCCATGCACACAGCCCTCGGAAATACAGTAATAAAAATATCTGCCAAATTTCAGCTCTTAATTTCTATCCGCCTAGTTTTAGGAATTTTTCAAAAAATTATTTCACTTTTCGTTCTCAATATGATCCACCTTGTATATATTTCAGCCCAGTATTGAAATTTTAAGACAGACTATTTGACTGAATGTATAGATACAATCACTGGTAAGCTGTTGTGTGTAACTTACCGTTTTTTTAGTTTTGCGAGTTTCTTGCTTTCAAGCTAGTAGGTTCCTCTTAAATGAAACAGCATAAGTCGTACAAAATTATATAGTATTTTTGTTTAATTATAAGGGAAAACATAAAATTGAAAATTATTCTTAGTACTTACCTTCTTAGTAATATTAGTGTGAGCATTGCGTCTAAACATCTTCCGCAGTAGATTAGCAAAATCAGGTTTGCAGTTTGAAGTTGCAATCCTTAAAGAATGTTTATCTTTTGTTTGTTTTAAGCTGGAAAATGCTTACTCACATGTTAAACCAAAGCACGAATGCAGTTGTTCAACACATTTTTTTAAATTTTGGATATTTCTCGTTGAAAGCCAATGTCCAGAAATCTAGATCTAAGGATGATATTGCTTCTGGAAATATGTCACAGCGCAACAAGTATCATGTGGTTCAGTGGAAATGTATCAAGTTTTGTAGCTCTTTCATAGATATCAGTATGATATAGGATTATTAAATGGGCAATAGATCAAGTTTTTTGAAATTACTAAAGCGAATTTCGAAGCCCGATACCACTGAAATGAAATCGTAGGTAGTATGTTTATCCATCTGATTCTTGATTAAAATTTGTTGACTTTGAAATGCTGCAATAGAACTCATCTTTTTTGTTAGTATTTTATCCTTGCCTTGTAGTTCTAGATTTAATTTTTTTTTCCAGTAAAATCTGCTAAAAATGCTAATTATCACCCCTTTCTTCAAGAAATGTTATTATTTTGTCTTTAAAGAGATTTTCTTTTTATGGAATTTACAATCTTAAAAGAAATAACCATCACATGTTTTGTATAACTAGCCAGAACTTGTTGATGAATTCTGCAGTGGTAGCTTTTGAAGTCTGGAAAATCTTCGTATTTTTCACTAAGAGCAATAAAACCATTATAAAAATCTGTCATTGCAGTAGCCCCTTTAGTTTTCATTGATACGAGTTTATACAAAGGTAGCTTAATCTGGCTAATATATAATTTGAATTCCATGAATATATCAAGGCCACGAGTTTTTCCTTTTAAGGAAATCACACTTATCATTCCCTCTTTCATCAAGAAATCATCAAAGACAATCTAAATAAAAATATGTAATTGTGCAGTATATGTGTTAACTTTTTTAACTTTTGAAATTCATGAACACCAAAGTGACACTTCTTCGCAGCTTTCCTTTATGTATTCTCTATCGGAAAAATGTTTGCGCTTATGTGCAATTCTGTAGCTTACTTAGAAAGAAGCTTGAGTTGCCGCTTAACTTTGCTCAATAAGCCCAGAAAACATATTTTCTTGGATTTCAATGTTTGCAATTTATTTTTTCTTATGTTGCTGTTGATGAAAATTCAGATTGATATTTACTATGCTTTGTGTTAAAATATTCTATATTTCCATTTTTTGTTCATCGCGCGCCAAATATCTAAATACCATCCAGTTCATCGTGGGCCAAAAAATAAAATACCTACGGTGTAGAACACAGGATAGTCACGTGATAATACAAGTTGATGTGTGCATATATTGGTAATATCATTGTGCAGTATGTTCTACCTATTTATATTTTTTACCTTGACACGATAGACTGAACTGGTCGATCGCAATCGATCCATTGGCCACCCATGCTACATATCATCATTTTGGCTCATCAAATGTTATTTTTGTCAGGCGTGAGGGCCAATTGAAATTTCTTCTATCGATTAAATTAGTTTACCCATAGTATCAAATCTATCAACTATTTTTCTCAAAAACTCCAGAATGTACAGACTCGTAGTATAATAGCTTTTTAATCGTAAGTAATATTAATCAAATCGAATATCAGAAAATAAAAAATAACTTTTGTAAATACATATTCTGGTTTTTCTAAGACTGGCACGTAAACTAGATATTTAAATTTCTGTTTGTATATAAAATTTTCAAAAACTTTCTTCCACGTGACGGCCCAAAAAACAAATAGGGGCTAACCAGTAACATTCGTTCAGGTATGTTGAATGCGGGATCAAATAATGTAGTTAGAAATTTTAAATGTTTGGTATCTACCTACTTTATTTGGAGACGGTTCTTAAGGATTCGTGTTTAAACTCTCAAAAATTTCTTGTTTCCAATACCCCAATATTTATTTACATACCACCTTGATTTTGTCACACTTTTTCGTTGATTTCTAATGATACCAAACTTAAATATGTATACATATTATCCTGGTCTTATATTTCTAACCTCTTAGTCTTTAGAGCAGTAAGTTTCTTAAATACTGGGTCGCGAACTGGTACTAAGACCATTCGCAAACTGTTTGGTGAATGGGTCCAATTACAGTTTAATAACCTATAATGTATGAATTGAATATATAATAGATCGTAGTTAGAAACGGCTAGTAGATTAAATTAATAAAGTATGTATTGGTCTTTATAAATGCGACCACAACTACAAATAAATAGTAAGAAAATGAATAAAAGCACGTTAACTACTTTGTGATAAGGTTACTAAATTTTTTATGTTTAACAGCGGTTCTCAAACTGAGGGATGCGCCTCCTGAGGGGCGTGTTATGTTGGCAAGAGGAATTGAAAAACAAAATTATTAAAACCGATTTATAAAATTTTTATTGTTAAATATTGAACTACAAACTTATTCTAAGCATATTTTTAGAATGCAAGGACTAATGGCTGACATGCGCTTGTTTTGTGGCACACAATCTCTGTAAATTGGAAATAACTACTTCGTTTTCTCGTTGAAGCTTATTTCGATATTTAGATTTTAGCAACAACAGAAAATTCTGTTTCACAAAGATAGGATGGGGAAAAATAACTAAATCCGTATCGCTTTTACTGAGAAAGTCATTTGGAAGTTTGATACAGAAGTTTGTCAAAGATTTGGTCAGATTTGGTACTGAAATCCATTCTCAATAAAGTGCGAAACGTCTACTAGTTGTTCTTCTTCTTTCACTGATAGGCAATTAGGTTTACTGTCAAATGGATTACAAACTCAATTTCAATTGGACAAATTATTGATATATTCTTTAGCTAAAAAGTATCTTCGGAAATTCGTACCTACATTTTATGATTGTCTTCTAGTGGAAAATCCTGGATACTTCTACACAATGTGCGAAACATATATATCAAAGCAGTTTCATTTTATTTTGTTTTTCCATAAATACATTTTTTTACAAGAAGATTTAACCTATTCACTCAAATCCAGACATTTAAGTTTTTCCCTGGAGTTGAAAATTAAGAGTATTAACTTTTTTAAAGATATCTACCAAATAAGAAAGCTTCATTTAAAATAACTTGCTGCAGAATTCTGCCGAACGCTTATGACCTTCTTTTTTCTAAAATACCGATATTTCATTCCTCAGTTCGTAGATATAACTACTTCCAAAACGATATTTAGACCTGGGCTTAAAGACTTGGACTCTAAAGCATGTAGCGTAAAAATACCCTTGGCTAGCTCCAGGGTTCGTGGATTTCTTCTGAGTTTTTTTATCAATTTCCCCCCAACAATTAATAATGGGCGCCAAGTACAGACTTTCAAATAAAAGAGAATAAATCAGTTTTAAATCGTTTATTCAAATTAAAAAAATTGATTTGATGTTAATCAAACTTTAGTAATTAATTTAATCTTATCTTTGGTATTTTTGAAGTCTTCTGTCGGAGCCTTTTGGTAGCGGAAGTAGAAACTGGATTTCAATTTTTGATGACCACAGGACAAACAGTATTTGAAGTTATCTAATGTTTTCTAGAATCAGCGGTGACTTCAGAAATAGTGGCTCGATTACCCTGAATCGATGTAATGATGATTTCCAAAAAAAAATGGATGGGTCGAAAATTCACTACCTCTCTAGGACCCTCTTCAAAGTGGCATCAGCCCTAATGAAATTAAAAAAAAACAATCAAACTCCGACCATAAATTCCTTAATTTCGTACACAATCGCTAAAGGTTTTCTCCAAAGTTCGAGAAAAAATTAATCACTTAATATGTTTATATTTTAACTCAATAAAAAACTGATTCTTGACAAGCGATTGTGAACGAAAAAATTGAATGTTAGTAAAGGTATAAACTTAAATATCAAATAAAATATTCACCAAACTTGGATTATTACAAACTAAAATTAAAATAATTAAATTCTTACTCACCGAAACGAGGGAAGCAGAAAGTGAAGAAACAACTTAAGCTTTTTGAACTATCAAAATGAAATGAAACAATTCCGAATCGCAACTCAAAAGGTAGCTAAATTTCCTACCGAAATCTGATAACCCTTGCGCCAGCGCGGTTCACAATAGATATTTTTAAAGTTTAATAGTCGAGGAGCTAGGCTCACAAATAACGTTGTAAACGTTACAAGCATCTCAATGAATCATGCAATGTGTCTAAATAATATCTGAGGATTCATTCTTTGCAAAAGCTTGCAAACTATTGCAAAACAGTTTTTGTTCACATATTGTGATACTCTTACGGAATCTGATAACAATGGGATTCATTATTGGAGTCAGTTGCTTCATCAAGTTAAATAGAAAATAATTTTCCAATTAACTAAGATTCAAACTGCTCCTGATCTCAGCAGATATTTTGCGACAAATTATATTATTTAACAAGTTGTTTAACCACTGTGTATGATGCTAACAAAGCTTTCCTCGTTCACTGCGAGCTTTTTCTAAAAATTTGTCTTTTTTATATGATCTGAGTTTTCTTCGGTTTTCCGCGGTTTACTGATATATTTCTTGTTCAATGTTTCTCGGTTTCTCTTTAATTTTTTGGGTTTCAAGCTATCAGTGTTTAGAGCACTAAACTTTAAAATTATTTGTAATGCAACAACTGTATTAAAACAAAAGGCTACAACAGTAAACACGCTTCTATATTGATAGCCGCGCATCTTGCGTCGAGACAATTCAATGACGTTCGACATCTTTACAGTGTTACCTAATCTTATTTTAATCCCCAAGTTTACTATTTAATTCTCGCAATAAATTATTTAAAATAAAATGGGGCGTTAAGTATGAGAATTTGAGAACCGCTGGCATAACAGACAACTGTTACCTAACAATTCAAGGTGTTAAGTTTAAGTCGGGTAGAGACGATTCCAAAATAAACGCGACAGCTATACAGCTAAGCTTTTCCCACCTATCTTTACCATCGATTTGAACGCTACCGATTACCTAGTTCGAGAGGTTTTGTAAAGATGGCTGTAGCGGTAGCGAACGCTTTCTAGAATACTTCGTCTTTCGATAAAAATAGATTCCAGTGGCGTAACAATTTTAATTTTTTTGGTGAATTTGGTTTTTATTTGGATTTGTAAATTCTGTAAAAAATGCGCAAATTAAACAATTTAAATGTTTATTTTTTCTTTCTAGTTAAAAGTTTTATATACATTTTTAATTAAGTTCATCAATTAAGTTTTGCTCAATTTAGCTCATAACAATTCTTACTTTTAAATTGTTATTACCCAGCGAAGACCACGGGGAGGTATGAGCATTCTTCGCCAACGGGATATTATAGGGGTGAGGTATAAATTTTAGCGAGGTTACGAGTGTTAGTATATAAAAATAAATAATAATAAATATATAAAAAATATCACAGATCAATATCACAGATAATATCACAAAATTGAAACAAAGTCAATTGTAAAATAAAAACTTAAAAATGAATTCTTCAAAAAAAAAATTAAAAAAAAATTCTGATAAAACAAAAAAGAAATTCTAAAAAAAAAATTATGAAAAACTAAAAAAAAAATTCTGAAAAACTAAAAAAAAAAATTCTGAAAAACTAAAAAAAAATTCTAATTCAAACTAAAAATAAAATCTTCAAAAAAAACTAAAAATAAATTCAGTTGTCAGTTTCGTCAATTTGGTCGCCAAATGTAAGATCATTATCTGAACATTCTGAGCTCCATTCTTCGGAACTGCCCGTATTGACATTGAAAACTAAATCTTGGGCAGTGTCTAATAGATGCTCTTTTTTCATTAAATCTAATTCGTACTTCTGTACATGTTCGCAAACTCTTTTCCACTCTTCAGTGGTAATGCTGGAGAACTTCTGTCTTGCAAGATTTTCGACGTCACCACATCTAAATGTTATATTATGACTTCCAACCCAATTTTTGACCGCGGCCCAAATTTTTTCTATAGGGTTTAATTCTGGGTGATATGGTGGTAATCTTACAACAGAGTGTCCGTGTTTTCTCATTTCCTCATCTAGAACGTATTTTAGAAAGCGGGGTTTGTGCGATTTTATTACTTCATAGAGTTCGACTTTTGTCATGTCGACTGTATGAGGGATGCTCTTGTCCGTTAGCCAATTCAACATGACTTCCTTTCTAGATGAGGTGGTTGGAAGTCTTTCCATCATTGTATTGTGATAGCTAGCATTATCTATCACCAACAACCAACACACTTTTTTCTGGAATGTTGGGAATGAGTTGTGTTCTCACCCAACGCATAAAATTTTCCGTGTTCATGTCATCGTGATAATCTCCAGTCTTTTTTCCAGACTTAAATATTAACAGTCCATTTTCCACAAACCCCTTTTCTCCTCCTGCATGTACTATAATTAGAATTAGTCTTTGTCCCTTGCTATAAGGCGCTTTTAATGTTTGGTCTGGTTTGGTCGTATCTATCCATGTTTTTGTAGAGGTATGCGAACTATTCAAATAAGTTTCATCGGTATATATTATATTTCTACCGTCGCGGCGAAAATCTCTAATTTTTTTCAAAAACTCTACGCGTTTTAACCTTACATCGTGGCTTTCCATAAGTGATTGTCGATTGTCTGGTGTTTTGTCCCAGGTGAAACCTAATTTTATTACAACCCTTCTAAAGGATTGTAATGACCCTTCAAAACCTACTTGGGCGTCCTTCACTCTTTGTAGAGCCTTCTTCATCGTTGGGCGTTGTTTTTCTATGATGTAAAAGTTGTTAATAATGGATCGAATTCGATCTCCTTGCCCTTGACTAATAAATGTTTTAGAATTCGGACGACCCCTTTTTTTTGAGAATTACTTAAATTTAAATCATTTGAAGTTGATGTCGAGGGACGGTCGTCAATGACGGCTGATGTTGACACTTATTTTTTTATTTACTCAATGGATGACATCCTTAGAAACACCCGTAGCTGCCATAATTCGTTGGCGAAAATTATTGATTGGAATTTGTAGCCCATTTTTGGCTTCGTTTTTCATAAATTTACTTACGGAGTTAATAATTTGGTAGGCATCCGCCGAGTAATGCTTTCTTCCCATTTTTGCGATGAAAAAAATAAAAATACACTCTGTACTTACTCTACAAAACTTAAAACACTCGAACTGAAACGAGGCACAAATTCACGACGCCGCTGGGTCTGGGACTAACTAACAACGCTCACGAAATTCGCTTAGCAACTGAATAGTACTAGAATTCTCCTCTGGAGGCGCTGCGGAGCGCGCCGATCGGAGATCATCGGCAAATATCCCCACATTGCCTAATTTTACTAGAGCTGTCGCGTTATTTTTGTAATCGACTCTACGACTGAGAATCTGAGAAAGCATTATTATCACCGGTCATGTTTCCGGGAGCTGTACAAGAATTATTTTTGATTTGTTTTAGATGGTTATTTGCTGTTTTTAAATGATTGTAAACACGCCTTTCTTAAGAACATCTCTTTTTTTGTTAGTTGTAAATAATTAAATATACGTGATATCAATCGATTTTGATCTCACTTCAAGTGGGTACATTGTAGTACCATTTTATTTTTCAGTGCACATTTACATAAATTCTATTTTGAATTACCTATCCTAATTAAGCGATACTATTGAAAATTGTAAATTATTAAATATTGCTATAACGGATTTGACTCTTAAAAATAAACATAATTTGGATACAAATTTTATCCATATAAATAAAATATGTTTTAAGTCCAATTGTGTACTCAGAATTACATATAATTCATATTAAACTAAAATTAGAAATTGTACATTGTAATTACAGGATCAGTGGGCAGTATGATTTCTAAAATTTTCAGTTTATTTCTAAATATTAAAATTTCTAGTAGAACTTGTAATTACACCGTATGTAAAATTAAACAATTATAATATATTTATCAATGTAATAACACCATAAATAATGTCTTTTAATTTGTTCTAAGTAGGTTAGATCAAACCGTCCAGATTAATGTATTGGGTGTTTCCAAAATTCGGTATTCGATGCGATATATAAATTAATCTCTTTTATCTAAATCTAATTAAAACTAATTTAACCGTTTATTTTTTATAATAATTAAGAATCGAGATTTGCCAAATAGGACTCAAATGAAACCAGAAATGAAGAAAATATTTGTATTCCTGTGCATGAAATTTTTAAATGTTGGTTTATTATTATTATTATTATTATTATTATTTATACTGCGTAGCGCTTTCAACTTATTAAGTCATTTTCATTGCGGTCCTTTTCAAAACACAAGATGAAGGAATGTTTTTTTAAAAGATGGACATCGAAATATTTTTTTTAATTTTCATTAAAAACATTATATTAAAATTAACATATTCGTGGACACTACTTCAAAAATATTTGCAGAAGTGCACTTTCATTTTTTACGTTTTCTGAAACAATTTTATTAAATACCAAAAGACACGTTATTTATTTTTCTTTTGTTAATTTTTTGCAAAAAAATAGGTGGCTACAAACGCAGTCATGTCCTAGCAAATCTCCATAAGGTGTATTTGTTCTCTTCTAATTTTTCCTTTTATAACCTTCTGTAAGCAGAATTCTCTCACTGAGAGAAATACCCTCTTTATTTTAATGAGATTTTTTGGAATTGGAAGGCCCTAGAAGTGTTTCCCACCAAAGAAGTTGCTTAATAAGTTCCTAGTGAAATTGCAAGAAACTAATTTTTGATTTATATACCTTACAATAGAGTAAGTGACTATTCATCACTGCCGAGTCTAAAAGATGAAATATAATTTTTTATACCACCTAATTCTTGTTCTTCGACATGAATAATTAGGAATTAGTTGATTATTGTATTCAGCAATTTCAGTGAGTTTTATTTTTGCGTCCTTACGAACATTTTCTGTTTCTTTCAGTTGTGGGTGATACCTCGTTGTAATACAAAGCAATATCTTTTATCTTTCCACTTTAAGACATACACGTTTCCCTTTCGTGTCCAAATATGTTTAACCTTGTTTTTGCGATTGGAACGCACTGTTCCTGTAACATAAGTTTTTCTTTCTAAACACTTTTCAGCGAGACTAATCCTGTTGTAAAATTTATCCAATATTAGATGGAGACCTTTATTAAAGTAGGGCCTTATTAGCCTGAAAACTATTGATTCCAATTTGGAATTCAGAGGATCTTTAAATTTTAAATTGTTTGCCTTGATAAATTTCAATATTTAGTACATATACCCATTAGGTGAACAAAGTGCATAAAGTTTAATACCATATTTAGCTTTTTTTCCTTTTATACATTGCTTAAAGCTCAATCTTCCTCTGGGCATAGAACATCGAAAGAGCTGGCAAATACATACAGTCAAAGAGAATGCTGCAGACACCTACTGGTGCTATAGCGGCAGATACCCTCGGGCTGAGTAGGAAGACATTGCGGAAAGTGGTTGGCTTCATCAGCGGCCACTGGGTATTCCGCGGGCATTTTCATAAGATGGGAATTCAAGTTGAAAGCCTCTTATGTAGAAAATGCGGTGAGGAGGAGGAGACAGCCTTCCACGTGATATTCATGTGCCCAGCCCTGCAAGGTCTGCGTGTGAGATCCCTTGGCCTACCGACCGGAGATCAAAGGGAAGAACGGGTAACCATAGTCAAAAGGATCTCAAGGTTCATTAAGAACCTGGGATTTGACGGAGAATGAGGACCTGTGAATGAGGGTGCACAATAAGCTGTACTAGCTGCGATGCAATCCCATGGTCTACTTCTAAGCTCTCTGTTAAAAAAAATCTTCCTTTATGCAATAGTAAGCTTTTGTTGAGTGACAGATATTCAATAGGTTTATAATTTTCTTATAACTTCTTGAGAAGTAGGGTTAATAACAAATTGATTTTTGAAAGCCTAGTTTATCATTTTCATCTGTGCAATTTAGTGAGCGCAACAATTATTCATAACGTCTACAATATTTTTTTATTTCTTTCCGATATTAGCTTTTTTGTACGGTTGTTCGAGGATTGGACTTCTGGTTGTGATTTTACTTCTTCGGAAAGCTTTCTTTTCTTTTTTTGTCAGAGAATTGCGCTCTGTTTTTTCTCTTCTTTTGCCTCTTTCATATCATTCTATTCCTATATTTGCTCACAAGCAGTATTTCATTTGTACTCGCTCTATCACAATAATAGTCGCGCAAAAGCTAGGGTTTTTGAAAAAAATCCAACAGTGAGATCCAGAAATACAGTAAGTATATCAAATGTTGTCCTGTAAGTAAATCATTTTTTTGATCTAACTTCAAAACTTTATATCACAAAAATTTTGAGACTTTTGTTCTAATCAGTGAGAACTATCTATTCCCAAAATTTCAGACCTTTAGCATTGATTTTGTGCGAGGTCCTTTGATGATTAATAGTAAATTTGATTTTGAGAAAATAATAAAACAATGTAAGTTATCCAGATAAATTTTTATATTTCTTTTTTTTTAATTCTACAGCTGAAATTACCTCTTTTGGAACACCCGTTATACCTTGTGTACATATCTGAACCACTCAATATAGTGTGATGTTAAAAAAAAGTTGAGATGTAACTTTTCGTAGACTAAAGACTGTGGTGTGGTCCAATATTTTCGAGAAAAATATATGTACACTTATACATATCCATTTAAAGTGGAATAGACTATATTTTTCTAGTGAAAAGGTAGAAAGTTTAAAACTCCATTTTTTTGTGTCTAACGATTTTTAAATAAAGGTGATAATATAAACATCAAATTACTTTTAAAAATAGTACAGCGTTTGTTTCAAGAACTACTTATTAAAATTATCTGTAGACTCATCACCTGTTTGTCAATTTTTATAAGCCATTCACTTTTTATTTCCATCTCAGTAGGCTCTGTTCATATTGTTCTGTGGTCTTATTAATTGTAAATACGATGTTGTCACGTCTTCAATAAAAATATGTGTATTCATTACAAATATCTTAAGTAATTAAATCTGCAAACCAAATTTAAAACTTGCCGAAAATAAGTCAATGTATTTAATATTAAATTGAATAGGTACTAAAGTAGATACGTCAGTTTTCGCTGCAAGTAGGTACTATTAATATCCAAGAATGGTCTATTTAAATTCACATGAATTTTGACTGATATTCAAAATAACACATTCCTTTGCACAGAACAGATCCCTGTTTATAGTCAATTATCATATTATATTATTGATCTAGAACGAAAATAGTTATTATCCTATTAAGTGCGGAAAGTTATACTTTCCCGCAAGAGTTAGGATCAATATTTTTTCTACAAGCATAAAAAAGATACTTTATTCATTTTTTAAATTTTATTTTCAACTCCTAACAATGTAACAAAATTTTAATTTGTGACAATTAAAGTTTGTTGTTGCTTTGAGTAACGTTTACAGAGGTGTTTTAATAAATTATGATTTTTTTAAGAACAAACATTTTAAAAATCTCTATTTTTATGCAAAATAATCTTTTTTTACTATTTGTATGTAGTAGGTACAACAACATAAAAGTAATAATACAATAATTTTCCAAAAGGTTATTGAAGGACATATTCATTTAATAAAAAAAGAGAAAGAGATATTTTCTGAATTAAAATGCGTGCGGAAAAGTGTTGTTTTACGCATGCTTGTAGAAAAATATACTTTTATATTTACATTTTATTACAAATAAATAATATAAGTAAAATTCAAAATGTAGCACATATACATATATTAATAAAAACGTTTAATACAACTTTTAAATTACTCAAGCAATAGTAAAAGATCCTTTTTACAAATGTATAATAAAACTTTTAAATTATTCAAGCAGTGGTAAAAAAAATTATTTCATCAGTTTTGAGTTTAACATAAAAACACAGTACTCAAAGTCTATAGGTATCCATCTTTTTTAAAGTCTTCTATTTTACATCCAAATGGCATCGTAGTGTAACATTATTGTATTAGTGGCTGTAGGATAATAAAATTTCACATCCAATGGGTTAATTGAGGAAACTATACTCCAGTAAAAATTTGATTTTCCTGGTCCGCCCCAGGTGGTGTCGCATTTGACTTAAATATGCTGATGTTTTAATAATGTTCTTTATAACAGAAATTTTTCAGAAAAATTAAGATTTGTTAGACATTTCAAACCGATACAATGAAAAAAATATTTTAATAAATTACATAAAAGCAAATAAAAACAAATACAGATGCAGATTTAGATGTAACATGTAAATGTTGTCGGTGTATTTGTATGATCAATCCTCTTCCATTATTTCACTGGAAGAATCAGAGTCACTATCAAATCCAAAATCGGAATCGTCAGAATCTGATTCCTCCAATGAAATAATTAAAGGAGGAATATTGTCATGTGAGCAGTTTCCCATGTAAGTAGTCCAATCTGCCAAAATAAGTTCGTCTGTATGTCTACAAAAATTTTGCCACATGTCTGGTGTACATTTAGTCAATGCTTCTGTCCAAGTTTTTTTAACTCTTTCCTGGTCAAGATAAGTAGATGTAATATGTTTGTTATAATATGTCTTAGTAAACCCCCATGCTAGTTCTATTGGATTGTAGTGACAATGGTATGGTGGTAGTCGAAGTACTTCATGTCCTCGTTGTTTTAAAATTTCATCCACTACATATGTCTTTTCGTCAGTTTTATAAGGTAAGATTATAGAGTACAGTTGTTTCTTTGTCATTTTTGTGTCAAACCTAATGTTATTGTTAATCAACCATTCCTGCATCATTGCTTTTTTCGCTGAAAAAGAGGGTGGTTTGTTAATTTGAACTGAATGGTATGGCGCGTTGTCCATGACCACCACACATTTTTCTTGAAATACAGATAGAGCAGGAATGAGTTGATTAACAACCCAGTTTTTAAAAAGGTCACCATTCATACTTTTGTGATAGTCAAGGTCTGTATTCGAAGTCACATCCTTCCAAAAATCCAGTATCAGTCCCTGCGTGTAAAATAGTAAATCGCTTTCCTTCGGATTTTACATGAGCTGGATTGCTTTTTAGGTCAGAATCGTGCACCCACTGACGCACTGAACTACCATTTTGATAGATCCATGTTTCATCTAGGTACACGAATCTAACTCTCTCAGCAAGACTTTTTAGTTGTTTATATTTCCGAATGAAAGCGATCTTTCTAAAATATGTCGTCCATTTACTTTTTTAAATTTGTATCCCATTAATTTTATAAGTTTGTATAGTGTCGTACGTCCCCCTTTAAAATCAAAATTTTGTTTAGCATCAGTCAAAAGTTTGTCTAAAGTAAAATGTTCAGTTTTAGCATGGTACATCCAAATCTGTCGCTGTAAGTCTTTTTTTAAAATAAACTTCTCAAATGTATCAGTTTTACATCCTTTATCTGCGACTTTCTCATTATTTTTCAATCCTTCTTTAATAATCTTCCGTATTTTCGATACACTGATCTAAAAAAATTAAGCATTTAGAATGTTTGTCATATTAATTAGATTCAAAAAATATACCTCAGTTACACAACGGTAGTTAAGAGATTTAAAAATATTTAACAAAATGTTGAATTAAATTATAGTTACAAAAATGTATAATTTCGAAATTTGAAATCTGACAACATTGTATATAATTTATTATGATATCTGTCAAGAAAGGTTATGTGTTCTTTTAATAATATAAATTTTATTTAAAAAAGTGATACATATTTATAAATTCATTACAAAAACCTCTCTCAATTAATCTAATGCAAAATATATAAGTTTATGTTAGCGACTAACATTGATTTAAAAGAAATACACATAAAATCGTACTTACTTGAAAAACCTCGGCCAATTGATTTAAATAAACACTCTCACAGCTGTTAGCTTGTTTCCTAAACATACCATAACATCTAACGATGCTGTTGTGAATTTCTGTACTTATTTTTTTTGGCATTGTATATTGAATCTAAGAAAGCATCAAATATTTCGTTATTGAATCTTCAACAATTTTACCTTTGACAATGTGCTGTCAATATTTCGACAGTAGGTACCAACCCAACAAATTGAAGTGCCAATCCAAGAAATAAAATGCATAGTCTACTGAGATTGAAATAAGAAGTGAATGAATTTATATGTATTAGATTTCTTGCTATTTTAAAATACTTATTTAAGAATTTAAAAAAATAAAAAAATTACCGTTCTTAAATGCTTTACTTTTTATTATATATGTAAAAGAAAATTACATTTTCATTCGAGTGGATACATATATATTTATATAAATTATATGAGTGTCTCAAATTTCAATATTTACTACTAGGAACCAATACTGTCATAATATGATAATCATGGAATTTTATAAATACTTTCTAAAAATTATTAACAACAAACAATGTGTAAAAATTTGAGACATACCATATATACATAAAAAAATTAAACTAAAGTAAACCTAACGAATAAACTTTAAAATTTTTCGACAATTTGAAATTGTTAACAAATATGTAATATTTTTTATATAATTTGATTGAAACATTTTTCACCTTTTCTTTGAGAAAAATGCTTTGGTACTACTGCTTTATAAATAAAAATATATCAAGTTAAATAATTAGGATATACATAGTGATCTAAAAATATGTTTATCTACCAAAATGTATATAAAAATATAAAATTGGTTTTTAGTGACAACTGTTGTAGTTTAAATTGTATACAATGTAACAATATATAAAAAAAATTGTACAAAACAAATGGGTTCATCTTAAGCTTCATACATGATGTCCTATGATAAACTGCTTAGATACGTTTTATAGGCATAATTAGATTAAGAAAAATTTTTTAGATAAGTATGTAAATTTGGCATACATGCACGAACATTTTTAATTAATCTTTTTAATAGAGTGGAAGAATCTTTATTATGCTTACAATTCATTGTAAAGTACTGTCAATAGCACATTATATACATTGTATTTTCATTTTGTACTTTTATTATCCCAATATATATCCTTTAATAAATTATTACACAATGAAGAAAAAAAATGGAACTTAACTAAACATGAAATGATTTTTTTAACAGAAAAAAGTATCACAAATATACAAATTAAATAATTTCGGTTGTCTGCAACAAAATTAGTTAATTATTCAACATATTGTTTAACAATAAAGTGCAATTTGTGAAATGTTAGGAAAAAAATTATACTTTAACAACAGCTTTTCCATTAAACTTGCCCTTGAGTAAACCAACAAATGCTTCGAACATGTTTTCAAAACCTTCAGTAACGTGTTCTTGGTATTTAAGTTTTCCTTCTTTAATCCATTGGAGAAGTTGGTTGACTCCCTCGTCCCATCTGTCTATGTACGAGTTTACGATAAAACCACGAACTGTCAATTCTTTGCTAAGTATACCGAAAGAATCCAAACTAAAATCTAGAAGAAAAATATAATTACAGTAATTGTCTAATGGGTCATCGGGAAAAATTACCCTGTATAATTTTTGTCCGTTTGTGATTTGTTTTATATTTGTAGTTATTACATTTATAAATGTAAACTAGAAAACCGTGTTTGATTGCTTAGGTATCCTTCCGTGCGGAAAGTTAATTTCCACACAGGTGCGAAAAAGTAGCATTTCATGGAGGTTCAGAGTGTGATAAGTGATACTTTCCAATGTGGTCGTAGGAAAAATAATAAAAATGACTTAGAACTTAAATCGTTTGTAGAGATTAGTTTCATTTCAGTATTAAAATATCATTAACCTGTTATTCAATAAAGTTCTCTGTCAAAATGCCCACTTCTATCATCTTATTTGGTTTTAGATGTTTAAAACAAACGATCAATGCATTCATTACTTTGGATTTGCTGTATGATTTAAAAAATAAAAAGTATTCTTATTTTTTTTCAAAAAAACGTTTACTTTTCGAGATATTTGCTAAAATGTAAAATTTTACAAAATGACGTATTTCTCGAGAACTGTCAAAGTGACTGCGGTCATAATTTGATAGTTCATGTAAAATTTAATTCTAAACAAAAAAGTATTCTTGTGTTTTTTCACAAAAACGTTTACTTTTCGAGATATTTGCAAAAATGTATATTTTGAGAACTGTCAAAGTGACAGCTGTCATAATTTAACAGTTGATGTAAAATTTAATTCTAAACAAAAAGTACTTTTGTGTTTTTTCATAAAAACATTTACTTGTTGAGATATTTGCAAAAATGTATCCCACCAAAAACATTTTCATGTAAAATGTTGCTAAGACGAGCCCATATGACTCGCACTGTCAAAAAGTTATCAGATCTCATGTAGAGCCAAGCTTCTAACACTACACGCCCTAACTCTACAAGGCCTAACTTCACAAACTCTACACCTTGGTCAAAATATGTGGCTTGGCCATTTCGCTACATTCACATCGGCGTAAGGTGAAAAATCAATTCACTGTTCATTACTTTTGTGTTATACAATAGTTCTTGTAGTAACGAACGGCCAAGCCACATATTTTGACTAAGGTGTAGAGTTTGTGAAGTTAGGCCTTGTAGAGTTAGGGCGTGTAGTGTTAGAAGCTTGGCTCTACATGAGATCTGATAACTTTTTGACAGTGCGAGTCATATGGGCTCGTCTTGGCAACATTTTACATGAAAATGTTTTTGGTGGGATTTCATTTCTTTTTGTAAGTTGTTTGTAACAAATTTTTTTTTTATTTATGTCTAAGACAATCGACGCGCTCGCTGTCAAGGACAATTTTTTTTTTATTTTTAGCTACTGTGTGGACGTAAGAGGCAGGAGACGTTCGCACACTTCTATTCATTCATATTTATATGATCTGATCTGAAGTATATGTCTCTCAATATATGTCGATATGTCTTAATATATGTCGATTAAATTTTTTTTTTTTTTTTTTAACAAGGAGTACCAGTGAGTCAGTGACGAAATCAGCGTTTTTTAGATATAAATAAAATCTGAAGTATAAAAGCTAATGTAATTAAAACTTAATATGTTCAATAAGTCCGCTATTGACAATATATCCCGAAAATTTTGTTGATCTAGCATAATCCAAACCCAAGTTATGAGGGTTCAAAAAAACGACGAAGCGCTTCGAGAAAAGGTAGGTAGTGCCCGTGCGCTTCGCTTGGCTCGTCTTGGCGGGGGCACTGCCGTGCCCCCAGATATCTCGAGAACTGTCGAAGTGACAGCTGTCATAATTTGACAGTTCATGTAAAATTTAATTCTAAACAAAAAAGTATTCCTTTGTTTTTTCAAAAAAGGTTTTTAAAGACATATTTTCGCGGAACGGGTATACTTTTTTTTGTAGAGTGGTATTGTGTTTAGTAATTCTCTCCATAAAAGATTGCTATAAACGCTGACTGCGATAGTTGGTTCAGCAGTACGCCAGTGTACCATAGACAAGTAAGTTACATCTTTAATGCTAGGAGTAATAAGTGCAAATACCTAATTTAAAACCCAATGATATCCTAAACTTTCTAAGGAAGATAGGACTAGAAGAGCTGCTATAAGTCTGAGGAATCATCAGAAATATAGCAAGAAAAGGGGGACACAATAGATCTTATAGGTCGCAGGTGTATCTGTCACCCCTAACACCGTACATACATACATACATACATACAAGTGCAAATAGTACTTCCATTGCAATGAGAGGTACGCTGATATTTGAATTTGTTTTGATATTCAGATGGCTATAATTTGGTGGATTTTTGAATACCAAATGAAAAAACCTAAATTCAATTCTGAAGGTCTTAGCGTATATACACACGAACCACTAGTGTCCGACACCGGTGGCGACCACCGGTCGGGCGAGTCTTTACACATGAAGCCACTTGTGTCCGACACCGGTGGTTGCCACCGGGGACGCATCAGCCGGGTATACAAGGTTCTCCTTCAATAGCAGTTACAAAATCCTCAGTTATTGCATTTAAAATGTTTCTCCATAATAAACGATCAAACAATTTCAAGATATAGACGCTAAAAGTGGTTGGTGTGTACACCTTTATTAAAAACAACGTACTGCTAAAAATAAAATATAGGAAAGTGGCCCGGCCGGTAGCGAGGGTAGGACACTAGCGTAGCGGCAGTCGAGCAGTTAAAAGTGGTGTGGGCAAAGTGGCTCGTCTGTGATCGTACATTTAAAACAATGCATTGCTATCGGTGGTCGCCACCGGTGTCGGACACTGGTGGTTCGTGTGTATATACCCTTAGAATTTAGCTTTCACATTGGTGTCCCTCTACAAATTACTATCTACGAATTATCATTTATTCCAACAATATATTTGGGAATAAAATGTGACCCGAATCTGCCTATAGGTAAGATTTTTTAAATAGGATGTAACATTAAAATATCGTGATATTTTTATTCGTACATACCTGATGAAGTCTCATATTTTGAGATTGCGCCGACAATAGTAATTCGACCCTGTGAAGCCATATGTTTCTGAACAGTTGTTGTGATTTTTCCTCCAACCTAAAAAAAAAATAAGTATCATAAAAACCGTTAATTTGAAATCGGATGAAGAATTAATTTCGGAGCAACTGCTTTTTATTTGCCAAGTCCCAGTACCGGCCGGGCACAGGAACGCACATTTACAATGTCATAAATTCACGTTTGTTATGGTCACGTTAAATTTTATAAATCAGATTTACAAAAAAAAAGAGACCTTTGGTGCAACTGTGCGTACCTTCGTGCTTTCCTTTTTTTTACCACTTGTGAAAATGTAAATCTTTCAGTCATGAATCATTGTTTTTTACGTCATAGACAAATAAATAGGAAAAACACTTGAGCTCAAGAAAATATTATTCGAAATTTGAACTTCACGAGAGCTGGCAATAGCAATAGCTAATATATTTTGAAAGCGTACTTTAAGCGCAATCAGTACTAAAATTTTCAGCAGTCTAAATGCACAAAAAATTAATTGAATTAAATACATAAGTAATTTCAAATAAAAATCGTGATGCATAAATAGCTGCACGTTGTTTGTTATTTTTATTAGTTCAATTTACTGCACGTTTGTCTATAATTATATCCAAATATTTGTTCCTATAATTATAAAAACATATAATTATAGTAACAGGTTGTAAAGTATATGGTATATAATATTTACAATATATTAACAGTTTTGTGATTTTTCTGATAAATACATTAAACAAATGTACTTACATTGTCATAATAAGCATTTACTCCCTTTGGTGCCAATGTTGACAACTCTTTATCAATATCTTGAGTTTTGTAGTTGATAAAATGATCGAAACCGAACTCTTCGGTCAACACTTTTCCTTTCTCTTCTGATCCAGCCAGACCAATAACTTTAGCTCCCTTTATTTTACCAATTTGTCCAACAATAGAACCGACAGCACCTGCTGCTCCAGATACAACAAGAGTATCACCTGCTTTAATACCAAGCGAATCCACAGCGCCAAAATATGCAGTACATCTAGAAAATAACAATAATAAGAAACATATATCTTTATTGAACCATTTTCATTTTAAATCAAGTTCGTTATCTGAAGTTGATTTGTGTAGTTTACTTACCCAGACATTCCAAGGATTCCTAAACCTAATGAAGGAGAAAGATCGCCTAAGTCAGGTAGTAAATAAGGATCCTTTTGGAGTACGGTAAATTCATGGGTTTTTCCGTCGTTAATAGTATGCGTTCTCCAACCAAAAGTACCTGCTACTAGTCTGCCAACTGGGAACTTGGGATTTTTACTTTCGACAATCCTGTAATAGTATTATACGTTACAAGGTCGGTAGGTGACTTATTACAACACGAGTCGGGAAATAAAAACGAGTACTGTAATAACACCTAACGCCCATGTATCGTTTTATATTTTATTTCATCCTGTTTTTATAAATTACTAAATTCATAAAAATTTTAAAAATAGTTCGTAACTTGACTAGTTACGTCAAATTACCTTAACTGTCAAATATTTTAAAAATTTTTGTATTAATTGTTCGTGTTTTAAATTAAAATAAAATAAATAGTAAGTAATTAATTATTTAATTTCTATTTTATAGTCATTCTAGTGTTTTTAAATGTCAAAACATTAAAAGTAATTGTCTTCCCTTAAGCAATCAAACCATAGTTGCTAGGCAACACATTACAGTACATGATACCGTAAAGTTTATTTACTGGACAGGATAAAATAAAACAAATTAAATTAAAATCTTGTATATGTTTCAGACATAAACATAACTAACAGTCTATCCAAAACTAAAACTGGTTATTTATTAACAGGTAAACAAACAAGTCTTATTCGTTTTGCAAAGTTGAAATGAAACAGCTATATTAGTAAAACCGAGATACATAATTTCTTATTGAAAAATGACATATATTTGGAAGAAAAATACAAGAAAGGTAGGCTACTTGAATTGGTTAGAAGTTTTACTTTCAGAAGTCATATGTTCTTATTATTACCGCCAGTATCACTCAATATTTAATTGGTTTTGAAAATGAAAAACTCTAAAAAAAGTCACTATTTCCACTAACTTGAAGTACGGATTCGCTCGGGCAGTCAGCTCTCGCCCTAGTCAGAAATCGTCTTTGTTTCATCCCGTGCCACACACTATATTTTTCATATCACATGCATTGAGACAGCGAGTTTTGATCTCTGTAGCCAGTGTCAAATTAAGACTATTTCAGACAAATAGCGTAGTAATATCTTGACAACGATTTGACGACAGCTGTCAGACGATTATGATTTTATTCGCTTTGGTTTATTACAAATGCGATTCTGACAGACTTGAAATAAAGACATAAATAATAAATAAATGAATGTGTTGGGCAGAAATAACGTTGTGTCTCCCCTAGGGCAGAAAAAAGTGTCAGTTTCTGACTGACAGTTGTATTGGTCTGAAATTGTCTTGTTTCGATTGACAAAACAGAGATCAAAACAAGCTGTTTCAATGCATGTGATATAAAAAATATTTTATTTAATGCGCTGCAGAATTGCTTTTATTACTTAGGGTCTTTGTACTCTTCGAGCAGCCTGATGTATTATGAAAGGTCAATTCGGTATATTTATGTCACGTAGTCCTAACGATTTGGTATAACCAGTTATTCTAACTTTATAAAAATCTATTGGTTTGTCTGAAAAAGTTTGTTACCTTGCTTTTTAAAATATTTATCATACTAAATCCTTAATTAAAACTTTCTCATAATAATGTAAGTTTGGGAAAATATATAATCCATAATTACGTATTCAAAACTTCTTGCTAAATGGCATTCAACATTATCCATACACTCGTACAGAAACAAGAATTTATGAAAACACATTGTAATTATTCCACTTGTGTAGCAAATTTTCAACAGGATACTTTGGAATTTACCTCAACTGCATCATTAAATGTATACATTAAACCGTTTGTAAAAACAGAAATAAACTAAGTAATCTAGCATAAAAAATGTTTAGAATGTTTTTATACTAACTAATATAAATAACTAATAACTAATGCAAATATAAATTTTAAAAAATAAAAATTAAAAAAGGAAAACAAAATTGAGACAGGTTACGTTAAATTCATTGGAAATTTGGTTTATTTATGATTATGTAAGTTACTTGAACTTGAGCCAAGAATCGTTTCTAAAAAAAGTTTTTATGTTTTATTAAGAGATTTAAGTATTTTAACTCTTATCAAAGGATGAGTGTTAATTATAGGAAACCAAAACTTGGAAATATACCGGATACCACAAAATTTGTCTGACCAGTACGAAAATTTCCTGTATCAAGGTTGATTCATTATAGGTGTTACATTCCAATGTTTTTATAACCATTTCCTACTCACACCTATTATTCTTAAAAATATGCCTGAATTTTAAGTATATTTGTCTGGTTTAAAAATAAATATATATATTTACGATAAATTTTGAAAAATGCTCGTTTGGATGTTTGATTGACACGATGTATATATAATCGACTGTTTATTTTCTTATCGAAAAAAAAAAGAGTAACAAAATCACATTAAAGTAATTATAAAATAAATGCTTTTGTCGGAGTTACATTTATAAAGCATCAGTTAAGTTTAATCAGTACACAAATAAACAAACATCAATTAGATAGAAAAATGATAAACCTTACTAGACATATATGATAGAAATAAATCAATATTTGAGATATCTCCCGATAATAAAATATATCAAATGCTACATTTAAAAAATATGTAGTTTATGATATTTGCTGTTTATATCAAACTGATGTTTATTCCTTTTTTAACCTTGCCTTAACAAAATCAATAAGAAATTACCTTGGCGGAATAATAATCGATAATAAAATTGAGTTACTAAATTAGATGATGAATAAATAAAAGAAAAAAATTATTGGCATTACTTTAAGTATCATTAATTAACAGATGACATTTTTTGTGTTGAGGGAATTCGGGTTATAAATAACTACTGTTGAGAAATAAGTGTTAGCGAAACAAATTCAAATTTTAAACAAAATTGTTTTTTTGTAAAAATTAGGAAAATGTTTGAAAAACAGATAATACTTACTTGGCAATTTGTGCCCCAATCATTGTTTGTCCAAGTGGAATCCATCCACAGGCCATCCACATGTAGGGATCCAAACTCAGGAAGATAGCTTCAGCGAGATACTCTGAAAGAAAAAATGTTACAATTAGTTATTGGGTTTTGAGTGTCTCGATAATATATAAAGTCCTTTTCAGTTTATATCACGGTTTATGACCAAATCATTTTTTGGTGCATTATTTGCAATTTATTAATAGTCATAATTTGTAAATCATTTCAAGCAAACGGAATACATGCTATATCTTCAGTTTTTGTATCAGATAAAAACGAAATAACCTATGAGTCTGGGAATTGAATAAAAACACAAAAGTTCAGAAACTGGTCGGTGGTTGTGGTACTCTTTTAGAATCCAATTTTGTTGTGCAGAGTAGCAGAGATGTACTCATTAATTGCACAAATGATAAGAGCGGAGATGTCCATCGCCATAGCCAATTAAGACAGTTAAAAACGGCTCGGACTGTTTTACTTACGTCAACATAGCCAATCGTAAGTATTCAAAACTCCTACAGGCGTAATTTAATAATACAAAAGCAGAATTAGGCATTTTCTCGACCAATTTATTGCGTATTATGCACAAAGACCTGAACTTTTATGCCTACATGCTATATCTTCAGTTTTTGTATCAGATAAAAACGAAATAACCTATGAGTCTGGGAATTGAATAAAAACACAAAAGTTCAGAAACTGGTCGGTGGTTGTGGTACTCTTTTAGAATCCAATTTTGTTGTGCAGAGTAGCAGAGATGTACTCATTAATTGCACAAATGATAAGAGCGGAGATGTCCATCGCCATAGCCAATTAAGACAGTTAAAAACGGCTCGGACTGTTTTACTTACGTCAACATAGCCAATCGTAAGTATTCAAAACTCCTACAGGCGTAATTTAATAATACAAAAGCAGAATTAGGCATTTTCTCGACCAATTTATTGCGTATTATGCACAAAGACTTGAACTTTTATGCCTACAAGATACAACTAACCCAAGTTGAAGTCTATTAAACATTTTAACCGCCGCGTTTTTTCCTGCTTGGCAGTTTGAAAATCGAAGAAACGATTTTTCATCAAACATTTTGTTTAGCGAGAGGCACATTTCACGTTGAATGAAACGGAAAATAAGCAAAATTGTCCCATTTGGGCCGAGGAAGATCCGAGAGAAAAAACAATGCATCATTGGACCTTAGTTCTTGAGAATGATGCTGGAAATGGTCTTACTATTAATACCGACGTTTTAAATGGTTATTTCGTGCCCAAAATTGATCAAATCGATACGGAAAATTGTTATTTTTAACAAGACGGCGTAATTTGTCACACTACACGCGGAAACATTATCGCAGTCGAAATTCAACAACCGCTAATTTCAAGACATGCGTTTTAAGTTTCTTTTGAAGAACAAAGTTTACGCTAATGAACCAGTAACAATTCAGAAAACAGAACATTATCAAAGAGATTCGGGCCATAGAAATCACAATGTTTGAAAATGTCATCGAAAATTTCGACCATTGTCTGATGTCTGCCGATCCAGTCGTGGTGAAGATTTGAGCGATATTATTCTCATTCATAAATGACATAAATGAAGGTTCAAAATAAAATGATGTTCAGGATTCTCTCAATAATTAAACTTGTGAATATGGAGGATACTTGTGAAATTACTTGACTGTTTCCAAATTGACAGACCCTATAGTTTTATATTAAACAAGTCTTTTTCAAAGTTAAAAGTAAAAAGAGTAAAGATAAAAGCAGTAAATAAAAAATAAAATACGGATAAACCACCTTAATTTTAGATCATTTGGGAAGAGGGGAAAAATGTTGGCTGAAGTCTTTATATATACTTTTGAATGGCCGTATTGGTATACAGCCGGGACATTTTTAACTGACTTAGCTGTCTAGACTGTTTGTTATTATTTATACAATAAAAATATAGATTTTGGATAATTCACAGAAAAGTATACTGGGATTTTAACATACGACTCTTAAATTGTCCCATTTCTTAATACTCTATCGAAAGAAAACAATTTCTATACACAAGAAAAGATTAAAATATCAAAACAGTATCAATTTGACTTTAAAGTGTAAAAGGTCAAATAAATTATATTAGATGATAATCGCTAGCCCACAGATTAAGAGATAACCTTCAGAAAAAATATGTTGATTGTCATAAAATTAGTCTGAGAATAATATAAAATTGGTACTAAAATAAACAGATAAGCAACGGTGATTATTGAAAGTTTACATTGAAAAATTAATAAGAAATCTCAGTAATATTTGAGATATGTGGAAATTTCCTATTTACAATATTTTAGAAACACAACCTTAATATCTATTAATTTATATCAAAATAAGGAAAAAGTTTGAAACTTTTACAGGACAAAGAATATAATAAATGATTTTGGTATAACAAAAGAAAAAAATAATTATATTACATTTAAAAATTGTGTAACATGCATTCTAATATATAACTGGTAAGCTTGACTAAGCAGTTTTTTACATTTGCCCATGTTACTAATTATTTACTATTTAGGTTGGTTAATGAACTTCATATACCTAGATAAGGCTTTTAAAAAAATATAATTTGCTTAGATAACCACATATTTCAGTATCGGTGTACTTTTGTCATAACTTTGTTAATATACTTGGAATAAACTATTTTAATTTTAAATATAAACAAAAGGGACAAACTATTGGCACCTTTTTTATTTTTAAATATAAACTTAGATAAAATAATGCATCCAAAATTTATACAAAAACTGATATGCTTATTACCACTAGAATTGTGAGACTACGGTCGATGTTAGAATGGTACCTGTATAATTTTATTTAAACCAATTTACAAGTGTATTACAAAAAAAATAACTGACTGCAAATAACAGCACATATAAATATATAAATCCAAAAAAGTATATATCAAATAGTTGACAAAAATTATCAGGGTAGACTTATGAGTCCAAGCATTTTTTGTAGCTATTGCGACGTTTTGGAGGATAGAGTGTAAGATCAACTGAAAAAAAAATCGTTACATGGAAATCATGGAATATACTTCAGTAATACAGGAAAGCGCACGCATACGATAGTTCATCGCATGACCGGCTTATCAATAGAATTTTGTAAAGTACTCGCAAGATCCAATGGTTTGTTGTATGCTGACACATACTTAAAATGATATTAGCACTATATGATATGTAAGCTCATAAGGCAAAACACGTACGGACAAACCCCAGCTGCTATTATCAACATACAGTTGGTCGATAAACTCAGAAGAATGGAATTTCCAAATCTGATTACTAAGTTGTAACAAAAATTATAAAAAATAATTTATTTCTCAAGTGAAGGTTTTAATGTTAGGTTCGAAAGAGGTTGTGGCAGAAAAATCGTCACAAAAATGAGTACCGGGATTTCACTGCAAGAACTGAATCCCAAGTAGGCGGCTTCCTATCTGTTTTATCCGAATAATAATCTCATGACTTGTTCCGCACATATGATATACATTTAGGTTATTTTAGGTATACAGTAAAATACATTATTAGGGATTATGTAATGCAGATTTTAGGACACATATAATGACCTTGGTTGTATAAAAATAGACATAACGATTTGTAAGTAAATATAAACAGACTATCAGCACGATCAAATAATTTTATTCATATGGATAACATTATTTTTACAATTAAAACTATACAATTACAGGATGTGCATTAACGACAACAACTATAACCATTTTTAAAAGTGCAGGTAATTTAATGTATTGCTTTATTGACATTAAATGAAAAAAAAAATAATAGCAATGAATTATTAATGAGTAACATTATCTCTCTAGATTCGAACATATGCTGCTCATTAAAAAACCTACTCATCGAGTTTTATTTTTAGTTGATACTTGGTATAAAAATATGTTTATTCATATTATTTTTAAAAACAGAACAATAATATTTCAAAGCACAAACAATTTTTTTGGTAAATTAACAAGCAACAATTATTAATTTAAACGAGACAAGAGAGTATACACTATTTAAGTATTTTTTTTTGTATTATTAACAATCTAACCTAAAACGATAACTACTTTGAATTAAGATTTATAATAGAGGTAATTCTTTAATAAACCCACACAGGCAACCTAAATTTGCCACGCCTAAAGATGATAATGAACTGAGGGATACATATTTTTAAATTAAATATAAAAAAACTTACCCCCATCTTTAATTGGTGGTAGTTCTTCTTCAATATATTCAAGATCAGATGCCTCTGGAAAATTCTTGAAGTGTTTCACAAGTTTGTATACTTTTGCCTTCACCATTTTTTCAACAAAATAATTACACCGGTACCTTTTAAACAATAAACTGATCAAAGACTGAACTCGAAATGAAGAACCGGCTTTTCAACCAATCCTATTTGTAGGTCGAGTCAAGTGCATAAAACAGTGTTATCAGCACAGATCATTAAGGTGGTGGTGATATAAACCATGACGAGTGACGATATTGATATCGATATTGCCTAAATCGATTATATTTTCGATTTATGTAGTAAAAAAAAGTATAAAACAGGCAAATTATACATATTTTGAATTTACAATACCTACTTAATTAATTATCGTATAATTTTATGAATTATACCTAGTGTTTGTATTTGTGTATTCTCAATGGTTAATTAATTAAATTTAAATCGATTTTTACATTATCGGAGTAGTTATACATATCTCTGATATTTAAGGTAGAATCGATAAGTTCGCGACGGTGTTTTACCTAAGTAGAGAAATTTTCGCAGAAATATGATTGTATCACGTATTTTACGTTTTACATTGATAAAACTGTACCTTTCTTACTACTTTATGACTATACCGTTACAAGCACTTTTTTGGAGGTGAACGCTTGAAGATATTTTTAATTTTTACTTGTAAAAATTTTGCGGGTAATGATTATAGTAATAACATTTTTTTACTTAAAATAAACAATGACTAGGTATTACTGACCTACGATTATGCGGCTAAATGAAATATATGAAATATTTTGTAGACATCAAGAATTATAAAAAAATTTCGTATTTGTATTCCATTTCTTTTTTTCTTCCTTTTTTCAATTATTTACGTTCTCGTTTGTTATAATTTTTTTTACCCATTCGTAACCATTTTTCTTTTTTTTTCAATTGTTCTTTGGTTTTACCTATTTTTCTGTATATTCCACTTTTTACTATTTTTTTTTTTCGAATTCTATCGTATTTTTATTTCTGTCAGTTTTTCCTGTTTTTTTATTTTTCGATTATTTGTCGAGACTTTTTTAATATGTACAACTTATTTTTTTGAATTTCTTACATTCCAAACATATACAAATCCAAGTGAGATAAAGGAACAGGACCAGGGGTTTTTAGACCTAGAGCCAAATAATTAGAAATTCTGGGTGCATATAAGCCAAGCATTTTTCAAGCAGAAATCCGTGCCATTGAAAGATGTGTAAAATTTAGTATAGAAAAGAACTATCGTAGACAAAAGATTGTAATCATGTCAGATAGTCAAGCAGCCATCAAAGCTCTGAACTCACACACAATCAGAACAAAAATGCTCTGGGAATGCCTAGGCAAACTATAAGTGACCTAGGACAAAATAACACTGTTACTCTCTTATGGGTTCCAAGACACATAGGAATAGACGAAAACAAAACAGCAGAGATAAGCTGTCAAAAAAGGAGCTGAAACCCTATACTCGGGACCAGAACCAGTTTGTGGAATCAGCAGTAGTACAGTCTTAGAAAAACTAAGGAAAGAAGTGGATAGAGAAAAATCCAAGTACTAAGACAATGGAAGACGCTCCTGGGAAACTCTATCTAGAAGAGATCTTTCAGCTGTCTAAACCTTAGTAAGAAGAACTTCTGTATTATAACGGGAATTTTAACCGGGTTGGTAGAAGAAGCAAAATGCAGACACATACTCAAAAGGCTTTGCATTACGTAGTTCTAGGGTTAGATATCTAGGGTCGTACGAAATAGAAGAGAAAGACCTACCTAACTTGAAGTCCAACGATATCCTAAACTTTTTAAGAAAGATATAGGACTAGAAGAGCTGATGTAGGCGGCCTGAGGAAACATCAGAATTATAGCAAGTAAAGGGGGACACAATAGATCTTATAGGTCGCATTGTATCTGTTACCCCTAATTTTGTGCATACATAACCATACATTTGAATCAATACCCTGTTCTCAGTCCTCAAAAACTTTATAGCTAAATGAAACGATAATTTATGAAAGATAGGAAATTCTTTAATAAGTCGGACCCACATATGAAAAAATTAAAAAACAAAGATTAAATCTTAATTATTAATTATCTCTAACTAGATTTATAATCTTTAACTAGATTAATTTATTTTAATCAATAAATCTAATTAGAGATGAATAATAGTAGGAATTAATATATATGGAATTAATCATTGTATTTCTCATGGTTTTATTTATTTACGCATGCTCTATCGATCCTCAAGTATCATTTCTAATTGGCTAGTAAAACAAAGCAATTTTTAGATATTTGCAAACTGTGTTGTGAGACAAAGGTAGGTATAAAAATAATCTACATTTATAACTTAGTTTTTTATTATGTCATAATTGCTTGTAATATCTTCCAAACAATATTTTATAATAATTGATCATAAAACAACAATGGCTTCACACTATGCACCATAAAGCAATATAAGGAAAATCTAATCCTACTAATACACATACTATAAAATGTAACAGTTTTGGGATTAGATTAATAAATAAAAAAAGAGGGACAATTCATTAAAAAAAAGAGATGACTATCCGATTATTAAAACAAAACACGATACACGATACATATTAAAAAAAATACATGCCAACATTTGATTTAAATGAAAACAAGAATACAACATAGGCAACCAATAATGTCAGCTCGCTATTTTGCTAAACAGAAATATTTTAATCTAAACATATAAATGTGTTAATCTATGTTTACAATCTAAAAGAATATATGCAGGGACGTGCAAATTTTTAATCAATCCAACGGATGACTTCCTCTTATGCTATTTAATACGAACAAAACACTGTTTATCAATAATTATGAGTCGTATTAGCCAACAAAGGAATTTATCGCTATGAATAAGAAATTGTATATAAATCGGTTATTAAACATTTATTTAGTTGTTATTTTTTCAAGGTGGTCAAGATTTTCAGATATACATATATATATAAAAACCTTTAATCTTCATAACTTATTTAAACATAAGTACTGTTTAAAAAATAATACAAAGATTTAATATTGCAGGATGCTACTGAGATTTGTTGCACTTTTAGTTATTGCAACTGTAATAATGGCAAATTCATTGACATATGAACAACAGTTCAGCGAATTTAAGGTAATAAAATATTTTATTTATTAAATTTTTAAAATAACTTATATTTTTATCTACTATATAAGTACGATAAAAATCAGTAATTATTTATGTATTCTTTATTTGGTAAATCACTTATTATTTGTTAATATATTTAAATATGATCTATACATACATAAAATTATACATTGCTTCAATTTGTCGTTGATGTATACATAATATATAATATTTCGATTTTTCATTAGCTAGATAAGTGATAAGTTATGGTATTTTTCAAAAATATACTGAACTGATTTATCATTAACACAGCAGGGTGCAAAGACATTAGTGATAATTACAACTAACAAGTAGACCAGAATATAAAGATCCTAAATGCATTTTAAAGGGTTAAAAAAAATTAAATAAAAAATTACCTTTTTTATCCTTTTTGTAATGATTATTGCAATTTTGCAACAAGGGTAACAAATTTTGAACTTTTAACCAATCCCATATTGTAGAAAATTTAATTACAAACATTTTCTTTTATTATAACTTTTTTCCAAAATTTATAGTTTAAAAGTTATAAGCAAAAAAGAAGAAAAAACTCTGATTTTTTACTTGTTTTTTTGAAGTGATAACTTCTTATGGAAGGTTAAACTCCTTTGTAACGTAACGCGTTACGGTGCCACTATATCTAGTAGGCAGGCTACTCCTCTTTCACTTTAACCCACAGCGCTAGACGTATTTCAGACAGACGCTTCCCCCTCTCTTTGAACTTTTCAAAATTTTGAATATTTCAACTTTTTAGTTTAACCCTGTATATCTCGAGAACCATAAAAGGTATTGAAAAAGTAAAAAGTGTTACGAAAAATATAAAGATTTTTCTATAAATTTGCTTATTTTTATTAAAATTGATTAAATAGAAATATTGAAAATTTAAGGGAGAGACTGACTATGTTCTTTTTTCTTGTTGTTGATTTTTGATTTTCTTTAAACTTTTTAGTTTAATCCTTTAATCCTATATATCTCGAGAACCATAAAAGGTATTAAAAAAGTGAAAAGTGTTGTGGAAAATAAAAAGATTTTTTTATAAATTTGCAAATTTTTTATTAAAATTAATCACAGAGAAATATTGAAAATTTAAGGAAGAGACTGACTATGTTCTTTTTTTTTGTTGATTGTTGATTTTATTTGAACTTTTTAGTTTAACCCTGTATATCTCAAGAACTATAAAAAGTATTAAAAAAATGAAAAGTGTTATCGAAAATATAAAGAATTTTCTATAAATTTGCAAATTTTTATTAAAATTATTAACAGAGAAATATTGAGAATTTAAGGGAGAGAATGACTATGTTCTTTTTTTGTTGTTGGTTTTTGATTTTCTTTAAACTTTTTAGTTTAACCCTGTATATCTCGAGAACCATAAAAGGTATTAAAAAAGTGAAAAGTGTTATGGAAAATATAAAGATTTTTCTATAAATTTGCAAATTTTTATTAAAATTAATCACAGAGAAATATTGAAAATTTAAGGGAGACTGACTTTGTTTTTTTTTGTTGTTGATTTTTGATTTTCTTTAAACTTTTTAGTTTAACCCTGTATATCTCAAGAACCATAAAAGGTATTTAAAAAGCGAAAAGTGTTATGGAAAATATAAAGATTTTTCTATAAATTTCCAAATTTTTATTAAAATTAATCACAGAGAAATATTGAAAATTTAAGGGAGAGACTGACTATGTTCTCTTTTTTGTTGATTTACGATTTTCTTCAAACTTTTTAGTTAACCCAGTATATCTCAAGAGCCATAAAAGGTATTAAAAAAGTGAAAAGTGTTATGGAAAATATAAAGATTTTTCTATAAATTTGCAAATTTTTATTAAAATTAATTACAGAGAAATATTGAAAATTTAAGGGAGAGACTGACTATGTTCTTTTTTTGTTGATTTACGATTTTTTTCAAACTTTTTAGTTTAACCCTGTATATCTCAAGAATCGTAAAAAGTATTAAAAAAGTGAAAAGTGTTATGGAAAATATAAAGATTTTTCTATAAATCTGCAAACTTTTATTAAAATTGATCAAAGAGAAATATTCAAAAATTTCAAAATTTCAAAATTTTCAAAATTTTTGAATATATACGCATTATTATATTAATGTACATAACATTTAAGTAATAAGCAAAGTTTTTTTCAAGTTGAACAATTTCAATATTAAATAGTTCAACTTGGATTAGCTGAAGTTATCACTTCTGTCGTGCGTCCTGAGACGCACACGTTGTTTTTTTTGTATATTTATCAATGTTGCGCAACTTTCAATTATTGTTGTATAAGTTGTTTTCAACCAATTTCAATAAAAATTAGTGGGTTCCTTCTCAACTTCCCAACTTAAAACAGATCCGCCCTGGTCTATATAGACAAACTATAGATTCCGTATATGATCAAAGAATTTCTTTATATCTTTTACAATTTTTTTATTATTTATTTTTGTGTAGTCGTATTAGTAAAAAGTTGGTTAACATGTCATTAAATCTACACAAAATTCTCAAACTGCAGACCTTATTTGTATTTGGGGTAACAAGAATTATTTACTTTAATTTAATTTGCTTATCAGCTGGTTTTATGATTCAAGATGTATTAGTCAGGTTGGTATATTTCTGAAAACACTATACCATTGCTTTGTTTTTAACAAGTTGAAAATGATCATGTAACATGTAAATGTGTTATTTTTTAATGAAACAATCAAAACAATGATGTATTCAGTCTTATATTTTTATTCAGTTAGGAGACCGGAACCATGGATTCTTTAGTAAACGATTATTTGAGATTTCTGTCAAGGGATTTTTTGAAAATTTCAAAATTTTCAAAAAATCCCATGACAGAAATCTCAAATAATCGTTTACTAAATGATGTATTCAGATAAAAAACTATAGAAAATATGGATTTAAAAACAATTATAGGCATTAGATGAATAGTTTTAAGTTGATTCAAAATTCTGAACAATACACGATATTTAATACAGTTTTTTTTAGACAAAGTTTAATAAAACTTATGAAACACCAGAGAAGGAGAAAGAACGTTTTGAGATCTTCATAGATAATGTTAAAAAAATTGAAACACACAACGAGAAATTTAACAAAGGTGAAGTCTCTTACAACTTAGGTATTAATAAATTCACCGATTTATCTCCAGAAGAATTCAAAAAGACACATTTTGGATACAGACCACAAAAACAATAAAACTTTATATTGTTATCAAATAAATTTATAACAATAATGTATTTACTGTAAATATACATATATTAACTAAAAATACATTCATTATGATTTTTGTAAAGTTTTATTTGTATAATATATTTTTTTATTAACAGGGTGAGTATTATTCCAGCATAAAACATAAACCAAAACATTTAAACTCCAAAACTAGAGAAATTATGTCATTTAAATAAATGACATACTAGCGGACCCGGCGGTAAGTAAGTTTTGCTCTTTTAAATATATGAGATATCAACTGCGCCACCTTACGGTGGCGTCATAGTACTTAGTTATGTAAGAATTACAGGTGTAAAATTTATAACATCTCAACTGCGCCACCTTAGGGTAGCGTCATAATGATTAATTTCGTGATAAACGCGTCCGATCGCTGCAAAATTCAAAGTGCTATAAGAAAAATCGCGGCCTCCGATGCGCTATTTATAGACACGTTACCCCGGCCGGCCAGTACCTACAAATGCAAGCGCTACGTCCCGCAATTTTAAATCTGTAAAATCTTCGAAAATATTTATTTAAATCTTGTGCTGTAAATGATCATATACATCTATATTAAATCAACAATGTATTTAAGCTATTTAATTGGATAAGGATTAATGCTGTATTGGTTAAAATCGCTTCGAAAATTAGCCATTATTTGTCGTAAAAAGTAAATGACAAAAAAATGTTATTGTGGGATATCCATAAGAGATAGACATATACCATCGCGGAGTTTTCTGTAGACCTTTTCAATGTGTACAAATAATTAGTACATTATTTTGATAAATCTCGTAGGGTTCAACCTGCGTTTGCAATGTAAGCGGAAAAAAATTGATAATTAACGACATCACATTAGAAACCTCAAAAATAACAGTATTTCTCCACTATTTAATGGATGTTATTAAACATATAAACCTTCCTCTTGAATCACTCTATCTATTAAAAAAACCGCATCAAAATCCGTTGCGTATATTTAAAGATTTAAGCATACAAAGGGAAATAGGGACAGAAAAAGCGACTTTGTTTTATACTATGTATTGATTGATATTGATAATCGAAGAAAAAAATAGGAGATTTAATATTATTGATATTTAATTGCTTTATAAGTATAATTACATATAAATGATTTTTCATATGACATACATTGAAACAGCTTGTTTTGATCCCTGTTTTGTCAGTCGAAACAAGACAATTTCAGACCAATGCAACTGTCAGTCAGAAATTGACAGTTTTTTCTGCCCTAGGGGAGAAAAAACGTCATTTCTGCCCGGCACATTCATTTATTTATTATTTATGTATTTATTTCAAGTCTATCAGAATCGCATTTGTAATAAACAAAAGCGAATGAAATCATAATCGGCTGACAGTTGTCAAATCGTTGTCAAGATATTAGTGCACTATTTGACTGAAATAGTATTACATCGACTAGCTACGAATGCATGTGATATGAAATAGTATAAATTACAAATAAAATGAGTACCCCAAAACATCTTACCGAAAGAGCCCTAGCAGCTTCCCTTGATTTATTGCCAACACAATCTAAGGAAAAATATTTATCTTGTTACGATAAATTTGTGAAATGGAAAGAAGCAGAAGAGGCTACATCGTGGTCAGAGGATGTGTTGTTGAGTTATTTTGCGGAGGAATTATCAAAATACGCACCTACAACTATGTGGTCCATTTATTCAATGTTGAAAACAACGATAGGTTCGAAACACAATGTAGATATCAGTAAATATTGTCGTTTACAAGCTTTTTTAAAGAAGAAACAAGTTGGATTTGTAAGCAAAAAATCAAAAGTTTTTTCTCCCACCGAAATAAATAAATTTCTCCGAGAAGCCCCAGATCGAGAGTATCTTCTTATTAAGGTCAATATTTTTTATTTTTTTTTACGTAAATTAACCTATATTTTATTTGAATACTATGATATATCTAAACTTAGAAATTTTACAATTAGGTCGTGGCAATTCTTGGAGTCCTTGGAGCATGTCGAGGAGCCGAATTGTGCGACATGGCCTTGGCTGATTTCGAAGATTTTGAAAAAAAGTTATTAAAAATAACAATTCCAAGAACGAAAACCCATATAAGCCGTACTTTTACAGTTGAAGGTGAATATTATGATATAATAAAAAAATACGCGAGTTTGAGGCCTAAAAATGCAGAGTCCAGCCGTTTTTTCCTAAACTACCAAAAGGGCAAATGTACAAAACAGGTTATGGGAAAAAATAAAGTCGCCGCTTGTCCTAAAGAAATCGCAAAATTTTTGAATCTTCCTAATTTTGAAAGATGTACAGGCCAGAGCTTCCGGAGGACTTCGGCCACTTTACTCGCTGATTCTGGAGCAGATATAACCACTATAAAACGCCATGGTGGTTGGAAATCAACGACTGTAGCTGAAGGCTATATTCAAGATTCGACCAATAATAAAAGAAAAATATCAAATCAAATTACTAAATGCATTGATGAATCTGCACCTGGTCCATCGTTTGATCCCATGGTTTTTGAAAAAAAAATTAGAAGTGACAACTTTGTAAGCTTCTCTACAAAAACTGAAGAATCTAATTCATCAACGACAGAGACAGTAACATCAAAACAAACCGTATATAATTTTCATAATTGCAATATCAATACAATTAATTTTTAAATTAAGTTTATAATTAAATTCACACAAACTGTTAAACTGTTAAAATGGTAAATTAACTATATTAAAATGTTCTTATTTTTCTATGATTTAAATAGTATAAGATATTACTGCGATTTTTGTCTAAACTGATGTTAAACTGTTAAAATGGTAAATTAAATATATTAAAATGTTCTTATTTTTCTACGATTTAAATAGTTTAAGAAATTACTACGCTATTTGTCTGAAATAGTCTTACTTCGACTGGCTACAGAGCAGAGATCAAAACTCGCTGTTTCAATGTATGTGATATGAAAAATATAGTGTGTGGCACGGGATGAAACAAAGACGATTTCTGACAGAGCGATGACAGCCCTCGCTTCGCTTGGGCTGTCAACTCTCGCCCTAGTCAGAAATCGTCTTGTTTCAACCCTTGCCACACAATATACTATTTCTGTTATAAACAAACAATAAAAGATTTTTTAAAAAATATTTTTTACTTTATAGTGTTTTCATAACAAACATTTTACCTAATAGTCCTGACACCGGAGCGAATTATTCCACACTTTTAAATACATAGACCCACGTTTTTTGATGTTTTTTCACCTCCTAAACATATATGTTTTGGATGGAAGTTTGCCTGAGTGCCAGAAAATTTGTTATAACAAATAGCTTGCAAATTATTACCATTTTTTGCAAAACAAACGAATCTTGTTTTTTGGCCAATTCTAAACAAAAAATATTTTATGGAAAATTTTCGTACGACACTTTATTTCTGATGTATTTTCAAGCAAAATTTTAAAAATCGTATTTTGATCTAGTAAATTTTTTAAATTCTGTGTTTCGTATATTATATAAGAAGAAGAAGAGCAAAATATAAGTATTATATACAGTACACCCTTTGCCTGCTCGCAGGCAAAAAAGTTATAGTTTTATGCTATCAAATCATCGCAATTTATTACCAAAATCTAGCCAAAACAGCAGAACGGATCGAAATGAAATTTTTTATAGGGATAGATGAAAGTCTGAAACAATACATTTTTATCCTACGGGGACAGGATGAACGGGATTTAATACCGGCTGAACGTAATTTGGAACATGGGTAGACTATGGTCTGGAATAACACACAGGCTACTTTTTATCCCAAGTGAACAGGATAAACTGGATATACTTACCATAGTTTTATTATAAGCAAATTACATTTGTTAGTTTAGCACGCCAGAACGGCTGAATGGTGTTGAATAAAATTTGGGGTAATGATAGTTTTTATCCTACGGGAAGAGAAAAAGCTTAATATAATTTACCAAATTTATGTTTAGTCACGGTGCTTCTTATGTATGGCACCTCACACGTGTATAAAAGGTAAACTTAATGCCATAAAGCATTTTCTTCGATTTATCTTAATTATTTTAATTACTAATAAAAATAGTTATTTAAAATACATGTTTGATTTAGTCGAGGAACGTCACTAGCTTAACAATCGCCTACGTTGTCATATTAACAGCTGTATAAAATATTTACTGTTATATAACAGTAAATATTTTGTATTTTGAAAAACAGGTAAATTTTAATTTGAGTTAATTAAAAAAGTTGTTTTAACAGTCAAACACCAGTGTTTTGTCTACAGTCGTAGTAATAGGATAATAAATCGGGTAGTAAATGAAAATTATAAATGTTACTATGAAGAAGTAAATACAAGATTTCTTCCACTTCAACAAATGTTCGCCCCAACAAAAAATTCACATAAAATCAGCAGATACTAATGTCTTAATTATTTGTCTTGAAAACATACATAAATTCAAAGGACAAGAAATACGAATTACAACCAAAAGCAATACATAAATTGTACACACCTCGTAGAAAACTTAGTTTATCATTCTGTCCAGCTCTACCTGGTTCCATTTTTTCACAGGTTGGTATTATACAGCAGCCTTTGTTCGTAAAGGAAAAATAAAAACTTACAATCTCCTGTTAGAAAATTTATTACACAACTTTACAAATGAAATGTATAAAATTAAAGGTAATAATGTTAATGCTACAAGATTTGAATTCTTTTTGAAATTTTTCGCAAGTAGGTACAAGGTATGATAAATTTCAATTCTAGGAATAATCCTTCATGCAGGAAAACTTTAGGCAAAAAAAATTACGCACCATTTTTGTAATCGCAATATGGCAACATTCCACTGATGATTCCAGTAAACTCGAACTATTGTGGTAGATTGGGCACCATTAAAGGTTGAAGAAATATTAATTTGCCAACAAAATGAAGAAGAAAGCAAAGAATCAGAAGAAGAAAGAAATTATAATATCGATGATAATGATGTACATTATTATTGATAAATAAATTTGAATTGAATATAAACTTTGTATTAACCTTTATTTTTTATAAAATTAACTCAAACTAAAACATAGATTATACAGTAGAGGACACAGGATAAAATTCCAATTAAGTCTAGGTGCGTATGCCACAGTGTTTCAGGCTGAATTAATGGCCATACAACACCTGTACAACGGAGATCGTAAGTCAGGGTATAACGGGTAAAACCGTAGTCATATACTCGGACAGCCAAGCAGCTCTAAAAGCGATAGTCACAGCACAAATAAGCTCACAGCTGGTGTGGGACTGCGTTGGGGCCCTGACACATGCCGCAAGTCAAAATTCTCTGACACTGGCATGGATACCAGGACACTCAAGGTTTCGAGGCAATGAGAAGGCTGATGAATTGGCCCGTGCGGGAGCTAATACCCCAATGATTGGCCCGGAACCATTCGGCGGAGTTTCCGACACATCCAGAAAGGCAGCCATTGAGAAATGGAGGCTAGAGAAGGCCCAGGAGTGGTGGGAAAAATCACCGGGCAAGCGACAAGCCAAAGTCTTCATAAAGGGACACTCGGCGAAGTTTACTGCAGAGCTGCTATCACAAAGGCGAAACGATGTCAGAATGATTGTCAGTCTCTTGACAGGACATTGTAGGCACAAGAAACACATGAGTCAGTTGAACTTAGCAGATGAAGACATCTGTCGATACTGCCAAGAGGAGGAGGAAACCGCATTTCATGTCCTATGCCAATGCGAAGGCTCTGCAAGGACGCGGTATCTAGTAGGTACTGGGAGAGGAGAAACCGGCTGCTCCATGTTATGCGGAGTGGCCACTGTCAAGGCTATTAAGTCTCATTAAGAGGGCAGGGCTGGACAAGGTTCTCTAATCCTATTCTTGAGATAATGGGTGGTCACAATAGATCTAGATCTGCAGAGGTCGCAGTGATACAGGCTAACAGCCAACCCAATAAACATCTAATCTAATCCACATAGATTGCCGGACCTTAACAAAATTTCTATGGGACCAAAAAGACACTCTAGTCTTTTTAATGCAAAAAAAAAATCTAAATCGGATTATAAAAACCGGAGATATGCCTTAAAGGACCTACCGTAGAACTATCGATTAAGATCATTCTCGACCCAGAATTACTACATTTGCACAGGTATTAGAAGCATACGAAACATTACTACTCGTATAAATGCGAAAAATAAGCTTCTTATCGTAATAAGAAAAATCCTGTAAGAAACAATATACGCCAGTAAAAATAGCCGTTTTTTCGGGTCAACTTTGCACTAAATTTCCGATCCAAAATTTTATTTTTATAAGATTTGGGATCACTTACTGAGTATAAAATCACAAAATGCTGACAGATCCAGGTGACGCTAGAGGCGTCATCTTGAAAAAACGTTTTCGGCCGATATCTTGGAAACTAAGCTCTTTAGAGCAAAAGTCATATAGACCATTATTATAGAAAATAAAATTTTGCATCTTTTGTTTTTAGTAAACTTTTTTGTAAAACCTACAGTTTACGATTTATGGCCCATTTAATGAACCGGTTTTTCGATCGCGGCCAAAAACTCTTGAAATATTAGATTAATCAATAAAATGCATTTATTCATTTTTAAAGATCCGTTTATTCTGTACAACTTTTGTTTTAAACTTTTTTTTCTAATGTCTATACTTTTTGAGTTATAGGACGTTTAATGGAGAAATGTCGACGCTCGGCGGGTGACGCGGCAGCGAAATATAATTAAGTAAAATAAAAAAATGTTTGTTACTATTGCAGGTAAGGAATTGAACTATTATTTGTTAACTACATAAACAATCGGGATATTTTTTTAATTTATTTGTTGAATTTGTACTATTATATTCTATACGTATCTTGAAATTTTCAACTTTTCGCCCGGTAGTCCAACATAAAACGTCCTATGACTCAAAAACTATGGACATTAGAAAAAAAAGTTTAAAACAAAAGTTGTGGAGAATAAACGGATCTTTAAAAATGAATTGATGCATTTTATTGGTTATTCTAATCTTTCAAGAGTTATTGGCTGCGATCGAAAAATCGGTTCATTAAATGGGCCATAAATCATAAACGGTAAGTTTTACAAAAAAGTTTGCTGGAAACAAAAGATGCAAAATTTTATTTTCTATAATAATTGTCCATATGACTTTTGCTCTAAAGTTCATAGTTTCCGAGATATCGGCCGAAAACGTTTTTTCAAGATGGCGCCTCTAGCGTCACCTGGATCTGTCAGCATTTTGTGATTTCATACTCAGTAAGTTATCCGAAACCTTATAAAAAAAGAAATTTGGATCGGAAATTTAGTGCAAAGTTAAATGCTATTTTTACTGACCTAATAAAGTCAACTAATAATTTTGTTATTTAAAATAAATGTACAAAAAGAAAACAAATCAGTGATTGTTTTTAATACATTATAGTTTTCTTAGTAATTAAATTACATAAAAATATTTATACATGATAATAGTGATAATAAGAAATCAACAAAATTATCAGAAATTATTTGTGATTATTACCTAACCTCGGGGACTTTTGTTAGTACCGCCTATGAACGATAATTTATGTATAAGAGCAATTTTATATAAATAGTCGACCTAATAAATCCTTTACCAGTGCTTAAACAAGCTTGATAAATAAAATACAGAAAATGTTGTGCAAGATTTTCTTACTTTTTGTTGCTACTATTGTAGTAGTAAGTGCTCTTTCTGATGAGGAGCAATTTGCTCAATTTAAGGTAATATTTTTTCGTTATTTTAAGCGATATTATTCACGTTTAAAAAATAGAAATACACGATCACTTTCATAATGAATCAAATATACTAAAATTCTATGTTAACAAAATAATCTAATCTTTATTATAAAATATAGTAGTAGTAGTAGTAGTAGTAGTATTTATTTCAAACATTTTTTGCTAACAAAGAACAAAAGTTGAAACACGTCACAAACAATACACTTAACATTTAGATATTTTTACAATGTAAAAAATTATTACAAATATTACAATCACATTTATATCTTTACATAGTAAATAAAAATCGTTCAAAAAAAAAATGTTACCAATTTTGTAACCAAAATAATCCCACGAAGTATAACTATTTTCTTGACAAGACCTCATCACAAGTGTATGGCTCGATGTCACATATAAAATTAAAAACTAAATATTTAAATTTTTGTATATTATTTTCATTTTTAAGATAACTTGGCAGGCAGTTAAAGAACTTTATACAAGAGTAGTAAGCCCCTTTCTCGGTTTTGGTCAGAGAATGCACTGGAGTTTTGTAGTTTGCTTTATTTCTAGTATGATAGATGTGATCCGTTATATGTTCTTCAAATCTGTGTGAATACTGTTTAATAAACACGATGCATTCAAAAACATACAGTCCAACCACCGTCAGTAGTCTCAAGTTTTTAAAGACCCTACAGCTTTCAAGTGGGCTCAGTTTCTTAATAATCCGTATTGCTTTCTTTTGCATTATGAAGACAGAATTGATGTTCGAGTGCCCCCATAATATAATACCATATTTGAGATGTGAGTAAAAATTTGCAAAATATGCAACTTTTAACGTAGCATAATCGACATTCTTAGCCAAAACCCTTAGTGCATAGCATGCTGAAGACAATCTGTTGGTTACCTGTTCAATATGAGAATTCCAATTTATATATGGATCTAAATGAAATCCCAAGAATTTTAAACTTTTGTGGTTTACGGATATTTGTAAATTATTGAGTACTACTTCTGTTGGTATGACATTTTGGTTTTGATGCGTTTTGAAAAACATACATTGAGTTTTGGTTTGGTTGAGTATTAACCCATTATGTTCATACCAGTTTTGTAGTTTTAGCATTTGTGAATTGCTTTTTTCATATATCTTATTTACAGAGTTTTGTTTTATTAAAATGTTACAATCATCAGCATAATTTATTAACAAGTTATCAAGTTCTATGCAGTTTGGTAAATCATTTATAAATATTATAAAAAGAAGTGGACCAAGGATACTCCCCTGTGGAACACCTAAATTGGAGTACAGCATTTCTGAGGTTTCCACCATAGAACTGTCTCTGATCACTACTCTTTGAGGTCGATCAGTTAAATATGACTCAATCCACCTATGGGCGGCTCCACTAATACCATATTGGTACAACTTGTCTAGCAATATATCATGTCTAATGCAGTCAAAAGCTTTTGATAGATCTAGAAATAGACCACATGCAATATCACCTGTCTCCATTGTGTCATATATTTCGTTAATAAACTCAAAAGTTGCCGTAGTTGTTGATCTTTTATTTAAAAAGCCATGTTGGAAATTTGATAAAAGATTATTGTTTTGGAAGTGATTTAAGATTCTGTTAAACATAGCTTTTTCAAAAATTTTAGAATAAGATGGCAAGAGACTTATTGGTCTATAGTTTCCATACATTTCACGGTCTCCTGCTTTATAGACTGGGAGGATTTGAGCATATTTAAGTTTTTCTGGGTACACTCCTTGTACAAGTGATTCATTTACAATATGCAAAAGCGGATGTATTACTTCCTTGATACATTTCTTTACTAAAAATAAAGGGATTTCATCATTTCCTGAACATTTTTTGTTTTTTAAAGATTGGACTATATCATAAATTTCCTGTTCTGTTACTGGTTTTAAGTTTAATTTTTTCTGAGTTGGTGGTAGATTTAATTGAGGTTTGATTATATCTAATGTTTTGGTTTTGTCATCTACTATGTCCTTGAAATAATAATTAAATTTATCTGCTACATACTTCAGATTGTTATTATTTGGTAAAATACCCTTTGTTACTTGTTTACCATTGCTAGTTAATTCTTTAACTATCCGCCAAGTTACCCTTGATTTAGTATCAGCATGAGACAGACGTGCTTTGTACCCCTCCTTATTACTTTCTTGTAGTATTTGAGTGTAAGTCTTTTTTAGTTCATTGTATTTACTTTTGCATTCATCAATATGTTTAGACAAGATGTATAGTATATCAAGCTCATTTTTTATTTTTTTTATTTCCGATGTGTTTTCATAAAATGGCTTATTTTTCTTTTTATGTTGTATTTTTTTAACTGGGAAATGTGTGTCAAAATAATAAAGAAAAGTAGAAATAAATCCGTCCCACATCTGATTTATATTTTTAGATTTATATACCTTAGTCCATGATTCATCTTTCATTGCACTTTTAAACTCCTCAATATTACGTTCTGAAAAAATTCTGTTAAAAGTACATTCCGGTATCGATAGATGCAAGTCTATCAGTATAGCACTTTGAGCCGTGTGATCAGAATTATGAAGTTCCATTACTTTTGTAGTAAGCTTTAGATTTCCATCTACTATTATATTATCTATACATTTTCTGGTTGTCGCGGTTATACGGGTAGGCTCTTTGATTGATGCTACTAAATTATAAGATTTGAGCAGGTTTAAAAATGCAATAGTGTTAGTATCATGTCCTAAAACATCAATATTAAAGTCTCCTAGAATAATTAATTCATTACCTTCATTAAAAACCTTACAACATATCATATCTAAGATATCAAGAAATTTCATAAAATTATTTTGGTTAGAATTTGTTGATGGTCTATATATAGTTAAAATTACAAACTTTGTTCCACTAAAAGTACATTGAAGTGCAGCACATTCTAGTATTCTTTTTTCTGATAGTTGTACTAAATCATTCCTGGCCACTGCTTTCACTAAAGGTGACGTATAAATAGCGGTTCCTCCATGTTCACTTTCTTCACGGCAGAAGTAAGAGATGAGTGTATAGTTCAATAGTTTACGTACTTTAATTTGATTATTACTAAGCCAGTGTTCAGTAATTCCTACAATATCTGGGAAAGTTTCACATAGTGTAGTTTCTAGTCCTAATTGCCCTGTATTGAAACACTGAATATTTTGATGAAATATATTTATATTTTTTGTTTGTTTACTTTTCGTGTTTTTATTTTTATTTTCAGATTTTACTTGATTGTTGCGTGGGATTTTGATATCCTTGGCACTCTGAATACTTTGATTGTTCACACAAACACCAGTACTGTTTTTACGTAGGCTTGATTTACCGTTAGAGAAGTTCCTATTTAAAAATCCTCAGTACGTCTATCATATTCATGATACTTTCGGAATATAGTTTATCAGTAGCAGACATATTCAAATTGTTTATTGAATATTATCAAAATATGACAGGATTCTTCTTGCCGAATTATTCAGTTAAATTAAAATTAATTGAATAATTATTTACTTAAACAGTTAGTCATCATATGAACTAAATTATATAAATTACTCTGTGTGAAGTACCGGTAATATTTTATTGGTAACAACCGACTTCAAAAAGAAGAGGTTCTCAATTCAACTGCATTTTTTTATATTTTTTAACTCAGAATTTTCGACTGGGTGAACCGATTGTGATTTTTTATTTGAAAGCTTGTGCTTCCCGTGTTGTCCCATTAGGACCAGTTCTGATCTGACAATGGCCATAATACAGTCTTATACATAATATAAGTCTTAAATTGGTATTAAGTAGGTGCACATTAAATGAACGAATAACTCAGTATCACGCTAACCGATTTGGATGATTCTTTTTTTATTGGTCATTCAAGTGCCATCTATTGACAAACACGCTTTATTAAATATGACAATGATACAGTTTTCTGTAATTATTCGTTTATAGATCACGACGGAAGTCTTGTGTCTAGTCGAATTTTAGTTTGCAGTTGGAGGTAAGGATGTCACTACTATCGTGTCCTTTAAACTTTCTTTATTGAAAGATATATAAGGATTACGATTTTAGTTCAGTCTTTAGTCAGTGATTATGCTTTACAGCTCGCTGACGGATAACATATACCTTATACTGACGAGGTGCAAAAACACCGAAACCGGTCTATAAGTTGTGTTGTCCCTTCTAACTGCAAACTAGAATGGTTGGGTTAAGTTATCTTGTAGATATTCCAACCCCGTTTGACTATAATCCAATATCCGTTGGGGCATATAGCCCAGGAAGTAGTTGTTTCTTCTTAGTTGAACGGTCATTGCCTTTGAAATTTTCAAAAACTTGTAAAGCGTTTGAGAATGAAATATATTATTCTTAGCCATCTATTGACAAACACGCTTTATTAAATATGACAATGATACAGTTTTCTGTAATTATTCGTTTGTAGTTGATGAGTGTTTGGTTTGGTTCTTATCATCAGATCCATAAGCAAATAATGGAACTCTTCAATTCAGAGAAGCAATTAAACGTTATTCGGGTGATTTTTTTAGGCTATTAGTATATTTGAGTCACCTATCGTTACTTATTCGTTATGGTCAACTAATTGTCGTAGTCGAAAAGAATGATGATCAATGGAACTCCAGCTTACACTTAGGGTGTGATCTGTAGCAGAATTTCTAACTGTTTGTAATTATTGAATTTCAACTTTAGGCAAGAAACAAAAAACAACAAAAACTAAGAAATAAAATATTTTTCAAAAAAATCGAACCGCGTTTAAAAAGGAAAATGTACTAAAATGAAACAGGAAAAAATTACAAAATACAAAGAACAAACAAGCAAATGCCTAAAAACATACAAACAAATACAATAAAACCGGAAAAAAACAACAATAAAAAACGGAAATTAATGGTAAAAGCGAGAAACAATCGTAAAAAATGGAGAAAGAAAAGAAAATGGGAAAAAAACTGATTGTTAGGCGGTACGGAGTTCGCCTGGTCAGCTATTATTATTTTATAAAATTAAGTGACTATTGCTACTAAGTTTATAAGGTTCATTGATTAACTATAAGTTACTTCGAGCCCTAACTGTTTAAATAAATAATTACCCAATATTAATTAACTTTTTGAAAAAATACTATACGAATTTGGATCCCTAATCATTTCTCAAGTCTTAACGCATCAATTACGTATACCATATGCACAGCCGTACTTTACTATATACCGTAATTACCGTATAGTAAAGTACGGCTGTGCCATATGTATCCATCTTACCTAAATATCCTCGATTTTCTGTTAACGTTTCTTATTATAAATATTGTAAAATATAATTTTTATGTAACTCTTTGTGTTGTTTATAGAAAGACTACAACAAAGTATATGCCAATGCTGAAGATGAAGCAGCCCATTTTAAAAACTTCCAAAATACCTTAAGACTCGTAGAACAAAATGAAAAAGATTTCGCTGCAGGAAAAGTTACCCACAAATTAGGAATTAACAAATTTGCTGATTTGTCTAAAGATGAATTCCATTCTCATCATACTGGTTTAAAACGTCCTGAAAATTAAATCTTATTTTGATTAATGCTGCATAAATTGTTTTGAATAAAAGAATTATATATTATGATTTGTTTTTTTTGTTTGGAAATTAATAAGAAAAGTAGTAAATATATATCCATAACATACAATATAACAATTTAATTAATTGAGACATATTTCCTATGCATGAAATTTGGAAATTCGACAAACAAGATAAAGTTAAGGAAATATTAAAAAATACTTTATTGGACAAAAAAAAAGTTCTTCTTCTCGTGAAAACTACACTCTTGGTTTTTAAATATTGCTGATTTTGTTTGAAGGATTAGAAAAACAATAAAACATTAATAAACGTAAATAATTACCAAATTAATAAAAAATCAAAAAACAACAACAGACAAAAAACCAAAATTTCAAGTTTGTTTTCCATTATAAATACTAAAAAAATCGGAAACATAGTTGTGTATTGAGTTTTATAACGGTTCTAAACCATACAACAGCGTTAACCGGTTATCTAATTTCTAAATTTAATATTTATGCATACACATACCTTCAAAATTCAGGCAAATACATTGAAAAAATGTAATAAAAAATATAAGCTCACAACATAACAAAGCTTTTAATAATCAGTATGACCCCTTTGCTCAATAAGTTGACCAACACGTTTTGGCATACCGAAAATTAGGTTGTCAAAACAAGCTTGATCCATGTTGTCCCTCTTGGGCGGCTATAACCATTTCCTGAAGGGTTACAGGAGGGTATTCTCTTTCTTTTATTGCCCTAGCAATATGGTCCCACACATGTTCAATCGGATTCATGTCTGGTGAGTTCGCAGGCTAATTCGATATTTCCTTCTCGAAGCATGTTTTGTACCCTTTGAGAACGATGTGGAGTGGATTTATCATCCTGAAAAATAAAATTTTCACCAGATTCGTTGCGCATGGGTTGAATGACAGGTTCGATAAAGATTTCGGCGTATATGGCAAGTGTCGTGGACAAGTGGACTTTGTCGCCCGTACATTACACCGCCCCAAAACATGACTGTCTCCCCTTGGTACGAAGCAACTTTTCCAGTCTGCGTGGACTCCTCCATACCCTTTCCCTACGGCTTTTACTTGCCAGGCAAAATCTTCGTCGTTCCAGTCTACTTAGACCCCTCTATACGTTTTCCCTGCGGCTGTCACTTACCAGGCAAAATCTTGTCTCATCGGAGAGAAGGATATTTCACTATTGTGGTAAAAGCCAATTTATACGCTCCTGATCCCATTGCAATCGTGCAGGACTCTCTCCCCTTGATACGAAGCAACTTTTCCAGTCTGCCTGGACCCCTCCATATCCTTTCCCTACGGCTGTCACTTACCAGGCAAAATCTTGTCTCATCGGAGAAAAGGATATTTTACTATTGTGGTAAAAGCCAATTTCTACGCTCCTGACCCCATTGCAATCGTGCAGGAATATGGCGAGATGTAAGTGTAGGTACCCTTAAAGGTCTTCTGACTCTTTAATTGTTAGAATACAATAGCCTTCGCATGGTGCTTATCGAAATTCTTCTCTGGTACATACGTAAAAAATGCCTTCGAAGAGCTGGTACTGTGGTTCTCTTATTTCTACAAACGTAACCAGTCACATAACGGTCTTCTCTATGTGTATTTCTTAACAATAATCTACCGGGTTACTTTTACTAAATTATATATTTCTTTTTCCTTGGTTTCTTTTTTTTCCATCTATTAGATAAAAAACAGGTGGCGTCGATTTTCATTTTTTAAAAACGTTATTATCATTTTTCAACAACTGAGTTCCGTTTGCATAAATGAACCTTTATCTACTCCCTACTAGAAAACGTTTAAATACGCATAATTTTTAATTTCGTAAATAACCAATTACATTTAAGTGAAGCGTAATAACCCATACAACTAAACTGTAATATATATATATTACGATTCAGTATGAAAAAAATAGTAGGCAATTATACCAATTTTTGATAAGTGTCATATAAGTGTCAAGTGAAAAAAAAAATAAAGGTGCTTAATTCCATTTATGCACGACCGGGCGGTAAAGTACAGATTATTGCATACATTTAGCGGGCGTAAAGTGCCACTTTAGCGCCCGTGGACTACTTTACCGCCCGCAGGGCGATAAAGTGTAAATGGCGGGCGGTAAAGTAATTTTTTTGTCTTAAATATTGAAATACTTGCAATCATCTAAACTGACAATGAGTCTAAATAAAAATGGCCACCACCTATTTTGACTTTGTTGTTAGGGTAACGACAACATAGGTATATAGATTATTGTTTTAAAATATTATCTCTATACCCGAGACGCTCAAAAGATGGAATTCAAGGACGCGTGATCAGTGACTGGCTGACGTAATCCTACTATGCCACGCCTTCCAAACTGAAATAACGAAGAACAGTTTACACTGTACTCATACCAGAGATAATATAAACTGTAAGCATCGAGGGTGGGTACTTTTTTGTTGAGTGGTGTAAATCGGACTTGTGACCTTGGTTGGGGAGAGTAATATTCAAACAGTGCGTGCCGTTCACGTGATCATTCCATCTTTTGGACGGCTGGAGTATAGCCTCTGTGCATATCACCTTCAATCAAATTATTTATTTTAAATAACGAATGAATACAAATTATTAGGTGAATGGTTATACAGGGTAAGTTGTTAATAATATCGAGGTTCGAGGTATAAAATTCATGCAAGTTGAAATGGCATTTATATTAAATTATTCACAAAAAATAAAAATAAAATATATCCTTTATAAGTTTTATTATTAAAACAATCGTTGACGTTGACATTAGACAGCTAACAGATAATATTTTACATGTGACAGTAGAGATTTGCCATTTTAAATTTGGCATTTGACAGTTGGAAATTGACAGTTGACGTTTGATATTTGACAGTTGACATTTGACATTTGACAGTTGACAGTTGACATTTGACATTTGACATTTGACAGTTGACATTTGACAGTTGACATTTGACAGTTGACATTTGACAGTTGACATTTGACAGTTGACATTTGACAGTTGATATTTGACATTTGACAGTAGACTTTTGGCAATTGACAGTTGACTTTTTTCAATTGACAGTGCAATTTTTTTTATAAATGATTATTAAATCGGTCGTGCATAAAAGTTTGTATGTATTTCGGGCGTAAACAGCGTTTATGGACCTTATTTACACGTTGCGGTCCATAAATGCCTGTTTTACGCCCTTGATACATAAATAACTATTAATTCTTGTAATTACAAACGAATTTAACAATGAATTGTTCCGATTCTGATGAAGAATTTTGTGGAACTCCACCGGAAGTGTTATTTGAAGCAGAAGAAGCCATGGAAAAAATAATACCAAAGAAATAAAAAAATAGATATAATCTCGTTTATGATAAATTTATGATTTGGAAAATCAGCAACAAAGCAGAATCCTTTTCAGAAAATGTTCTGATGGGTTACTTTAATACTTTAAGTAAGGAATTTAAACCATCTTCATTATGGGCTACATATTCAATGCTTCGCTGTATGCTTAATGCAAAGCATAACGTAAATACTGCAAATTTTCCAAATTTAAAAGGTTTTTTAAAACAGCAATCAAGCGGATATAAGTGTAAAAAGTCGAAAACATTTTCTTCCGAAGAAATAAATAGATTTCTTCAAGAAGCGCCAGATTACAATTTTTTATTTATGAAGGTATGTGCTAAAATATATTATTTTATTACTAGTGCTTTAATCTAAATAATTTTTAATCCTTGCAGACAGTTATGATTATCGGTATTTGTGGAGCCTGCAGAAGACAAGAATTAAAAAATATTAAAATTCAGGATGTTGAAGACACAGGAAATATATTGCATATACAAATACCCGACACTAAAACAAAAATTCATACATCCTTCGTTGTACTAGGAACATTTTATAAAATTTGCAAAAAATATTTGGAAATACGTCAAAAAATAACTGACCCCCAAATTACGTCCCTATTTTTGAATTACCAAAAAGGAAAATGTTCTAAACAAGTAGTTGGTATTAATAAATTTGGAAATGTTCCCAGAGAAGTTGCAACTTTTTTAAAAATTAGTGATCCATCGTTATTCACCGGCCACTGCTTTCGACGCACTTCTGCAACCATTTTAATAGACTCAGGCGGAGATTTATTAGCGCTCAAACGACATGGTGGATGGAAATATGGAAATCCTCTAGTGTCGCAGAAGAATATGTCGAAAATTCAAAATATACACAAACCCCTAATGCACCCATAATAATTAAAGATTGTTCAAATTTCACCATTAATTATTATAAGGAAAAAAATTGTTAATAAGAATTTTTGAATAGATTAATATAAATTTTTTTTGTACATATTTAATTTTTTACTGGGTCGTAAATAAAATAGTATACAAAACTTGTGTTGTAAAGCCATTACACACTCGTAGAAATACGTAGAAATATCTTATCTACTTGTGTGTAATAGGCTATTTACAACACTCGTATGTAATATACTATTAACGAGCAATTAACATCCACATAAAAAAGGTTGCAATATGAATAACCAAAATAATACAAGAACGTGTCGTGTATAAATTCATATTTAAGGAACACTAATTAAATTTCTATTAAAGGTAAATGAGCTTTATCTGAAAGACAAATTACCTAAACCAGAAGTCATTAATAAATTCAACATATAAATAGTAGATATTACATTAGAACGGTTATAGTGAATCAGAGTTTATTTCATAACTATAACCACAAAAAAATGTTCAAGTTTTTCTTACTTTTTATTGCTACTGTTGTAGTAGTAAATGCCCTAACCCCTGATCAGCAGAAGTTCGAAGATTTTAAGGTAATACAATTTTTTTTTGTTATTATTAATCATTTAAATGAGTCAGCTTACAGTAATTTTGGACTTAAAGTTTAGACAAATTTATTTTTTTACAATATATCGGCAAAATAATAAATATATTCCGAAAAAGCACAAGAACTGTAGTATTAAACATAATTGTGAATATTTGGTAAATGACTCAAACACATTCAGTATAATCATTATGATATAATAATTAATTTTGTGTATATGATGGATTTTTAATAATTTCTATATTAATCAGTTGTATCTTTACTTTTATATCTTTATATGTTTATTTGTTTATAGAAAAACTTCCATAAGGTTTACGCTAGCCCAGCAGATGAAGCCGTTGATTTCCAAAACTTTCAAGCCACTTTAAGACTCATTGAAAAAAATCAAGCTGAATATGCTGCAGGAAAAGAATCTTATCAATTAGATGTTAGAAATTTGCTGATTTAACTCAAGATGAATTTGTTTCCCGACACACTGGAGTAAAACTTTTAAAAAAGTTCAAATTGGATTGTTTTATTGGTTTAAATTTTTGCAATTTAATAAATGGATTTTATTTTTATTAAAATCAACTTAATAATTTCTTTTATTGTTAAGATATAATCCATATTGGTATGACCATATTTTCACATTTGTTGCATATACCTAAAGTTAAAGTTTGGGAATTTTTTTTGAGACAAAATACTTATATCTGGTCGTCCCTGCGAGTTTACTGTTGGTTTGTTCCAAAAGAGCCGACTAGTACATAAACACTTTCACAAACAATAAGATGCACAAAACTAGTATTGAGTAGAACTCGAGATTCACAATTACATAAAGCAATAAGTCATATCTCGGAATTTTCAATTACAACATACCAAAATAAAAGTGTCAACAACTATCTTTAAATTTATTTTATAAAACAAAATGATTATCACAATATTTAAAAGTATAGATTCTGAGATAAAATTACTAGATTATGTTTTAATATGAAACATTTCTGTAACTATTTACTGTTTAGAGTCTAGAGTATGTTAAAAAGTATTCTAAACGTTTACCTTTTTCTTTAATACCAGAAAACAATAAATCACAAGTTTTGAGTAGGTACAACAATCCCAAAAGATTCTTTCGCTTATATTTATTTGAAATAATTACTAAAATTATTATTTTGCACACCCATTTCAATTGTATTAGAACTTTCTCCAATTAAGTACTGTTGTATTTCTTCTAAAGTTTTACCCTTGGTTTCCGGAACATATTTGATAATAAAAACTAGACCTACAACGCAGCAACCAGAAACAAATAGAAATGGTAACGACATTGTGTTAAATTCGTCCATGGTGATTTGAAATAATTTAGATACAACAGCACCAGTTAAAGTGGAGAAAGTAACAGCAACACCCAAAGCTTTGGCTTTAACGTTAGTTGGAAATAATTCACTTAATACGGATACTGGTCCAAAAGCCAATCCAATACTGAATAATATATTATAAGATACTAAAGCTGTTATAGGTAACCAATCAATAGGTATTTGCTACTATACCAGTATGATAATATTTTAAATAAAAGTACATCCCTAATAGAAATACTGATACAGCACATCCAGCTGTAGATATGATCAGCAAGTATCTTTTCCCAAATTTATCCACGATAAAATAAGTACTAATTATCACAGCTATCAATTCTACGCTGCAATAAATTATTACAGACGCGGTGGTATCAATTCTACTTCCACTTTCTCTGAAGATAGTTTCTGTATAGAACAAACAAGGATTCTTACCACTAAATTTATTAGTAAGACATATAAAATTATGAAAATAAAAGAAGCTTTTCTGGTACTTGGTACATTAAATAAATTAATGAACCCTGTTTTTTCAGATCTTTCTTGTCGGGTTACAGCCTTACAAAGACCTTCCATTTCATCATCAACATTTGCATGACCTCTTAGAATCTCTAGTGAATCCCTTGCAGCTTTTTGATTATGTTTCTTTATATAATAGTATGGAGATTCAGGCATAAAAGCAAATAGTATAAAATGTACAACTGGTATCGCAGAGCATAAAAGGCTAGATATAAAAATATCCATATAAGAACCTATAATATTAATAAATAGTGTTCCCATAATACCAAATATAGCAATTGTAGCTGTGAGGAATCCTCTTATTTTAGGATCAGATATCTCTCCAATATAGGTACATAGGTAAAGCAGTATAAGATGCTCCTTCGGTAGCACCAATAATGAACCGAAGTGCAGTTATTTCCCAAATAGATGTTGAAAATGCTAGTAAAATAAAACACACAAATACTATGGGTGCTTATATTAATGTCGTTACTTTTCTTCCGAGTCTGTCAGCTAAAAAAACTGCTGCCAAAGCACCAAATGGAGAACCCACTAGTGGAGCTACCGCACAGCAGGAACCCTTGACACTTGACATATTAAATTCAGTATTCAACATTAATTTTGGTATATATGGTGACGACCATCCCAAGTTTATACCACTGCTCATTATTGAACATGCTCCTAAAAAAAAATAATTTTTACAGTTTTTTGTGGTAATGTATTATCAAATTTTAGTTTGGTTGTTTTGAAATTCAATTTAAAGATGGTTTTATTTAAATATTTAAGTTTAAATTCTTTGATGAGTATCATCATAATTATTTTGTTTTTCTTAGTTAGATCATACTTAGGAGATAGGAGATTATCATCAGTTACTAAGTTGTGTTTCGTTTACAGGGTTGTTGTTAGGTGAAATTTAAACACTATGATATTATTTAGATACATATGTGATAAGTAAATAGCAGAAATCAGCAAATAAATACAACTCTCATTTAACGTAAATAGTTTTTAAAATTGTGTACACACCTTTATCTGTTAGTAATGTAAATAGACAAAGCCTAAGAAAGCTAAAAATAGATATTGTACCTATTTATAAAATAATAGCATCTAATAGTTTTTAACAGAAAACATTTGAAAAGTGAATAACAAAGGCTTTATAAAACCAAAGGAATTAAACCAAAGTAAATGTTTACATCAAAGATGTAGTAAAGGAAAAACTTTACATTTAACTCAAATTAAGTACAGGACCTCACTGAGGATGAAAGGAAAATTGTTCATGTTCTGAATCATTGCTCAGGTCATAGAAAATCCACAATAAACTCATAATTCCTACTTGTACGAAGACGTAGAAGAATTATAGAGAAGTATACGTTTGCAAAACTAGACCTTCAGGTCACAATATGATCAGCATATACTTACAGGAAGCCATCAATGAATATCTAAATAATTTAAAATGTCTTGAAAGTAATATGAATACAACTTTTTGCCAAAATAATTACTCGTTTACTGATTAAATAAAGCATCTGCAACCTACAAGAATAGTATATCCATAATACTGTATTGTAAAAAACTTTTTTAAAAAAATTGAACTGCCTTCAAACAAAATGCACTAAAAAGCCAGAAATAAAATCTTTATTTCTCAAAAAAAATTGGAACCAACTAGGCATCTGATTTCGATTTCCTTGAAGTCGGCTCAAATGGTTTATATCTTTCTAAAATATTTTACATGGACTAGTTGATGGTCCTTGTTGGAACGCTTCTATCCTACCCTCTTATCTTTATTACTAATAATAAATTCGTTCTTTGTTAGACTTGTAAGTAACGCCATAGTTTTTGGTTTTGAATAGTGTGAGATGTCCAGTCTATTTTGAATAAAAAATAATTTAAAAAAAGAAGATTAGTAACTTTTAAATACAAACCAAGTTCCAGCTGTGAGTTTCATTATGTTATTTGTTTGAAAATGGGAATCACCAATGACAGGTCGAAGTATCTAATTTCAAGTTCACTTAAACAATAAACTTCGAAGTTATAAAGGTAAATTAAAAAAAAAAATAAAAAACTAGTGTGGCAGTCAGTGGGACTGCCGGCAGAAGTTATACTTCTATGCACGTGCATGGATTCATAAATTTGTATGCGAATGATTTAGCAATCTCATTATATGATATTCTTGGTAAGCGACTCCACAAACCTCCTAGTACCGTGTGCACACTCTTTTTGTATCGAATTTGCATAAAATTTCTGGAGACGAGGTCCGTCTTAAGCACCATCGCTATTATGGTAATCGTATTTAGCGACTCAAAAAAACCACCGAGTACCAACTGTGCACTGATTTCGTACAGAATTTACATAAAACCCCAGGAAAAGAGGTAAATACCCCAGACACCAACTGCCGCGGAGACTTTCGGAATCGTGATATCAGTGTTCAGCGACTCCAAAAACCCCGAGTATATAAATTGAACCCATTTTCAGCAATACTTACCGAGTTGTAAGTTTTCTCTCTATTGTCTGAATGTACTTTTCGAATGCAGAAATGCAATTTCCATTTTTACATTATAAAATATAGCGTCAAATTTCCTGATACTTTAACGAATCTAATGCAAAAAAACGCATTCCGATCCATCTTACGTTACAAAATTCGGAGGTTTTGGTGCTTTATTTTCTCGACTATTCGTAAAAACTCTGTTTGTGTAGCCAACAACCTTAAAGGCATGGAGCAAAATATACTACAACCATGTGACGGTCTTTTAGACTACAATACAATACTCATTACTGAATATTATTATTAATATAAAATGCTAAACTTTATATGTATACTTACGTGACAGAATTTTAAAATAATCTGTCAAATAATCATGTGGTGCGTCACTATGATATTCATACATTAGTTCAGACTGTTTTTCGTATAGCTATCCCTTTTCAATGTACTGAATGTTTAAACGGTATTCAAAGGATTTATGGTTATGACTAATAACATGTGGTATATATTTTATCTTTGTTTTTACCGACCAATATACCTTATAAGTGTTTCTGTCTCTCTCTTACTCACACCATTACATATGTAATGATTTTTCCCATTTAACTCTACACAATCTTTTTCTACAGAGTGTACGAATAGAAGTATAACTTCAACAGAACTTTCTATTGTCTATGCATATTTCAATGTGGATTAATAAAGCAATGTCAAAGCGTCATTCTGTAACTACTAACTCATATTTTGTCGATAAGATTCTTTTAATAAGCATTAAAAAATAATAAAAAAACTAAATAGGTTCATAGTTTAAAAAATTATAAACAGAAATACTATTCAGTAGTTTTTTGACCATTTCAGCTATCTACTGATTGTTCAATTAAATTATGTGTGTATAAAAAGTCTTGTGAGAATTCCTTCGATTACGCTGAGTTCAGGTTTCTGAAGCTCTTAAAGTCAATTAGAGTAATGCGTTGAAGATCCAATCAACCTTTTTGTTTTTTCAGTAGGCTGCACTGAGCTCCTTTTTCCAATTACAAACTTCATCCATAATGAGGCATTTTGAGACGCCAAAGAAAGGTTCAGTTCCAATAAAAGGAGTATAGGTACTAGCTCGTTTTTTTTGCGAGACATTCAGCAATCTCGTTTCTGACAATACCTTTATATCAGGTATCCACAGCAAAATTACTTTGTTATGTTTTGCTGTTCCAAGCTGTTTTGGACTCGTACTTGGGAGATTGTAGGTCCTTTAAAGAAGCTTGGGTATCTAAGGCAATAAATATTCTGGCTGAATTGAGGGTTTTTAGTGCACTCTTAAGCACAAAAATTTATTGTTAATAGCTTCACTTGGAAGATCGTAGGAGTGTTTCCTAGGGCTGTTGAGAGCCTAATTTAAGGAACTGTAATCCCTAAACCCACACCGAAGATGTGGTGTAAAACCACCGAGTCGAAGGCAATGAATATTCTGGCTGAATTGAGGGTGTTTTAGCACTCTTGACCACAAAAGTCTATTGTTAATAGCTTTACTTGGCAGATCGTAGGAGTGTTTCCCAGGATAAGAACCTACACCGAAGATGTCGTGCGAGACCGCCAAATTTCAAAGACTTAGTTTTTGTTAACCTGTAGTCACTTTCCAGAGTAATCCTTCCTAAATTTAAGGGGGTCTATGGTTACACTAGAATACGATCTCATTTCGTCAGTGATTCCTATATAATCGAGTCTTTAATCCTTCTGCAAATCTATTATTATTTTGTTGCGTTGTTCTTTTCCACCAAATCAGCGAGCATAGGTGATTAGAGGTCTGACAACCATTCGATATGACCAATAAGTTATTTTAGGTTAAAAACCCTATGTTTTCCAGAAAAGCCTACGGCAGGTCCACATAAACCTTGTTAGCTTTAGATGTTATATTTGCAAGGTTTGTATTCCTCAGTTTCCTGTTAAGGCTAACTCTGAGGTACTTTACTATTATTGAGTATGAAGTGTCAACCCATTCCTGAATTATTGATTTCTTTCTGTTGCGGAATGAAATATGATTATAGTATACAAAATATTTTAAAATCTTTATAGCCACTCTTTATCTAGACCCTATTGAATAAAATTCTGTTTATATGTTGTACAAAATTACGTTAAAATGTGTAAATATACTTATAAGAATTATAAACCATAAAACAGGTTATACACTTTTCTTATAAAGTTTAAAAAAATATATTTTAAAAACCAATACATCGTTAGTAAGGCTTATTGACTAATTAGAATCAATTTAAATGTCTAATTATAAACACTTACATATTGTATAAATATTATCTTTGTTTAACCTTCTTTAATCGAAAGGTTACTACAACTCTTACAATCAAAAATTAAATTAATATTTAAACAACAATATTTTTTATTGATATTTAAAAATTAAATACAGATAATTACAAATATTCTCTTTACAAACGCAAGCCCCACAAACCAGTGCAATTTTAATTTACATTAAAAAACTGCTTGTTAGCTGGAAATCAGATGTCAAGTTTAAACATTTAATAAATGCTTTGGCATCTACATTTTTTTTTAGGTTTTTTGGATCATTGTGTTTTATAGAAGTTAAGGGGTTTATTTGACATTTTGGCATACATATTTTACTATAAAATTTTTTTTTAATAAACTGCCTTTAAAAAAGTGTACTAAGAAGCAAAAAATAAAATCTTTATTACTTAAAAAAAATGTAAGCAATTGGGCATCTGATTTCGATTTGCTTGAAGTCAGATCCAATTGCTTATATCGTAAAAGATTTGAGTTACTAACATTCGAAATCTAGATTTATATCTAAGATTAAAATAGCAAGTAATTTGCGGTTGGAGCCGACTTCAAGGAAATCGAAATCAGATGCCTGGTTGCTTAAAATTTTGTTTAATAGTTATTTATGATATGAGTGTTAAAAGTGAGGTTTTATTTTGTGAGTGAAAACGTTTGTGAAATGAGCGGAGCGAATTGAACAATTTCACGAACAAAATAAAATCACTTTTAACACAAATACCATACAATGTTTTTTGTACAACTTCCCTATTTTGATAATGAAACGAGCGAATTTTCAATGACAATGAACCAAACCGTGTTAAAAGTAAACTAAACCGTGTTAAAAGTAAACTTGTTTACATGGCAACGTGTTAAAAGTATTTTTAACACGCTGCTATGTAAACAATCGTTTTTAACATTGTTTGCTATCATTAAAAGTGTCACTTTTAATGACAGTTGTACAAAAAATTTTTTATTTTTTAGCACTTTTTTTGAAGGCGGTTCTATTAAAAAAAAGCTTTTATTTTATCCTTTTTATTTTCTACTTGGCTTTGTCAGATGTGGGCGCAAATTCATGATGTACTATCTTCAGAACCAGAGATTTCAGAACCTTCCGAATAACAATTTTAAATTAAATTGTTGAATAGAAAGTTGTTCATATAAAATTCGCCTTATAGAATGTTTAAGAACCAACAAAAAATACTGATTTACCTACTCATTTAAAAACCCCCAATATTGATATTGCAAAAAATACTTTTTTGAAAATCGCATCAAAATAGATATAGGTCAAGTTTAGGTCGGTTAATAAATATCAAATGTATTTAATTAAAAATTATAGAGGTTGGTGAATGCGCATTAGGTCTCACAATAGATACGGGTGAAACTCAGAAGTTTCTTATTTTTTAAAGTCGGCTTCACCAAAACCTTCTCCTGAAGTCTGATAAATACTATGCTGAAAACCACATCAAAATTGGTTCAGCCAAACGCGAGATTTATTAATCGAGAAAAATATCAACAATTTTAATGCTTAATTGTGTGAAAAATCTTGGAAACTTGGAAAAACCTAAAAAAGCTTTTTTTAAAAAAATTAAAAATCTGTAAATTTTCGAAAAATTCGAAAACAAAAAAAAAAAAAATAGATACATCATGAAAGAAACAAGAACCTAAATTGAAATTTATATTACTCTGTAGAAATTATTATACTAGATAGATTAATAAAATAATGAACTCGAAGGCCATTAGTCTTTAAATATAAAAAAAATCTAGTCAGTTGATGTATAATTAAAATATAATTAAAGCATCATTTTGTTAGCAATAAAATCTTCCTTTGCCTTTACTGCTTTCAACTAAAATCATATAATTAATACGATATCCCTTAGCATATTAATAATAGCTTTTCAACATAATCTTATCAATAATTAAAGACAAATTTATTATTATCATTAATACAAACTACTGATTGAAAAATTCTTTTGGAAACTACATATATCATATATCTTCCAGTTTCTGATTCCTAATTCCTAATGATTAAAAAACATCTTTAAGAAATTATGTATGTAGTTTAAAAGTGATTAAAAAACATTTATTGTTGTACAATTTAAATAAAGAATACAAACAGATATATATATATATATATATATATATATATATATATATATATATTGTAATAAAGAAAATATTACAACACCATTATTATGAAAATTATCCTAGTGGTACTCGTATATATTATTTAACTACGAGTTGCACACTTTGTTTTTAATAAATAAAGTTGTTGCTAGAATAATATTGCACAATACTGCTAAAATAAAAAAAATATTGTAACCCGAAATTTCATTTGATATGGAAGCTGTTTCTAAGACTAGATATAGAATAGTATATTCTGTAACAAGGTTAGAATGAAAATTCGATACGAGTGGAGAATTCCGAACGCGAGCGTAGCGAGCGAGAGGAACCACGAGTAAATCGAATTTTCATTCTAACCGTGTAACAGACTGTATTTTTTCCACGACCATGTAATAATTCTGTTTATTTAAATTGAAATATGTAGCAAAACAATTAGAACGCCGCACCGACAAACTGAGTGACAGTTTTAAAATTCGCAGGGCAATCTATGTTTTTTGTTGAGCAATTACAGAATGTTATTCCGTCACTAGTTATAGAATGGAAATACATGCAAAACACATAAGAAGCAAGTGTTTCAGAATGAATATTCTATCTCAAGAGTGAGAATGAACACTTTCTATTATTAAAAATGAAGTCGGAATTATTACATTCATTAATGGTCGTGGAGAAAAGTTTTTTCCTTACGAGTAAATGAGAGTAAAACAGCTCATGAGTTACTCAATTAAAAAATAAGTTAAGAGTATAATGTTATCATAATCTTAAAATGAATGACATTATTGATGATCAAGCAGTTTCAGAATCACTATCCACTATTCATTAAACATATCTCATCAAAAATAGTTATTTATGAAACAGTTCGTAAAGTATGCTTTTTGCGCACGCACGCGATGTTTATATAGCGTAAGTGCGCAAAAAGCACTTCACGCATAGTTTCATACAATATTTTATCTACGATAATCAAATAAAAAATAATTACAAGAAAGCAATTTATTTTCAATTCATTTACAAGATACTAACAAAATTATTCCTTCACTTATTAATATAATGATTAAAAAAATATTATACAAATAGAATATCAGATATTGTTCTCTAAGAATAACAGTAACATAGGAAAAGAAAACTATGCAATGAAATAATCTATACTAATATTATAAAGAGGAAAGGTTTGATTTTTTGTTTGTTTGTTTGTTTGTTTGAAATGAATAGGCTCCGAAACTACTGGACCGATTTCAAAAATTCTTTCACCGTTGGCAAGCTACACTATTCCCGAGTGACATAGGCTATGTTTCATTAAAAAAAATGGGGATCCTTACTAAAATGCTATTAATGTAACCAAAAATGACCTTAAAACCCTTACATCGCGTGCGCTGAGAATACTAGCCTCAAGGTCAAACCTTCCAATTAGTAGGGATCGGTTTTTCTCATGGCCAACCGCCTAAGGCGGGTCGAGCACCTGAAAATCAATTTATTTTCATACCAGAAAATAAAACAACATGTAATATTGTTTACAGGGAATCGTTGACCCAATATATTTAGTGGCGAGGAAAGGTTTGTTTGTTTGTTTATTTGAAATGAATAGGCTTCGAAACTACTGGACCGATTTCAAAAATTCTGTTACTGTTGGCAAGCTACACTATTCCCGAGTGACATAGGCTATGTTGTATTTTCAAAAAAATGGGGATCCTTACTAAAATGCCATTAATGTAACCAAAAATGACCTTAAAACCCTTACATCGCGTGCGCTGAGAATACTAGCCTCAAGGTCAAACCTTTTAATTAGTAGGGATCGGTTTTTCTCATGGCCAACCGCCTAAGGCGGGTCGAGCACCTGAAAATCAATTTATTTTGTTGCCAGAAAATAAAACAACATGTAATATTGTTTACAGGGAAGCGTTGACCCAATATATTTGGTGGCGAGGAAAGGTTTGTTTGTTTGTTTGTTTGAAATAAATAGGCTCCGAAACTACTGGACCGATTTCAAAAATTCTTTTACCGTTGGCAAGCTACACTATTCCCGAGTGACATAGGCTATGTTTTATTTTAAAAAAAATAGGGATCCTTACTAAAATGCCATTGATGTAACCAAAAATGACCTTAAAACCCTTACATCGCGTGCGCTAAGAATACTAGCCTCAAGGTCAAACCTTCCAATTAGTAGGGATCGGTTTTTCTCATGGCCAACCGCCTAAGGCGGGTCGAGCACCTGAAAATCAATTTATTTTGTTGTCGGAAAATAAAACAACATGTAATATTGTTTACAGGGAAGCGTTGACCCAATATATTTAGTGGCTTTTGTTATTTTTCTTTAATCCCCGTGGAAAGCCGGGGCGGGCTGCTAGTATAATATAAATATAATGAAAACTAATCAAGGTTTATCAAGGTATCACAATGGGTCAAGAATATTATTAAAAGTTATAATTTGATTTATCGTAATTAAAATAATAATCTCAAAGTTAAAAGTTTATCGTATTCTTCATGGGTATAAATTAAGAGTAGCAAAAGAAATAATTACGGGAAAAAATTATGTTTAGTTGTTAAAAATGATTTTGAGACTTTTATTATTTTCTCTTTTGGTTGCTGTTTGTACGTCACATAGTCATCATCAACATAGAGTCGCAGCTGCAGTGAACCCACATGAATCTGATGATTTAGAATGGACAAAATTTAAGGTAAATATTAACCTGATAGTTTATTTATTTATTTTGAGAACTCCTTTGATATTTTAGATATTGAAAATCTATTATTATTTAATGAATGTGTTTCAAAAAGCGTTTACTTCTAGAGAAAATTATTTAAAATTTATTATTGCATATTTTTGACACCAGGTACCTATACCTAAACTTTTTAATCTCTCTTATTTATTAACAGCAACAAGCAGGGCACCATCCTGGTATATCTAATGTTGTTATTACAAGAGTTACCGGACCTTCAGAGCATAGAGTTGTTGTAAATAAAGTACAATCCGCTGAACTACTTTCTGAATCATCTAATGTTGTTAGAAGAACTTACGATCTGCCAGTGTTGTTAAAAAATTTAAATTTTGACGGAAGAACTACAGTATCATCCCAAACCCCCAATAATGTTGATAATGGTCAAATACATACGATGCACGTCAGGACCCAAACTATACACCAATACAACAACGGTAATAACCCTGCCAATTACCAGATACATCGGACAACAGAGATTAGAACACTGCCAACGGGTTATTACCAAAGGGTGCACGTTGGAACAGGAAAACCTGTACGTGTTCTTGAGGTTTTTGGAAAAAATGAACCTGATGAATTATTATGGCAAACCTACAAGGTAAGTTAAATATTGTTGTTTAAATGTATTTCATAATTAAAATAGTCCGTAGTTATTTTATGAATCCAAAAGTTTAATCATAAAGGATCTTGTTTTTGATAAACAATGATTTTTTTGTTTTTGTTTAATGTCGGATTGTTTTTAAGGTTCATTTTAATAAAATCTATAAAGATCCAACGGAAGAAGCGAGGCGATTTGCTATTTTTAAGCTCTTCCTCAAAGGAGTGAGAGAACACAATAAAAAATTCGAAAACAAAGAAGTGTCCCATCCTCAGGTACTCACTGATACCGCAGATTTGACTCAACAAGATTTTGAAATCATAAACAACTTCAAACCAGTTGAAGATCATGAAAATGACGGTGTTAAACAATATGCTGGTTTAACTCAACAAGAATTTGAAAATATACATAATTCTCATATTACGGTTGATCCGAACTTAAATGCCCAACAAGCCGGATTTATCCCAGCTGAAGTTAAAGATGTACCTTTATATATTGAACCATTAAAAACTGATGAAAATGCATGGGAAAAGTTCAAGGTAAGAAACTTTAACAAATATTTTCGTATTCTTTTGGCAAGTTGTAGTAGGTATTCTTTTGGTAAGACATAGTATATTTTCAGGTTAAGTTTGGAAAGATTTATTCAAACAAAAACGAAGAAACCAGACGTTTTAAAATATTTAAAAATACCCTTAAACGAATTAGAGAACAAAATGATAAATATCTTAACAGTCAAGACCCCTTTTACCTTACCATTTACCAATTCGCAGATTTAGAACCATCAGAGCATCCATATGGATTAATCACACCAACTCAAGAAAATGATGGTCCTAAACCATTAGACACTGACGAAAACGAATGGGAAAAGTTTAAAGTAAGAGCCTTTTATTATTTATAATTTAATTAATATTATTTTATATACTTTTTATTGTAATACTATACTTATTTATAGATAAAATTCAACAAAGTATACAAAAATAAAGAAGAAGAAACTCACCGTTTTAACATCTTTATAAAAAATCTTAAGGGTATCAGAGAACACAACGCCAAATATCTAAAACATGAAACTAGCTATTATCAAGGAATGAACCCATTTGCCGATTTGGAAGAGGATGAACGACCTCATCCAGACCCAGTACCAGATGTATATCAACCTCAACCAGGCTGGGCATCATATATGTTTAAATCTTACAGAGGACCAATACAAAGATACCAAACTGGATTTATTCCAGATCCAAATAATAAAACACCATATCATGTTGCACCATTAGAATCTGATGAAAAAGAATGGGAAAAATTCAAAGTAATTAATTTGTTTAACTTTATTTTGTCAGTTGATTTAAAAACTTAATTACAATTTCAGGTAAATTTTGGTAAGACCTACCCAACCAAAGAAGAAGAAACTCGCCGGTTTGATATTTTTAAAAATACACTTAAAACTATTAGAGAACAAAACGAGAAATATTTTAAAGGTGAAAGTACCTATTATTTTTCCGTTAACCAATTTGCCGATTTAGAACCGAAAGAACATCCAAATGGATTAACATTACCTATCTCTTACCCATTGACAGATCCTATACCAAATGAACCAGAGCCTTTAGATACAGATGAGAAGGAATGGGAAAAGTTTAAAGTAAGCTTTGTTGATTTCTATTTAATTCGTATTACTTTTTGTTTACTTTATATTATAATGTACTTTATTATAGGTTAATTTTAATAAAGTTTACAAAACCAAGGAAGAAGAAACTCGCCGTTATAACATCTTTATAAAAAACCTTAAGGCTATCAGAGAACAAAACGCCAAATATCTTAAACATGAAACTGGCTATTATCAAGGTGTTAACTTATTTGCCGATTTGGAAGAAGAAGAACGACCACACGGAGTAATAGCAATCGATCACACAGTATCACATTTACATAAACTACATCCAGACACAGTACCAAATGTATACCAACCTCATTCAGGCTTGGTATCATATAAAATTAAATATTATTCAGGGCCAATACAAAGATACCAAACTGGATTTATTCCCGATCCAAATAATAAAACACCATATCATGTGGAACCATTAGAATCTGATGAAAAAGAATGGGAAAAATTCAAGGTACATAATTTATTTTTTGACTGTTCATTTTAAAACTTTATTAAAATTTTAGGTACATTTTGGCAAAACGTACCCAACCAAAGAAGAAGAAACTCGCCGGTTTGGAATTTTTAAAAATACCCTTAAAATTATTAGAGAAAAAAACGAGAAATATCTAAAAGGTGAAAGTTCCTTTTATTTTTCCGTTAACGAATTTGCTGATTTAGAACCGGAAGAACATCCAAATGGATTAGCAGTACCTGTCTCTTACCCATTGACAGATCCTGCATCAAATGGACCAGAGCCTTTAGATACAGATGAGAAGGAATGGGAAAAGTTTAAAGTAAGCTTCGTTGATTTATAATTTAATTCGTATTACTTTTTGTTTACATAAAGATACTTTTTTATATTATATTGTACTTTATTATAGGTTCATTTCAATAAACTTTACAAAACCAAGGAAGAAGAAACTCGCCGCTATAACATCTTTATAAAAAACCTTAAGGCTATCAGAGAACAAAACGCCAAATATCTTAAACATGAAACTGGCTATTATCAAGGTGTTAACTTATTTGCCGATTTGGAAGAAGAAGAACGACCACACGGAGTAATAGCAGTCGATCACACAGTATCACATTTACATAAACTACATCCAGACACAGTACCAAATGTATACCAACCTCATTCAGGCTTGGTATCATATAAAATTAAATATTATTCAGGGCCAATACAAAGACACCAAACTGGATTTATTCCCGATCCAAATAATAAAACACCATATCATATTGAACCATTAGAATCTGATGAAAAAGAATGGGAAAAATTCAAGGTACATAATTTATTTTGACAGTTCATTTTAAAACTTTTGTTAAAACTTTAGGTACATTTTGGTAAAACGTACCCAACCAAAGAAGAAGAAACTCGCCGGTTTGGAATTTTTAAAAATACCCTTAAAATTATTAGAGAAAAAAACGAGAAATATCTAAAAGGTGAAAGTTCCTTTTATTTTTCCGTTAACGAATTTGCTGATTTAGAACCGGAAGAACATCCAAATGGATTAGCAGAACCTGTCTCTTACCCATTGACAGATCCTGTACCAAATGGACCAGAGCCTTTAGATACAGATGAAAAGGAATGGGAAAAATTCAAGGTAAATTAAAAAATCTTTTTTAGTACATTTAACAATTTTTAATTATTATTACAAAATTTACATAAGTCAGAGTTTGTAAAGTTAGTTATTTTTCGAATAGGTTCAATTATTAAAAAAGTAACGATAAATAGAAATTCCTCTTATCTGTTAGGTCTGTTAATCTAACGTGCTTTAACAAAAATATATAAATTTTCACAGGTTAGATTTGGTAAAGTTTATCCATCAAAAGAAGAAGAACTTCGTCGATTTGCAATCTTTAAAGCAAGGGTTCAGGGTATCCGAGAACACAATGCTAAATATCTTAAACATGAAACTAGCTATTATCAAGAAGTAAACTTATTTACCGATTTAGAAGAAGGAGAACAACCAAAAGGATTAGCACATCGGATTATTCCAGTAGTGATACCCAAACCAAACCAACCTCTTATAGACCCAATACCAATTGGGCCGGAACCATTGGAATCAGACGAAATTGAATGGGAAAAATTTAAGGTAAATACAATTTATATCCTAAATATATTTTACTATAATAATTAATGTATACCAAATAATAACCATCTTATCTTCCAGAAAGACTTTAATAGAACATCTGCAACTCCTGAAGAAGAAGAAAAACGTTTCAAAATTTTTAAGGGAACTCTTAAAACCATTAGAGAACACAATGCAAAATTCCTGAAAAAAGAAGTTACCTGGTTTTTAGGTGTAACTCCCTTCGCTGATTTAACAAAACAAGAACAAGATACATATACTAATCCTTTATTAAAACAAACTTTAGTTGACCCTGTGCCAGATGGTCCTGAACCAATAGATACTGATCAGAGGGAGTGGGAAAAATTCAAGGTAAAATCTTAATTGCCTATTAAGTTTTGATTTATGTATTTGGTGTTCACATCTGATTTATGTTTTTGGGGTTAACATTAATAGGTTAAGTTTGGCAAGAATTATTCGAGCAAAGAAGAAGAAAATCGTCGTTTCATAATCTTTAAATCAAATCTTAAAGGTATTAGAGAACACAACGCTAAATATCTTAAACATGAAACTAGCTATTATCAAGGAGTAAACAATTTTACCGATTTAGAAGAAGGAGAACACCCACAAGGATTAGCATATCGGATTATTCCATTAGTAATACCCAAACCAAACCAACCTCTTATAGACCCGATACCAATTGGGCCGAAACCATTGGAATCAGACGAAATAGAATGGGAAAAATTTAAGGTAAACACAATTTATATCCTAAATATTTTACTATAATAATTAATGTATACCAAATAATAAATCTTAAAAAATATTGACAAACAAATAAGAAATTGTCGCTAAGTATTTAAAAACCTTCTTATCTTCCAGAAAGACTTTAACAGAACATATGCAACTCCTGAAGAAGAAGAAAAACGTTTCAAAATTTTTAAGGGAACTCTTAAAACCATTAGAGAACACAATGCTAAATTCCTTAAAAAAGAAGTAACCTGGTTTTCAGGTGTAACTCCCTTCGCTGATTTAACAAAACAAGAACAAGATACATATACTAATCCTTTATTAAAACAAACTTTAGTTGACCCTGTGCCAGATGGTCCTGAACCAATAGATACTGATCAGAGGGAGTGGGAAAAATTCAAGGTAAAATCTTAATTGCCTATTAAGTTTTGATTTATGTATTTGGTGTTCACATCCGATTTATGTTTTTGGGGTTAACATTAATAGGTTAAGTTTGGCAAGAATTATCCGAGCAAAGAAGAAGAAAATCATCGTTTCATAATCTTTAAATCAAATCTTAAAGGTATTAGAGAACACAACGCTAAATATCTTAAACATGAAACTAGCCATTATCAAGGAGTAAACAATTTTACCGATTTAGAAGAAGGAGAACACCCACAAGGATTAGCACATCGGATTATTACAGTAGTGATACCCAAACCAAACCAACCTCTTATTGACCCGATACCAATTGGGCCGGAACCATTGGAATCAGACGAAATTGAATGGGAAAAATTTAAGGTAGATACAATTTATATCCTAAATATTTTACTATAATAATTAATGTATACCAAATAAGAAATCTTAAAAAATATTGACAAACAAATAAGAAATTATCGCTAAGTATTTAAAAACTTTCTTATCTTCCAGAAAGACTTTAATAGAACATATGCAACTCCTGAAGAAGAAGAAAAACGTTTCAAAATTTTTAAGGAAACTCTTAAAACCATTAGAGAACACAATGCAAAATTCCTGAAAAAAGAAGTTACCTGGTTTTTAGGTGTAACTCCCTTCGCTGATTTAACAAAACAAGAACAAGATACATATACTAATCCTTTATTAAAACAAACTTTAGTTGACCCTGTGCCAGATGTTCCAGAACCAATAGATACTGATGAGAGGGAGTGGGAAAAATTCAAGGTAAAATCTTAATTGCCTATTAATTTTTGATTTATGTATTTGGTGTTCACATCCGATTTATGTTTTTGGGGTTAACATTAATAGGTTAAGTTTGGCAAGAATTATCCGAGCAAAGAAGAAGAAAATCATCGTTTCATAATCTTTAAATCAAATCTTAAAGGTATTAGAGAACACAACGCTAAATATCTTAAACATGAAACTAGCTATTATCAAGGAGTAAACATTTTTACCGATTTAGAAGAAGGAGAACACCCACAAGGACTAGCACATCGGATTATTCCAGTAGTAATACCCAAACCAAACCAACCTCTTATAGACCAGATACCAATTGAGCCGGAACCATTGAAATCAGACGAAATTGAATGGGAAAAATTTAAGGTAACACAATTTATATCCTAAATATTTTACTATAATAATTAATGTATACCAAATAATAACCATCTTATCTTCCAGAAAGACTTTAATAGAACATATGCAACTCCTGAAGAAGAAGAAAAACGTTTCAAAATTTTTAAGGGAACTCTTAAAACCATTAGAGAAAACAATGCAAAATTCCTGAAAAAAGAAGTTACTTGGTATTTAGGTGTAACTCCCTTCGCTGATTTAACAAAACAAGAACAAGATACATATACTAATCCTTTATTAAAACAAACTTTAGTTGACCCTGTGCCAGATGTTACAGAACCAATAGATACTGATGAGAGGGAGTGGGAAAAATTCAAGGTAAAATCTTAATTGCCTATTAATTTTTGATTTATGTATTTGGTGTTTACATCTGATTTATGTTTTTGGGGTTAACATTAATAGGTTAAGTTTGGCAAGCATTATCCGAGCAAAGAAGAAGAAAATCATCGTTTCATAATCTTTAAATCAAATCTTAAAGGTATTAGAGAACACAACGCTAAATATCTTAAACATGAAACTAGCTATTATCAAGGAGTAACCAATTTTACTGATTTAGAAGAAGGAGAACACCCACAAGGATTAGCATATCGGATTATTCCAGTAGTAATAACCATACCAAACCAACCTCTTATAGACCCGATACCAATTGGGCCAAAACCATTGGAATCAGACGAAATTGAATGGGAAAAATTTAAGGTAAATACAATTTATATCCTAAATATTTTACTATAATAATTAATATATACCAAATAATAAATCTTAAAATATATTGACAAACCCATAAAAAATTAGCGCTAAGTATTTAAAAACCATCTTATCTTCCAGAAACACTTTAATAGAACATATGCAACTCCTGAAGAAGAAGAAAAACGTTTCAAAATTTTTAAGGGAACTCTTAAAACCCTTAGAGAACACAATGCAAAATTCCTGAAAAAAGAAGTTGTCTGGTTTAGAGGTGTAGGTCCCTTCGCTGATTTAACAACACAAGAAAAAGATTCATATTATGTACCAGATGGTCCAAAACCAATAGATACTGATGAGAGGGAGTGGGAAAAATTCAAGGTAAAGTCTTAATTGCCTATTAAGTTTTGATTTATGTATTTGGTGTTCACATCCGATTTATGTATTTGGGGTTAACTTTAATAGGTTAAGTTTGGCAAGAATTACCCGAGCAAAGAAGAAGAAAATCGTCGTTTCATAATCTTTAAATAAAATCTTAAAGGTAATAGAACACAGCGCTATATACCTACATTAAACATGAAAGCAGCTATTATTAAGTAGTCAACGACTTTACTGACTTGAAACAACACGAATTCCGTCGCGGATTACTAATAGATCACAAAGATATACCTACCTGTAGTACCTACCTGGTCGAGAACAACTAGTATGTGATGATAAAGAATGGAAAAAATTTAAAATTAATAATAAACTTTACATTATATGCAATACCTGTTTAACATTGGATTAAAGCTTTAATCGTTTGTTTCATTTTTATTGAAGGTTAAGTTTAGTAAAGTTTACAAAAACAAAGAAAAAAAGGACCACCGTTTCTTTATACTTAAAGCTACTCTTAAAATTCTTGCAGAACAGAATCTAAGTAATCAATTTATAATTGGTAGGAAGTTAGTTAGTTTATGATAAGTATCTTACGTTTTTCTTATACTTACGGAAGTACCTATATATGAGGGTTGTCTTTTTAGTTTTGCATATAGCCATAAAGACAAAAAAACGAGTGTGGCACTCAGTGGGACTGCCGGCAGAAGTTATACTTCTATGCACGCGCCCGGATTCACAAATTTGTATGCGAATGATTTAGCAAAATCATAATATGATATTCGTGGTTAGTGACCCCAAAAACCTCCTAGTACCGAGTGCACACTCTTTTTGTATCGAATTTACATAAAATTCCTGGAGACGAGGTCCGTCTTAAGCACCAAGTGTTTCGAAGACAATCGCCATTATTATAACCGTATTTAGCGACTCAAAAAACCGCCGAGTACCAAGTGTGCACTGATTTCGTACAGAAATTACATAAAACCCCAGGAGAAGACGTAAATACCCTAGGCACCAAGTGCCGCGGAGACTTTCGACATCATGATATTCGTGTACAGCGACCCCAAAAACCCCGAGTATATAAATTGAACCCATTTTCAGCAATACATACCGAGTTGTAAGTTTTCTCTCTATTGTCTGTTCGGAATGCACTTTTCGAATGCAGAAATGCAATTTCCCATTTTTACATTATAAAAAATAGCGACAAATTTCCTGTACTCTAACGAATCCAATGCAAAAAAACGCATTCCGATCCATCTTACGTTACAAAATTCGGAGGTTTTAGTGCTTTATTTCCTAGACTATTTGTAAAAACTCTGTTTATGTAGCCAACAACCTTAAAAGCATAGAGTAGAATATACTGATGCAACCATGTGACGGTACTTTAGACTACAATACATTACTCATTACTGAATATTATTATTAATATAAAATGCTAAACTTTATATGTATACTTATATGACAGAATTATAAAATAATCTGTCAAATAATCATGTGGTCCGTCACTATGATATTCATACATTAGTTCAGACTGTTTTTTGTATATCTGTCCCTTTTCAATGTACTGAATGATGAAACGGTATTCAAAGGACTTATAGTTATGAATAATAACATGTGGTAAATATTTCATCTTTGTTTTTACCGACCAATATACCTTATAAGTGTTTCTGTCTCTCTCTTACTCACACCATTACATATTTAATGATTTTTCCCATTTAACTCTACACAATTTTTTTCCGGCGAGTGCACGAATAGAAGTATAACTTCAAAAATGTATAGACTTAAAGTACTTTATTGCCTTTAAAATATGTCCCACCAAGATCGATACACTTTTGCATACGTTCAAACCAATTCAGTTGACACTTACAAAATCGGTGTGAGGAAGTCGTTGGTACTTTGATCGGGACTAACTCGATTGTCTTTTGGGCAGTGTGAGTAGTTGCATTGTCCTGATGTAGGATGATTTATATACCAATCGGAAGTAACTTTTCTTCGATCTTCTAAAATTTGCGACCATTTTCTTTGACACACTTCCAGAACGGATCACTTTTGTTGGTTTTTCCTCATCGTGAAACAGCCACACAGCGGATTGGCGTTTATTTTTCGGTTAGTGGGAGTAAATCCAAGATTCATCGCCACTAACAGTAACATAAACGTTTTTTGAGCTTTTTTTGTGAAACCGTTCCAATGTTTTTTGACACCAATTAACACGAACCGCTTTTTACTTTTCTGTGAGCAAAAAGGGAACCAACTTCGTAAAACCCAGTTCTTTATGCAGGATCTTTTGGATTGAGGTCTTTGAAATGCCCAGAGATGCCTCCATTTTCCGGTAGTTACACGAGAATCATCTTTAATTAGCTGACGAACCGCATCAATATTTTGCTGTGTGACTGCTGTTTTCTGTGGACCTAACCTGGATTCGTCGCTAAGACTGGAGGGATCACGTTAAAATTCACAATTCCAGCGGGAAACAGTTGACTAGTGGGGTGCTTCATTTCCAAACACAGAAACCATTTCAGCGAGACATCGCTGCTGAGATAATTCAGTCCGAAAATTGTAAAAAATTATTGCTCGAAACTGTTCTCCAATCCAAGATCCAATTTTCGACCGAATGGCTAATTTCAAAAATACACTGTACCTACACGACTTGTTGTATCGCAAAGAAACTCTGGATTTATGTCAACAAAAGATTAAGTTTAGATTTATGTCTAAAGGTTTTATTGGTGGCGCCTTCTAAGCAGCTAAAGATAACCCCCTTACTACTGCTTATAGAAAGCGAGAGTCTGATCTTTTAGCAAATTCCGTTCAAAAAATAGATTTAAACTTATTTTACTATATTGTATATTTTACTAAACAACAATTATTTCCGCAGTGAGAAATAACCTACTACAATAATACACAGTTCGAACAGTCTCTGAAGTTGTTTTCTAGATGCCTTTATAGAAACACATTAACGTGAATGCAATTAGCTGTATTAAAAATTCAGAAAATAAATATAGATCGTCTACCCAATTAACTTTCAATATTTGAACCTCTTTCTATCTATGTGCTAAAGGGTATATTATTTTTTCAGATTAAATTTGGTAAGTTTTACAAAACCAAAGAAGAAGAAAATCAGCGTTTTGAAATATTTAAGGCTACCCTTAACAGCATTAGAAAACAAAATGATCTGTACCTTAAAAATAAAACTAAAAATTGGTTAAAAGTTAACCAGTTTGCTGATTTAAAGCCAGACGAACATCCAACTGGATTATTATTACCAGGAGAGGAAAGTGGTCTAGATGTAATAAAAATGGAACCTCTTGAATCTGACGAAAAAGAATGGGAGAAATTTAAGGTAATTATTTTATTTTCATATTAATATATCACAGTAATTTTTTATCTGCTACCAGATGAAATTTGGCAAGACCTACCCTACTAAAGAGGAAGAAATCCACCGTTTTGGCATCTTTAAAGATACACTTAAAGGTATTAGAGAACATAATGCAAAGTATCCACATGAAACTAGCTATTACCAAACAGTAAACCAATTTGCCGATTTAGAAGAAGGAGAATATCCACATGGAAAAATGTACAAACCTCACCTAGATCCAGTACCAACTGGAGCAGAACCACTTGAATCTGATGAAAAAGAATGGGAAAAATTCAAGGTAATAAACGGTTATGCCAACGGCTTGTTTAATCGATAAAACAATATTTTTTAATGGTTTCTAGATAAGATTCAACAAGACTTATGCAACTCCTGAAGAAGAAAAACATCGTTTCGAAACTTTTAAAGTAACTCTGGCTGGAATAAGAGCCCACAATGCCGACTATGTCCAAGGTATTAACCAATTTGCGGATTTAACTCCACACGAATTGGCAAGTAAATTCCTAATACATGACTACATTCGAAAACCAGTAGGCCAACCTACTGTAGACGTCAATTTAGAAGGTCAATTTGGTGGTGACAACGACGCTACACAACATCAGCAAAAACAACAAACAAATGTTGACCAACAGAAGCAACAACAAAAATTACAAACTGATCAACAACAACATCAAGTAGACCAACCACAACATCAGCCAAAAGAACAACTGAATGTTGATCGACACGAACAATTACAAATTGAACAACAATCGCAGCATCAAGAACAATTACAACAACATCAGCAAAAAGAACCGCTAAATGTTGATCAGCAACAAAAACAATTACAAATTGATCAAAAGCAACAGCTAGTTGACCAACAAAAACCAACTGAGCAACAACTGCAAATCGATCAGCAACAAAAAAATGACCAAAAACAGAAAGTTGAACAACAAGAACAATTACATGTTGACCAACAAAAAATACAAGTTGATCCACAACAAAAACAATTACAAGTTCACCAACAACAACAGCAAGAACTTGTCGATGAACAACAGCAACATCTCCAACAACAAGAACAGGTAGAAGTCGATCAACAACAATTACACAAATTTACTAAAGGAGGAATTAAAGGTGGCCATAGAAAAAGTTTTACAAAAGGAGGGCATATTCACCATCAAAAGCATCATATTGAAATTGAAAATAATAATATTAATAGAGTTACCAAATTTATACATGTTTAGTACTAATAAAATTATACGTTTTGTTTGTTAATTATGTTTCATACATTTCTCACCTATTTATAAATGCGTTTTAGTATTTTCTGGAGGTAAATATTTTTAAAAGCCACTTGTTAATTGTTCAATGACAATTTAATATTTATTTAAATTTATTATGTTACACTAAAACTCGATACTATCAGTATCTCGTAACATTTGTGTAGGTATGTTAAAAATGTATTACCTATTCTTAATAATAATGTTAATCTGTAGCCAAATTAGTGCTTCTGGTCCACATTTTTATCAGGTAAAAACACGATTTTATTTAAAAAGTAATATATATTTAAAATATCAGTAATGTCTGGCAATATTTTTTTTAATTTTTGCAGGTAAAGTAAATTTCTTATAGTTGTAAAGAAAAGCTTTCCATTGCTTTGGACAATGTTTTCATGTAATCTCTAGATATTTTTATTAAATACTTGTTATTTAATAATATTTGTAAAAACATTTTTAACTTCCCGCTAAAAAAAAAATTTTAAAATCGGGATGTTATTGGTTTTACCCCGTTTTTCGAAAATCGAGTTTTCATCGGATCTCAACGTTTTGAGGTCTTTGGAGCCTCCCCTGACTATTTTTACGAGGGTGTCTGTACGTCTGTATGTATGTGTGGATGTATGTGTGGATGTATGTGTGTGTGTGTGGATGTATGTAAACCTCTTATAACTTTTGAACGGCTTAACCGATCGGAATGAACTAAAAAGCGTTTTAAAGAGTTCCATCTAACTTAGATTCCCTGTGAGTTTCAACCGATTCGGAATAGTAGATTTCGAGAAATTTCGAAAAAATCGAAAAATTTTTTTTGTAAAAATGATGTTTTTTGGGCCTATCTTTTTGGCTATTATATCGATCAATTTCATAACCTAATCCGCTGTGTCTAGGTACACGCTAACTTATACGCAAATAAAAAAGTTAGATACACGCGAACGAAATGTCTTCAAGCCAATTACGTCATTATTTAGCGTGCGCTGTAACTGTATTTTTGGTACACGCTAATTTTCCTTTTTTTGTGTGTATTTGTGATTAAGGAAGGGAAGTAAAACTATTGAGATGTCTTAATTATAATAAATCATCTAAAAGTAAAAAAATATATTTAGGTTGGGTTATACATTTAGTTGTTATGACATGTACAAAGTAATGTTAGAATATTTTTTATTTCTACGTAAGATAATTATTATTGTCAAACTTTAGAAAATTATTTTTTATTTTGTTTTCGCTTTAATCCAATCGGCACCTTTAGGTCTTTCTTTCATTTTAATTTTGGGTGGTAATACTATTTTACTTATAACTAAAAAAAAATATTAATATACCTATAGCGATTACAAATAAAACGTAGGTATGAAAATGTATGTATGAAAATCTTACAGTTGATATTTTTGTTGCTTTCCATAGTTAAAACTGATTCCCCTCGACCACTTTTTATTTTTTGCCAGTTTTTAGAACAAAAATCTTTTTACTGATTTCGTTACTCTTTGTAACTGAAACGAATTCCACTTCATTAGGCACTAAAATTTCATTAACCTCTAAAAAAGATATATTGTTAATTATATAAGTTTATTTTACAATAATTTTAAAGTTCAATAAACCAGTTATATTTGATTCTAAGATAACTTTCGGTATAGTAAGTTGATCATATCCATTTACAGATAAAATTTTCTTGTTACTTTGTTCCTTCTGTGCTACTAGAAATTACAATTATGGCTACTTCATGACCTTGTCTCCAAACAGTCTGTATTGTTTCCAAAATCTTCATTTTGTTACTAAACGAACTATTGGAAGATAGGCTAGCTAAATTTGCCAGCGAATTTGTCACAAAAAAAACTCTTTTTTTCGTTTGGTTTACTGTCTGTACACTGGGAGAAACAGCCTGTTTCACAGAAAATGGTGGCAACAAAATGTTCTCGCTTGCATTGGTAACTCCTTTTGCAACTCTCGGATGTTTTAGGTATATAAAAAATTTTTGACCAACTTTTATTACATAAACTTTTCTTAAATAAGTTCATTTTTTCTACTGCCTATAGTGGCAAAAATTTGCTTACAGGGTAGAAGCATTGATGTAAAAACTTTTAACGAACTGAGCTTTAATTTTCCATTAATTGCTTTTAACCGATTGTTTGTTCTATTTAATAAATTACCATGACACATACTGTAAACCGTCCATTCGTGTTTTATGTGATGCCAGTTTTTGTTATAGTAAGTAATTAATTACTAATTGTGAATTAGTCTCTTGCCAAAGTTAATAATTTCTTTCATATACTTCTTCACTTCCGCTGTAGACAAGATTCTCTAATAGTTCTAGAGTTTTCATCCATTTCTGATTTGTAAGATTCATTCTTTCTTTACATATTTCCCTTTTCATAGTCTTCAAAGAAAACTTTTTACGGATCACTATTCTCGTATAAGCACAATACACTTGAACTTTGACTCTGAAACTCACTGTAGGTACAAGCAAAGCACACACGTGGTACAAGGTACAAGTTAGCGTGTACCAAAAATACAGTCACAGTGCACGCTAAATAATGACGTCATTGGTTTAAAGACATTTCGTTCGCGTGTACCTAATTTTTTTATTTGCGTACAAGTTAGCGTGTACCTAGAGACAACGAACCTAATCAGCTCTCAAGCGTCGAATGCCGTTTTGCAAATTAAAATCGGTTGATTCGTTCATGAGATATCGTTGTCGAAAAATTTCAAAAAAATTGTTTTTTTTTTAATTTTTGAGATTTTTTTACTAATCGATTTTGCACTTCGGATAACATTTTTAGGTTTAAAAAACTGCGTCGAATGCCGTCTTGAACATCAAAATCGAATAATGTGTTAAAAAGTTATGGCTTTTTAAAGATTCCAAAAAAAGCTCATAAACGTCAAAATACTCCACATTACTATAGCTTTGCGGTTAAAATTAGCGGGAAGTTGCAAGTTTGGCCTTTAAGGTCAAACTCTTTTCGAATTTTTTTGTGTAGGTATGTACACATTGTTATATTTTAGATTGTCTACAAGAAACAAAAAGCTAATAATTTTGAAAATATCAGACGGCCGCATAGAATATTTTATGTGCCAGGTGGTCCAATTGGAAAATAACCATTTGCCTTGAATGATTGATATAAAAACTAGGTGATACCTAAATATGTGTTTTTTCTAGAAAATAGTAATATTAATAAAGATAAAATAATTAACACAAAGTAATTTGTTTTAAATCATGCAAAGAATCAGCCCAAAATGAGAAGACTTATACTTCCATTCCTGTATTTTTTCTTAGATTTGGAAAAAGAGGTTCTTCTACAACCGTGACAAAAAGAACTAATTTTGTATTAAAACACTTACAGCGAAAACGTGTTTTCCGTCAACAAGTGAGAGAAATTCTCATAACTTTAACTTTCATCACTAGTGATGAAAGTTATATTTAAAAACAATTTATATCTGGTTGTCTGGATTCATTAGTTTGACGTTTCTCTTTAATTTCATAAATGGCAGCATTGTTAGTTGTTTAAGTTATAATGATTTCTGAATCAGACAGTGATTCAGTTTATTACACCGCCAGAAATAGCAAATCAATCTGAAGAAACCTCTTTAGATCTATTACCAGAAAAATCTAAAAAGAGAGATGAATATATATACGCAAAATTCACAAATTGGGAAGCTAAAGATCACGTAAATTCTTTTTCGCTATTTGTGCTGTTTGCATACTTTGGATGGTTGTCAAAAAAATTTATCGACGCTATGGTCCATGTATCAGTAAATATCCCAAGTTATTTTTAAAACGAAAATTTAATAGTTTTAAAAGTAAGAAATCTAACATTTTTCCTTTCGATGAGATACACACTTTCTTAAAGAATGTACCCAACTTAAAATATTTAATGACTAAGGTAAGTTAAATTATTTTAGAAATACGAGAAATTCTTAATGATATTAATAATAACGTTTGTAAGTAGTTTTAAACGGCTTTCCATTTTAAAGTTTGATACTCTAGGGCTGAAACTTTGGTGCACTTTGTGATGGTTTTAAATGGAACTATTTATACGACCAACTGCCGCGAGCCATAATACAAAAACCTACTTCTATAAATTAACCTTCTTGATCGTTCAAACTATTGTTCAAAATCAGTTAAAAATATGGTGCTATGGTTAGTAAAATGAATAAATAGTACGCAAATGAGGAACATAAATGATATTCTAGTAATAAAAACAAAACATAAAACATTGCAGAATAGCTGTTAAACAGCAATAGGTACAATATACTTAAATCACCAAAAATCCTAGTCAGAACCAAAAAAGAATACCTAGATAAATAAATTCGCATTATATAAAACAAAACAGTAAGGTTCTGACCTACAAAAAGAGTGTGCGGGGGAGCTGCCGAAGTGCACACAGCTTCGAACTAATTTTAAATGGAAGACCACGCATAAAACTCCTTGGTGCTCTAGAGTGCGAATCCGTATAAATGGAAAGCCACTTTAGTTTTTGGAATTTCAGGAGCTTATCATTATCATCAATTAAAAGATTTCATAGTAAATGAAGTAAAAGATAAGCAGTATACTCTTAATTACAATACGCAATACCAAAACAAAAGTGCTCTTTCCACATTTCTGGTTTCTTCTATGAGATTTCTAAACTATATATGAACCTGCGTCGTCTAGATATGGACAAAATAAATTCAAGATTCTTTATAAGCTATTAGAACGAAAAGTGTACTAGACAGGTTGTGGGAATTCATAAATTCAGTAAATTTCCTATGGAAATCGCTCAATACTTAAAATTATTTGCGTAGAACTTCTTCTCTCGCTTCAGAAATGTTACTTTCGTTACTCGGAAAACAATATACCGTTTCCTATCCAGTCAAAACTGTAGTGTTATTTCGCATACGTTCTTTATTAAAAAGATAGCAAATGTTACCTCGATTCTTACTGTTTCTTCTCGTCTTTAGCCTTCCAGGTTGCAAAGACAGAAAAGTCATCATCCTGCGGTTTTCTATACTTATATAGTTACCTTTATTCTTCGTCTGTTTACTTTGATGGATACAAATAACATCGTTTTCTCACAGATTGAGAAATTGGAGTTGTCTTTCATTAACTCAGAGTTGTGCTTTATTCATGATTTTTTATCTAATACTATGGGATTGTTTATATGTTTAAAAAAACTATTCTGTAATATAATTCTAGAAAAATTAATCTAATTAATTAGAATTAGATGAAATAACATCCGGTTGATATAAACACTTGTGGTGTAACATTCATGGTTAGATGGTAAGTATTCAATGTCATGACGCATCTAATAATATAAATAATACCCAATGTCTTATTGAATTTACATTGCAGGTATATCTACATAAAAAGCAGGTCTTAGGTAATGTATTACTACCTACCTAAAGTTGCAAAAAATAAATTTTTAATGTTGAATTGATTTAGCCGATACTTGATGTAGATAAATAATATATCTATATATATAAAACTCAAAGGTGACTGACTGACTGACTGATATAGTGATCTATCAACGCAGAGCCCAAACCGCTGGACGGATGGGGCTGAAATTTGGCATGGAGGTAGATGTTATGACCTAGGCATCCGCTAAGAAAGGATTTTGATTAATTCCACCCCCAAGGACATAAAATAGGGGATGAAAGTTTGTATAAAACTTTGTCAATTTTAAACCGTTCGGGCTGAAACTTTGCATGCATATAGTTACTATGACGAAGGCATCCCCTAAGAAAGGATTTGGATTAATTCTACCCCTAAGGGGATAAAATAGGGGATGAAAGTTTTTATGAAACTCTGTCAATTTTAAACCGATCGGGCTAAGATTTTGCATGCATATAGCTACTATAACGTAGGCATCCCTAAAACAAAAATTTTGATAAATTCCACCCCTAAGGGGATAAAATAGGGGATGAAAGTTTGTATGATCTATCAACGCACAGCTCAAACCGCTGGAAGGATGGGGCTGAAATTTGGCATGGAGGTAGATGTTATGACGTAGGCATCTGCTAAGAAAGGATTTTGATTAATTCCACCCCAAGGACATAAAATAGGGGATGAAAGTTTGTATAAAACTTTGTCAATTTTTAACCGATCGGACTGAGATTTTGCATGCATATAGCTACTATGACATAGGCATCCCCTAAGAAAGGATTTTGATAAACTCCACCCCTAAGGGATAAAATAGGCATGAAAGTTTGTATGAAACTTTGTCAATTTCAAACCGATCGGGCTGAGAATTTGCATGCATATAGTATGCAAGTTTTTAAAGTTTTAAAATAATAATAGTCTAATACCACTCGCGCTTTACTGAGCGGGGTGTGAGGAGCAGTGAGGCGGTAGCACGCTGCTGCTGGCCGACATGGCACTGTAGATAGACGCGTATAGTCTTGAAAATTCGAGAATAAATTTGTTTTATTACGTAGTGGTGTACTAAGAAATTACTTTTTTAAATTGCATTCCTAAGGATTTAAAATAGGGGTTGCAACTTTGTATGAAACTCGGTGGCAAAAAACTAAAGTCCACGCGGATTAAGTCGCGGGCGGCCGCTAGTATATAATATTAATGATAATGAAACTATGACTTTTAATTTACACTAAAATTTATTTCACTAACGCGACATGAAGAAGGCCTGAAGAAAACGCCGTGCGTTAAAACATGTCGCGTTAGTGAAATAAATTAGTGTAGATTTAAAGTGATAGTTTCATTTTAGATCGAAAAGAATCTATAAAATAATAATTGTTTATTAAATTCAGAAAATAAAGTTTAATAATGTCATACTAATGATAAGAGCAATGCTAACAACAAAACAATATGTAAATACCTACTAATAATGCTGAATAAAGAGTAATGATGTTATGAATTTATCTGGGATTTCACAGTTTTACGTGAATTTATTGTTAATCCAAGGTTAAAATAATAGTAAGGCATTAAACAATGTAAATATTTATTTAAACTATATTAAGTGTTTTTATGGTAATTGTATAGTTACTATAGGAAAACTAGTTTGGATTTAAGTTATTTGTTGAAAAAAAGATATCTGCGGTTACTCTTTAGGCATACATAGATAATATATATTTACAAATAAAAATCTAAATATAGTATGTATATCTCCAATTACATACTTTTAAAGTTTGATGAATACTCAACATGATACCGAAGTATAAACAAAATTTCAACATAATTTTAAATAGGTAGGTATACCAATATAATTTATTTGAGTTCCTTTTTTGTTTTATATTCAAAGATTGAAACAGCTAGTTTTGATCCCTGTTTTGCCAGTCGAAACAAGGCAATTTCAGACAAATGCAACTGTCAGTCAGAAACAGACAGTTGGTTCTGCCCTAGGGAAGAAACAACGTCGTTTCTCCCCTAGGGCAGAAAAAAAATGTCATTACTTCAAGTCTGTTAAAATGTTTCTGACTGACAGTTGCATTGGTCTGAAATAGTCTTACTTAGACTGGCTACAGAGATCAAAACTCGCTGTTTCAATGCATGTGGTATGAAAAATATAGTGTGTGGCACGGGATGAAACAAGACGATTTCTCACTAGGGCGAGAGTTGACTGCCAGAGTGAAGCGTCTTATTCAGGTAAATAGTAATTTAAGTAACTATAAAACCGTTTTTTATAATGGTTTATAGTCGTTTAGGGTACCTACTTTCTTAAGGTGTATGTGTGTCTGAAAACCAAAACCACATCGTATTTGTTTCCAGATAGTTAATTTTTTAACTGATTGGAACAAGAATCATTTTGAATAAATGAATATATTAAATCCCTATTTGGCATTCACTTTACAAATTACAATAATTGCATAGGTACTTAATTAAACGCAGCTGCAACAACAAATATCAACCTCATGGAAATATACAAGCAAATATTATTTCACATTATCAGAAACTGTAGAGATAAGATTAGACACATCGTTGATTTAACGAAATCTGAGTAATAAGATATAAAAATAAAATGATTATAAATAAACATATATTACCTATTTCTTACGTTATTCGTCACCGTTATCATGTCTGACTTAACTTTAGAGGAACAATGGGCTATAATTACAAGGTAATTACCAAATTTTAAATGTATTGTTTTGCATTATTTATGTTTTATTAATATGATACCATTCTAAAATGTGTTGTCGTAATTAAAAAAATATATGTTTTAGTCACAAATTTATTTATTAAATATCAAGGCCGAGTAAACAAATAGCTCAGATTTTTTAGAATTAGTTTTACTATCAGTATGTTTAGCAATTGTTTACAGTATTAAGAGATTTTCTGGAAAAACCATTTTTCGGAAACACAGGTTCCAAATTCGGATTCAACGAGAAAAAATACGTAAAAAAACATTCTTAATAAACAGGAGGAGAATAGTGCCGGACTAGTACAGTCAAACAATATTTTACCGTTTACGAGTGGCCAATAAGGATATTCAACGCAGTTGGTATCCACGCAGCTGCGGCAAAGAGCAAACCAATGTCAGTCTCATATCCTTATATACGCATATTATCAATATCTGGCCCACAAAATACATATTTTTTTATACAAGTTATATTTCTAACATTATTCGTTAATGTAATTATGGCTGAATTAAGCTTAGAAGAACAGTGGACAGATTACAAGGTAAAACATTTACCATATTTTAAAAACGTATCGTTTTGCATTATCTCTACTTTGTTATGTTATTATTATTGACAATAACGTAAAAATAGATATATTTCAAAACAGCCATAAAGCATATTATACAGTGTCCAGAAATTTTCCCAAATGAAACCCAGTATACAATATACTAGGCGTAATTAACATATAATATTCAAAGATCTGGGTGTAAAAAAACCTTAATCAAAAATGTCTGATGACCTTCCAAACGAACCGCTACGATTGTAATAAAAATATCGTTTGTATCTACATTAAACTATTTGTAATTAATGGCGTAATAATTATAATAACTTTTTGACAGTATTTTTCATGAGATATTTAAAAAAATCAACTTGAAAATATCATGTTCAAAGAGCTCTAGCTCCCTTTGTATATATAGTATAAATCTCATAAAATAACACATACTATAAGGTTTCATTTTAGCCTAGTTCCTGGACACGCTGTAGATTAAATATTTATCATCTCATTTGGTGTAATGATTACAATAATTCTTCAAAAAAAAAAAAATTAAACATAATTAATTGAAAGGAAAACAAACATAAAAATAATTTAAATAGATACGGTTATCCATCCTAAAATGTGGTATCATAATTTAACAATAATAAGTAACACAGTATCAAAATTTATTTATCAATTAACAATACCGAGTAATAAAATTTTTTAAAACATGTGTTATTTTAATATATAATTCATCGATCACTCTCCCATTTATATTCAATTATGTTCTCCTATATTAAAATTTATTAAAAACAATAAATAAATAAATAAACTTATTTTAAACAGGTAATTAAGTTGGTCAACACAAAACACTTCGAACTGCAACTGTTCTGAGATAAAAAAAAACTGAATCATATTTTTTCTTTTTATAATAAAAAAAAGTAAAGAGATCATGAGATTTTATCCAGGGTTCGGACTGGAAACTTAAAATTATATTTTTGATTGGTACAAAGAAACTAACTTTCTATATTGGCGTGTTTAGGAGTTTTTTTTATTTTTTACCTACGAAAGCTAATCTTTCATCTTGTCCGCAAATGCTCCGTCCGCAACTGCCTTCTATTCGATTTTCCTACTGGTGCTGTATAAGTAGAGGAGACTTAATATTAAAGAGATAATTTAACAATCAACTAATATTTCTATGTTTAAGTTATGGAAAATAAAGTGGAGGTAATGCAAACTGGTACATTTAAAATTTGATAAGGGCGTTACCTTGTAATTAGCCCACTGTTCTTTTTAACTTAAGTCAGCCATGATTACACTGACGAATATTGTGAGAAATAGTACTACTTTTTTAGAATATATTATTTTCTTATGTTATAATTTTAGTTCATACTACATGGAAGAAAGTAATAGTATAATAAAATTAACCCTAATTTCAGTGTGAATGCGTTAATGTATTGCTGATTGCTTTCTTTAGTTTTTTCTTTACGGGAGTTGTCATACTTAACTTATATTATTGAGAGTTTACTTCACATGTTACGCTTTTATTACCTAGTCCTAGTATCATGATAAATATTACTATTTACTATACTAGTATATTTAATTACAACCCCAGCTATACCTATCATCCTAGCTAATATAGAACTGTATTGTGATGTCATTTGAATTTAGTGTAACATTATCGGAAGTATGCTAGGTAAATAATTACATACCAAGTTGAAAAGTATTTCCCACAAAATACTATGCATTGTTAACCGTAGGTAACACGTAGGTTACACGAGTAGGTAAAGAACAAATAGTTGTAAAAATTGTTTGAGTTGTTGGAAAATAAATTAACTAGAATAAATAAATAAATATTGTATTGTACCTCCACTAACTATATGCCAATCATATTTACTGAACAAATAATGTGAATTACAATAATTACACATTGCTTTTAAGTTGTACGCAGCTGCAACAAACTAATGTCAGTGTAATATCAATATATAAGTAAATGTTCAAATATTCCACACTATCAAAAGCTGTACAGATCAGAGAAGCTACAGTCTAACTCATAAATTATAAAATGTTGATAAAAGTACTATTTCTCACATTATTCGTCACTGTGATCATGGCTGAATTAAGTTTAGACGAACAGTGGGCTGAATACAAGGTAACGCACTTTTCAAATTTTAAACGTATCGGTTTGCATTATCTCTAATTCATTAATATGTTATTATTATCAGTAACGTAAAAATAGATATATTTAAAAAAACAGCTGAATATCTACGCATTAGTATTATAGATTAAATTATTATCATTTGCTGTAATGACTAAAATAATTACATAGAAAAAATGTTATAAATTATACAACGTGAATTGCTTTATTCCTGTCCTGGATAGGTCTTCTTCAACTTCTTTTAACCAGTTTGATACGGGTCTTCCGCGTTTCTTCTTTTCTTCTAAATTCCATTGTATCATTTCAAATATCACTGCCTCCTTTCTAGCTCTCCCAATATGTCTTAGCCATCAAGCCATCTAACTTTTTTTTTCAATTTTTGCATAATTTCTGCATTTGTTCTTCTCCTATACACTGATGGTGCCGTTTGAATTGGTCCTACTATCGTCCTCACAGTTTTCCTTCTTACTATATAATTTTTAATAAAAAATGGTATCCAATTTTCATCAAATTACATTTTTAAAAACGTAAGTTAATTTTAATGTAAAACCAATTAAAATGATTAATCATTGTAATAAATCTATTTTAAACACAGAACACATCAATTAGTTGGGTCGACGCAAACCACAATCACTTGTTTTGAGTAAAAAATAAAATGAATCATAATATGCTTTAATAAGTTAATCTTTTTAGAAAACGTACAATAGAAATTATTCCCCTGCTGAAGACAAAGAACATTTTGAGATTTTCAAGGAAAATGTAGCACGGGTCAATGAAATCAATGCGAAATATGCCACAGGAGAAGTTTCATGGCAAGCCGGAATCAACGAATTTTCAGATCGAAAACCTGGAGAAGGGTTTAGAGGAGGTGTACTTCCAAATCCAAAAGGATCTACTGGGACTATATAAGTTACCATAGGAATAATCTAACAAACTAAATTTTGTAATATATATTTTTTTATAATGTTAAAATATAAGTCTATACTATGAAATAAACCAAAATCATAAAATAATTTAGTTGTTTAATTTGATGGGGATTCTGTACCAGCAGCGCATTCTACCTCCGTGGTAGAATGGAAACGAATTCTTAACTAAACATAGATAATAATAGTATATTGTGAAACAAGTGGGAAAAGTCGGTCTTTTCTTACGAGTGTGAAAGTTGTGGCACTAGTACGTCACTACATTTGTACGTGCTCAGGCGATTAAAGAAAAAAATATATGTAGGTTACTTGAAGACTAGAATGCTGGTCTGTATTTTATCCAGATTGCATTACCTCAGTGGTAAAAATACTATTATCAAATAATGATGCTTACAATAGTAAATTTAGTAAATTTCTTTAATAATTTTTTTTACATATCCACAGACTGCATGTTAACACATTCAAAAATTATGGTTTTTCATTCGAAAACACGCATTTAATCTCCAGTCAGCTTGATATTCATAATCATAACGTTTTACAGTGCCTTTTCTTCTTACATGATCAATCTTCTGATAAAAATCGGTATGCACTAAAATATTAATGATGAATATTTATTCTTTAATCAAAAACTCAAAACAACCTAATGAAATCTAAAAAATACTAATATTTACAACGTTTAGTATTAAAATAAAGTCATCGTTTTATTAGATTCATTATGGTTAACCATAAAGGAAATGAAAAAAATGGAGATACCGGCAAAATTAATAAGACTAACTAAAATGACAATGAAAGACTCAACAGCAAAAGTTAAAACAAATGAGGCAGATACAAACGACATCAAAATAGAACTTGGGGTAAGACAAGGAGACAGTCTGTCAACGACACTATTTAATATCGTTCTAGGAGTAATTAGGGACACAGGGCTGAAAAAGACAATTATTCAAAGCTCAACACAGATCATAGGATATGCAGATGATCTGGGACTGGTAGCACGAGATAAAAAAAAAAGGCTAGATGAGGCACTTTTAACCCTGGTAAGAGAAGCAAAGACGAGAGGATTAATAATCAATAAGATTAAAAGAAAATACTTTATAAGCACAAGAGTCAATGTAAACAGAAATAAATATAGGTAAAAATACATTCCAGAAAGTAGATTGCTTCAAATACCTGGGGGTGATGGTGGACGGCAAAAACGGAAGGAGTATAGAGGTAAACGAAAGAATTAAAGCAGGTAATAGAGTATATTGGAAATATCACCGACTACTCAAGGACAAAAACTTGAGCAAAAAAACAAAATCAGCAATTAGACCAGGGATAGCCTATGGAGCAGAAGTAATGTGCCTTACGAAAAAAGACGAAGAAAAGTTAAGATTAATTGAAAAAAAAATTATGATAAGAACACATGGCCCAGCAAAGAAAGAAACAGGGGAATTTATAAAGCTGATGAAACATGAAATAATAAATATAAATGAAGGAGGAGATATAGTAAAATTTACTAAAGCCCAAAGACTCAGATGGTTTGGGCACACACAAAGAACTGGTTAGGAAGATAATGAACTGGAAACCAGTAAAAAATAGACCAAGAGAAATAACAAAAATAAGATGGGAAGACCAACTGCTAGATGATGTATCAAAGATTGAAATTGCAAACTGGAGAGAAAAGATTCAGGACCGGAGAGAGTGGAAGAAGATAGTAGATGAGAAAGCAAAAAAACATCACAACCTATGAACGACGACCTAAAGGAAAATGCGGACTAATCCACCGCGTGAAATGGATTAAAAGAGCTCATAGCATTTGAGCGACCAATACTCTAACAAGAGTGAACGGTCCATATACACTGCCGAGCATAAAATTAGGGTCACCTCGTAATTTGCATTTATTTTGAAATCTTTTAGTATTTTTGGATTTTTTTTTTGTTGTAACATAGTATACTGACTTTATAAAATGATTTTGTTGTGTTTGCTTGAATAAAAGAAAGTTTTTGTTCTTTTGTTCAAAGTTTATTGAAAATAATGAAAATAGAAAAATTTTACTTAGATGAAACAAAAAAAATTAACGGCTTCAGTAGCGAGTATTCCCTCCTCTGGCAGTGATTACAGCTTGCAAACGACGAGGCATGCTTTCAATTAGATTTTGGATAACATCCTGCGGAAGATTGTCCCATTCCTGCACCAGTATGTCGCGAAGCTCTCTAGAATTTCAGGGAGCCGGCACATGTCTCCGTAGACGTATCCCCATCTCATCCCAAACATGCTCTATCGGATTTAAATCTGGACTTCGAGCAGGCCAATTAAATCGGGTGATTTGAACCTCGTCAAGATAATCAGTAACTATCCGAGCAGTGTGGGGCCGTGCATTGTCATGCATAAAGGTTGCGTCTTCTCCAAGCGTAATCATAAACGGTACGACATGGTCTTCTAGAACCTCTGTCAAGTACCTATGTGCAGTCAAAGTCCCATTCTGGATGAATACTAACTCTGTCCGAGCTTCGAAAGATATGCCTCCCCATGCCATAATTGAGCCTCCACCAAATGGAAGTCGCTCGGCAATACACGCTTGAGCATATCTCTCGCCTGGTCGTCGCCACACTCTTACACGTCTGTCGGATCCCGTAAGACAAAATCGCGATTCATCTGAAAACAATACGCGCTTCCAATCCTCTATTGTCCAAGGCAACTGTTCTCGTGCAAAAATCAACCTAGCAATTCGGTGTTCACGGGAAAGCGGCGGCCCTGTAGCCCTAGTCCTAGATGATAATCCAGCAGCATGAAGTCGCCTCCTAACTGTCCACTCACTTACGTTTACATTTCTCACTTCTTGCAGATGATTTCGAAGGGAAACTGCCGTCTCAGTTCGGTTTCTCAAAGCAGTTGAAAATAGGAAGCGGTCGTCTTTAGCTGTTGTAGTCCTTCCTCGTCCTGAACCGGGTCTTCGAGTGAGCAGACCAGTCTGTTCATACCGCTGAAACACTCGTTGCACACTGGAGAGACTTACACCAAAGTTTCTTGCAGTTTCGCGCTGACCGCCGCCTTCTTCTAGAGCCGCCACAATTCGTGCCGCAACAACAGGATTTATGACCATTTTAATTCAATTTCAATGACAGCAGAATAATCAATCAAAAATGTTTGCAAAAAAAACCATGGAAACAAAACATATGCCGATAATCGTTATCAGGAATTTGGGTAGGAGGCCCTTTTTTCCCAAAAACTTTGAACAACACAACAATTTTTTTTTATTCAAGCAAACATAACACAATCATTTTGTAAAGTCAGTAGACTATGTTACAACCGTAAAAAAATTCGAAAATACTAAAAAATTTTCAAAATAAATGCAAATTACGAGGTGACCCTAATTTTATGCTCGGCAGTGTATATAACCATATATGCAAAAAAATCTAAGGGTATGAGATTTTTTTTTATTATTAAGGATGTCCTCGTAGGTATAGACCTAAATACAAATGTACCGAGAACATCTATTGGAGCAGAAGAGACAATTTATTAATTTGCGATTTAAAGGCCTGCAAGTTAGGACGAGTGGGGAAGACGTAGGAAGGTAAGGAATTCATGATAAAAAGGAATACAATTATACCCATAATCTTGATAAATATTTTTATTACACATATACTCTTTGTATTTTTTGAAAAAACTATAACAACGTGCCGACAGGATGACAAATATACCTATAAACTCCTATTTAATAAATATATAAATACAAAAAATACACTGGACAAATATAATCAATGATAAATTTTAAAACAATTTTTTCTACCTATATAAATACTAATTTTACTAATTATTAGTAGAGTCCTGAGATAGTTTTGTAATACATAAATGGAGAGCGCAAACACCGTTTTATATAGAAAAATAAACTTGAACGTGTCTTATAACATTAATATTCTTTAAAACAAAATTATACAGCATAAAACAGAATGGATGATAAGGTTAAACACGGCGATGTATGAAACGACGAACAATTTTGTACATGGGTAAAGATTTAAATAAAAATTTAAGATAAAAGTATGAATTCATTTAATAAATACCTAATAATTAATACTGGTACTAAAGTTGACGTAGAATTCGAAAGCAATACGGCATATTAACGAGACAAGTAATAGTACTAAGAGTGAAGATGAACTGAATACTGCTAGTACGATTTATAAATTTGAGATGCGTCATATTCCGAAAAATACGCTACATACATAAAAATAATATATCTAATTCTTGAAACAATTCAAACATTGAAAAATTATAATTATAACATGAATATATATCCTTTTGGAATTAAAATTTTGGTTTAAATAAGATATTCTTTATCATCTTTTATATTTTCTTCTTCTCTTAGTTTAGAACCTTTACAGTTTTTAGAAACCTAGGACGTGATGGAGAAACAGTAAAAAAATTGGTTATAAATAATTCATTTCGTAAGCTGTGCTGATAAAATTTCACTAAAAATTGCATTCACTTGAATTTGAATGTCATATTATCATAAATTAACACCTACACATTTGAAATTACATAACTAATACTGTTTACTAATAATTTTTTTTTCCACAGACGCCAATGACCAAATTCCTAAAAAAAAAATAATATCGTAAGAACAAAACAATGCTACACGGTCACAATATTCCCAGCGCCTAAAACAACAACATAAGCTCTCACATTAAGCGGACTCTACTACTGAGATTTTCAAAGAAATCAACGAGTACACCTCTTGGAGGTCTAGAGTATTCAACTAAAGCGTTTTAAGATTCTCTATCTTTTTTTTTTCAAGCATATGTAGTTTCCTCTTTAGCCCTTTCCTCTACTGACATATACATGCCTTCTTCCTGATAAACAGAGTCGTGCTTCGCCAAAATACGTAGCAGAGGACGCAACTTCAGCCACCACTGCTCCTTAGGGATACGCAGTCTGAAAATGAAATTTTAATAACATAAATAACTTGTTTGATTACAATGTGTGGCCAATAACCACTCTCCAGTTACTTTTTGGGGATGTAAGTTAATAACTAATTTACTTTAAAAGATGTGACGCACCAATAAGAAAATCATAAACGTGTGAAACTCGGTGAACTCCGATGGAACTGAAGCAATACGTTTTGTTCACTAATATTTTCCACTAAATCAATATTTGATACAAGAAAATTACAAATAAGTTTAAGTACGTGTTATTCAAATCGTTCAAAACATACAAGGTATTACACGTTTTCAGAGTTGGTGCATGGTATACTCGAAAGTGAGAGCAGCGAAAGAAAGAGGCAAGGAGAGATAGAAGAAGCGTTGACTTACTCCAAAGTGGGAGCAACGGGCCAGGTAATAATCCGTTATTTATTTTTTGTGACGATTTTTTTGTCGTAACCAACAGCTTGCCTTTAATTATGCCATATACTGGGTATCATTCTGTATAAAAACCGGTTGGTCAACATATTACAAGTTGCACTTATTGAGAAACTATATTTAGTTATAACTTTACAAAAATATAGGGGTTTGGGTCACTAGATGACATTTTAGTGTGAAAAGTGACAAGATTGACATTTGACTTTATATTGAGAGTTAGAGTTTGACATTTGAGTGTGAAAAGTGACAAGATTGACATTTAACGTTATATTGACAGTTAGAGTTTGACATTTGAGTGTGAAAAGTGACAAGATGACATTTGGCTTTATATTGACAGTTAGATTTTGACATTTGAGTGTGAAAGTGACAAAATTGACATTTAAGTTTATAGTGACAGTTAGATTTTGACATTTAAGTGTGAAAAGTGACAAGATTGACATTTGAATTTATATAGACAGTTAGAGTTTGACATTTGAGTGTGAAAAGTGACAAGATTGACATTTGGCTTTATATTGACAGTTGAATGTGAAAGTGACAAAATTGACATTTCAGTTTATATTGAGAGTTAGATTTTGACATTTAATTGTGAAAAATGACAAGATTGACATTTGACTTACTAGTTTGACATTTGAGTGTAAAAAGTGACAAGATTGACATTTGGCTTTATATTGACAGATAGATTTTGACATTTGAGTGTGAAAGTGACAAAATTGATATTTAAGTTTACATTGACAGTTAGATTTTGAGATTTAAGTGTGAAAAGTGACAAGATTGACATTTGACGTTATATAGACAGTTAGAGTTTGACATTTGAGTGTGAAAAGTGACAAGATTGACATTTGGCTTTATATTGACAGTTACATTTTGACATTTGAATGTGAAAGTGACAAAATTGACATTTCAGTTTATATTGACAGTTAGATTTTGACATTTAAGTGTGAAAGTGACAAGATTCACATTTGACTTTATATTGACAGTTAGAATTTGACATTTGAGTGTGAAAAGTGACAAGATTGACATTTGGCTTTATATTGACAGTTAGATTTTGACATTTGAATGTGAAAGTGACAAAATTGACATTTAAGTTTATATTGACAGTTAGATTTTGACATTTAACTGTGAAAAGTGACAAGATTGACATTTGACTTTATATTGACATTTAAGTGTGAAAAGTGACAAGATTGACATTTAACGTTAAATTAACAGTTAGAGTTTGACATTTGAGTGTGAAAAGTGACAAGATTGACATTTTTAAGAAAGAGATTCAATTTACAAAAGATTTAATGAGAGTTAATTAGTTCTTACTCGAAATTTGTTTGAGCTTTCAGATCTTCCAGTGAAGTTGTTAAATACGCCCGTTTTTGAATTCCAAGTAAACAAGCACTGCCTGGATCCATACAATTTACTTTTCCCTCCGGTGTTATGTTGGCTTTTAATTGAGATACCAACCAATCTACTGCCTTTGCAGCCATCTTTGTGCCCAAATTTCTATCAAAGGGTGATGGAGATCCACCTTGTTGCATGTGACCTATAAAAAATATGTTTCAAAAAATTTATTTTCTCTTTTTAAATCTGCTTACCTAAAATATTCATTCTGGCACTGAATAAACCCTTGCCTTCTTCAGAATATAAACGGTATATAAAATCAGTGTTATAATTATCAGACGCTTTTTCATTTCGAAGAATTAGACCTCTCTGAACACCTTCAGACATTTTTGAAGCCATGTGATAGACATCCTCTTGTAATTCCTTGATAGTGAATTTTTCCTCGTATATATACGCTGCATCAGCACCACCAGCAAGACCTAAAAAATCAATACTAAAAATACCACTTCGACTATTACTAAATAAAATTCTTGGTTGAAATACTTGAAATTTCAATAATTAAGAAAGTCTTACAATCATTGGAGTTAACCATATTGCTGGATATTAAATTCCAAAGGGATATATGATGGTTCATGTTCATGGTCACCCATATAAATGTATTAAGAAAAAAATCCAATCCACAATCGCATGCGTAAGTATCAAAATGGGTATTTTACACTTTTTTCGGGTTGTTTCTCTAAGTGAGAAAAGAATTATGTCACAATAATGTTTCTCGCTTCAAAAGCTGAAGGAGAAGTATTTTTGACCAGACAAAGCAACTGTAGAATTGATAGAATCACTTAACACTGATCAGATCACGTTCATAATAGAAAAGAAGAGTAACCCCATTCTTTGGGACATTTTCAATACAAAATCGTTAGAGAGTCAACAAAATAAGAATTTTCAAATGGAATGTGTATTATATAATATTAAAATTATATACGCATACAATATTGCTACTTGAAATTAAAAATGAACAGTGAAACCAGACGTCACAAAATTCAAATCATATGCCATCTGGTGAAACATCTATAAATTATTGTCAGATATATAAATCTGCATAAATTGAAGAAAAAAGTAAGTCGTAACGGTACCTGCTAAAGTGGCCAAATATCCACAATATCCACCCATGGTTTCAATGATAAAAACTCTTCGCTTAGTTCCTTGAGCTGACTGTCTAATCCTATCGCAAATTTCGGTGATTTCATTCAAAGCAGTATCACAACCTAAAGAAAAATCAGTACCAGGTACATTGTTACTGATGGTACTCGGAATGATAATCATGGGGATCCGAAACGCCTCAAACTTGTCACGAGACTCAGACATTTGAAGGCAAGCCTGATAACCCTCAAAACCTCCAATTACTAGCAAAGCCTGTATTCCATATTCAGTAAATCTTTTAGCAACTTGATCGAGTTTGTTTCCTGGTAAAGATCTTTTGGTACCCAAAAAAGCTCCTCCTTGACCTACCCAACCGGTGACATCAGACCACTCTAAAAAAATATTATTTAAATATAGATCAATTAATTAAAATTGCAATGGGGATTTCTCATATTTTTGAATGATAATATTTTTACAAAGTAGATAAATCTATTACGATCAATTTAAGTTTTAAAAACAATACTTGAATGTTTGAATAAACTAAATTTTTGGAAATAAAAAGAAACGCAATCCCCTTTAAACTAAACACGATTAAATAATTACCCATCTTTTTAACACTGCCAGCTAAAAGTCCATCCATACCATCATGAATTCCAATTACGGTATCTCCTCGATATATACAGTTCCTAACAAATGATCTTACAGCTGCGTTCATACCACAACAAGGAGCCCCAATATGCATAACAGCCATAACAAAACCTTCCTAAGAGTATATATTTTTTACTTAAATAATCTAGAAACGTTTTATTTTATAATAATGATTATTGATTAAACAAAAACTAGAAGTAAAGGTTTATCTACAACGGACAACAAAAAGAAGCAAAATAAAAACTAATAATTGTTAGTACTCACCGAACCCCACATAGTATCTTGCTATTAAAAAATATGAATTTGTTTTAGTAAAATAAAAACAAAAATGCATTCAGTATATAATTTAAAAAACTACATTCTATAACGACACAATAAAATAATTTTCCATGCATAAACAAAAAATATCAAATATCCAATCAAATGAAAAAACTATATATAAAACATGTCGAAACAATATGTAACAATTCAATATGTTTTTAGTGAAATGAAACACGTGCAGAATTAATAGTCATGCAAAATATGATATTTATAGCCTTTGTAGAAAAAATATACCTTAGTAAAAGCGTTCTTCTGTGCATAAAAATAAAAATTTTCGTACAGAATATTTGAATAATCTAATTTATTCATGGGCTTTTCTTTTATTAAGCCACATGCAAAATTTGACATAAATAATCTCTTTTATTTAAAAATATGTAAGCGAAATAATCAGTACAAAATCACAACTTAATGAAGAACCACGAATTTTTGAAAGTCACGTGTGTATAAGCAAATAGATATTGCGCAAGACATTATTTATTTATATCAATATATTCAACACTTACTTTTCCAATTCCTTTATCTGTGAACATTTCCTTGGGTGGTTTCAGACGAGTAAGAAGTTTATAAGTTTCCAAATTTCTTTGGAAAGATTTTCCTCTGAGTTTCACAGCCAGCTCCCAATCTTTCTTATCCATAGCCTAAAAAAAGAATTCATTAATTAATTCTAAAAATATTAAACTATGAATCCCTAATTTCTTACCTCAGACACAGCTTTAGTTTGCTTAACACATTCCATCAAAGGCAATCGAACAGCTTGATTACCATCTAAAGATATAACACACGGTTCAGTATTTTCTGTAGCTTCCATAAGGGCCATTACAGCTTCAGCACCCATTCTAGATGCCTAGAATGTAAAAATTTAATATTGTTACTTACTGCATCAGTGCAATATTATAAAAATGTAAAGTAGATTTTAACTTGAGTACATTGGAGACAATGTTTTAAAGATTTCTTTAATGTATTCGTATAATAAATGTCAATCATGTTAATATTGTAAAACGAATTTTATCACAAAAAAATACATGAAGTACTGTAACGATCAGAGATCGTTTTAGTTCCGAAATCCACCTGACTATTTGTAGACTTATTTTAATGTTTTGTGCCTCGATTATTAAGTGGGAGACAAGAGTCTTCGATAACCGACGTTTCATTTCGCTTCGATAGTAATTGTACGTTTATTTTAATTTCTTTCGTCTTCCTGAAAAGTTCTCCTCAATAACATTAAGTAATTCTATGGTTTCAGTTATTAATTTTATTTGTATTAAATTATCCAAATTGTGGTGAATTTTGTTTTTTTTTTTGTAAAATATTACTAACACTCAATTTCAAGTATAATTGCTATCGCAAACATCAGTTTTTTATGTGATCATAGATAGTAGAATACACGTGTATTTAAATTAATTATTTCTCGATAATATGGAGAAACCAGATAGCGATTCTACTTGATTGTAATTCATTAAGGGATGGAGTTTTGATTGTTGATTTCATTATTATGGAATTTTGCCACATCCAGAGGGGTCCTAATAGGTGAAAGAAATTTAAATTGAGGACGTGTCAAGCCGTCTGCCATTTTGGAATCAGACTTAAAGATAGTTGATAATATTCCGAAGAGAAATCAATACTATCCCTGGAAGAAAATTAGTTAATAATATTCCGAAGAGTAATCAAAACCATCCCAAGGATGGAAACCCTTTACAGAAAAAAGATAAGAGATTTAATTAATTTTTCGAATTTTTTTCTTAAATTTACTATTGATCGATTTTTTTAATAAATCATTTTAAAACTGGTGTTAAAGTGTTATTTGCTTTGTTTTGTACTCTGGCGCCCTGTAATTTGTGTTTGGAAGGAATTGATAAATCTCAGAAAAGAAGCCACGAACACAATTGAGCTAGTCTAGGGTTGTAATCCCATAAAAGGGAAAAATCACAATGAAATTTAAAATAATCGAAATAGATATACATAAATTTAAAAATTACAAAATCAAAATGAATTTTATATTTTGATTATAATTATTTTTTTAATCGGAAGCGCTTGAGTCAGATAATCATAAACATAAAGTAATACATACCAGAGTTCTATCGAAAGCGGATGGATTCCCACCTCGCTGAACGTGACCTAAAACGGTGATCCTGGTGTCCTGCTGCAAATTCTTGATAATAACATCTTTGACCTGCTCAGCAGTAATAGGATCTCCGTTTCTATCTATGGCACCTTCAGCAACTATAATTATGTTCAAGCGTTGTCCAGAAGCTCTTTCCTGCATAATTTAGTGGCTAGTAAATTTCAATATTACTAAATAAATAATTGAGGCGTGCCCAGATAAAATTAAAAGAAAGCGAAAGCCAAAAAGCAATCAGTAAACATGCGTATTCAGACAAACAGATCAAGACGTAAATATTGCAATTATTAGTAGCATTCATCCATAACCATCCATCTGTGGTTGTTTTAAGTATTAATTTTTAATAAAAAAATCTATATTTATCCAGGCACCTTTATTAATAATTGCCTCTCCAAAAAGAAAACAGCAATTGAATGAGAGTTTCTCATAAATTTGAATAAAGATGCTGATAATATATTTTGATAAAATTTAGCATTATAACTGTAGAATAAATAATCTGTATATAGACCACAACGCACTTTAGACAAAAAACACGCATGCTATTATATTTATTTTCATTACCCAAAGTAATAAAGGTCTGATGACCAGAATAAGAAACCTCATTATCAGTTAATTATAATTGAGAGAAAAACGGATAACGTATCAGAGATCGTTTTAGTTCCGAAATCCACCTGACTATTGGTAGATATTTAGTTTATTGTTTTGTGCCACCATTATTAAGTGGGAAACGAGACTCTCTGATATCCGACGTTTCCTTGTGCGAAGATAGTAATTTCGCGTTCATTTTAACTTCTTTCGTATTCCTGAAAAGTGCTCCTCAATAACAGTGAGTCATTCTATAGTTTCAGTTATAAATTTTATTTGTTTTAAATTGTACGAATTTTGTTTGTTGTAAAATATTACTAACACTTAATTTCAAGTACAATCGCTATCGCAAACATCAGTTTTTTGTGATCATAGAGAGTATAGTACACGTGTATTTAAATTAATTATTTCTCGATAATATGGAGAAACCAGATAGCGATTCTATTTGATTGCAATTCATTAAGGGATGGAGTTTTGATTGTTGATTTCATTATTAGGGTTTTTTGCCACATCCAGAGGGGCCCTAGTAGGGGAAAGATATTTAATTTGAGGACGTGTCAAAACCGACTTAAGGATATAGTTGATAATATTCCGAAGAGAAATCAATACCATCTCTGGAAAGTAATATAGTTGATGATATCCCGAAGAGTAATCAAACCCATCCCAAGGAGAAGTTTCTTTATGGATACCATTACAGAAAAAAGATAAGAGAATTAATTAATTTATCGTTTTTTTATTAAATTTGCTATTGAAGATTTTTTTAATAAATCATTTAAACTGATGTTTGAGTGTTATTTGCTTTGTTTTGTACTCTGGCGCCCTGTAATTTGTGTTTGGAAAAAATTGATAAAAGGAAAGAAGCCACGAACCCAATTGAGCTAGCCAAGGGATATAATCTCCTATAACGGAAAATTAAATTAGCTACAATTGGTATTGGCTGTAAACAAACTAAAGAATTCACACTTCAATTATGGAAACATGAATTCTTCAATTTAATTGGAAATTATGAAATTTTAAAAATCTGAAAGGAGCCATCAAATTACCTATCTATGACGAGCTGTATTTTTCTGGAAATTATACCTGCAGAAGTATCTGGTTTAAAGTTTGTGGCCAATTTTGTTCTGGAGGATCTTCTGGGATTAATACATAACTAGCTGCACTCGCCAAGGCAGCACATATAGCTAAATAGCTACAATGAGGACATACGATTATTGAATAGGGAGGTAAAATAAATTTATTATATATACAAGTACCATATCCGTAAAAATGTTATTTAGATTATTTAGTTTTCTATATACCCAATAAATATACTTAATTATTGCTGATTTAAATACAATAATAACTTAAAGCTAGTCCACTACAAAACAATTTAACATTTTCCGCTTCCATATTTTTTCAATGTGCAAATATAAATTACCCAAAAGCAAGATGCATTCCAATACTATAACCTTGTTATTTATGTCAATACCTGTAAAATTTTAGTGCACAGCTTATTGGGCCAATCCGGATCAGCAGGCCACTCAGGTATAAAAACAAAATCAGCCTCGGATATTATAGCTGCAACTAAAGCTAAGTAACTGTAAATGTTTAAAATAAAAATATATAAAGTCCTCTCTAGTTCAGTGTAACGTTAATGTACTCTGTTGTCTACTACTATTCATGGAAACTAAATGTAGATATTTAGTAGAATGTTAATTTTAAACAGATCACAAAAATTGGTTAGCAACCAAAAGATTTTAGGTCTTTAAGAACAAAGAGATACATCCATAAATCTAAACAACTCGTGCAATCGATAATTTTTATGATTGAAAAAAGTATTCATAATCTTACTCACAGCAAGCTTATCTCGAAAAAATAATAAAAAACGTTTGGACAGTAAGAAATATCTATCAGTTTTTAATGTAAAATAAGATCAAGCATTAAAGGACTCAGTTCAGCAAAACAATATAATGTTAATACACTTTTTAATGCGATGAACATAAGTAATAAAAAACCAAAATGCAGAACAGTTAGTTTGTTTTAATCTATACCTGTTCTAATTTTGCACAGAGTTTATTTTGCCAATCATCCGGTGGTGGTAGTTCCGGAATAAAAACATAATCCGCCTCTGTTGTCAGAGCCGCAACTAGCGCCAGGTACCTATAAAATGTCACCCAAATATAACCCTAAAAAGAGTCGATGCTTATATGTCTAAACAGATTTTACAAACAGTAGACAACAAAGTTTTTTATGTACCTTTTATCTTAATTTATTATTATTTTTTCTTACCCACAATGTCTCCCCATCACTTCCATAATGAATGTACGTTGATGTGAATAAGCTGTACTTACGATGGCATCTATAGCTTCTATGATTCTAAAAAGAAATACAGTGTGTCTAATTAAGTCGGCATCATATGGGAAACTTTTGGTGGCACGACACTTCACCACACGACATTTCATTATGCGACATCTCATCACGGACAATTCACCACTACGACTTTTCATCACACCCCAATTCATCACTTGGACAACTTTATTCTTCACAAAAATATTTATCACACCAATTTGAAATCGAAATAGCACATGAATTTTTTTAAGTAATTACTCGTCCTTTCAACATAGGTACTGCTAATCACATAATAAAGGTACATGGAAGTTAATGTAGCTATAAGAATAATAACATTGAATAAGTGAGATAAGAACAGTGAATAAATATTGAAAATGCCAATTCTGTAATTTTCGCTCTTATTTTCTATGAATTGTTTCAAATTGGTGTGATGAATAAAGTTGTCCGAGTGATGAATTGGGATGTGATGAAAAGTCGTAGTGGTGAATTGTCGCCGTGATGAAATGTCCGTGAGGAGATGTCGCGTGATGAAATGACGTGTGGTGGAGTGTCATGGATTCGAAACTTTTTTAGTCTTAGGTTTATGAAAAAAAGTTATTCTTTATAAAAAGTTGTGCATGGTCTAAAACCTAAAATACAACCATCAGATATCAATTTTTTTAAGCCGTATACGAGGTGTGTCAAAAAATACGAACTTTACTTAAGAGTAAAGTACTTTTTCTTTAAATAGCGACAATTGTTATTAAGAAAAGTTGATCATAATTGAAAACTATTGTCAAATATCCAATATTATCCATTCATAATTATGTATATAATTTTTAATTTATTTTCTAAATTCATATGAAATGCAATTATATTTATAATAAGTATAAGGAACAACGTGCAGTTGTTTAGTAACCTGTAGATAAATTTAATGGTACCAAAATTATTATTTTATTCTGGGACAGAAACTTGTTATTTCTCATAAATATTACCTATGTAAAGCGCTATCCGTTCCAATAGTCATATCGGTACCACAAAAATCATTGTCAATGGACCCCACTAAACCTACGATCATGAGATTTTTGCATTTTTGTTTTTGTTCTAGAGTTATCTGGTTTGATTTAACAAGTTCGTCCAAAAGTGAACACCATTCTTGTCTGAATAAATCCGCTCCAGTAAGACTACCATCACCTCCTATGGCCACAAGATGAGTGATGCCTTTTTCAACTAGATTTTTTGCTGCTTTTAGACGACCTTCTCGTTTTCTGAAACCAAAACGAAATAAGTCAAAATTTCCTTTAATTATTTTAGAGGCAAAAATATCAAAAGTAGTCAACAACATTAAAAATGATTTTATAATGAAGAAAATAACATTTGTAATAATAAAATACTAATAACCTGAAGTGAATAACAGTTACATATCACATGTTAATAGAATTTTAAGTGTGTTAATTTAATTTAACTGCTCCATTCTTATGCCAACCAATAAAATAAAATAAAAATGGAACGGAAAAAAGATTATAACATTTTTATAACAAAAATTCAAGTAGAAAAATTTGTAACAATAAAATACTAATAATATGTTGTGATTAATAGTTAAGTATCACATACTAGTAGAATTTTAAGTGTGTTACAAAAAAAAGCTCCGTTTTTTGCGACGGTGAGTGTATTTCGGATTTTATTTATTGCATACATTCTTATGCCAACCAATAAAATAAAAAAAATGGAACAAGAAAAGATTAAAATATTTTTAAAGCAATAATTCATGTAGATAAAATTATAATTATCAATAAAAAATTTAAATCGTAAGTTGTGCATAATCAAGTTTATGTACTGGTAAGTAATAAAATAAAAACATCCAAATAATAATATAGAAACATATCTCCTATTTGATGTTGTCGTATTCATTGACTCTAATTGTGTAAGTTTTGACCTCGAGCCAAATATTGATTGTAAATAAAATAACAAGCTAAAATTGTTTTAATTTTATTTTTAGAGCTTCCCTATAATTTGAAAATTAAATTCTATTTCCATTCTATCGATGGAATACATATATTTAATTTGTAGGTACAGTAACATTAGTCAATATTTATTACCAATGTGAAACAAATCAATTATGTAGAAGAAAAGGAAAGATTATGTGCGGTTTCACCAGTTTTTTTATTGGGTTTTCTAGGACGTATTTAAAACGATAAAAAAAAGAAATCAGATTAAAAATGTCAAGTCGAATTGTCTGGGTATGCATATGGGTATTTTCCAGGGACTTTTTTGGTCATGTTATATATCTTAATCTGAAAATATGCAGTAAAAAATATTGATCATACCTAGTAAATTTTAAAAATTCTAAAATAGATACAGACAAGACAGTAACCTAATCATAGCTGAACCTAATAGTCTAGGCTTATTTTTGAACATCGTTCATTTTTAAACAAACAAAATTTCTTCGAGTGAGATTTTTTTTATAAAATAAATTAACTCAATTTAATCTAATCTATGCTGTAGTGTTTTGATATAATATAAAAGTATATATTTCTTATTTATTTACTAAAACAAATAAAGTTTAGATAAAATCGCCAATGCTTTTATTATCGAAACAGTGATTACATTTAGAAATTGTTATAAAATATGATCTGTTTTATCAAAATTAATATGAATTTTTAAAGCGTTGCTAATAGTAAACCAAAAATAGAAAAAATAAAAAAATATATACAAGACAGGGCACAAAAAAGGGACTTAAGATTTTGATGTTTCAATCGTCGATTTGGCAATTAATCTTTCTCTCTCAAAGAGATCGCAGGTTCGAGTCCTGCCGGATGTGACATTTTTTCGATGTCGGCTTAATAACATTTTTTGCTTATCTAAATTGTTGATTTTAAGAAATATTTATATAGGAATTTCAATGAAATTAAACTTACTTGAAGTCCATACATCTTGCTGAACCAATAGTGGTACCTCCTCTATGTATTATACAACTCACAGATGACCAGTTTGCTTCTGCAATATTGTCACCACCATCTACCATACCTGCATCAAATTTGTTTTATTGAAATTTCTAATTCACTTTATACCAGGTAGCAATTTTCAGATTGTGTAATATTATACCTTGGTATCCTTCTCGGATAAAATAAACCTTGCATCCCAGATATATACCAACACGAACCACAGCTCTGACAGCTGCATTCATCCCCTAAAATATATAAATGAATACTTTCTTTTAGTGCTACATAATATTTAGTTTTAAACCTGTGAATCTCCACCACTTGTAAAGACTGCAAGGCCCCGGCCTTTGTAAACACCCCGTTCAATAAATTTTGTACTGGCTTGTTCTGACATTTTGCTCTAAAAATAAAAAAATATAAAAATCTTAACAAAATTTAAAGATTTTTTTTTACAAAAATTAATCAAAGTGACAAACGATTAAGTAATCATCACAATACTAAAACAAAACAACCTTATGATCAATACAAAAAAAACAGTAAAATAATAATGCTATTTTTATTTACCTCTCACTTGAGACAAACTTTATGCTAAGAAGATTTTAAAATATAGAGGAGAGGCTTCCTTCCTCAAGGTGACCTATGATCTTGCCCTACCAAATCCAACTTTATTGGTCAAAGTCAGGTATATAATCCTCCTCCAAACCAAGCAAATAATGTAGCCACGTGACTAAAAACACGTCTCAATTAGCATGTGTCAATATCCTTAAAAACGTTCAATTTATGAATGAAAGAGTAATATTAAAGTTTGTAATTTATACAATTTTAAAATATTTCTAAATATTACATAATGTTGTGTATATTCATAACACAGAGTAGTTCATAGATGTCAGCGTTTGACAGTTTTAGTCATGTATATAATAAGTAACTGGTTAGTACATTTGAACTATTGACACTACTGAATGGAAACTATCTTTTATATAGGTATAACAACTACTTGGATCTTTAGATTTATTAAATTTAATTTCCATGAACTGGGAGAGATTAATAAAAGAGGTACTTGTTTAAAATCATAATATGGTTATTAAATTTACCAGTATAAAATGATATCACTTCACTAAAAGTTAGGTTAGAAAAGTAATTTTATGTGAAAAAAGTATTTAAAAAAAATACACGGTATCAAATCAAAGTTTTAATTTAAATGTAAATGATCTGAAACTTCCCAAATGTTCAAGTCAGTTAATACTGGAATTGCATTATCAACAAAACTCGGTTGAATGCTTTTATATAATTCTTGAGAACATGAGTCTTTGTCCTTACACACACAAAACCTTTTGCTTTCTACGGTGTTAGATAAATAAATGTTCTTTCTTTGTATCTTCTTTCCGATTTTGTCTGTAATTGTTCGCATGTCATCAAAATGTGGAGTCATTAACAGACCTAATCCAGGATAAATAAGATAAGCCGTAGCTGTGAGTGCTGTCAATGCAAATATTGGTACTGTTATGGCCCAGTGGCGTTGAGGTAAAAATGTGATACCAACTGCCTTAAAATACTTTTCAGGAACCACCGCCCAAATGGTGTAAATAATGAAAAATATTCTAAATGAAAGGTACATAACAAATCCGTATACAGCTCTACTAGGAGTAGGAGTTGGGGTATGTTCAGGCATTTTCAATAACTATATTTTTCACTAACTGGAGGTCCTAGTAATTCGATTGTGCCTGATACCAGATCTATTTTTTCAAAAAATCCGTTTAATGCAACCCTTAATTGTCTCAAAAGTTTGGCAGAAAAATGTCTGGAATATAATAATAATTTTAATAATCGATAAAAATATTTATTTATATGACTTACGCTATTAATTTATTATCTTCTACTCGTAAGACTTTTGTTACTTCACCTCGCTTAGGTTCCTTATCCACTCTTAACACATCATACACTATTTCTGCTATTCTCTTATTTGAAAACGGAACTTCGATATCGCTAAAAAGGACAAGATTTTAATTATGAAAGGAATAAATATAAAATACATACATATTAAATTGCTCCGAGGACATTTCTGTTTATTTAAAAATAGTTTTAAATAAAAAATAATTACATCTAACATAACCTCAAATACTCTTTATAGTATGTTGATGTTGCCTTTGATCTTGAAGATAGTCAGCTATAGCTCTTTACACCCATCTTACGAGATCACAAACATAAAGCCATAATAGAAACGACGGACAGATTAAAATAGTGGCGGGACCAATAACCTAGAAGGTAGACTATAAAAAAATATATATTTTTAATACCAAACGCGAATTAAACAATAGGTACGAAAGACCATTAAAGGAACTGAACTTAATAAGTATTTTTTAGTAGTATTTATCGTCAAGCAACAGTAAAAAATCGAAGAACTTATTAAGTGCAACAAAATGGAAGATAAATCACCAACTCGTCGTATGACTCGTAGAAGGACACCAACTGTTAAATCTCTAGAGTATCGGTCTTCTTTACGTTCTCTCAAAATCGAAAATTCTGGGCTATTCGCCGAATCTTCCAGTGATAATTCTTCAGAAGAAAATTCAGATAATGACAGTACATATTCTGTTCAGAAACCATTGGTATTACATGAAAACGAAGTAGTGCACGGGGAAGAAATGTTCAAGTTTCAAAATCGAAAAACGAAAAATGCTGTAGCTCAAAAAGTTGCAGAAGCTTGTGCTTTTAAAACCCCTTACAAGGTGAGAAAGAAAACAAAAAGTAAGATTGCTAGCATGCTCAAAGAGGATAGTGAAAGTGAATATGAAATATCATCTGAATCTACTGATAGCGATATTACTGAAAATGAAAGTTCGAGTTCAGATAGTGATGAAAAACTAACGAAACATAGATTTAAAGATACCAAGTTACCGTCTTCTCAGTCAAGAAGTAGAGATTATCGTATACAGACAGATGAGTATTTTGAAAAGGCTTCTTCAAAGAAAAGTGTTACGTCCAATAATACTTTGGAAAAATTAGAGACTCCTCGACTACCTCAATACCAATTACAAAAGTTACTAAATAATTTAAAATTAACCGAATCTCATAAGAAAGCTATATTGAAGTTGGATATAGTCAACGAAAGTAGTTTTAAAAAATGGTTATTGTTATTAAATGAAAATTTTAACATACTGCTTTATGGTTTAGGTTCCAAACGACATATTCTGCACAAATTTCAAAAGATTTATTTAAAAGATGATCCAGTTATTGTTATTAATGGATATTTTCCTAATCTCGTTATAAAGGATATTTTAGATGCCATTGTAGGATTATTAGAATTAAATGAAAATCCGGGCAATTCTGTAGAAGCTTGTGAACTTATTGTTCAAAAAATGGAATTCATTGATACACATCTTTATTTATTAATTAATAATATTGAAGGAGAAACTTTACGATGTGGGAAATCACAAAATATCCTTGCACGTTTGGCATCTATAAGAAATATTCATATCGTTGCAACCATAGACCATATCAATGCTCCATTAATATGGGACCATAAAAAATTAAGTAATTTTAATTTTATTTGGTGGGATTCAACAACATTCACTCCATATACAGAGGAAACATCTTTTGAACAGTTCATGATGATGAAACAAAGTAGTACTTTGGCTATTTCATCATTAAGAAATGTATTTGCTTCTCTTACATCAAATTCTAAAGATATTTATTTATTAATCGTAAAGTATCAATTGGATACTTCTAAAAATCAATATTATGAAGGAATGCCTTTTAAAGAATTGTATATGACTTGCAGAGAGTCGTTTATCGTGAGCTCAGATTTAGCCTTACGAGCTCAGTTGACTGAATTTGTCGATCATAAGATGCTGAAAATTAAGAGATCCGTTGATGGTACAGAGCATTTGTTAATACCATTGGCTAATGCATTATTACAAAAGTTTTTGGATGAAAATTAATTTTTTTTAAACAATTTGTGATCCCAGTTGTATTTTCCTAAATTATTTTTAAATAAAGCATTTTAAAACATGTAATCCAAAATTTAATAAATAACTACGACACTTCTTCTAAAACAGCCTCATTTGGGTAAATGGTATATGATCCAATTCTTTTGCTTTAATTCCTTCGAAATATAAATGATAATATCACTATATGGACCACAGATTTGATTTGGACACAAGAAAGTTAGGATTATATACGATTTACTCAACCCAAAACAGATGGTCTACTAATTAATCTTGATGCCAGTACCAATTAATTCAAATAAAAAGAAACACCACTGATCTAAATGTTTAATATGCACATAGTAATCTACACCGATCTGTAGGTATTTTTATAATTTAATTTTTTGCGGTCGCAGTGAGACAACAGTCTCCTATTTAACGTAAATACAGGTTCAAAAAAAAAGTATATTATTATCAGACCATAGCCCAATTTTAATTTAATTTTTCTTCAGTTAATTTTAGTGATGAAACAAAAAAGCAATAAACACATTTACACATAATAATGAGGTTTCTTAATAGTAATACCAAACTCTGCCAAGGCTGGAGTCAAATCTTCCATGGTTAAACAATATCTTCTGTCCTTTGTTCCTTGTTTACTCTAAAATATAATGATAATAATACCAGCAGTACAAAAATGACAAAATTTTAAAATATGACTTACTTTAGAACTTCCATGACTTGAGGAATTGGTAGATCGCATTTTACAATGCTGTAAGGCATCATTAGCAATATCAGATATAAATTTTTGAGCTGCAATTGAGATCAATCTTACAAGTCGAGGATCTTTAGGTTCTAACCCTGCAGTTCGTAAATAGTATCCAGTTACTGCGTCTGGAATCTGTTACAATACAATTAAACTTAAAAACAAAAAAAATAATTAAACTGAAAAACTTACTGTGGGTGTATAATCCTCTAATTGTAAAAGGAAATCGTTTAATGGTTGTCCAAGAGTCATATTACTGTCTTCAATCATATTTTCGTCTTGATTCATGTTGAGAACTTAATAATTAAACGTTAGTTACGAAAATATACTATCAGTATTACAATGTTTTTATAATAATCAAATGACAAATACAAATATCATTTGTGTTTTGATGTCTGATGTGAAAATCGTGTCTAATTTTTGCCTTTTTCATACATGTATTTGGCCATAGTTTGGCCCTTTTCTTAATATAACAGTCAGTTCGTTGCTGAGTTCATAGCGAATATTTTGACATGTTAATTTTATTTATTTTTTAGTAGTTAATTAAAATTCAAACAATACAGTATTTTTTTAATAATGGCAATGATTAAGCTATTTTGATACCTTGCTAATTAATTCATTGTGCGTTAAATTAGGTAGTTTATAGTTACATGTGGAGTGTATATTTTAATAAATGAGAATATTTTCTCATTTTTAATTATGAAAAATCTAGTCGTTTTATTTATTTTTTGTGTAGTTAATATACTTGCTTATAAACCAGTAATTTTACTTCATGGAATACTCACTGGTGCGGAGAGTATGGAATTGATCAAAAATAGAATTGAAGAGGTAATTATCCGAATTTTGGAGTTGCTGTTTTTAATTGTACCACATACTTTATTACAGAAACATCCAGGTACTATCGTTTACAATCTGGAACAGTTTGGAGGTTGGTCTAGTCTTGATAATATGTGGTATCAAGTGAAACAGTTATCTCAAAATATATCGAATATAACAATGAAACATCCTGAGGGTATTAACTTTTTAGGTAGGTACTTCATTTGTAACTTTTTACTAATTGTTATTTGATTATTATTCGTTTAAGGATATTCTCAGGGAGCTCTCTTAGGGAGAACAATTTTACAAGCTAACCCAGATTTTAATATACATAGATACATATCTCTTAGTGGGCCTCAGGCAGGACAATACGGAAGTAAGATAGAAAATATGTTCTAAAATTCCCATGCTTCTACTTTGATTTTTTCAGCCCAGTTTCTTCATTTATATTTCCCAGGTTTAGCATTAGAAACAGCTTTTGAATTATTTTATTCTAGAGTTGGTCAGCACACATCTGTGGGTAACTATTGGAATGATCCTTATCACAATAAGTTATACAATGAATATTCACAGTATTTGCCATATGTCAACAATGAAATAAAATCTAATAGAAGTGAGCAGTTTAAGACTGCATTAACTAAGTTAAAATTGCTTGTTCTCATTGGAGGACCGGATGATAATGTGATAACTCCATGGCAGTCTAGGTAAGTTTATTTTTGTTTATCAACAACACACTAAAACATAATAGATTGGAAGATTTCAACCAAGTCTTTCTTTTTTATGACTCTGAAAGATATATTAGAGAGAAGTAAATATAGTGAAAATTAGGATATGCTCACTGGTATATTTTTGGGAAAATCGAATTTTCTTTACTGCGATTTCAAAAAATAATAGGAAAGTATCGATTTCATTAATAAAATTTTTTTGGCATAAGGGGTGAGCGGTCTATGAGCTGGTCATATTTTTTTATAACAGTTTTATAAATGTGATGTTAACTTCAGTTTTATAATGAACTAAAGAAGAAACGTCCTTTTGAAACACGGGTGGTGATAATGGTCATATCATTGTCAATGATTTTCCCGTTAGAGAATTATTTTAAGTTCTTAAATGTATAGTAAACATGCGTTTTACAGCCAAATTTCAAATAATTGACTGCATTAACGTAGATTTCGTCTACATAGTGGCAGTACAAGCCATGTTTCTTTAGAGTTTATTTAGCATTTTTGCTCATAGGGTATAAAAAATATTTTGTCTCGATATCGTAATAAAATGAATATTATTTTACATTAAAATTTCATATTGTAATAATTAAAATAATTGCTTAACAAATCATAAACTTGAGATAATGATTTTAATGAGTTATTTGAAATTAAAAAATAATTAAGTCATTATTGAAATACATTATCATTATGATTTTCTAAATTAATATAAGAGTTTAAAAAAAATATCGCATTTATCTTATGAATTTTGTCTTTTCATATAACTAAAACTTATTTTTTTTACAAAATACTTTCGAGTTAATAAATTTAGGAAGAAGGAACTATAATTATATATATTTTTTTGGGAATTAGTTTGATTATATATTTTTTGAAATAATTACTTGCCGTTTTAATTAAAAAAATATATACATAATCTTGAACAGTTCGTTTTCATCTTAATTCGCTGTGATCCTCTCCTTGCCTTGCTCTTAGATTCATCTTTTGACTTAGTCTGGTTCGTGATGATTCTGTGTGGCCCATTCCAGTTTTCTATCAATTGACCAAGTATTTAAAAATCCTCAATACTGTACAATATTAATATTATCAATAGTCTTAAGAAAGGAAACCATCAAGAGTGTTTATAAAAAGTAATATTTTTTTTGTCTATGTCTACAGTCATTTTGGATTCTATGATAAGAATGGAACCGTAGTGGAGCTGATGGATCGTGATATTTACCAACAGGATACCATTGGTTTGAAGGTACTGAATGAAAAGAAGAAGTTAAAAATAATTTCTGTACCTGGTATTAACCATTTTATGTGGCATATTGACGTTTCAGTATGTGATAATTATATTTTACCATATTTAGATTAATCTTTTTTAAACGAATGATGCAGCTGATTTTATTTATACCACAGACGTAAAAATAAAAATATAGAAAAAACCCGTAAAGTTTGTGTTTCATTTTACTTAAAAGCAAGTTGTTGGATTGCTGGATGTTATTCAACAATGCAATGTGTTGTAAAAACCTTCGTATTAAATTTTATTACTCTCGTCCTAGATTTCGGGACATTTATCTGAAATATTCATCCCAAAGTAATAAGATGCTCGGAAAATAAACCTCTTCTCTTTGAATCTGTGTTCCTTTATACGTCGTAACTGGAATTGTGATCTTAGTAAAACAATAATAATGCCCGCCAAGGGTAGTAATAGAGAAACGACAATAAATCTGTAGGAGAATGTCTGAGAGTGCGTATATAGCTTGGTAAAACCCAAGAAAGATCCACCTGCTTGTTCACACCATTATAACGACTCAACCTCGGCAACAAGATTTCGCAATTTTTCTTTGGATTTTCTCTAATGTTTTTCTTTACACCTACTTCTTGTGTAAACCATAGTTTAGAAAAATCCGTTTGCTTTACTTTATTGTGGTAAACTTTTTTAGTTAACAATTGTATGATAGAATTTTAATAACACATTAATACTATATAAAAATGGCAAGATATAAAAACTGTGTTAAGAATGTATATTAAGTACATTTCTTTGTTAATTCTACTTTTCGGACATATAGTACACATGTGATGATAATATAGAAAAAATAGATGATAATATACAACTATAATAAAAAAAAAATGATAATAATTGCAGTAAACAAAATATTAATTAAATGAAAAAGATTATCCATCCTCAAATGTGGTGGTTTATGACATAAACGAAAACTCAAAATCAATCCACACATAAAATTTATTTGTTCAAAGAAATACAAAAGGTTGGCAACTAGTTTCGGGATTTGATTCCCATCTTCAGGCCTATAAGTTACAGAAAAGAAAGTTACAACTTAAGTAATATGGTAGATACATTATACAAACCTTTAAAAATTATAAATATTAATGTTCAAAAATATGGATAACATCAGAAATATGAATAGGAGTCTTCCTATACTCCAATGACGTTGTATAGTAGGTACGTTGTTCAAGTAAAAATGGATTTATGTGGATTAAAAACAGAACGAAAACATTATATTCAATGATTCTTAACACAAAGTAACGTTTTTATTAAAAAACAAAACAAATAGTAGCTGGCCAGCTAACGAAACGAAAAGGTAACAAAATTCTAAACAAGTTTACATAGGAGCCAAGAAAATGGCTTCATACTAAAATAGGGTATTATTATATCACAGTGGCGTATATAGGATTTAATTTCGGAGGGGGCCGATTATGTATTTAGAGTTTAGGGATAAATGACGGAGGAGGCACACTGACAAATATTGCTTCAACGCTAAAAGACCTTTGGACTATTTGGACTATCATCATTACTTCACCAGAGAAAAAAAAAACACATTATTAATTACATATTTTCTTACAAGAATAAACGAATATTATACATTTTAAATACTAGGTATACCAACAAATTAATAATTAATAAATAAAAAAAAAATTATAATACAAAATCAAGGTTTCTCGGCACGCTAGCAAACTTATTAAGAACTTCTTCATCGCTTACATACATGTCTCTGTGAATGGATAATAGAGCCAAACCATTTAATCGGGTTTCAGATGTAGTATTTCTCAGATACGTCTTTAATCTTCTTAAGGTTGAAAAACTCCTCTCAACGGTTGCAACAGTAACGGGAAGAACTGCCAACAATTTTAAAAGTGTATAAATATTGGGAAACAAGTTCTTGTCGCATCTTTCTAAAGAGCAGATAGCTGTTTTAGGCAAGTTTACAACTTCTGATTGTTTCCATTTCTCTTTCCACAACATGAATTCGCTCTGCACAATTTCTTTAAAAGCTAAATCTTCAGAATAAAATTTAAAAGCTGAGTCCAGTGAAGAAAACTCACTTTTTAAGCAAATCTCTGGAAGAACGCATTGCAATGAGGAGATTAATTCCTTATGGGTTTCAAAACGTTCATTCAACGCATTGCAAAAATCATCTAGTCACATATACCGCTCTCCGATAGTACTCTTCTTCTGAACTGTAAGGCAGCGTTACAACGGGATTTTTGAAGGCGGCAAGTTCTTGGGACTTCTTCTTTAATATCATTTTCATCTGCAAATTCTTTTATTTGGACATACAGTGTTTTAAAATAATCCTCAACATTTGATCTTTGTTAATAATCGGTGTCGTAACAAATTTTCGGAATTACTCCTCACTCCTCAGCCATAATTTATTATCCATGTCCAAAATAAAATAATATAGTTTTTCATTTGGGAGGGGGCCCGGGCCCCATCGGCCCCCCCATATATACGCCCCTGTTATATCATTAGAACTCAAATGATGAAGAAATAAATATGTTCATCCACTTAGATGTTATCAGTGTAGAGGCAATTAAACAAACGTTTGAGATGAAAATAAGTGGTAGAATAGAGAATCGAAAGATGTTGAGACTATACTCACTCTTCACATATCGAGAAGTGGAGAAAAAAGGAGTGTATATGGAAAGAAATTTCTTCATTAATTCGATGGCCACATGTAAATGGCGGAGTTCATCTAAGACGTGTGTATCCTTGTTACTCATATACCATAGTAAGGTGACAAAAAGGACAGCCACGGACGGTTTGAGATTTAATAAAATCATTTGAAGTTGATTTGGCAGGAACTTAGATCCAAATTCACTAAAATCAGGAACCACGTGAAACACTATGAATAGACTTGAAAAAGTACTAAGAGGAAATGGTCAGATGACAATTATGACAAATAAGCGGAAGCCAAAGGATATCATAGAACAACAAAATCAAAGAACATCAGGAAGACTTTACAAATATTAAATTATCGATCATGAAAATATTAATGGAAGTTAAATTAATACAAAATAATATAATTAAGAGAAAGGTTTATGCTACAGATATTTACAATCAAAGGTTATTAATTAATTATGAAAGTACACCCTGAAATGCAATTTAAAATGGTTGATTTTCATTAAATAAACAAGCAGAAACATTAGGTGTTCATAAAATAGAATGTGAAGTCAAAAAGAAAAAAAAACGTTAAGCAACGGAAAAATAATATACGTAATAAATAATTAGCCATATAGTCATAATAAATTGCTATCAGAGCTATGCTCTTATGGGATGTTTTGGTAAACGGAGTGAACGTAAAAGAAACGGTAGAAAAAAGCGTAACATGGGATATACCTGTTACAGCAGGAGTAAGAAAAAACCGCGTACAATAGTTCATCGCATAGTTGGAATATTATTATATCCACACAAGTACCTACTTAGCTGTACAAGCCCGACAAGTATCTCGTGAAATAAGGTGAAGATGCGCCGTAACAAATTTGAAAGTGGGGGTATGGTGGGCGTACACTAAAAACCATTTGTGTGGTAGAATGTGAGCATCTCTCTATATCTACACTGTTGCCTTGTTTCATTTACTCGCGTTATTTAAATTTAATTGTGTGTATTTGTGTATTCTGTTATTTATTTTTTAGACGAATTTAAATTTATTGATTATTATTTATTAATGAAGTTTTTATTTTTGTTTTTCTTCTACTAGTCACCAACAAAAATCATTTATTTCTTTAAATATCGTACTTACAAATAGCCAATATTACTGTGATCATCAACGTATTGACAACATTGTAAAAATTCTGAAGTCTGGTGAAATCTTATCAAGCGTTAATGTTAAGGTAAATTCCATCCTAGTCTGGCCGAATACTTTCTCTATCTGTGCATTGGAAGCTTCGCCTTGTCACGAGATACTTGTCGGACTGTACGTATAATTATAGTTATATAGAATTAAAATTATATGATATAATCATTTTTAAAATTATGCTATTTATGAAACGTACTGGTGATCGTATTGAACCATGGAAAATAAAATTAAAAAAAACTTTAACTGGGAAAATCATGTAAAATTGTTTTTTCATCATAATTTCATGAAACAATGAAAAATTAAACAATTAAAGAGAATTCTTATAATGCATTTTCCATTCAGAGTAAAAGCTTAGCTTTCCACGACTGCCGAGGGTGTGTTTAACTATGCTGTATTGGAGTAACAAATAATACTAATGAAAACACGCTATTGACTTCAAGCTAAGATAGCTATAAATAAATAAAAAAAAATAGTATATGAAAATAAACCACGCTAACTATCAACTAGAAGATAAATTCTAGAAGAAGTTTTGGTTATACGAGAACTAAACAAGTGTTTATGAATAAAATTCTATAGGAAAAAAATAAATTTATTGTGTGAAAAGCAACGTGTTGTGTTATATTAGGCAGAAATCTAGATTTTACTATAGGTATCTCAGACATAAAAAATGATAATAGCAGGGGGATGAAAACAGATCCACAAATGATGTGTGAACGAGATTATAATAAAATATATGCAAGGAACAGATTGTTGAAGATAATAATTTATCGTTGACGATGATCTGGGGGCTGTTGAAGTTGTAAGTTTTGATGAAATTGTATCTCATTTTATTTTCTCTTCGGGATTTATTGTTTGAAGATATTAATTTATCGTTGACGATGATCTAGGGCTGCTCCAGTTCTAAGTTTTGATGAAATTGTATCTCTCTTTATTTTCTCTTCAGCAGTTATTTTTTTATTTGGGTTGTATTTTTTTTCTATTACGGATAATCTCGTAGGTATAGACCTAAATACAAATGTACCGAGAACTTCTATTGGGGCAGAAGAGACAATTTATTAATTTGGGATTTAAAGGCCTGCAAGTTAGGACGAATGGGGAAGACGTGGGAAGGTAATGAGTTCCACAATCTGGCGACCCTGGGGATGAAGGAACGTTCGAATCGATCCGTTTTCGATGTCGGGCATTGAACAGTATAAGGTTGCATGGAGTTGGCACGTCTCGTTGCTCTGGCTAGTCTGACAAGTGGAGGCATTATAGAGCGGAGTTCTTCTAAACAAAATCCGTTTATGTGTCGGTAAAACAAGTAAAGATCAGCCACTGCTCTTCGGTGTGATAATGAAGCTAGGTATTTGGTGATACTGGTGTCGTTTATTAGTCGAACTGCTCTTCTCTGTATTACATCAAGAACTCCGAGCCTTGACGGAGCCGCCGAACCCCATACATGCGAGCAGTATTCAAGATTAGGCCGTATTTGTGCTTTGTAAAGAGTAGCTAAGTTGGATGGAGCAAAATATTTTAGTACTCTACACAGAAAGCCTAATTTCTTTCCTGCTGCAGTTGCTATGAATGCAATATGTTCGTTCCATAGTAAGTCCTGGGTTATCGTTATACCAACCAGCGTAATGGATTCGCCCGCTACCAGTGTCTGATCGTTGATTGTAATGGATGAGTCGCATGTTTGCCTCTTGTATTCACTTGTTTCAAATTTTCTTGGTCATTCTCTGTTGTTTTCTTTTGGGTCGTAGTTATTCTTTTTTGCACACAATAAATATACTCAGTTGATTAGTGCAGTACTTAAATATTTTTCTATATCGTTTAATTAATACCGATTAGCATAAAATGAAGAGACAAAGGAGACCAAAGAGAGCAACTGTAAATTAAAAGTAAAAAATTCTCAAGATATGAAATGAAAATGTTAGCTAGTTGTTAGGTAAGTAAAATTCGATAGAAAGAAAGAAACGAACAAAAAGCTCTGCTTAATCCATTGAAGTATGTTTGATATCAAATTCAACCAAGTTTCTTTATCTGTTGTAGATGAAGTCTTCTACATATTTCTACGGCTACCTTTTATTCAAAGTTTTCTTCCCTTAGATTATTTGTAAATACTAATATTTCTCATTACCTATTGTAAGTCTTATGTAGCCCTCTTTTTAATCTTCATTATATTAAGCAGATATCCTTCAATTATTCTTAAGATGAGTCCTTATTGCTGATTATGGGACTTTATGGATTATTCTGTAGATAAATGATTTTAAATTAACATAAAATATATAGTTTTACTAAATAGTACTTACATGAATATATTTCTATAAAATCTCTAAACGTGTAAACACTTCTTGAAAACATTTTATTATATTTATCCTTCTAAATATCTTCTCGAGTAGTTAAAGTCCCTATAACCAGACTTCAGTAATCTAGTAAACTCTATCCAGATTCTGCCAGCTGAGCTCCGACTCGATAGTCGCAGGTGGTGAAAGTTGGAGCTTTTATCCGAAGTGCAATCCGCAGTCCGATGCAAGTCCACTTTTACCAAATCACCGACGAGTTTTAATCTTTTCTCCCCGTGGATAATTTGATTTGCTGCCTCTATGTCACGTCCCAACTCAGTTCAGGTTTGATACTTTTAACTTTCTACTACTTTTAGTCCAGTGTTTTAAGACCAAAAATGTATACCACTTATATTAAAAATAACTTGATTATAAATAGGTGAGATATCAAAAATTTATTTTAAAAAAATGTAAAATATTTTTTCTATAATATATCTAAGGTAACAGAGGTTGTTAATTTTATACGTTATTGTTATTTATAATTTTAATTGTATTCCGTATACCTATATTATTATAATTCACATTATAGTTATAGTTAAAAACGACGAAGTGCGCTCGCAATTCCTCTAGACAGTCTAGACCAGTGTTTTTCAACCTTTTTCAAATTGTTTTGAATCATTTATGAAGATATGGGGGTACTCCATCGAAATTTGCTTTATCATACAAAGATAAGGTGATTATTATAAAAGCTTTTTTAAAAAAATTAAACCTCCTTCAAAAAAAATGCACCAAAAAGCCAGAAATAAAATCTTTATTTCTTAAAAAAATTGGAAACAACTAGGCATCTGATTTCGATTTCCTTGAAGTCGGCTCCAATGGTTTATATCTTTGTAAAAGATTTAAGTTATTAACATTCGAAATCTAGATTTAAGAGCTAAGATTAAAATAGAGGGTAATTTGTCTTTGGAGCCGACTTCAAGGAAATCGAAATGAGATGCCTAGTTGTTTCCATTTTTTTTTAAGAAATAAAGATTTTATTTCTGGCTTTTTGGTGCATTTTTTTTTGAAGGAGGTTTAATTTTTTTTAAAAAGCTTTTATTTTATCATTTTTAGTTGCTACTTGATTCATGATGTACTATTTTCAAAACCTTCCAAATACCGTGCAAGAGGTAGGTACTGAGTCCAATCCCATGTACCAATGTGACTTTTTGTAGACAAGTAAATTGTCTAACACCTAGAAACACGAAGCACGTACGCTAAAGGAAAACATCGTAATGAAACGTAGACTTGAATTGTCTGGAATCACCAACACGCTTTGAGCAAGAGAATTGATTAAATGCTCATTCCTTCTTCATGTGACAAGAGGTCTTTGGCTTTAGAGTGGGACAGTAACGGGCTAATTATTATGTTTTTATGTTACACATCATTATTAACATATTAAATTAACTGCAGAACTTATTTTATTGATTTTTGTGGTGTTTCTTGGAATATCTTCCACATTGATGACCAGACCTTAATTAAATTTCTATGGGATCAACGGACACTCTATTCTTTTGAAAGCAAAACGATTTTTTTAAATTGGATTATAAATACTAGAGATATTCGGTAACATAAAAAAACTATGGTCGAATTGAGAACTCCCTCTTGTTTAAAATCGGTTATAGTGGGACAGTAACGCGCCAATTATTATGTTTTTATGTTATACATCATTACTTACATATTAACTTAACTGCCGAGCTTATTCTGTTGATTTTTGCGGTATTTCCTGGAATATCTTTCACATCGATGACCAGACCTTAACCAAATTTCTATGGGACCAATGGGAAACTCTACTCTTTTAAATGCAAAAAGAATTTTTTAAATCGGCTTATAAATACCGGAGATATTCGGTAACATCCATAAAAAAAAAATAAAAAAAAAATATGGTCGAATTGAGAACCCTCGCTCCTTTTTTGAAGTCGGTTAAAAAGGCAAAGTACTGACCAGAGTTATGGAACTTCGCGCTAAACTTTTAGTATATTTACCTACAGCAAGCCAACTCAGATTACTCTGAATTCATTTCTGACCCAGAATTCCTTTTGAAATTAGGTTTTGTTTTTATTTATTTGAGCATTTAGATAACTTGAATAAAAGTCTTCAATGGCTGGATGAAAATGTCATCACAGCAAAAGAAAATTTACATGGCTTCACAAAATAAATTAGGTACCGGATATAAAAATGGTGAAGAAAGAATTGTATCATTACTTTCAGTGAAAGAGACATTGGACACTGGGCAAAGATGGATCTTAAATCCCTTTTTAAATATTGAGGAAAATTTAGAAACTAAGGTCAAAGGGAATCTCCTGGAATTATCTGTCGATGGGATGTTGCACTTGGAATTTAAGTCTGAAAACTTGGATTTGTTTTGGTTAAAAAGAAAAACAGAATACCTAGAATTAATAGCTGAGGCTTTGAAGTGTTTAACTCCATTTGCTACCGTGTACCTACTTGTGCGAGTTGACATTTTCATTAATGGCCCAAATAAAAAGTAAACAAAGAAATCGCTTAAATTTAGAAAATGATTTAATAATCAATGCTGCAAAAACGGATCCACGATGGGAGAAAATGATTCAAGAAAAACATGCGCAACCTTTACGTTAATATGAAAGAGTAGTAGAAGATTTTTTTGTGTATCTGCTTTTGTATGCTTTTGTTAACGTTTTCTTTTAAAAAATTATTAATTTTTACTGAAATACTAAGTTCTCTCGACCTCTCGCGACCTCCTTACAAAGGCTTCGCGAAACATAGGATTATAAACTATATAGGTATATAGGAAAAGATAGCTAGAGAATCAATGTCAATAACAGAAGTGACTACGATAATCGTAAGGAGATGAGATGAATAAGTGTAAGCAAAAGAAAGTTACCTATTAGAAGATTTAAAAGATAGAAATCCCTAGAAAATCTGGTTAAATAATAAAAATAGCCTTAGCTGTAGAAACCATTTTTGTAACGAAATCTGGAAATGTTCGTACAATGTTACCACTAAATTATTTGTATAAGAAATCTAAGGTTTTTGAACAAGAGAGATATTTTTCCCAAAACAATTAGTCTGAGTTAAACGAGAAAATCTTTGAAACAGATGTTCGGTGAATCGTTTTTTTTTGTTATTAAAACCATTATCTACGATTCCTTTCATTACGACACCACTAATTACCGAGTCATTTTTGAAGCCCGTATCTTTCGTGATAATTTTAATTAAAACCAATGTGAGTGATTAAACAAAATAAGAGATTTGACGTATCAAAGTAGACTCAAATGAAACTTAATTAATTAATGTACAAATCAAGAGAAAACAGTAAATTAAAAAAATGTTCATTTAGTGCGTTTTGTACGAACATGTGGGTCTCTGTTTAACTATTTTATAACACATCCAAAAAAAAAATCTTATTTATAGTTGGATGAAATGAGGGCTGTTTTATATTCAGTAAATCAATTGATTGCATAAATATATAAAATAATTTTGAGAGCCACTTTATAGTGTAAAAGTATCACACCAATTACCACCGATTTGTTGATGTCTGATATTCATTCATTTCATTCATTAAGATATAACACAAGTGCCAATTTCTAAGCTGATATCTATGAATCACTAGCGTTTTTCATTGTGAGATGATGTCATTGGGATGATCCTTCATCTGTCGTCGGGTCAGAAGATCGTGCGAATATCATGAGGATTTACATTTATGATATAATTGACCATTAACTGGTTATCTCAATTAATAAAGTTATAGAAACAGAGTGTCACACATTAATTGTTGTATATGTTGATCACGAATGGTTTTTGTGATTTATTAATTCTATAGGATTTGAAAAATATTTAATTTTAATTAGAAAATAGTATATTGTAATACAAGTGTTACAATGACAGAGGTTTCGTAGTACGAGTTCAGTACTACAAACCGTCATTGTAACTCGAGTGATACATACTATTTTTTATAATGAACTTTTAAAAGTATAAAAAAAAGTAAAATGAGTGTTTTTCGAAATATTTATTTATGTTGGCAATCTTGACAGTTTTGACACTTGTCAGTTTTAATGATTTTAAATTAGAATTTTTGTCAAATTTGTATAAAATATTCCGAATTTAGCAATAACGCTGATAATGTAGTTAATAATTTACTACAACATACTTCTTGATTTACTACCTGAACTCTTTCGTTGAAAATCAGTGCAGTGCAACCAATTGTGTAAAACAAAAAGTTACCAAAAACAGTGTTACAATGAATCTATTTCGATACTGTTTTTAGTGTCGAAATAGAAACTTTGTGAACGTGAATTATAAAAAATATATTATATATTATATTGGATTCAATAGTTCACAAACAAGTTTAGGTATACATTTTTTTAATTTTGATTCTAATGTTGTCAAATTGTCATGTGGAAAAATTGTATTTTCTACTACCAGCGCAGACTTAAATTTTACAGACGATTTTTGCGTAATTATTGCAAAACTATAAATAATAACAATAGAAGTTTGCACCAATTGTATTAAAAGATTAATCTCTTATAATACAAATAGCACTACGAATAAAAATTAGAATCAGTATTTAAAAATGGATCTAGAGAAGGAAAATAAGCGGTTTGTTCAAAGTGTACAGTTACTACCTACTACTGATATTACTAATCGGTACAACAAAATTTGATTCCTACCAACCATATATACCTAAGCTCTATATACGCTTACTGAGTGAAAAACCAAACAAAGATAACATAAATATTCACTTAGCATTTGTCGATTACAAGAAAGTGGAACATTGGACAATTATGCATTCCTTAGATAACGCCAGGATAGACTCAAGATACAGGTACAGGACCCCTCGAGTCTATATACGAAACATCAGTAATGATAGTTAAATAAAAGTAAAAAAGGATAAAGACAAGGTGATACTATCTCACCAAAAATTATTTACGCTGGCGTTAGAACACGTGTCCAAAAGACTAAATTGGGAAGGAAAAGGAATCAGAATTGACGGCGAATATTATCATCATCTACGCTTTGCAGACGATGTGGTTCTAATAAGCGAAGACCCTTTAGAACTGAAGTCTATGATCGAACAAAAAAAAAATAGGACTAGAGATTAGCATCACAAAAATTCCAATCGGCGGGAAAGAGATTGAGAAGGTAGACGAATATACATACCCATACCTACCTACGTAGGGCATCAACTCAAAATTTATAAAAAAAAAAATCAAAAAGCAGAAATACTGCACAGAATAGGTCAGAAAAAACTACAATTTATACTTAAGAACATAAATGTCCCTATGAACCTAAAAAGAAAAGTGTACGATAGCTGCGTACTTCCAATAAACACTTACCTATGTGTTGGAAACAACGACCCTTACAAAAAACAGTCTACATTGCCTGCAATGGACGCAACGAGCTATGGAGAGACAAATGTTGGTGTCAGTTTCAGAGATCACATAAGAAACGAAGAGATTAAGAGAAGGAGTTGAATAACAGACATAACCGAGGGAATAGCTAAATTGAAGTGGCAATGGGCAGGGCAGGTGACCAGGATGGATAGTAGTAGATGGAAATCTAGAGTATTGAGGTGGAGGCACTTGGAAAACAAAAGAAAGCTGAGTGAGCTAATGAAGAGATGGGCCAATGACATCAAAACCTCAGCGGGAAGAAACTGGACACAAAAAGCACAGGATAGAGATATCTGGAAAAACCTTGAAGAGGCCTATCTCCAGCAGTGGAGAAACTACGGTTTATAAAGAATACAACAAAAATGAAAATATTTTTAGACAAAATGAAATTAATAATCCTGCAATATCTTAAAAAGAAAATTTTCAACTTGCTTAATATAGGTTATTGAAGAATAGGGAAGATTCGCATGTTTTATCAAACTTGTATTAAGTATACAAATTAATAACATTTTTTAGGGACTGTCTTAAACCAAGATCGCTTTCGTATTTTACATCTTCTTTATGTTTAGACGTTATGGTTAAATTGGAATAATAGAAGGTTGGTTTCATTCGTCTTTTTCAATATTGATGTATTAGGCGGGGAAACGAAGCATTAACCTAGTAATTTTGTGCAGCAAGATGAGTTGTTATGCAACTTTTTGCATTCGATTCGAGAGAGTGTCAGGAAATTTTTTGAACTAAATTGATCTCCGAGAGATGAAAATTGAATTTTGTGGATAAGAAAAATGCATTTTCAACGTGCATCTCGAAGAGATGAATATAAAAAATTTGGAACTTCGATACTATCGAGGGAACTGAGTTCTATTTTTATATTCAGGGTTCGCTGAACACGAATTTCATGACGGTAATGATCTCCGAGTTACCTACCTGGTGCCCAGGGTGTCAGTCGTCTATGGAATTTTGTTGGGTATTTATTTATTTATTATGGTACCTAAATATTTATATTAAAGAGTGCTTTTATAATAGATACAGTACTTTTATTAAATTACCTCCCAATTTATTAAATAAAAATATATACGACCCTACAAAGTTTCATTATCCATGAAAAATGCTAGCAGCACATGTAATATTCACGTGTATAAATAATACATAAATATATATAGAAACTCTTCTTTTCAATTCCCATGAAATCTCTAAACCGGGCTGGAGAGAACGAAGTTTGATACACATTCAGTGTAACGGGAATAGAAATGTAATCTCGTGTCATCCAGGGCGATAGATGACTGCGCCATCTGTTTTTACTAGGAAAATTTCACACGAAGTTACGTGAAGTGTAGTTATGGGACAAACTACCCTCGTTCTGCGTATCGACAATGACTACAATTTTCTATTTTAAGCACAAAAAGAAAAAGTAATCCTTAAATTGGGATTTAGTGGAAAAAATTAATATAGTCCATTTCATCGTTTTTGGCCGATTTGATATTAGAAACCACTGAAATAAGATTAAACTGTCATCCAAGTTACCAATGGTGGAGATTTTTTTTTTCAAAATTTTTTCTAAAACTATCAGTGTGGTTTGACATCTACACAACTATGACATTAATAATTATTAAATTCAACCCTTCAAAAACGAGCCGTACATGACGGTTACTAGGAATGTGAATTAAGTCAAGACTTCCGTAGGTATTAAATACTTTTTATCTACCGGTGAAACAAGATGCAGTTACGTAAGTGTTGTATTAAAAAAAAACGTCCTCATTTAAATTTCTAACTTGCCTGTATCTGAGAGAGATGTAACTCTAAATTTACTTCGAGTATGAATTCTGTCATCGGCCAAATGGACTATAGCAATTATTCAATACACCTGTTTTTTATAAGTAACACAAATTTTTCTATTTTCTAGTTTAGTGAATACGAACATTCTGTTTCGTGTAATTATTTCTTCTTAAAATCAGACCAATTGAGATTTCCGTCGATCTGGAGAGGTGAAGTATATTCTCTTCTAGAAAGCGTAGGTATATTCTTGTAAAAAATGATCTCAACTGAAGTTTTTTAGGGTTATAGAGATGTCTGAATGTTTAAAACCGTTAAAAACCGATATAAAGCTTTGCTTTGTATGAGTCTATTCTTATAATGATGGTTAAAACAAGAAATATTATAATAGCCTATTCAAAAAGCAGTAAAACCTAGATTTAACGACTTATGTAGTAATTTGTTGATTACCATATCCGAGTAAACGTGTAAGCCGAGTATATTGAAATCTCAACCGAGACCGCAATGATATAATGACTTTGTTTTACTACAGACAGAAAAGATGACGTCACTAATAAAATAGCAGTGTTTGACAATAGGACAGGCGCCATTTCAATTGACGACCGTTTGTTTTATTTCCAGTGCCTGTTTCTCGTCTATATTTATTACTTGATTTATTGTGCAGGAGTTTAATTGAAATTAATACTTCCTGTCCACAGGAACTACACAATCATCGAAAGAAGCCTTTGATTGCTACAAAATTGACCGTTTTGTAAGAGTGGTACATTTATTTCAGTTTTATACGTCTGGAGATTGACTTTTATCTTTTTTGTCACGCAAACGCAGATTGGGTTGTTTCATGCTTGTCTTTTTACTTCCTTTAATGAATAATATTAAATATTCAACAACAAGATAAGTAGTTCACTTCCTTTTATATAACGTATTGTGTACAAAGGATATCCGATTTTCGGAGTGAAAAATTGGTTTAAATCCTGGCAACTTCTATTTTATAGCAATTCTGTCAACTTTTTATATTATAGCAATTTTGTAATGGTTTAATTTTAAATAGATTATTATTATATAAATACAAATAATAACAAATACAACTCTGTTCCATATCATAGAAAAATGATCGAAAAATATGATCGAAAATCAGACACGGCAAGAGGATGAAAACTTTCATAAAACCAACCAAATCTTTGCCAACAGAAAATTTTACTTTCCAGAACTAAGGTTTTAAACTCTTAGTTAGTAAATCTTTATGGCAAAAAGCACAAGAAATGTAGCAAATAACTGAAGCATTACCACTTTTTTACCATATATAAGACGCACTCTTTTTGCATGTGTTAGTATTATTATCCGAACGTAACATTACAATTTATAAATATATAAATAGCAATCATACTTGACGCTTTATAAGCTAATTAACACCCTTAGATGATTCTATCGATAAACTACTTAAAAAGCTTACCCGAGAATAGTGAAGTATGTATGTATGAGCGAAATAAGGGGTGACAGATACACCTGCGACACATAAGATCTATTGTGTCTCTCTTTTCCAACTATAATTCTGATGTTTCCTCAGACTTATAGCAGCTCTTCTAGTCCTACCTTTCTTAGAAAGCTTGGGACTTTGTTGAGCTTCAAGCTAGATAGATTTTTATCGTCTATTTCGTATGACCCTAGGCATATGATCCTAGAATTACGTAATGCAATTCACTCTGAGAGTATGTTTATTAAGGTTTTATCCTCTACCTCACAGAATCTGCACTTTGTTTCTTTTACCAATCCTAGTTTCTTCATGTGTTTGCTTGATTGGCAGTGCCCGGTAAATATTCCCGTTATGATAAGGGGATTCTTTTTACTGAGGTTTAGACAGCTGATAGATCTCGTTTGGTTATAGTTTTCTAGGAGCGTCCTCGGTTGTCTTAGTCTTTTTAAATTGTCCCAGTACCTACTTAGATTTTTCTCCATCCACTCCTTTCCTTAGTTTTTCTAAGACTGTACTGTTGACTCCACAAGATGATTCTGGTTCCAAGTACGGGGTTTCAGCTCCTTTTTTTGCTAGCTTATCTGCTGTTTCGTTTCCTCCTATTCCTATGTGTCCTAGAATCCATAAGGGAGCAACAGTTTTATTTTGTCATAGTTCATTTAGTTTGCCTAAGTATTCCCAGACCATCTTTGAACTGATTGTATGTGAGTTCAGAGCTTTGATGGCTGCATGACTATCTAAATGATTACAAACTTTTGTCTACAATAGATCCTTTAGGTATATATTAAATTCTTTTTTCTGATTTTCGCTTGAAAAATGCTTGGTTGTGCACACAGTATTTGGCAGTCCAAAAACCCCAGTTCCTGTTCCTTTATCTGTCTTTGAGCCATCAGTATACCATTTTATGGCATTTTGATTCAGCCCCAATATGACATCTTTGTCCCATTCAGATTTACTATTCGGTTTTGTGGTGAATTTTCTCACAAAGTTAAATTTCTTTGGCATGTCATCTTGGGGCACCCAAGTTTGATCAAATCGAGGTCTTTTCTTGATTGTTCCGTCTTTGACCATTCCATATGTTGTTTTCTTCTTTATACTTTATACTTGATTGTGTACCTAGTGGCGTGAGATTTAGGATTACTTCCTAAAACAGGACGTAAGAAAAATTCAACCAAACCTGTAAAAAAAGACAACTGCATTCATTTAAAAAAATCGAACTAAATAATGTTTTAGATGGCGTAGTTTTTGAAAGGAATTGTAACAATAGTTGCGACGATAATAATACGGAAGGTGAATAAAAGATTTGATCCGTAAATAACAGCAAAATATGTTTTCTTAAAATCATCGTATAAATAATAAATTTATAGTCAAAAAAATAAGGTTTACAAAACTCAAGAATATTTGATAGAAAATATTCCTTATCTTTCTAAAAAAAAGGATATGAAACACATACAGAGACAAAGTAAAGAAAAGAAAACAATATGCAAACAGCAATTAACTAAAATACAAAAATGTTTACAATAAGGATCGATTTAATCACAAAGAACTAATTAAAGAAAAATGAAAGTAAGACTTGAAAAATGGCAATACCTAAAGAGTATGGATGCTATAAAGAGATACTCTGTATTTGTATCTGAAAACAAAAAGTATTATTAACAAATATTCTTGTGTTATTATATTAAATTTCAAAACTACTTTATTTTTAAAAAAGGGTTAAACAGACTCCCGCGTCACCCCTTACCTGAGCCCAGTAGGGTGCTAATAAAAGAGCAATAAAAGAGACCTTTTCGCCTACCCTCACCGCATGTGGTTGTATGAATTCACGATCTTACAATCTATTGTTTATATTTAACAAATATATGTGTTTAATTTTTTATAAATAAAAATAAATAAATATCAGAAACGTAAAGATATTTTTTTTCTGATTTCAACCATATATAATACTTACGCAAAATTTTATAGTTTGCAGTTATGTCACCAAAATATTCTAAATTACACTGAGAAACAAACAAGAGATAATCTCATAATGTGGTACAAAAATACCCAATGATTATTAAATTTAAATCCAAAACAGCAAGGGATAATCTCATAATAATGTTTTGAAAATAATATATAAGTAATAGAATACCTTAATACTACAAAAATGCTTAATTATCAAATTTAAATCCAAAACAGCAAGGGATAATCTCATAATGAGGTGTTGAAAATAGATAAACTTTAACAATTCCAATAACAATCAGATTGAAAGAGATTTACCCTAATTAAAATGCTATTGCATTACAAAACATCCTGTTTTTTTAATATCAATTTGTATTGTTCGGTTATAACAAAAAATATATAAAATGTTAGCCATTATTCACAAACAATTATTTGTGTCTTGTTTTACGCACGGTATACATCATCCTATTGATTGTTCGGTAGTGATAAAAAATATATGTGTTTGTGTATGATGGAATTCCTCCGCAGTTCTACAGCTTTTAAGAATCACATAAAGGAATTGGGTTTGGTAAATTTTTTGATAGTACATGGATTAGTTTCACGTTCCAGGACATGTGTGTGTGGGAATAGAATCCAACTTGGCCAACAAAAAAGGCAAGGAAGAGAACCAAGTTATCGGTGTCGCAGACGGAACTGTTGTACTGAAACGTCCTGTAGGACAAATTCATTTCTAGATTTTTCGACACTTCCTATAGTTCAGCTGCTGATTATTTTAGTACTGTGGATTAATGAGTATCCAGTCACAGTAATAGCAGCGGAAACTGGAGTTTCCACGAAATCTGTGAGTCGCTGCCTTGAACATTTCAGAAACCTTCTTTTTCACTGGATGCTGGAAATCGATGAGCAAATAGGCGGTCCTGGACACATAGTGGAAATTGATGAAAGTGCTTACGGAAAACGAAAGTATCATCGCGGACGTCTGCAAAGGACACGGTGGGTGATTGGAGGAATAGACCGACAAACAAAGAGAATTTTTCTTACGTTTGTGCCTAACAGAAATGCTATTACATTACAGCGTGTTATTCAGGAAAATGTTTTGCCTGGATCCATTGTAATGACTGACTCGTGGAGAGGATATACTGGTTTAAACCACCTTGGATACCATCACTATCAAGTCAATCACCAACGAAATTTTGTGGTTTCAAACAATCGACTTATTCACACCCAAAATATCGAAACTAAATGGTCTGTCATTAAGAGGAATCTTCGTCGACGATTGGGAAGGATGTGCACAACTAGATTTGAAACATATTTGGTGGAGTATGTTTGGCGTAGTCGATGCACCACACATGAAGAGCAATGGACGGATATTACCAATGCGATACAACATTTTCACCCACTGATGAACTAATCACTTTTTTACATTGACAAGTAAGTACTACTATTACATACATTTGCCAGAGGTATTTTTTTGCATGTTGGTGAGGGGTATATTTATTACTATTAATATTTAGATATGCATTTTTGGGGTATTTAAGGTTCTTTTCTATTTTGATTTCTTTTTGCATGTTGGTGATGGGTATATTTATGACTATTAATAGTATTAATATTAATTGACAAGTCCTGTTAGATACAGGCGCTAAAGGTATTTTATGTTATATTGGGTGTTGTTTGTTTCTCAGTGTAATTTAGAATATTTTGGTGTCATATCTGTAAACTACAAAATTTTGCGTAAGTATTATATATGGTTGAAATCAGAAAAAAAATATCTTTACGTATCTGATATTTATTTATTTTTATTTATAAAAAATTAAACACATATTTGTTAAATATAAACAATAGATTGTAAAATCGTGAATTCATACAACCACATGCGGTGAGGGTAGGCGAAAAGGTCTCTTTTATTGCTCTTTTATTAGCACCCTACTGGGCTCAGGTAAGGGGTGACGCGGGAGTCTGTTTAACCTAAAAAAGTATTTGCTAGTTTTGATATAATTTCCAAAATGTTAATTTCACGAGATCAACATAATCTATGTTTATATTCGAAACGTAACTCATAAATATCTATTGTGAGGCTAATCAAATAAAAGAGGTTGACATATTGTCACATGGATCTGTATGATTCCATAATAGTAATTAGTTAGTAATTACAGACATTGTTGTGTTATTCGTATAAACAGTCGGGATAATAATGGGGAGAAACGCTAGATCATTGCTTTGAAATGGTTGTCGATCACCGCCCAAAATCCTCTCACATCTGTTACTTTTCTCATCTAAACTTCTGAACTCTTAATTTTATACGGTTTGTGATATATTAGGTACTATAGTGGGAGTGAATACTTTTTGTATTATTTTGGATTATTCAATAATTTATATGAAGATTGTAAAAAATATGTATATGCAATGTAGATATTTTAGGTACGATACCAGTACGAAGTTAACAGTTAAATAAAATAATAGATACTAGATAGTACTGTACCTACATAAAGAAATGAATGTAACAATTTTTAGTTATCTATAAAACAAGCTTTCCTCCTAAAATTGTACTGCTAATGAAGTTCTACATAAATTAATTTGTATGATATATCAGTTCAGTTCTATCTTATTTAGGTATCTAATGGTGTTGGAAATGTTTCTGTTTGCTTTCTGTATTTATTATAGTATTTAATTTTGTTCTTCCTGTTCATGTGCTTCATATTTTTTGAAGCCATTATTTCTTTTCTCAGGTAACCAAATAAATTTTTATTGAGAAACAAGGAGACACAATTTATTGGTCTAACATATTACCATCACACTCAGTGACCTTTTGCAAACGTAGAACCAATTTTTTGTATGCGGGTATTGTAGCACTCTCTGGATTTGGAGTCAAAAAAATTGGCGCACCAGTTATGAACTGTCTATGCCTCATACATTTGTTAAGGGAGGTAATAATCACTTGGTGAAATGTCGGGAGAATATGGAAGATGCGGTAACGTTTCTCAGACGAATTCAGAAATTTCTTCTCGGTCACTCTTGCGGTATGAAGTTTAGCGTTATCCTGCAAGAATATCATATTCTTCCTCTTCCGATTGATCAACGAAGGCTGTTCTGGATGAGCGTTGTCTTCTAATAGTTTCGATAGAAAAACTCACATCCGTAGTTGGCAAAAGTTGCCTTTTAAGATCTCGATGAGATGTTGTGTGATTTCTTCTTCTTATTTAAGCTAAAAAGCGATCTGCTATTCTGTAATTGTAATTACTCTTTCACGGCTTCTCCTCTGTCTGTTCTTAAACAACCCCTTGTGTAAACCTATCTGCCTTTGTAACATGCCTTGTTCTGCCAGAGAATAATTCTTCCCTTTTGGACTGCTGATAGCCCAACGTGTGGCATTCTTGTTTAAATTTTAATTTAATTTAAACGATAAAATTCAATACTTAGGTACTCTTTAATTTTGTGCTTGCTTAAAAATCAGCGAATTTTCACACCCTATTTTACTCTTTTGTTTTGCAAGGGTGCTTGCTCCAAAATCAGCAGATTTTCAAAGACGTTTTCAACTCCTATTTAACCACGTGAGGGTAGAATATCAAAAAATGTATTCTTAGTGGGTGCTACGTCGTAAAAGGTAGGTATTCATTTTTAGCTTCAGTAGCTTAGGCTAGCGAAGATCGTTTAGTCAGTGAGGATATGGTTGTTTTTAACCATATGCGGTGTCAATGAATAGCAAATTAAGAAAAGTTTATAATTAAAATTTCCAACTTCTGATACAAGTTTTACACTTACCTATTCGTCGAAAGTATAAGCTAAATAGAAATAAAAAACTTCTAATAAAATTGTATTAATGTAGAAAAGTTTTCGTTGAATTACACGGTATAAAACTTCTAGCTTCAACAAAACGTGAAAACCTTTTACATATCATCCCCTTTTTCGGTATTTACCTTAGCTCCGTATTTTGGTTTCTTTACATGTTGAATTCAAATTAAGCAGTGTTTTAAAGTTTTTTTATTTTCTTAAATGTAAATCTACATAAAATCGTTTGATGTCTGCCAGATGGCTTACAGTAGGCTGCTTCGGTTCCGAATACATAACCTAAAAGAGGAAAATAAGCCCGCGGCTATGCATTTACATCATTAAAGGGGTTGTAATGGATGGGGTGGAGTCGAGATATTCCATCTAAGTTTTGTCTTTGTGCTTTAAAAATATTTATATTTCGGTTAACTCTAAAGCTGCTTAGGAACTATTGTGTGGTTGAGTTGTGGGCGTTTTAAATGAACTTTCAACCCTTCTGGCAAGTTTTTGTTGTTTGTATAATGATTTTAAAACAGAATGTATACAATCCCCTGTATTAGCATTTTTAGACACATAATAATAATATTATTTTCTACTTCAACACCGTTGCTCAGTGAATTCTTAAAGCTCTGCTTATTTTTAAGAGTTTTCCAAAAAGAAAGTACCTAAGAACATAATTCACTATAACCAAAATAAAATATCAGGTACCTACAACTAATTTTGAATTTAAAAAATCACCCTTTCTCTCTACATTGTAAAATCTGGTAAGTTGTAATAACATAATACTAAGAAAAATGAATAAATAATACAGATAATGGATGGGGGTATAGCGCAGCAAGCCTTAGGTACAGAGCCCGAAACAAACACCATGCAAACTGTCAAATAGCTCGGTTTGATTGGTCTTTAGTTGGCGCTTGAACCACAAAATTTTATCAGATGTTTGTGTATTATAAACAAAAATATTAAAACTATTGTTTCTCTTAAAATTTTCAGTTGAATTGAACAACGATCCTTTTTAAAACTTACTTATGTACTTCGGTGTATTACAGTTTATTATATCGTAAATCAGTTCCCTTCCGGATTTCTTAATTAAAAAGCACAAGGTCATTGATTTAAAGGTAAGATACCGTCAGTTTGTCATTAATTTTTAAAGAGCCGGTGGGGCATAGGTAGTATAACACTTGGAGCAAAGTGGATTTTAGAAAATGTAAATAATATATTTTTTATCCTTGAAAACGACGACCGATCTGATTGTCGAAAGCTCAGAAAGGAAAATTATTTTAATTTTTGTTAGGCATTTTCAGTTTTTAAAAAACTACATTGACAAATTTGACATACCTATCCATCAAGATAATTAAGCAAGGGTCATTTTCCACATATTGATTTAGGTATTATTTTAGTGGTATAATTTCTCCAATAAAAGAAGTAAATACTCGTATATACAGTTGATGCCACAAAGAAGTTATCGACAATATTTAAATATTAATATATTTATTTTAAACTTTTTTAGCCAGTATGGTCCTCCCATACAAGAGAAAGACTGAATAGCAGGAAAGCAGCAAATATACACAACGTTCCACAAATAACATTAGAAGGTTTATACGGCATGCCCAACACTCAACACTACACGATTATAAAGTTAAAACGATATTTCAATCGAATTGACACTGAAGAGATATCCTTGGCGATAGTTACGATCGTTTTATACTTTCGTAAACTTTTACAACAAATTTTGACCAGTCTATACCAGGGATGTCTCTTCATTAGTGACTGAAGAGACAAACCTATACTGTAGTACTCTAACTTGTATCTGGAATATTCTGACAGCATGGCGCTAGATACGTTTTGTATCATTATGTATTAAAATATACTACTATTAGATTCACTTCAGAGATCTTATCATAAATCGGTAAATACTAAAAGAAAAAAAATTTACATTGCGAACATTTCTACGTAATGTTGTTATAAATATTTGAACATTAACCAATATTTTATAATCCTGTCGCTTCGTTTGAAATGTGCGCTAGTAAACATTAAATTCATATTAATTGGTGGCTAGATGGTTTATCCTTTTCATATATCCTATCTTTAAAAAGTTAGCAGCTGCCACTCATTACTTCGATTAACGGCATTACATTTATTTAAAACTCCATTAGAAAAGCGTCAGGAAATAAAAACTGAAAACAAATATTTTCATCTGGAATTGTCCAACAACATGCCGTTTAGCCTATAATTGTACAGATTATCTCTTGTCTTATATCTGTACTTCTCCGATGATTTTGGTTTATTGAAATTTGTGTTATTTTTGTATATTCCATTAAATTTTCATTAAACTTGTAACAATTTTCTTTTGATAATTTTCCCAAAAAGCATAGCAGGACAAACTGTCATTATCAAATTTGAATCCTGGAAAACTGCTCGAGTAAAACCAGTCCCCAAGAAAGGCTGTAAAACCCTGCCTTCTAAATACAGACCCATAGCTCTTCTATCTGTTATTAGCAAAACTATGGAGAAATACGTCAATCACGAGATCCTGAGCTACCTTGAAACACACAACCTTTTAAGTGACAGGCAATATGGTTTTTGCCAACAAAGGTCAACAGCCGATCTGCTAGCATATGTACCTAACTCATTTCTGGAGTGATACCATCCACCGCTATGAGGAAACTCAAATAGTATCACTAGACATCTCAAAAGCAGTTGATCAAGTGTGGCATGCAGCTCTCTTGAACAAACTGTGTTTATACGGACTCTTCCCAAACCTTTGTAGATGGATATCTAACTTTCTCTCCAACAGGCACATCCAAGTTGCCGTAGATGGACAGTGCTCCAACCTCTACAAGATCAACACTGGAGTTTCCCAAGGATCGACTCTAGCTCCTACTTTATTCCTATTACACATGAATGATCTACTTGAAGCCACTAATAACCCGATACACGGTTTTGCAGATGATGGCAACCTACACTGTGGCAAAGCGCACAACCGTCCCATATCTCCAGATATTCTGGAAGAGGATAAAAGATCCATAACGGCTTCTCTGAATCAAAATTTGAGAATTGTTGACGAGTGTGGAAGAATAAATCTTGCTAATTTCAACGCTTCCAAGAAAAAAACATGTTGCCTATCTAACAAGAGGCAAACATACGACTCATCCATCACAATGAATAATCAGACACTAGAGGCAAACGACTCCATTACGCTTGTTGGTGTAACGATCTCCCAGGACTTGCTATGGAACGAAAATATTGCATCCATAGCAGTGCCAGACATCGAGAACGGATCGATTTGATCGTTCCTTCATCCCCAGGGTCTCCAGATTGTGGACCTCCTTACCTTTCCACGTCTTCCCCACTCGCCCTAACTTGCAGGCCTTTTAAACCCAAATTAATAAGTTGTCTCTTCGGCCCCAAAAGATGTTCTCGGTACATTTGTAATTAGGTCTATACCTACAAGAACATCCTTAATAATAAAAAAATGATGGAATTATACAAGATATTCAAGACATTTCCGCGCAGGTGGCGCAGAAAATATTGTACCCTAACAACCATCTAATGTGGAAAAATGATTTTCGCAGACATGGTACCCAGATAGATCAATTTTTTGCCACCGTGTGCAACTATATTTCAAATTTCCGTTTTCTAGAACCTATGGCAATACATACAGATGCAGACAGTTGCTCGCTTAATATTATAAGATAAGATATTAATTTTAAATTTTATTTTACTTCAAAGCATCAATTATCCGTTTTGTACCGCAAAGCTAGGTATTATTCAGTCAAAATCTGTTGCTTGGACAGAGTTTGCGAAAGCATAAAATTTTCAACAATTCTTATGAACCAAACAACATAATGGTGTATACGAAGCGGAAGTTACAATTATGATCTGAATACTCAGTCATATAATATCTACTGAAAACACTATCTGCTGCAACACTGGGTTTAGAATCATAAAAAAATTAGCAAGAAAGAGAGAGAGATACTTGCACATATAAAACATTCACACGCTTCCCACGCCAACTCTGTGTTGTTGCTGGTTAATTACTAATTAACGCTCTGACTTTATTTTGCCGTTAATTGCCAGAATGAATGTCTCACATCTCCTAAGGTCATATGTATTTGTTAGCGTACTCGATTTTTTGACCGGGATTATGTTTTCCGTTTTCATATATCATGATTCCTTTCACACATAAAACTATTAAAAAAAACAAATGTTGTAACATTAACAGTAAGTACATTTTCTGCTAGAGATATTGATGCATACCAGTTGGGTAATATTAGCTTTTAATTTATTTTTGTTTTTGTATAGCGATTGGTACCTATGATCTTGCTCCTCTACCTGCGGCGTTTCCCAACTCGTGCCCGTTATTATTTGGCCCCGAGAATCACTCACCAACTCGTGCTCGTTCAAAATCCAAGTAGAAAATTCATAGACCAACTGGTGTCCATGGTTTTAATACCTAAATATCCAAGACCTATACAGTTGGCATGTATTGCACAAAAAAATTATAACTATTATTAAATATTATTATACCACGATATATCGACAGGCAGTGATAATATTCAATCTTACATATATAAAGGTTGCTCTGATTGTCTCTGTGTTCCCTTGGCTGCAATGTTCAATCTTTGTATAAAAAAACACATTTCCTCATCATTTGAAAGAGGCAATTATTAGTCCTATCTTTATATCAAGTAAAAAAAGTAGAAAACTGTAGGCCCAAACAAGTGCTTGATGCAATACAGAGAAGTGCAGTTCCACTAATATATAAACGACAACAGTATCACCAAAAATCTAGCCCGATTGTCCCACCGAAGAGCAGTGTCTGATCTTTCCTTGTTTTACCGATACATAAACGGATTTTGCTCAGAAGAACTCCGCTCTATAGTGCCTCCACTTGCCAGACCAACCAGAGCAACACGACGTGCCAACTCCATGCACCCTTATACTGTTCAGTGCCAGACATCAAGAACGGATCGATTTGATCGTTCCATTATCCCCAGGGTCTCCAGATTGTGGAACCCCTTACCTTTCCACGTCTTCCCCACTCGTCCTAACTTGCAGGTCTTTAAATCCCAAATTAATAAATTGTCTCTTCTGCCCCAGTAGATATTCTCGGTACATTTGTATTTAGGTCTATACCTACCAGGACATCCTTAATAAAAAAAACAGTAATTTTATTAAAGAAGAACATGGATTTTTACGTGATCTACTAACAGTTACCAATTTATGGACTCTGGCAGAAGAAGAAGCCATGATAAACAGCAGCTTGATTTTGTTATGACTGACTATGCAAAAGCTTTCGATAAGGTGAATCATGGGACTCTTATCAATAAATTAAGGGAGTTTGCTTTTCTCTAAATGCTTGTAAGTTCATGGAGTATAATCTAACTAACAGAAGTTAAAGTTTGTAGTGGTATGTCAAAAAGATTTTTCTCTACATCTGGTGTTCCACAGGGTAGTAATCTGGGGCCTCTTGTATTTGCCATCTTTGTAAACGATTTGCCTTCTACATCAAAACCAGTAAAAATGAAAACTTTTTATATTTAGAAGCATATTGGATACAGTAGACCCGATGATTAAAAAAAATCCCTTTTCAAGACTGTCCAACGTATCAATTTTACTGTTTTATTTCCTCTTTTTTTTATAATATAATATAATATATTTTTTTATATATAGTTTAATTAGTACCTATATAGTTAAAACCAACTTTACTTGTTTTTGCTATGATACTACTGTGGGTACTGATTTGGTGAATGATGGTTAAACTTTTTCCACTAAACAATTTAAAATATATTTTTTTTCGTATTTTATCTATCATCAAATTAACCCGTTTACTTTCGACTGTGTAAGTGGTTGTAATGATTATATTTATTTCATCGTTATAGAGTTTACCTTTAAAAAATATTATATAATAGGGGATAAGGGTAATAATTTTTAAAACCCCTATGTTTGCGATACCTATTTATATAGTTTTTATTATATCATATCCTAAAATTCGTTTTATTTGAAGATTTTGAGATAAGTTTAAAGACGTATTGTATATTGCATCTAGCTTTTCGTGTCACCAGCATAGTGTAACTGTATCTGTCTGTGTATTATCGATTAATTAGTCTATCAAATCTTTTTTTTCTTTTTTTTTTTTTTTTAAGGATGTCCTCGTAGGTATAGACCTAAATACAAATGTACCGAGAACATCTATTGGGGCAGAAGAGGTAATTTATTAATTTGGGATTTAAAGGCCTGCAAGTTAGGACGAGTGGGGAAGACGTGGGGAGGTAAGGAGTTCCACAATCTGGAGACCCTGGGGATGAAGGAACGATCGAATCGATCCGTTCTCGATGTCGGGCATTGAACAGTATAAGGGTGCATGGAGTTGGCACGTTGCGTTGCTCTGGCTGGTCTGGCAAGTGGAGGCATTATAGAGCGGAGTTCTTCTGAGCAAAATCCGTTTATGTATCGGTAAAACAAGGAAAGATCAGCCACTGCTCTTCGGTGGGATAATGGGGCTAGGTTTTTGGTGATACTGGTGTCGTTTATTAGTCGAACTGCCCTTCTCTGTATGGCATCCAGAACTACGAGCCTTGACGGAGCCGCCGAACCCCATACATGCAAACAGTATTCAAGATTAGGCCGTATTTGGGCTTTGTAAAGAGTAGCCAAGTTGGATGGAGAAAAATATTTCCGTGCTCTAAACAGAAAGCCTAATTTCTTTCCTGCTGCAGTTGCTATGGATGCAATATGCTCGTTCCAGAGTAAGTCCTGGAAGATCGTTATACCAACCAGCGTAATGGAGTCGCCCGCTACTAGTGTCTGATCGTTGATTGTAATGGATGAGTCGCATGTTTGCCTCTTGTTGGATAGGCAACATGTCTTTGTCTTGGAAGCGTTGAAATTAACAAGATTCTTTCTTCCCCACTCGTCTACAATTCTCAAATCTTGATTGAGAGAAGCCGTTGTGGATCTTCTGTCCTCTTCCAGAATATCTAGAGGTATGGGACGGTTGTGCGCTTTGCTACAGTGAAGGTTGCTGTCATCTGCAAAACCATGTATCGGGTTATTAGTGGCTTCTAGTAGATCATTAATATGTAATAAGAATAGAGTAGGAGCTACAGCCGATCCTTGGGGAACTCCAGCGTTGATCTTGTAGAGATTGGAAGAATGTCCATCTACAGCAACTTGGATGTGCCTGTTGCAGAGAAAGTTGGATATCCATCTGCAAAGGTTTTGCGAGAGTCCGTATGAAGGCAGTTTGTTCAAAAGAGCTGCATGCCACACTTGATCAAATGCTTTTGAGATGTCCAGTGATACTATTTGAGTCTCCCCATAGCGGTGGATGGCATCACTCCAGACATGAGTTACATATGCTAGTAGATCGGCTGTTGAGTTTTGTTGGCGAAAACCATATTGCCTGTCACTTAAAAGGTTGTTTGTCTCAAGGTAGCTCAGGATCTCGTGATTGACGTATTTCTCCATAGTTTTGCTAATAACAGATAGGAGAGCTATGGGTCTGTCATTAGAAGGCTGGGTTTTAGAGCCTTTCTTGGGGACTGGTTGTACTCGAGCAGTTTTTCAGGATTCTGGAAAAATACCAGTATCATATGAAAGTTGAAATAGCTTAGTGAAAACTGGCGCTAGTTCGGGAGCACAACATTTTAAGAGTAAAGCAGGTATTTTATCGAGGCCGCTTGCTTTGTTGGTATTTAGAGTAGCAAGGACTCTCTGCACCCGCTTAACCCTAAATATGATATTTTTCATTGTGTGGGGAGCCCGTGGAATAGAAGGTAGCTCTATGTTGTCCGGTGGGTCAAGCGTCGAGCTCGAAGAGAACACTTTGGCAAAGAGTTCTGCCTTTGCTGTGGAGGACGTAACTATTGAGCCGTCATCTGATGTGAGTGGCTTCCCTTCAAATATCAATGATTAGTAGGAGTTAATAAATAAAATTCAGAGAATATATAAAAAACTTCACAGAATCTTTGTAAATTTTATTTTTGTACTTTCGACATCAGAAATATATCTATAAATCTAAAATACAGGAATACCATAAAGATTAACAGAACTAGGGAAACATACGAACTGCACTTTAAATTGTATGGGGTCCAGGAGATCTATCATTAATGTAGGGCCAAAAGAAACAATCAAATCTTCTGCACTCTCTCCAAGCTGTTGTTATTATAGAACCAGTTAAAAGTTGACATTAATATAAGAAAATACAGAAATATAACGAACTCGATAATGTATCATTGAACTAATATGGAAAAAGACGAAGAAGTACGTACAAAAGTTGTCTGTCTTTTTAGTTTTGCATATAGCCATAAAGACAAAAATAGTTCTTTATTGCTTTTCCCCACCAAGATCCATACACTTTTGCATACGTTTAAACCAATTAGTAACACAGTTATTCCAGTCTTCAGTTGACACCTCCAAAATCGCTATTTTAAAAGTATCGATGGCTTCTTCTGGCGACTGGAATCGTTGCCCACAAATTAAATTCTTGATATTTGGAAAGGTAAAGAAGATGTTGGGACTTTAGTCGGGACTATACCGTTTATGGTCTTTTGTGAAGTGTGAGCACTTGCATTGTCTTGATTTAGGATGATTTACCGTTGTGTGTTGCTTTGTCAGAGTTTTGTAATAACTTCTGGTAAACTGAAAATAACCGTTCTTTAATCTTCTAAAGCAATTGTTTGCACATGACCCGATTTTGACACAAAAGTTGCGATGATTTTCTTTGACAAACTTCGAGAACGGATCACTTTTGTTGGTTTTTCTTCATCGTGGAACACCCAATCAGCGTATTGGCGGGTATTTTCCGGTTCGTAGGACTAAATCCAAGATTCATCGCCACTAACAATAATTTAAACGTTTTATGAGCTTCCTTTGTTCAACCGTTCCAATTTTTTCAACAAGAATTGACGCTATCCGATTTTTCTCTCCTGTGAGCAAACGGAGAAACCAACTTCGTAACACCCAGTTCTTCAGGTAGCATCTTTTGGATCGAGTTCTTTAAAATGTCCAGAGATGCCTCTATCTTCCGGTATGTTATATGGCGTTCATCTTGAATTAATTGACAAACCGCATCAATCTTTTACTGTGTGACTGCTGTTTTGGGTGGACCTAGCCGGGATTCGTCACTGAGACTGAAGCGTCCACGTTAAAATTCTTAATACCAGCAGGAAATAGTTAACTGGTGTGGTGCTTCATTCCCAAACATAGAAACTATTTTAACGAGATAATCATCTCCGAAATTTGTTAAAAAATAATTCTTGAAAATGTTCTCGGCTAAGATCACTTTTTCGACCAACTTGCTAATTTTAAAAATTCACTGTACCTACACCACTTGTATCACAATCAAACTCTGGATTTATATCAGAGATATTAAAAAATAATTGCAGTGAATTCACCAATGTTCCTTCAAATAAATATTGTTATATTTGAAAATGATTTATGTATTCATTCATATTAATGCAGTCATTAAATTTATATCCTATCTTTACAACTCAATTATCTGAATGATTCATTTCTATTTTAAACTCAATGGAATAAATCTGTAACAATTTCAATTGATAGTTGACCCTGTATTAAACAAACTTTATCTCATTAGTGCAATGTTACGAGTTCAATCAAATAAAAACTAATGAAATCGTAGTATAAATTTAAATAGCGATTATTGGCAAATTGGTACTTTTTGCTTACTATTTTAGAGTATATTTGGCGAACAGGCACAGAAATATTTTTAGAACTATAAGCCATCAAATATTTTAGATTACCAACTACTTTTTATAAGTCTTTTAAAGCCTTCAAGATCTTTTTTCTGCAATATTCTGTCAATATCAACTATTTTTTACATATCTTCAATATCTCCTTCATTAACTTTTTTTTTTAAATTTCCTATAACTTTCTCTTAGAACATTCATCCAAATTATCTAGGTTTGTTAGAGAAAATTTAACATGAAATAACACATCTTGAATTTTTTTATTATTTCTTCATTTTGCACTCTGTTAAGTTCTTTTAGGTACACAATAGATTGCTTTTTGTAATTTTTCTACCTTTTCAATGCTATTTTTTACGTCTAGGAGCTTACTGCATGACTTCTTGCATTTACAATCTATTTACACTTTCTACAGTAAATTTATCATTATTGTCACGCTTACCTCCAGGTAAGTCGGGTGTAAGAGTCGGGTGTAAAGGGGTAGCTCAGAAAAAAACAGTGGAATAACAAAATAACAAATATATTGACTTTCAACTATAAGGGGGTCGAAGAGTCAAAAGGACTCTTCACAAACAATAGGAACTAAAATTACTACACAGACATAGATAGATGAATATTCATTGAATTGGTTGTTATCTTGTATCACTGCGACCTTTACAGATCTATTGTGAACACCCATCATATCTAGAGTAGGATTAGAGCACCTTGTCTAGCCTTTAGAGACTTTAGAGCCTTGACAGTGGCTATTCCACGTAACTTGGAGCAGCCGATTTCTCCTCTCCCAATACAAGATACCGCGTCCTTAAAAGGCCTTTAAATTGCCATAGTACCTCAAATGTGGTTTCCAACTTCTTTTGGCAGTATCGACATATGTCTTCATCTGCCAAGTTCAGCGGACTCAGATGTTTTCTGGACCATCGGGATATTAGCTCTCGCTCGGGTCAATTCATTAGTCTTCGCATCGTCCAGAAATCCTAAATGTCCTGGTAGCCATGCCAGTGTCAGCATTCCGACTTGCAGCCCCTTGAAATAGAGGTCCATTGGTCCATGAATTCCCTTCCAGTAATTCCACTCCAAAGTTTCTCGCAAAATTATTCATCGGGACTATACTGTTTTATTCATTTTCTATGATTCTGTGATTGTCATACTTTTTTACATCTCCCTAATGGTCTTTAGCAACTTTTCAAGGTTTTCCTACAACGTCGTTAACATTACCACTTCTTGGGTAACTTTTTATACTCCTTGAACGTCCAACACTTGTTACTTGCAACTCTTTTCATAATTTCAGTGTATTCTTCAAGATATGATACAGTATCCACCAATTTTTCTAATATTTCTTAATTGTTTACTACTTTTTACACCTCTTTTAAACATATCTAACAACACAATCAATATGCATCTCCACTTTTAGTACTCTCTGTAATAATCCATTTTCAATAACAATTTACACTTTTTTAGGACCTTATGGTATCCTACAAGAAATCCAACATTTGTTGGAGTACTTCTGGAACTTTTTTAATATTTTAGCTAGGATATAAGTATTTTTACAAAAATGATCTATCTTTTAAGATCTTTATTAATTAACTAAAGTTAAGTTTTTATATCTAACAATTCCTTCACTAAATCCACTAGACGAGTCAATTTGTCTGAGTAAATCGAGCTCATCCGGAATTCCCATAAAAACAAAGCCGGACAGCGTTGTTTAATTTTCGGCAAATAAGTTTAGACGTCTTTGTTGTGAAGAATTAATCGCGGCCAGTTTTCTGAAGTGGCACACTGTGTTCTAACAGCAGGTTAATGTTGCGTGAAGCTATATTCACTTGTTTCATTTGTCCCTTATTCCATCTGCTACCAAACCCTATTATGTGTTTTTGTTCAGGGTTTGCTTACTCTGTTGCTATTATTCGCAAGGGTGGAGGTATAGAAAGATTTGTGGTAATTAAAACCCCTCGAATTCTTTGTATTTAGAAAGTCAAAATATTATACTCACTACTTAACGTAAATCTAAAATAAATATAAATTAATCCACTCTAGAGTAACTTAAATACTTGAGAGCTCGAATTTTGACACTATATAAAAAATATTTTACTTTAGTACATAATTTTGCAATTAACTTCTTAATATTAATATTTCGAATTGTTGTATCAACACCTTCGACGGGGTAAATTTTCATCCATTTTATCGATTGCGACAATTTCCCGTAAAAAAGACTACTTGCACCCCTTATAGATAACCCCTGCGTATCCACTAAGTTGTCCGCCTGAGCAGGAACGTAAATACCTGTATGGAATAAACGGTTACATCTTGGCGAAGGTTTCTGTGGTTCCCTTTGTCCTTGCCAAATGGAAGGGCTCCACGACGGAGGAGACACGCCACAGCGTCAATCTCCCAAACTTACATTGCACCACGTGGGTTACACTCACACCAAAATGAAATGACCTTTTGGGCACGTTCAACCATCACGGAAGAAAGAAACGGAAGTAAGAAGACCAACTTTCTAGGAACACAAGAGGAAGATTTGTGAGAGCAGGGTCGACGACAGACAGATGCTAACTCCTTCCCAACATTCCATCCATCCCCTGAAAAGAACGCAAGTCCTACAACAGGGTCCTCATACGCACCAAACTCCTAAAAATCTCCATATTTTTCTACCAAAGAACTCATTCTTGAACTGAATTGAACTGAATTACATACTAGTTCGCTCTGGTGGTCAGATATTATAATCCCTTTTAAAATCGTACCGATGTGGGCTTTCCGAACAGTAGCCATAATCTATAATTCTAGGATTTGGAAGCTTGTATATAAATTGTTTATCAAATAAATGGATATATAGCAACATAACTACGATATATATGTGGACTGCCTTTTTTAAATGCTAAATGGGAGACTGTTTCGCACTAGATTTTAATAAAATACAGTCGGTTAAAGTAAATATGCAATCTTTCCACCTATACCATGTGGGCAGATTGCACCTCATCTTTATAGAGAACTACGAATGGGTGTGAAGGTTTTCATTAAAAATTGAATCCATTATTTTATACAAGCCATACAAATATATATTTAGATTGATTTGGAATTTTTTTCGGATACACATTTCTTTCAGTAGATTTCTGGGAATTTAATTCACCCTTAAGAAAATCAGTTGCTAGTTTTAGTTTTGCTTTTGTCTAAGATAGTTAAATTTTTGTTTGTATTGTTTGTGTTGTTAATAGAAATTGAATATTCAAATGTTATAATAAATATGTAATGTAAAAGATATATACCTAGAATAAAAATGAATTAGATTTTAATGGATAGATTGAATTGAATCTATATATATAAAAAAGGATCTGTTTTTATGTAAGAAATTTATGGACTCAAAAACTACTGGACCGATTATTATGAAAATTGGTATATATATGTATTTTTCCACGGAGAAGGTTTATATGATATGCTCATTAATGCCACTCGCCACCAGGTGGCGCTGCAAAGTAGCAACTTCTGTCTCGTTCAACCGATTGTCATGAAAATTGGTATGTATATGTATTTTTTCACGGAGAAAACGAATATGCTATGCTCATTGATGCCACTCGCCACCAGGTGGCGCTGCAGAGTAGCAACTTCTGTCCTGTTCAACCGATTATCATGAAAATTGGTATGTGTATGTATTTTTTCACGGAGAAAACGAATATGCTATGCTCATTGATGCCACTCGCCACCAGGTGGCGCTGCAGAGTAGCAACTTCTGTCCTGTTCAACCGATTGTCATGAAAATTGGTATGTATATGTATTTTTTCACGGAGAAAACGAATATACTATGCACATTGATACCACTGCCCACCAGGTGGCGCCGCAAAGTAGTAACTTTTGCCCCGTTCAACCGATTGTCATGAAAATTGGTATGTGTATGTATTTTTTCACGGAGAAAACGAATATGCTATGCACATTGATGCCACTCGCCACTAAGTGGCGCTGCAGAGTAGAAACTTCTGCCCCGTTCAACCGATTGTCATGAAAATCAGTATGATCAGTATTTTTAATGGGTAAGATGAATATGATATTCGTATTAATGGAAGTTACTACCAGATGGCGCTTCCATTAAACGAGCAACCACTACTTATTTGATTACTTTATATCACGCCACCGTAAGGTGGCGCAGTTAATATCACATATATTTAAACGAGCAATTCTTACTTAAGTATTGTGACGCCACCGGAAGGTGGCGCAGTTAATATCACTTATATTTAAACGAGAAATTTTGACTAAATTAAGTATTGTTATGCATCTTATATGTTTTATCAATTAACTACAAAATAAAACGAAAAAAATAGTATAAACCTGATAACTAACGAGAAAATGTGATGAAAACGATAAAATCAAAATAAATTGAAAAAACGAAAATTTGAAGAATGACATAAATGATTTGCGGTACGAAGTCCGCCGGGTCAGCTAGTATAAATATAAAATAAAAATAAGTAAATAGATACGAGAAAACAAGGAAATAAGAGCTAGGAAAGTAGAGCAGCAGAAAGAAGGATTTGGAAAGTAGGGGCATGGAAAGAAAGCCATTCACAGGGAAAAGAAAGAAATATTTTGTTAAAATTTATTTCAGTTATAATGATTTCCCTGTCATTTTCATAATTAAAATTTTAAACATCTTGATATACCAATGAATGGATTGATAACCAAATTTATACAGTAATTTGTTTGGGGTTATTTGTTTTGTGCTTTTATCTATTTGATTTGAAAGCGTAAATGTTAATTAATATATTCTGCAAAGTAATAAATTATTTGATATTCCTAAATTAACAAGAAATAAAATTAGATAAGGTTATTACAGCAGCTGAGCGTTGAGCTTTAGATTTAATTGAACATTATATACAATACCAATAAAAATTAATATAACATTTTATATTAGTTGATATTAATAGATCACCGCAACGTGTACAATGTGTTTGTATTTATTTTCTGATAGAAACGCCATAAAACTTAACTGTTTTCCAAATAAAAATGTAATATATAAGGGTCAATTAATTTCTTTGTAGCGGCGTTAAAGCTATAAATCAATTTAAAAACGATTAATAATCACGAATAAATACCACAAAGTTTGTTTAATAAAGTTATCCGGTGATATTAAGAACGAAATTGAGATATTAATTTTGGTTTTACTCTTTTGGTCATAATTCTTAGTCAAGTTGTCAGTTTTTTTCATAATTCTGGAAGGGGGAAATTTATAAATGAGGCTAAGGCAAATAGACGTCGCGACTGAAGGTTGAATCATAATATCAAATGTTTGCCATTAAAACTCAACCCTATTCACGATCTTTGAATAAATAAAGCAGAAAATCCAGTCCAATTCGTTAAGGGTTATGATTCATTAGATATAAATGACATTTTATTCAAAATTTATTAAAGTTGTTTATTATTTTACTTTTTAAGCTATTCTAAGAGTTTTTGCACTTAATAGATTTTTCTTTAAATATGTCTAATATTAGAGTATACTAAAAATCATATTATATTATATAAGTGATTTTTTTCTATGCTTCTACTTCGGTTTCTTAAGTTAAAATTAAGAAAACTATGTTTTCTCTCTTCGATCATTCTGAATCTTAAAGAAATCGACTGTTATTACAAAAAATATACTAATGTCCCCATCTTCTTTTTTCTCTTCTGGGTTTATTTTTTTTTTTAACAGAGGGCCAGGCTTAGGGTTCGACCATGGAATTGCATCGCAGCTAGTAGAGCTTATTGTGCACCCTCATTCACAGGTCCTCATTCTCTGTCAAACCCCAGGTTCTTAATGAACCATGAGATCCTTTTGACTATGGTTACCCGTTCTTCCCTTTGATCTCCGGTTGGTAGGCCAAGGGATCTCACACGCAGACCTTGCAGGGCTGGGCACATGAATATCACGTGGAAGGCTGTCTCCTCCTCCTCACCGCATTTTCTACATAAGAAGTTTTTAACTTGAATTCCCATCTTATGAAGATGTCTGCGGAATACCCAGTGGCCGCTGATGAAGCCAACCACTTTCAGTAGGGTCTTTCTCCTCAGCCCAAGGGCATCTGCCGCTATAGCACCAGTAGGTGTCTGCAGCATTCTCTTTGACTGTATTTTGCCTTCTGTTCTTTCCCAGCTCTTTCGATGTTCTATGCCCATCCACTGGCGAACAGCTCTTCGTGCTGTTTTGTAAGCAATACCACACGTCGGCTCTGGACCAATGAGCGGGCTTTCAGCTCCTTTGTTTGCCCACTTGTCAGCTTCCTCATTGCCCCGGACCCCAACTAAGGATTACCTTGTTGTTCTCTCCCAGGGTTTTCATGGCCTGATGGCAGTCCCATACTGCCTCAGAGGTAAAGTCAAAACTGTCAAGTGCCATTAGCGCTGCTCTACTGTCCGAGTTTATGTATATGGTGTGGCCTGTCAGACCACGCTCCAAACACAATCTTGCACACTCGGATAGGGCAACAACTTCAGCCTGGAAAACAGTAGCCAGTTTACCCAGACTTACGCAAAACTGCGCCTTGGTTCTGACTCCATATATTCCCGCCCCAGTGCCTGTTGGCTTTTTCGAGCCATCGGTATACCAAGTGATGCCCCTTTTCATGTAATCAGGTTCACCTTTCCCATTCAGCCCTGTCAGTAATACTGACATTGTATGGCTTTTCTAGATCTGTGATCTTCACCATCCTGTCTGGTAACATTTCCAAGGTGTCCATCTGTACAGTGTCCACAATCCTTGTATGCCCACTGGAGGCATTGTACTTCCAGTTGCCGCTGCAACCCATTCTATAGGCTGCCATCCTTGCCTCCACATCCTTGCCTTCACAATCTGGGTTTATTTGGTTTCGATTCAACGGTTTTCTTATTCTCGCTTCTGCTACTTTCTGCGTGTGGACCAATTATTTTTTTTATGTTGGTTTTTTTTATAATTGTTTAATTTTTCAAATTACTGCAATTATTTTTAATTTATATACATTTAATTTATTTTTACATTTTTCTTATAGACATCTTTTTATTCAAATTAAAATTAATGACAATCTAATAAATTTTCATCTCTATAACAAACAAAAACTTTATAACAACCTATCTAATCCAAACTTAAAACTAAAACTAGCAACCGATTTCCTTAAGAGCGACTCAGACTCCCAGAAATCTACTGAAAGACTGAAAGAAATGTCTACCGGGGAAAAATCCGTATCAGTATATATAAAATGAGTTAAAAAAATTTATTTCAACTAAAAAATTTTGAAATTTATGAATTTTTATTTTTTAAACATTTTTGATCTTTTTTCTTTTTTTTTATGTTAAATTAAATTTTTGCCAATATTTCTGTATATTTGTTAATTTTTTAATGATTTTTGATAGTTTCTTCGGAATTTTTAATAAAATTTGAAGTGGGGGTTTTAATTTTAAAGAGCTGTAGCTTATTTAGAAAATATTAAAAAGTTTTTTCAGATTATAAGTGATTTAATAAAACAAATGAAATAATATAAAGAAGATTTAAAGATAACACTTTCATTCAATTAAAAGACTTTAGACTTTACAAATTTATTTGCTTGATTTAAAATGTTATATAAAACGAAATTTATAAAGTTGGATCTACGAAACCGCACCCGAAAAGGAAAAATCGTTCGAGAGTGGACAAAAAGAAGTTTTAACACATTCAGCGAGCGCAATAGAAAGAGCAATCTCCCGACCGCGGCGCTTTAAAGATTTCAATGAAATTAAACAAGAGAGCGTGTATAGGTAATATCATCATGCGGGATGTGGGGAAATTCACTCAATCTAAACCCGGAAACCGATTCCAGGCTCCCATGGGCGCCGTTCCCGGAGAAGTTTTATATACGTTCCGGTGTCGGCGCCGAATTGCGGGCTCACTTTGCAATGCAAATGAAAAGCAAAAGATCGCAAATCGACAATGCGATGGGTTTCACTCCAATTCTATATTTGCAAATGGGTTTTGAAATGCGCCGCACCGAGTTCAAACGATTCAAACGACATACGACGTTTTCGGGGATGGCTCTGTTCTGGATTTTAGCCAAACCCCTGTTAGTTCAGTTAAAATAATTTCAGCTAAAAGAATTTTTAGATTACTTTTGATTTCAGACCTTAATATTATTTAAAATCTTTGCAAATTTAATAGTATATTATTAAACGAGCGTATAATGGTAGCTATTATTCACGAAGTTTACAACACGAGCCACGGGCGAGTGTTGTAAATCATCTGAGTTAAGTTATGTAATGGGTATTCCAACATATTTTCTTAAACTTTTCTATACGAAGTGTATACATTGTAAAAAGTTTTATAACACGATTTGAATAAATAAATAAATAAATAAATTAAATAAAAGACATTGTTTTTCAATTTTTAGTGGCAGTCGGGCTTTTTGTTTTTATTCAATATTTCTTTAATGTGTAATGAGATTGATTATACTAAAAACATGAAAAACAACATAAAAACTGTGTAATTTTTTAACCCATAATTCCTGTGTTTGATTGACGAGAAATGTCCGATTGTCATCATCCCCAGGCTCTATCTACATGAAATGCGACGTGAAATCAACAATGGACTTAAATAACACAACCTGAAAATATTAACCCCTATATATAAACACCTATTTAACGACAGGGCTGAACTTGATTAGAATCGTATAAAAAATTACAGAGATTTGTAAATATTACATTTAATAAGAACAAACGTATATATTACTACAACTAATTTTTACAATAAATGGTAACCAGTCATTAATAAAATTGATACAAAAAGACCAGAAGGGATCCTTGTGGAATGCACCTTCACAAGAAGACTTCTTAGATGAATGATTATTCCTTATTTTTAACAAAGAATTACATATGAAAAAGCTGTTCGAAAAGTTAGTGCTGCATTCGTTACCAATTCAACAAAAACTGAATCGACAACAAATTTCTCAGTGTAATTTGGAATGTTTTAAACTTTAAATGATCCTAAATTGAAAAAAGAACCTTTACAGTGGACTAAAGTTGGTTCTTCAGCACCAAAACAGGTGCAGTAGAACGATCGACAGAAAAGGTTATTCTTTGAGTTATTTGGAATGCAACAAATGGTTTTGTTGATTGATTATATTGAAAAAGGTAAAACAATTAACTTTGAATACCTACTATTGTACCTTTTGGACCAGTTGGATAAAAAAAGAGCCGCTTTACAGAAGAAAACATCAATAAATTTTCATTAAGACACAGAGTTGACTCCCTGTGACTATTAGCTTTTTGGAAACTTGAAACAATTCCTTCCTGGAAAGCGTTTTTCGTCGAATGAAGAAGCTATTGCAGCTGTGGAAAAATAATTTGCAGAGCTTCCGAAAAACAGGCATGGAATAAAATTGGTGGAGGATCATTGAGTAAGTGTGTTCAAGCTAAGGAAGCTGTTTTAATAAAGAAAACAATTTCATAAATATTCTATTATTTTTGCTTTGAAAGCTTTTCAACCAACCTGTATTTCTGTGACCAGCGGTTGATGATGAATATTTTGATAACTTTGTGAGTTTCAAATCAACTAATTTTCAAAGTTTTGTGTAAGCAATTTACAAAAAAATAAAGGTTTACCTGAAAATGGATTTATGACTGACATAAGTTAACACATAATTAGTTTGGTGAATTAGAGTGTACAGGTAAAACGAAAGTTGATGTTTTTTTTAGACACTGGTGTTACCAGTAAATCTGTGACAATATGGATTGTTCGAAAATATATATTTGTACTTTTCAAGATGTAGAAGTCAACTATGTTATTAATAATGAGAAGATAGTAAAAGAAAAATACATCACAACAATTTAAAAATTCTGGTAGGATCATAGACTATTGTGATAGGTAGATACCTACGTCACCGTATATAGACAAGAATAGTAGGATCACTCTGTGCGCTGCCTCTAAAGTTCTTTGTACCACCTTTCGCCTCGGTTTGCCTACATTTTTTTTTTCGAGTTTGGGTGAGAACTGGTAAGCAGCAATACCAACTCTACCGATTTGTCGATAGATCTACCGATTTAGGGAGTAATTTATCGACATACCGTTATAATTTTCTTTCAGAAACTTTAGGTTGGCAACGTGCTAGTGAGCGTCAACGATGCAGACCGAGAACTATGGCGGCCTCGATGAAATACCTGCTCTACTCTTAAAACGTTGTGCTCCTGAACTAGCGCCAGTTTTCACTAAGCTATTTCAACTATCATATGATACTGGTATTTTTCCAGAATCCTGGAAAACTGCTCGAGTACAACCAGTCCCCAAGAAAGGCTCTAAAACCCAGCCTTCTAACTACAGACCCATAGCTCTTCTATCTGTTATTAGCAAAACTATGGAGAAATACGTCAATCACGAGATCCTGAGCTACCTTGAGACAAACAACCTTTTAAGCGACAGGCAATATGGTTTTCGCCAACAAAGGTCAACAGCCGATCTACTAGCATATGTAACTCATGTCTGGAGTGATGCCATCCATCGCTATGGGGAGACTCAAATAGTTTTTTTGAAATTTAGAAATTAAACAAACAAGAAATTATTAAACTAACATTAAGGAGAAATTGAAAAAATGTCACATCCAGTGGGACTCGAACCCACCATCACTGCCTTATACGCAGGCATGCTTTAACCACTTAAGCTATTGGATGATCAAGTGGTTAGGAAGCGAAACGTTATAATGAATTCAAATCCCATCAGATATGACATTCACTCATTTCCTCCTTAAGCACATGTTACATGACGTTAATGAGAGAGAAGTTTTGTCAAATCGACAATTGATACTTCAAACTCTAAGTCACTTTATTTGTGCCCTGTCTTATATTTTTATTCGGTTAGGAGACCGGAACCATTAATTTTTAGTAAACTATTATTTTTGAGATAACTCTCAACGTATTTTTGAAATTTAGAAATTAAACAAACAAGAAATTATTAAACTGACATTAAGGAGAAATTGAAAAAATGTCACATCCAGTGGGACTCGAACCCACCATCACTGCCTTATACGCAGGCATTTGATCAAGTGTGACATGCAGCTCTTTTGAACAAACTGCCTTCATATGGACTCTCGCAAAACCTTTGCCGATGGATATCTAACTTTCTCTCCAACAGGCACCTCCAAGTTGCTGTAGATGGACATTCTTCCAACCTCTACAAGATCAACGCTGTTCCCCAAAGATCGGCTCTAGCTCCTACTCTATTCTTATTACATATTAATGATCTACTAGAAGCCACTAATAACCCGATACATGGTTTTGCAGATGATAGCAACCTACATTGTAGTAAGGCGCACAACCGTCCCATACCTGGAAGAGGACAGAAGATCCACAACGGCTTCTCTCAATCAAGATTTGAGAATTGTAGACGAGTGGGAAAGAAAGAATCTTGTTAATTTCAACGCTTCCAAGACAAAGACATGTTGCCTATCCAACAAGAGGCAAACATGCGACTCATCCATTACAATCAACGATCAGACACTGGTAGCGGGCGACTCCATTACGCTGGTTGGTATAACGATCTCCCAGGACTTACTCTGGAACGAACATATTGCATCCATAGCAACTGCAGCAGGAAAGAAATTAGGCTTTCTGTTTAGAGCACGGAAATATTTTTCTCCATCCAACTTGGCTACTCTTTACAAAGCTCAAATACGGCCTAATCTTGAATACTGCTCGCATGTATGGGGTTCGACGGCTCCGTCAAGGCTCGGAGTTCTGGATGCAATACAGAGAAGGGCAGTTCGACAAATAAACGACACCAGTATCACCAAAAACCTAGCCCAATTATCCCACCGAAGAGCAGTGGCTGATCTTTCCTTATTTTACCGATACATAAACGGATTTTGCTCAGAAGAACTCCGCTCTATTATGCCTCCACTTGCCAGACCAGCCAGAGCAACGCGACGTGCCAACTCCATGCACCCTTATACTGTTCAGTGCCAGACATCGAGAACGGATCGATTTGATCGTTCCTTCATCCCCAGGGTCCCCAGATTGTGGAACTCCTTACCTTCCCACGTCTTCCCCACTTGTCCTAACCTGCAGGCCTTCAAATCCCAAATTAATAAATTACCTCTTCTGCCCCAATAGATGTTCTCGGTACATTTGTATTTAGGTCTATACCTACGAGGACATCCTTAATAAAAAAAAAATGAAACCAGTTTTACTCATAGCAATCCTACTATTCTTGTCTATATACTGTAGCTACGTTAAAAGTGAACAACTGTATGCTAGGTAGTGGTTTTTATATTTGCCTCACGTCCAATTTCTATTTTCAACATCATGAACATCCCATTTAGGATTTAGGTAATCATGACACGGTCTTTTATATATAAACAACCATTGATATTAATAGCTACTTTTTTTTATTGTTGGCTAGTTCCTCTCTGACTTCATACAATGCTCTACCCTAATCTGACCTCGAGTAATATTTAAGGGCCTTATCGCTTCCCACATCGTGTATGCAATAAACACGCAATGTGTTTACATTAACCCTTTATGATATTATGCAATTCATTTGGAAAATGGAAAATGCACTTTAATTTCATTAATGTGGAAATAATCTGTAATTGATTGCAAATCAGTAGCTAATCTATATGCTACCTCTGTCATTCTAGATGGGAAGGGCTGTAAATGTATTAATAACGGAATTGGTTATGGTTTTCGAAGGAAATGTATTGTGTGGACAGAAAATATTGACATATCTACAATGTATGAGTTTATTAGTAGGAGAGTTTATTATCTGTATATTTGTATATAGGGTCAAAATTATTAATAGACGTATTAATGTTCGTTTATACCGAGTAAAAGTGTGTTATTTATTGATTAAATATTTTTTTTAAAACCGGCCAGAAATTAGTTTATTTTTAGTTCGGAAAATCTCATTTTGTCGGACAAGGCCAGAAAATCAAAATGAGTCCGGTAAAAGCTTTTACCGGACTCATTTTTATTTACTTTCCGGCCTATCTTTAATGAAGAAACAATGAAATAGTTAGTCTAAGATAGCGGTCAATTGGTTTCTATGGTAACCAAATTTTGTAGATATTTAAAACTATAAAATAACTTGACATATTTTGACGTCCAGTTAAAAACGTGAAATTTATTATAAAATGGAAACACAAAATGATGCATTTGATTGTGAATTATTGGAAGATGAAATTATACCAGACGAAATTGTTAAGGCGGCCACCCAAGCAACGTTTAAGAAAAAAAAATGTTAAAAAATGTAAACTGCATAATATAAAGTTTATGGTAGAACAATGCCAGTTTTTAAAAAAATATTGTACGTAATACGTCCCAAAAGTGCTTTTACTGGACTCGCAGGCTTGCAGGACTCGTCTGTGGCTCCCCCTGCAATTTGCCCAATGGTCCAGTAAAAGACCACTTTCGGGACTTGTTACGTAAACTACTAATTTTGCACATAGATCCAATTTTAGTTTATATGCTGTCAATTGTTTAAAAATGTATTTAATACTTAAAAAGATCCGTTTAGAATATCTATATATCTACAGTACTGTGCGAATTAATGTGAACGCGGCATAATTTTTTCAGTATTTAGTTTTTCGCAGTTGGCATCATGTTTAATTCAAAGGGGGGGCTTTCGCTGCAAATCCTTTTATGGTACGTTTACATGCTTGGCAAGTATCGGTAAGCTTCTACAAACACAAGCGTGTAAAGTGTGTGTTTGGTTTGCGTAAGGGCTTGTTGTCGATCATGGCCGGTTTTTGAACACAAATCAAAGGAAGCTTGCGGCAAGTGCTTGCGAAGTATTTACAAGTTGGCGCATGTCTAGTGCCACTAACGAGATTTATCTTTGTTAACACTTAAATTTACTGTTTCTATGGATTTTTAATATCTAGGTACGATCTACTCCGCCGAACTTGTCGCTTCCTTTGCTTTTGTTTCTAATAAAAATAAAAATATGTCAATCCAAACGCAAGTACTGACACAATTTCGACGTCTACTCTGCCTGTCCGCAACACTAGCACACTCGCAAGCTTGTAAATGGTGTTTGTGGCGTTTGTAAAGGCTTGGAGCTTGAGGAGGCTTGCCGAGCCTTGCCAAGCATGTAAACGTACTGTTAGATTCTTGCTGATTCTCAGGCAATAATGAGACACAATCAAGTTACAGACGCGATGCATTTCGTTTATATTTCAAATTATAGTGTGTCTGAGACACTAAGAAAATGTGTAGAGTTGCTGAGAAAAGTTGAAATGAAAAGAGAATTAGCGCACTAAGGCTACAGGATAAAATAAATTACCAAATAAATAACATCTTCAAACTAATCTGTATTAATGATTATATTACTGTTTTCTTTTGTTGTTAAAATATGTTTTATCATTTTAAAACAAATTAAATGGAAAACAGGGAGTAAAAATTACCCAAACCAAAATTTAATCCTTGTTTTCCTATTGTCTGACAGTGACAAACTCTAATCCATATTTGTTACCATTTTGAGCAATGCAGTTTAAAATTTTCTTTCCACCTTGACATTTTTCGAACTTCTTTAATTTAAAACTCTGTTCGCAAGCATCGGCCAGTTCTTTAAGTTTTCCTATTTTTGTGACATCTCCTTTTAGAGAAGGTGTAAGTGCTACTACGAGACCGTTTTTATTAAATTTACCATTATTAATAATGTTGGCACCTTCAAATAGACACTCCATTAAACATAAACCTGTTTTTGTTTCAGGAACTTTTCGCATTTTTAAAACTTCAAAATCTTCACGAGTCGCTCCTGATTTTTCCTTACATTTTGTAAGAAGTGGTTTAATTGGAATTTTGCTGAATGTTTCTTCGATGAAGGATCCTAGAGTGGTTTCGGTAATAAATACCAGCAAAGAAACTGAAATCAGTAAAGAAAATTATTTAAGTTTAATCTTAGCCACTAAATCTAGATTTCGAACGTCAATTACTATTTCGTAAATAATGACTTCCGAGAACATTGAACTGATTGAAAACAGCTTACGTAAAAATCCACAACTTTCAATTCGGAAAAAAACGACCTCACTGGGACTTGCTATAGCGATTATTCATAAAATTTTGAAAAAGGATCTAAAGTTCCATCCGTTTAAAATTGAAATTATACAAAAATTGTAAATCGATGTTGGAGCATTTTTGCACCGTAAATCCGATATTTTGTAGTTTGGTGTACCTTATCCACACATAGGATAATTGAACACTTCAAGTTTAGTACTAGAATGTCACCAATCTCTAACTGAAGCCAGCCAGAATAACGTGGTCACTCTCAGCTGGATCAAAGGACATGGGAACTCTAAAGGCAACCGCATTGCGAACAATTTAGCAAGGAGGGCTGCGGGCTACAAATATGTTAGCCCTCGCCCATCTACCAAGCTAACATTGTCCGCAGTCGTGGACCTTATCAAACAGCACTCTCACCAAAAATTTATACAGTGCTGGGATGAAACTACGAACTGTAGACTGGCCACAGAGTTATTACCTCATCCTGGCGAGGAAACAGCAAAAAAATTTAAGGCATTGACCAGACAAAATCTCCGAACAGCTGTGGGAATCTTGACAGGTCACTGCCAATTGCGACAACATCTCTTTAGGATGAAATTAACAGAATCGCCGCTATGCAGAGGCTGCGAACAAGAAGAGGAAACAGTAGAACACATTATGTATGACTGCTCTGCTTTTTCTGAAATCAGAAGATCCGTGTTGGGCGAGTATTGGCTTACACCAGCCGATGTCAGGGAGATCCCCCTCGGGAGCCTCATCACCTATTTTAAATCACTAGGCCTGGTGACAGCCTGAGGTGTGGATATCCCTACAATACGGGAGGATGCACAATGGGTCATATGTGGCCTCAGTGCTGGCTAAGCACTAGCTCACCCCTCCCCAAATTTCCAGATCCAGATCCAGATCAACAGTAAGAATTATCAACGCATGATTACGGATTTCCTTTTGCCGAATCTTCGAGCACATCCATCGTAATTATCGCACACATGGTTCCAGCAGGCTGCACACACATCCAGGCTTTCGATGATCTTGCTTCGAAAAATTTTCCCCCGAAAATTAATTTGTCGCTTTGGGGACATCCCGTGGCCACCCAGGTCACCCGACTTATCCCCAATGGAGTTCGTTCTTTGAGGCTACCTCAAAGAGAGAGTTTATAACAACAACCATCAAACTATTGTGGATTTAAAAGAGAATTTACGCCCAGAATTCAGCTCAATAGAAACAGATTTATTGCAGCGTGTGCCGTGAAACACAATCCCCTGTTTTTAAAATTCTGTGCAACTGGACGGAAGACATTTGGATGAAATAATCTTCCAAAAATAATATACGCATTTTTCTTCTTTATGTCAAATATTACATTTTTTATAAGTTTGATAACATACTTTTGACACAGACACCCAATCGTTAAAAATATACCAATTCTTGTACGAGTATATTAGTTTTTTATGTATCCATAGGTATACCTAGTATAATGATTTCAATCTTTAACATCCTGGTGTTACTGTAAAAATTATCCAATTAGATCAGATAGGTACAAATTTTTTATTAGTCTCATTATGCGAGTAATGACTTGGTTATTTATATCCTTCAGTAACATATGCTTAAGATCTTTTAGTTTACACTGTTAACACTGTTACCCTCTTGTGGGTTCCAGGACACATAGGAATGGAATGCAACGATACTAGCTGATAAGCTGGCAAAAAAGAAGCTGTAACCCCATATTTGGGATCAGAATTATTTTATGGAATCAGCAGTAGGACAGCTCTAGAAAAACTAAGGAAAGAAATGAATACAAAAAAATCCAAGGATTGGAACGATCTAGAAGGACTAAGACAACTGAAACGCTCATGGGAACTATAACTAGAAAATATCTTTCAGCTGTCTAAACCTCAGTTAAAACAACCTTCGTAGTATAACGTGAATATTAAGCGGACACTGCCGATTAAGAGAACACATGAAGAAACTAGGATTGGTAGATGAAGCAAAGTGCAGATTCCGTGAGGAAAAGGACGAAACCTCAGAATACATTACAATACGTAATTCTAGGTTCAGATAACTAAGATCATACGAAATAGAAAAGAAAAATCTACCTAACTTAAAGCCCAACGAGATCCTAAACTTTCTAAGCAAGATAGGACTAGAAGAGCTGCTATAAGTCTGAAGAAACATCAGAATTATGGCAAGAAAAGGGGGACACAATAGATCTTACAGGTCGCAGGTGTATCTGTGACCCCCGATTACGCACATATATACATGTTCATTGAAAATATTTCCATCTCAGATAGTACCTACTCAGTTGATACTTTCACCGAAATAAAAAACATTATTCGAAGATATGACAAATTAAGTTATTTACTTTGAGTATAATTTAATACAAAGAAATACTTACCAATTTTAAATATTCTCATAATGATACAATTGTATTTTTTACGTTTATTACGCAGTGTAGAGTACTCGATTGAATGCTGCAGAACAATAGTAGTAGGTATATCAGATGACATTGTGATTTTTCCGGTAATATATATAGATAATCATTATTATAACAAAAAGCTATAAAAACATTATCAATAATTATATCATTTAAAATTTGCTGTTTGTTAAAATCGCACAGAGAACAACTAAATTTGAACAAAGGCAAAATAACGTGAAGTCAGTTTTTATTATTCGTAATAGTATAGGTAGCACCTAAATTAGAACCAGTAAAACCTTTACGAGGCTTTCATTAATGTAATAATACTTTCGTTGGCACATACGCGACCCATCTATTTAGTTATGTGCATATATCTGAGGGAAAGGACAAAGCCAACAGGCGTTATATCCAGATAAACTCTGTAATTGCCGCTCATTTTTATAGCGGCGCTGCTGCTAGCTTTAAATCTTATTCTTCTTCAAGTTCGTTTAACTGAAACATTCAGAGCGGACATAAAAGTTCCTCTATTTGGGTTTTATATACAGCGTCGGACATTTATCTCCAAAATATTATAACACAGTATATTTATTGATATAGGTACCTCCCATTTTTTTTCAGTTTTTCGTCCTACGATTCTTAGTCTGTTATTTGACTATTTTATATTGCTTCTCACTTCTTGGTTTCTCAGATCCTACAAGAAAGATATGTCACGTGGACCCTACAAAGACCTAACATTTCACCCAAGAAAACCTTTTAAACCCATCGAAATGGAATTTTTTTTCTAACATATTATATTGTAGATTATAGGTCGATTGGCCCAGGTGACCTTACTACAATGTGACCTAAAACAACTTTTGTGTATATCCTACATCTAATTATATTTATCTAAGTCCAGAAGGTATATAGACATCTAATTATGAGTTAATAAGCTACAGACTTTTAAGAAAGTCTATCATCGGCTTAGTTTGTAACCTGATAATGCTCTTAGAAGACCTTTCCAGATATTTATGTCGTTGGAGAACTATTAGTCTGCAGTTTTCTGCTGTATCATTAGCATACTTAAAGCATCTTCATGTTCCACTGTCCACTTTTTTATTGTCTTTGGCCTAAAGTGCTTTTTCAATAAGCTAGACTTAGTCTCTTTTCCCAATTACGAACTTTACCCATATTGCGGCATTTTGAGATGCCTCAGAAAGGTTCAAGGTAAAAGGAGTACTTATTCCTTCAATTAGAAACCTTGTTTCTGACAATCCCTTTATGCCTTGGTACCAACAGCTAAGTTACTTTGTTGTGTTTAACCAGTTGCTTAAGAGACTGCTTGCAGTTCCAGGCTGATTGGAACGTAATAGATTGTGGAACCTTCAAAGCAGCTTGGCTATCTGAGGCTAGGTATATTCTGGCTAAAATAAATCGTTTTTGTAAACTCACACTCATTAATCCAACATTTAGTGTAAGTTCGAAATCTCCTACTGGAAACATAAGTTCTGAAGGCATTTTCATGGATTGGGTTGTTCCGACCATTATAATCCGAAGATGTCCTGGAAGATCGACAGGTTTTAGACTTAATCCTTGTTACCATACAGGCACTTTCCAGAGCAATTCTTTTTACATGCAAATGCAAGGAGAAAATATTTAGAATTACCTACCACCAAGGTCGTAGTTGGACAGATCTTGCGTCAGTGATCCCTATACAAGCGAGTTTTTTTGCACCTTTTGCTACACTGTTAAAGCCTTTTGTTAAGATGTTTTGTTTCATCAACAGTGCACAGTAGCTGATTACGGATCTATTAAACGTTAGATATGACCAATAGACCAATAGATCATATTTTCTCAAAAAGCATGTGGTAGGTCCACACTGTTTTTGTAACTTTACAGTTTATATTTGGGAATTGTTAATACCATGTGAGCCTTCTGTTGTTTTGTTTTGATTAGCTAAAAGTCCTTCATTTAATCACCAGATAATTATGTTCAACATTTACCCCAATAACTAAATCATAGCCCAAAATGCAAAACCATTACTTTTTAGGCTTTGTTAAGAGATCTTCAACTGCTATTGACTACGATATAAGCGATAAAACTCTCTTTGGGACAGCGTTTTACTCTTTTATGGTAATTGATTGATCTCAGAGGTGAGTAAATATTCCTAGTGTTTAGCATGGATTGGATCCAATCGATAATGGTAGGTTCTTTACCAATTTTTGTTGCGGCAACCCTAAATGAATTGTTTGTGGTTTTATCGAATTCTTTCTTTGCATCTATAAACGCAGATAAAGCCACTTCCTTTGTGTTAATAGCCTTCATGATCACTCTTACGAGATGATGCAACGCATTTAGTGTAGATTTTCTCGGTTAATAGTCAAATCATCCATCGTGAAGTGGTATCTTTGATAGTTATTCAGTTCTTATATATGTGTCAAGTATTTTTTCCATATTTTTTTATTTTAATACTAGGTCCAAGATTTTCTATAGTTTGCATCAGTGTAGAAGAGCCTTAGTAATAAAATTAATTTTCTAAATATGTATACTTTGACTTAAGTATCTAACGATTTTTAAGATTCTCAGTTTCTTTAGTTTAGTTTTATCTTAAACAAGTTTTTAACGTTAACATATAAGTATGTACAACAGCTTCCTTTTTAAAAAACTCCACTCTCTATTTTAATAATCTTCAGCATTTGTTCCTGTTGTTATATTTGGCAATATCTGTTTCTTCCTAATTCAAATTTCGTTCCATTAGTTAGTTTTATTGATTTTCATACTGTGTTTTTTACTAACGAATACATAAACATGTTTGATGGACAATATAGTATTCAGGGATCCGCCACTGTCCACTTTTCAGGATAGAACACCGGAGAACAGACCGATCCTAATTAGAAAATGTGCAACTCACCCTTTGACCAAAAGAACAATATGCTGGCTGATGTTCGCTGGCCCTGAATGAAACATGACTGGGCTTTTAATTAAGAACAGACAAAATTGGGACTTGGAATCAAATGAAATTTGCTTATGCGTATATAAAAAACTATACACTATTAAAGATTAGTTAATAAGTAAGGAGAGCAGTATGAAAGTTAATCCAAGTATTATGGAATAGAACAATAAACAACGAAAACTAAAAGAGAATATACGATACTTAGGTAAAGAGCATAATAATGTTTAGTTTTGAAGTATGGCCACTAAAAGAACAAATCCAACAAAGATTAAGAGCCACACAGATGAATTACTGAAGACAAGAAAGGGTTACAAATAAAAAAATCAACCTATGGAAGTAAAACATGGCATTAGAGATGAAATACAAAGCAGACAATTAATATGGTACGAAATCATATAAAGAATGTCTAATGGTAAAATCACAAAGAAAGTATTTGACTGGCACAAAAAAAAAAGAAGACGAGGAAGACCACGGAAAGGACGGCTCCAATACAGATAAAGGAACAGGAGCAGGGGTGTTTGGACCTAGAACCAAATACTCAGAAAGCTTGGGTACGTACCCAAGCATCTTTCAAGCGGAAATTCGTGCCATCGAAAGATGTATAGAATTTAACATTGAAAGAAACTATCGTAGACAGAAGATTGTAATCATGTCAGATAGTCAAGCAGCCATCAAAGCTCTGAACTCAGATACAATCAATTCAAAGATGGTCTGGGAATGCCTAGGCAAATTAAATGAACTAGGACAGAATAACACTGTTACCCTCCTATGGGTTCCAGGACACGTAGGAATAGAAGGAAATGAAACAGCAGACAAGCTGGCAAAAAAAGGAGCTGAAACCCCATACCTGGGACCAGAACCATCCTGTGGGATCAGCAGTAGTACAATCTTAGAAAAACTAAAGAAAAAAATGGATAGCGAAAAATCCAAGTACTGGAATGATCTAGAAGGACTAAGACAATCGAAGACGCTCCTGTCTTAACCTGAGTAAGAAAAACCTCCGAATTATAACAGGAATACTAACCGGTCACTGTCGATTGAGAGGACATATGAAGAAACTAGGATTAGTAGATGAAGCAAACTGCAGATTCTGTGAGGTACCTAGAGGATGAAACCTCAATACATATACTTTCAGAATGCATGGCATTAAGTAATTCTAGGGTCAATTACCTAGGGTCATACAATAGAAAGAGAAGAACTACCTAATTTAAAACCCAATGATATCCTAAACTTTCTATAAGTCTGAGGAATCATCAGAAATATAGCAAGAAAAGGGGGACACAATAGATCTTATAGGTCGCAGGTGTATCTGTCACCCCTAACACCATACATACATACATACATACCTACATAAGACCACGGAAAAGTTAAAGGGAAGGTGCCAGACTAAGATAAGGGAGAAATGCCTGGAAGATGATAAATATGGAGGAACAGAGATTATAAATCGCAAGATGTTGGCGCATGTTATAGGTATATATATACCTACATATATCAAAACTTTTAAAAATTAGAAACTGAACAAAGAAGAAAATGACATTAAGGAGATTTAAAAAAAGTATCGATCCCACTTAAGGAGGAAGTGAATAATTGTCATATGTGACGTGAATTAAATCAAGCTAATCAAATAGCCGACTAATTACTAATACATCTGTGGCTGAACTTGTTAGAGCCGGTAACGGCTATAGGTAAAGGTTGCAGATTTGAGTCCTGCTGGATGCGACATTTTTCAATTTACCATTTTCTTCTTTATTTAATTTCTAAATATCAAAAATTCCATGAGAAATATTTAAAAAAAAATAGTGTAGTAATATCAAAACTTTATTGATTCTTTGGTCCTTTTACAATATTAAGGTAAAGAGCGAATTATGTAAAATAAATTTTTCGTTCTAAACAAATCCTCTTACTGTACACACAAGAATAATATATTTCTCATTAGGTACACAGCACACGATATTGTAGTGAATTGCCGAGTTTTCCAATTTTATAGGTATTTTGTACCGAACAGAACAAAGGAAATCTCAAGTGATTTACCATCAGCGATTGTTCCCTGGATGCAATAACCGGAAATATCCATTCGACCAATCCGGCGCTCTTTGATTCCGCCTTGATTGTTTTCATAATGTTTTGTGTTTTTTTATTTTGCAACGTGCATCTCTAGAGAATCTTTTTTTTTTAGATAGATAGGTGTAATTTTAAGTTTATTGTACTATAGATGAGACAAAACGAAATTTAGTTTTTTTTTAGAATAGAATAATGTAATTAGTACTTATTTGAGACATTTTTAAATTTTAGAAATTAGACAACCAAAAAAATTGACAGTCAGGACTCTAACCCGCTATCTCTATTTATAACTGTTAGAACCTAAAACTGTTGGGTCACAAACAAGACGGTAATAAAAAAGAGACAATTCGGTTTGGCAAATAATCTCTCTTTTATTAACGTCATATATGTGCTTAAGAAGGAATTGAGTGGATGTGATAGACAACATGACTTGAATCAAGGTATGATTAAAAACTCTGACTAACTGCTAGGATCATCCATGCTTAAACGGTTCAAGCTGCTCTCAGCTATAGATGGGAATATATACGGACAAAAGTAAGTGTGAAGTCGATTTAATTCTACTTATTAAGAGACAGTATATACGATCTAGAACACTGAAATACACAAGAGAGATATTTTTTCACCAATAAAAGACCAAGACCTAATCGAGAGAGCAGAGAGACGAGACGAGAGCAATTTCTTGTCGATACGATAGATCTATTTTAAAATGTTCAAAAAAAAAAATACAAAAAAGCTTTCTTTCCTCTGGTCTCTTCTCACAGCAACACTAAGAAGAATTGCCATTCATCGCTAGAAATGACTAAATTTTTTTAAATTATTGTTACAGTAGGTATATAAAGAGTACATACATGGGTGCAGTTATAGTTACATTTGCTACCTATAAATTCCCCTTTCTCTTGCTATAATTCTGATGTTCTATCTCTCTTGGAAAGTTTAGGATAACGTTGGCTTTCAAGTTAAGTAGATCTTCCTCTTCTATTTCGTATATTCCTAGGTATCTGACCCCACCTGAGAGTATGTGTATTAAGGTTTCCTCCTTTTCCTCACAGAGTCTGCACTATGCTTTATTTACCAATCCTTGTTGCTTCATGTGTTTTATTAATCGACAATTAATATTCTTGTTATAATACGAAGGTTGTCTTTACTGAGGTGTAGAAAGCTGGAAGATCTCTTCTGGTTATAGTTTTCCAAGAGCGTCTTCTGTTGTCTTAGTACTTCTAGATCGTTCCAGTCATTGGATTTTTTATATTAACTTCTTTCCTCCCTTCGTTTTTCTAAAACTATACTACTGCTGATTCCACAAGATGGTTCTGGTCCCAAGTAGAGTGTTTCAGTTTTTTTACCAGCTTATTTGCTGTTTCGTTTACTTCTATTCTTCTATAAGATGGTTACAGTGTAATATTGTCCTAGTTCATTCTTAGATCATCTTTGATCTGATTGTGTGAAAGTTTATTTTTTCTTAAAAATGCTTGGGTGTCCACCTAGACTTTCTGAGTTTTTGTTACTCAAGATCCAAAAACCCCTTCTCCATTTTATGTAATTTTGGTTAAGCCACATCACCGTGTCTGTCCCATTTAGATTTACTACCCAGTTTTCTGGGGGGCTAGAATCAAAAGTCACAAAATCCAAAATTGTCGAAATTGAGTTAGCAGTGGTTCCTTATAGTATTTTTAGCGCGGAATGCGAATTTGCACTTCTTTTGTGTCAAAACTCACTCAATCATACCGAAAAATGGCCTTAAAAGTAGGGGTTGGTATCATAGGTCACATAATCCAATGGATTGTGTTAGTTTTGATGCCAGCTGTTTTCTAGCCAATCAGCTGCCCGCTTTCAGAGGTGATTTAAATGTTATGTTTATGTTTTTCTGTAGCAGTAAAGTTTTCGTTGTGTGTGCTTTCAACAGTGATTATTATCGTTTTTATGTAGGTTTTAGTTTATTATTAATTAATTAGGATGGAATTAAATGTTACTCCTGTTGAAGAAGGGCAGAGAAGTAGAAAACGAAATCGGCAACCACAAAATTGGAAGAAAAACTAAGCCAAAGTTGCAAGGTAGGTTCTAACCTACACTTTGTTCTAAGGTCTATTTAACATTATAACTATATCAAATTATGGCAGTTTTTATTGTTTTGGCCTTATAAAGTTTACTTAATAATACGTGCCATGCAATACCTACCATAAATACTTCATAATCTATTTGTTAAATTCAATTTTAGGAAGGAATAACAACTAGGCCTAGACGTAGTTTATGTCAGCCTAAATCGAAGTTCGGTAAACACAGACTTTTATGTTATATCCTAGCCCATTATCACTCTTATCTGAAGCAGAGACAGACCCTATTAGGTTATTAAAAACCCTAATAGAGTTTGTTTCTGTTTTAGGTACTCAGCAAATGCTGCTCCAGAATACCCAAAGTGTAATCATACAGATGGAAGGTTCCAATGTAAGCAACTGAGTATGAGAGATGTGATGAACTTCAATAAGCTGTTTTATAAAAAATGTGACAGGGAATACCAAGCACATTTCATTTTAAAACACACTGAAATTATGAATTGTAAACGAAGGAGGCCAGGGCAATCGAAAAATAAAGAAAACCCAAAGTCATATGACCCCAAACTTAGAACAACACGGTATTATGTTCGAACTGCCAATGGTGAACAGAAACCAGTATGCCTTCAATCGTTTCTTAATATTTTGCAAATTTCACGATTCAGGATTAATAACATCACAGCCAAGTTCCATAAAGATGGTTTTGTCTCGGACAATCGAGGAGGTTTCAAAAGGTCAGCTGTGTTTAAGCCTAAGAGAGAGTCTGTAATGAAATTCATCAACTCATTGCAGTGTATTGAATCCCACTATTGCAGAGGACAATGTCATCAACGAAAATATCTTAGTTCTGATCTGAATGTAAAAAAACTATGGCGATTATATTCGTCTAAGGCTGATAATCTGCCAGTAAAACTTTCATATTTTAGGGAAATATTTAACACTAAGTACAACTTAGGATTTGGCACTCCACGCACAGACGTGTGTTCCACTTGTTTAAGTTTAAATGAACGAATCAAGAGAGAAGTTGATGTTGCGAAGAAGAACCATCTTATTACAGAAAAGAGGGTGCATAGGTTAAAGTACAAGGCGTTTTATTAAAAACTACAAGATCCTGATGAAAAAAAATTAATTCTGTCATATGATTGTCAGAAAAATCTACCCCTCCCTAAGGTTCCTGATCAAAGTACATATTACAGTAGACAAGTCTACGTGCATAATTTTACGGTTGTAAAAGGAAATAGCAAAGCCAACTTGACGCCAGCAAATGTAACTGCATACTGTTGGACGGAAAATGAGTTCCCGAAAGATTCCAATATTATTTCGTCTTGTGTATATGATTTTTTGAAGTCGACCGATATGTCAAATTATAAATCCATCAGACTAGTGTCCGATGGATGCAGTGGACAAAACAAGAATTCAACGATGGTGACCGCGGTGAGCTATTGGCTGTCTTCACTAGATAACGAGCACATCAAAGAAGTGGATATAATGTATCCAATGACTCTTCCCCCAGATCGTGTATTTGGGAACATAGAAAAGGAGCTAAGAAGAAAAGAAGTGATTATAAACCCAGAGGAAGTTTACGATATTGTGAAGAATTACGCTACTGTAAAAACTGTTGAAAGAGATGTGAGGGTCCTGGACTTCAAAAAGTGCAATGCTGAACAAGTGAAAGAAGTAAAAAATTGGCACTTCCAAATTTCAAAAGTAAAAAGGATTTTTATCAAGAGAAAACAAGACAGCAGCTGTATCGTTCGGGGAGAAGTCACCTATAGGTGTGATTTTCAAAAGTACAGGAGTTTGATGAAGCAAGGGAAATCATTTGTCAATTTGAATCCAGATTTAATGCTGAAGAGTAACAAGCTAAATGAAGGCAAGAAAAAAGATGTTGACAATCTGCTAAAAAAACATTTTGGGGACGAATGGAGAGACATTCCTCAACTTACATTTTATACTCACATTGTTGACAATTCAGTGGAAGCCCTAGAGACTGAAGATGTGATGTGTGAAATGAGAGAAGAGGAACCTACTCTTATAATTTGATTGGTTTTTCAAAAGAAGTCAAGAACTATCTCTAAAAGTTTTTTTTAAGATACCTCTCAGGGACCAAATTTTGTCAGTTTTACTATTTTACCAAAGTTTTTTACCAAAGTACTATTTTGCTACTATGTTACCAAAGTAGGCTTCTATTTTACTACTATGTTACCAAAGTAGTTTTTTTTTTAAGTAGGCCTACTTATTTTTTATTGTGTGTTAGCAAATTAATTTAAAATAAAGTGTTGTAATAAACTTTTTTTACTAAAAGTAATTTTTTTATCAATCCCTGATACAGTCGTTAGATAGAGCCCTTTTTATTACCTCAGTCTGTAATTATAATTAAGTCTCTGCTTCAAAGTAAGAGTGATAAGTTTAAAGGCTATTTTACACTTTTTCTACAGGTAATCAACAGTGGTAGTAGGAATCAACACTCAAATTAAGATCAAAAGTCACATAATCCGTAAGTGTTAGAATCGAAACTTACTTAATCCAAATGTCAGTGTCAGAACTAACATAATCCAACATTATAACTTAAATTTAACTAATAAATAACTAACTTAGCTGCTTTTTATGACGAATTTAGCTTTTTAAGAACGTATTCTACAGAGTTACACAAAAAGAGTTTATTTAAATGTGCAAGATATATATGAACTAGTTTTTTTGGTTTCCTGAAAATACAACTTTTGGGATTTTGTGAGTTTTGATTTTGACCCTCTATAAATAATTTAAAGAAACAAGCTTGGTGGGTATTTTAATTTTGAGCTTCGCCGTGAAATATTTTAATTTCATTCTTGGTCATGCATCGGATAGAATCCTGGTTTTCTATTTTTTTAAGCTCATACATTTTTCATGTATTTTATCTGTCACGGAAGCAAAACAAAGCAATCTATTTCTCGAATTAATGACAGCGTTAATTTAAAAGAGTCTTTTCCAACAAGGGGTGCATTTCATAGTGCTGCCCCTTGAGAATTGCATGAGAAATACCAAGCTTTGATAATTACACTTATACGATTTAATCTCCACCAAATTAATTAGAGAAATATCCTAATTGAGTCGTAGAATTTATATTTTACTACCGAATATAAAAATAAATATAACCTATTTTTTCACACCTTTTAAGTAAAGCACTTTTTAGGTAATACTTTGTAACGTTATAGGACACGCTACATTTTTTTCATTCCTATTTTATTGTGGTCATAAATCTTACCAACAAAAACCCAACATAATAAATTTAAAAAATTAATACAATGACGTAGTTATAGCTTTATAATTACTTTTAATAATTCTTAATCTATTGCAGATTAAAAAAACATTATTTAATTTTTTATTCATACGCGGTTCGTTTTTTGTCATTTTTCTGATTATGGGTTTTAACCTCAAGAAGTTGCTTACCATAGCCTAACTTCAAGTAACAAATTGGCAGTAAATTGTCCTGCACTTGTTAATGGAGCTCGCTTGTTTTTTTATGTTTTCACCATCAAGGTGTTGTTTGATGGCAGAGTACTGTTGTTTATATTGAAGTAACAAAATAAAAACATATTTTACTGAGCTTTTATATCCAGGTTGCTTTTGTAATTTTTATAATGTATGGTGTAGGTTTTTACCCCCAACGGATTAAAGTAACGATAGTCAAATGAAATATTTCGAATTTTTATATTTTTCCTTTCTTAGGTAATGACCTTCCCCAAACAATGTAGTAAAAATATGGCTTTTTATACAATTCTTAAAATTCAAGATATTAGGTAACCGTAGCTAGTTGTTTGAAACCTTTGGGAGAAGTAAAATAATAATGTATAAAATAGCAACAAATAATAAACCTATGGGGTTATATAAAGGGGTTCTCTTTTTAGTTTTGCATATAGTCATAACGACAAAAAATGTATAGACTTAAAGTACTTTATTGCTTTTCAAAATATGTCCCACCAAGATTGATACACTTTTGCAACGTTCAAACCAATTGGTGAAACAGTAATCGTAGTCTTCAGTTAACAGCTGCAAAATCGCTTATTTACAGGTATCGATGACTTCTTGTAGCTACTGGAATCGTTTTCCACGCATCAAATTCTTGATTTTTTGGAACGTAAAGAAGCCGGTGGATGGTCTAACAATTCGATGTTTTAAAGCTCCAAAAACTAAATTGCCTTTAGGGCAGTGCGATGTAGAATGAATCGTCGTTGTGTGTTGCTTTGTCAGAGTTTTGAGATAATTTCTGGTAAACAATCTGAAGTAACTAAATGACTGGTGTGGTACTTCATTCTTAAACACAGAAATTATTTCAGTGAGTCATTACTGTTGGAATAATCCTCTCCGAAAATTAAAAAAAAAATCTCGTAAATGTTATTGCTTAAGATCCTTTTTTGATCAACTTGATAATTTTAAAATTCACTGTACCTACACGACTTTTATCGCAATGAAACTCTGGATTTGATGTCAACAAAAGATTGAGGTTTGATTTGTGTCTGAAGGTTCTATTAATGGCGCTTCTAAGCGGCTATATACAAAACTATGGATTCAAGAATGGTTTAGATTTACTATTTGGTTAACTATAAAATGTTTTTTTAATTACTTTTTAAGCTATTGTGTATTTCGACGGTAAAGTGACAATATCTCTTAAGTGACATTTATTGTTTAGTTCCACGAAAACCTAATAGATGGTACTTTAAGTTAATTAATGTAATTCTCCTTTGACATATCGGTTGGATAGACACCCAGTAGATGGCACTGTTTTTTGATTTTTACATTATTCAACATCTAGATTGTGGAAAAACCCAGTAGATGGTGTTGAATTTCAATTTATAAATAAATGGATAAAAGAAAAACTAAAATAAAATAAAATAAAAACAGAAAAAACAGCGGAATAAGAAAGCCAAAATAGTATATTGTAATACAAGTGTTACAATGACAAGTTTCGTAGTACGAGTGCAGTTTGTGAAACGAACCGCGAAGCGGTGAGTTTCGCAAAGAACGAGTACTACAAACTGTCATTGTAATTCGAGTATTACATACTATTTTTTATAATGAAGTTTTAAAAGTATAAAAAAATAAATAAAATAAGAGTTTTTCGAAATATTTATTTATGTTGGCAATCTTGACACTTTTGACACTTGACAGTTTTAATGATGTTTAATTTGAATGTTTGTCAAATTTGTATAAAAACACACTGAATTTCGCAATATCGTTGATAATTGTAGTTAATAATTTACTACAACATACTTCTTGATGTACTACCTGAACTCTTTCGTTGACAATCAGTGCAGTGCAACCAATTGTGTAAAACAAAAAGTTACCAAAAACAGTGTTACAATGAATCTATTTCGATACTGTTTTTAGTGTCGAAATAGAAACTTTGTGAACGTGAATTATAAAAAATACTTTTTTAAATTAAGTAATATAACGCTACCGTAAGGTGGCGCCGTTAATATCTCATATATTCAAACGAGTAATTACTACTTAATTAGGTACTATGAGGCAACCGTAATGTGACGCAGTTAATATATTTAAACGAGCAATACTTACGTAAAAGCCGTTTTAGACTATCCAATTTCTTGTACAAGATAAATTGGATAGTTTCAAACAAGAGATTGGATCAAATATTGTATCTGTCAAATTCTTGTACAAGAAAATAGAACATGCTCTATTTTCTATACAATATTCCATCCAAGAACTGCGCGCGCACATGACATTTCTATACGGCGCTTTTAAACTCTGCGTAACACGTATATACCCGCATTCGCACTGGCAACAGCTGCTTGCTTAATCATTTGAATTGGTTTTATATGAAAAATAATCAAAACATTTAATAAAACCGAACTTCTGCCAAAAAGATCCAATCAAAATTAAATATAGGCCGAATAGCCTAGGTAGCTGAGGCCACAAACAGAAGGAGACGGAGAAGAAAATTAAATATTATGTCTATTGCGCCGAATCCTAAAACATTTTTCTTGCACAAGAAATTGTATAGTCTAAAACACAATTCAAACATGAGCATACAATATTTCTTGTACAATTTCTTGTACAAGAAGTTGTGCAAGAAATTGGATAGTCTATATACAGTAGAGGACACAGGATAAAAATCCAACTAAGTCTAGGTGCGTATGCCACCGTGTTTCAGGCTGAAGTAACGGCCATACAACACTGCGCAACGGAGATCGTAAGTCAGGGTATAACGGGTAAAACCGTAGTCATATACTCGGACAGCCAAGCAGCTCTAAAGGCGATAGTCTCAGCACAAATAAGCTCACAGCTGGTGTGGGACTGCGTTGGGGCCCTGTCACATGCCGCTAGTCAAAATTCTCTGACACTGGCATGGATACCAGGACACTCAGGGTTTCGGGGCAATGAGAAGGCTGATGAACTGGCCCGTGCGGGAGCTAACACTCCAATGATTGGCCCGGAACCATTCGGCGGAGTTGCTAATACATTCAGAAAGGCAGCCATTGAGAAATGGAGGCTAGAAAAGGCCCAGGAGTGGTGGGAAACATCACCGGGCAAGCGACAAGCCAAACTCTTCATAAAGGGATACTCGGCGAAGTTTACTGCAGAGCTGCTATCACAAAGGCGAAATGATTGTCAGTCTCTTGACAGGACATTGTAGGCTCAGAAAACACATGAGTCAGCTAAACTTGGCAGATGAAGACATTTGTCGATACTGCCAAGAGGAAGAGGAAACTGCATTTCATGTCCTATGCCAATGTGAAGGCCCTGCAAGGACGCGGTATCTAGTGCTGGGAGAGGAGAAACCGGCTGCTCCAAGTTATGCGGTCAAGGCTATTAAGTCTTATTAAGAGGGCAGAGCTGGACAAGGTGCTCTAATCCTATTCCACAGATAATGGGTGTTCACAATAGATCTGCAAAGGTCGCAGTGATATAGGCTAACAACCAACCCCAAAAGTATCTATATCTATCTATCTGGATAGTCTAAAACGGCTTTAAGTATTATGACGCCACCGGAAGTGAAGCAGTTAATATCTCATTTATTTAAACGAGAAATTCTTAATACCAAATTAAGTAAGTACTACGACGCCTCTGTAAGCTGGCGCAGTTGATATCTAATATATTTAATAAATACATTACAAAATACAACCAAAAAAAGTATAAACTTTATAACTAACGAAAATAGATGATGAAAACAATGAAATCAAAATAGTACATTACGTAACGAGTGCGGAAAGCAGGTGATCCCATCACGAGTGCATTTGTCGCGTGAGCCGAAGGCGAACGCGATAAAAAGCACGAGTGATGGAATTACCTGCGCACCGCACGAGTTGCGTATTCTATTTTTCATCACTGCGTGAGGAAAGCTCTTGCATTTGTCTAAAATAAAAGAGTTTTTTCTTACAAAATTATGTATAGTTATGAATCTTTGTTAAATACGTTAAATGTAATATTTGAACAGTTGCTTTTTTTTATTCAACTTAAGTATATTAGATAATAATTGAGAATCAACAAAATCTTTATTTAGTAATGAAACGTTTGATTGATTATATCGTGGTACATCTACTACCGCGTTATCAAAAGCAAAACTATTAGAAAATTCATCCTCAATTTCTCTTAATTTACTTTCTATCTCATTTATTTTAATTGGGAAACACTTATCAACTCTGTTTCGGCCATTCATTGCTTTCCGCACGTTCCTGCATGGTCAAAAGCAGTGCTTTCCGCACGGAGTGATGATAAGTTTTATATTTCGTAACGTTGAAGGAAGCATTGCTTTCCGCACGGTGCTGCATAGTCGAAAGCAGTGCTTTCCGCACGGAATGATGAAAAAATCATTGAAATCAATAAAAAATGTGAAAAAACGAAAAATGGAAAAAATACGTCACTGATTTGTGGTACGAAGTCCGCCACATCAGTTAGTACATATTTTGTAAAATTCTTTATATATTTACGTCTACATTTGTTATAAAAATCAGTTTTTTTCCGTTCCAATATCAAAATACTTAAGTTATCAAGGAAATTTTAACAGCTCATTGTATTCAAATTGATCAAAGTGTTCTAAAATCTATTTTCATAAAGCCTGCCACTCTGGATTTAATTTTATGATTTTATTTTATCAACAAATTTATTAGGGATTAATAATCTACTGGATTTTGATAAATTCCGTTTGTAAATATAGATTTGTAGAGTTTAATTCCTTGAAACATTTATGATTTTTAAATCATTATTATTTATCAGCGGCTAACTTAAAACCCAGTTGTAAAGATTACAACTTTAAATTCAATTAGGAATTCGGTATTTTTTGTGTTTAAATTGCTTCATGGTTTAATGATTTGATCGTATATTCCTGATAAAGGTAATCATGTTTGACTGTTACCTACTTATATTTTATTTAAATATCGTAATCGGTGACGTCGAAAATAAAATACTTATTAAATTTAAACTAATTTTAAGTAAATTATATTAACATTTAGATGTTATCTATATAGAAATATTTAAGCAGTTATACTAATCGAAAATAACGTTTCAAATAATATTTGTATGTATGACCTACCATTCTGAAAAACTTATCAAAGTTATTTTCAATTATTTATCATTCGCAGTAGCGTTCAAAGGTCAAGCCTTTCAAATCCCTTAGAGTTAAACCGAAAAATATTTCGTCCACCTTTAAGCCAGTAATAAGTCAGCACCAGTCAACTTACTAGCTTTTGTTAATCTGTTTACATTAGTTCCAGTAGAAAATAATAGTCATAAAAATGAGTGAACAAAACGCTGTAAAAGATGTTGGGTGAAAGAATGGATTAAAAAATGCAAAAAATATGGTGTGTCCGATAATCTGTTACAGAAAAATAAACTGAAAGACACACATGCTTACATAAATCAATTACGATTAATGAAATAGACTGTAAGACTTGTACACGCTTACTGAAGTAAGAGGAACAGGAAAACAAAGTATTTTTCAAAACGAAGCGTGTATTAAAATTTTTTTTAAATTGTTAGCTGAGCGCTTTCGGCCTACAAACCGGCCATCTTCAGAGCTAAAACTAATTGACATATTGAAAAACAAATTTTTACAAAAATTAAAAATATATAACTTACGTCAAGGTAAATCAATACCCCAGGGGAGAAAATGAAAATAGGACTGTACAGTCAACCAAAAATAACCATCTCATAGGAGCTACCATGGAGTGGTCGATAAAACAACATCAAACATATAAAAGGTTAAACTTCCAGGCTCTTTGAAGAAAAGGATGGAAGGGAAATTAAAATTCATATTACAACAGTCAGCGAAGTAACTACAAGAAAATTATTTTTAATTAAAAAAAGAAAGAACAAATAAGTTCAAACTTACTGTGAAGAGTCTAAAATAGAAAATAGCCACATCAGGTGCATAAGGAATTTCGCAAGAGGCATTGGAGTAGTTGAAGCCTCTTCATGAGTAAAAAGATGTAATTGTGGTCGGCTACTAGGTTTAACATCACTAAGTCCAAAATAGAAACCGATGGTCCATGTTAATAAGAAAATATGGAGGAACATTGTAAGGCAAGTAAAGTCGTACTTGAGAGGGAGGAAGTGGAAGTGACGTCAAAACATGGTGAATATTACCAACAACTGATAACTAGAAACTTGGCTGAATATGGTTGGTTAATAAAGTAAAGATAGAAAAGAAGAATTTGACAATCTACTGAGTTGACAGAAAAGAAGAATGACAAAAGTGAAAGTACTTTTAAGATGTAAACAAGTTTTAAAAAACAGCGTAGAAATATGCAATTTAAAAGTGATATAGAATTATTAAGTGAAAATAACTTTAAACAACAATAAATAATCTAATCCTGAATTCTGTGTTAACACTCAAATTAATCTTAATTGTAAATTTAAACCATTGTTCAAAGGACTTTGTAGCTCCAACTTTGATTAACTAATACTTAGTTTGTTTAAACTTATTTTTAGTGAAAGTTTATTTGTTAGGAAATATGCTATTTATTGTTGTTTAAAGTTATTTTCACTTAATAATTCTATATCACTTTTAAATTGCATATTTCTACGCTGTTTTTTAAAACTTGTTTACATCTTAAAAGTACTTTCACTTTTGTCATTCTTCTTTTCTGTCAACTCAGTAGATTGTCAAATTCTTCTTTTCTATCTTTACTTTATTAACCAACCATATTCAGCCAAGTTTCTAGTTATCAGTTGTTGGTAATATTCACCATGTTTTGACGTCACTTCCACTTCCTCCCTCTCAAGTACGACTTTACTTGCCTTACAATGTTCCTCCATATTTTCTTATTAACATGGACCATCGGTTTCTATTTTGGACTTAGTGATGTTAAACCTAGTAGCCGACCACAATTACATCTTTTTACTCATGAAGAGGCTTCAACTACTCCAATGCCTCTTGCGAAATTCCTTATGCACCTGATGTGGCTATTTTCTATTTTAGACTCTTCACAGTAAGTTTGAACTTATTTGTTCTTTCTTTTTTTAATTAAAAATAATTTTCTTGTAGTTACTTCGCTGACTGTTGTAATATGAATTTTAATTTCCCTTCCACCCTTTTCTTCAAAGAGCCTGGAAGTTTAACCTTTTATATGTTTGATGTTGTTTTATCGACCACTCCATGGTAGCTCCTATGAGATGGTTATTTTTGGTTGACTGTACAGTCCTATTTTCATTTTCTCCCCTGGGGTATTGATTTACCTTGACGTAAGTTATATATTTTTAATTTTTGTAAAAATTTGTTTTTCAATATGTCAATTAGTTTTAGCTCTGAAGATGGCCGGTTTGTAGGCCGAAGCGCTCAGCTAACAATTTAAAAAAAATTTTAATACACGCTTCTTTTTGAAAAATACTTTGTTTTCCTGTTCCTCTTAATTACGATTAAGTCCTGAAAGATTCCATTAATACTCTTGAGCATATGTACATTGTACCAAAGAGTACAATTTCTAAATTCCTAGTACCTGTTTTAAAAGCCATCTACAATGTATTAAGTATTTTTTTACAAATTCCCAAGTCTGAATACGCATGGTAAACAATCGCTAAGGGTTTTATGTCTAGGTGGAATTTTCCAGAATGTTGTGCAGCCATAGGTTGTAAGCATATTCGTATTAACAATAGTGGAAGTGTATTCTACAATTATTATTTGCTATGGTTAATAACAATTATAAATTCCTGTATATAGATAGCAGATAAAATGAAAGAATAAGTGATTCCAGTATTTTTGGTGAATCAGATTTAAAGGTAGCCTTGGAAGACAACAGCTTCTTCTTTCCAAAGAGGGGTGTTAATTTTGGAGATGATGCCTTTCCTCTAAAAATATATTTAATAAAACCTTATTCAAGGTCAATGAGTATCTAATTATCGTCTGTCATTTCGGCTTAGAATATTTTTGAAAAGTATTGAATTATTTCTTGATAAAGTTGATGACATTGTAAAAGAGGCTTGTGCTCTGCATAACTAATTCAGCCTCTTGAGCAGAATCGAAAGTCAGCTTAAACGGACTTATGAAGATGCATCTTTATTATCATTTTTTACACACAAAATTCTCTAATACTAATAGCAGTTGCAGCAGCTTGGTTGCTTTTACTTTCTCGGATAAATTTTTTAGCTTTGGAAATTTGTAGCTCGGTGGTTGATTCAAGTTTCGTTTCTTTTTTTTCAATTTATGTTCTCGACATTTTGATAAATACTGAAAAATAAATAAGTACCTACGTAAACAGCAATTGAATAAATCTATATCCATTACTCTTACATCAGGTGTACCGCAAGGATCTCATCTTGGGCCATTATTTTTTAATCTATATATCAATACTATATATGTAAGTGTTTTTCGTACCATAAGAACCTTATACATGAATACATGGTCTATGTCAATAATGTACCTACTTATGTTCGGATCAGTTATCTGGAATCCTTTCTATCTTATACATATCGACAAACTGCAATCGGTTCAGAACAAATTTGTTTCATATTGCCAAAATAAATATTTTCCGCAATTAACAGAAAATAAGATATTATCGAATTTAAACTTGATCAATAAAGTTAATTTTTTATATATAAAAAAGACAGTCATTAAATCGTTTGTGAATGTCCCAATTCCACGCGGGCAAAGCCGTGAGTATACGTTAGGCCGGTCATAGACGTAGCGGTGTATCGCAGAACCAAACACGAACCAGTTTTTAATGCAAGAGTGGAGGAGCACATGCATCCAGCGATCTGTCGCAGCGACAGTCAGTTAAAGTCATGTCTTTTAAAATGTTAAACAAGGGAGTATCGAAAAATATGGATTAAAAAATGGCTATTTATAAAAAAATGGTACAATCACGTTCTCTTATTACGTAAGTCAGACAAGAGAAAGCAGACTATCGTAACTACTTAGTTTTGTTTTCTTAATGACATAAAGCAAATAAAAAATAATCCAATGCTGTAAATGCTAATAATTTTAGATTCTGCGATGATCCCTCTTTTTTAACACACACATTATGCGATCTGTTCACCCCTGTTCATACAAAATTTGACATCCTAATTTTTCCTGACATATCACCTAGGTCAACCGTGCACTATGCTGCAACAGGAGCAAACCGCTACGTGTATGTCGGGTCTTAGGATACTTAAAATTCCCAGTAAGTGATTGTAGGCCACTATTTTATTAAAGACTGGCGAATGCCCGTGACTTCGTTCGCATGGACTTTAGTTTTTTGCCACCGAGTTTCATACAAATTTGCAACCCCTATTTTAAACCCTTATGCGAGGAATTTAAAAAAATCCTTTCTTAGTACACTACTACGTAATAAAACAAATTAATCCATTAATTTTCAAGACTCTACGCGTCTGTCGACAGTGTCATGTCAGCCAGCAGCAGCGTGCTACCGCCTCATCGCTCCACACGCCCATGGGGTTGAATTGATCAGAATCCTATTTAAGCGGACGTCTTCATCATAGTTGCTCCAATCTTTAATTTTAGTTCAATCAGTTGGACATCTAAAAAGATTTATATAAACTTTTATCCCCTATTTTATCCTCTTAGGGGTTGTGGAATTTATCAAAATCCTTTCTTAGGGGATGCTTATGTACTAGTAGCTCTATACATGCAAAATCTCAGCCCGATCTGTTTAAAATTGACAAAGTTCCAAACAATCTTTTATTCCATAATTTGTCCCCTTGGGGGTAGAATTTATTAAAATACTTTCTTAGCGGATGCCTACGTCATAACATCTACCTGCATGCCAAATTTCAGCTCGATCTGTCCAGTGGTTTGGGCTGTGTGTTAATAGATCACTATGTCAGTCAGTCACCTTTGAGTTTTATATATTTAGATTTAAGTTAAGTCAGTTGTTTTGTTTTTTAACATCGCCAGTTACAACTTTTATCGTTTATCTGTTTCTGTCAATGAGGTTAGATGTTTAGTCTTGTTTTAAGTCTTCAATTACATGTTCGACGGATGTAAGTTTGTATACCTAGGTAGCCAACAATTAATGTTGCTTTGAGGTGATTTACAAGGTGATTTACAAACGTACATTGTCTTGCTAAACAGTAGACTTTATTTACTGTAAATATGTCCAAACAGCCGTAATTACTTGTAAGTGTCATGTAATGTACAATTTACAGCATGGGCAAAATTATTAATTTTATTAAATCTTTAATATACGTTCATAAATAATACTGTTGAAATAATAAGAAAGTAAAAATAATAAAATTTCTTATAAATACTAAAAAAAATTATACCGTTAGTAGAACACAATTTTTAAATGATAAATTGGTATTATATATTAATACAATTAAATAAAGCCAATTAAGTCAACCAAGGTAGTTGGTAGATAATGAGTTTTACAGATTACACGCTAAGCGACTTGGTCCACTCTTATTCCTCGTGTGAAAACCACTACTCTTGTTATGTAATATATCATTTGAACCAATTGGGATTATGGTAGAACAAGATTCCACTATTTACTTGATACGACGTCATTGATTTGATATGCAATATGGCTTTTGAAAAGATAAGACCGACAATAACATGATTGTTTATTTTTTAGTACGACACATTCGTATCATAATCGTACCAGTTTATCTGTTTATCTGTATATAGTGTGATTTGAAAAACTACTAAAAATGTAATTTACAAAACCAATACTCGTAATATGACGTTCGCAACCATAGTTAAATAATATTATGTTCATTTATGTGCCTCTAAATTCAATATCGAATTTTCGTCTAACCTCAGAAAGTCGTTATAACTTGGCTCGTTTTGGAGGTACTCTAGATGTTTTATATGAAGTTGGTTGAATAGTATTGAAAGCCAAAATGAAAAAATGTAGTTTTTAAGGAAATTGTTTTTTTTTATTCATTGTAATCTTCCTCAACTTGAAGTTCTGCAAAATATTGTTCGACCACTGCAATAGCTTTTCCATACGACAAAAAACGCTTTTCACGAAACAATTGTTTCAAGTTTCTGAAGAGGTTATAGTCAGAGAGAGTAAAATCTGTTGAATACGGTAAGTCTTCTAGCAATTCGTACTTTAATTCGATTAATTTAGCCAACAAACTTGTGCATCGTCTTGATGAAAAATGATTGTTTTCTTCGGTAAACCGGGTCTGTTTTTCGTTTTCTTTATTCAACTGGTCCAAAAGGTTCGCAATAACATTCAGAGATAATATTCAGAGTTAAGTATTTTACCTTTTTCAAGATAACCAATCAACAAATTCCATTTTGCATCCCAGAAAACTGATTTGATGATCTTTTTTCTCGATCGTTTTGACTTCCTCTGTGGCGGTGAAGAACCAGCTTCAGTCCACTGTAAACGTTCTTATTTCAGTTTAGGATCATGATAGTAGATCTAAGTCCTATATTCATAGTTATTAAACGACGCACAAAGATGGTTTTATTTTGCTTAAAATGTTCCAAATTACGCTGAGAAATTTGTTATTGATCCCAGTTTTTGTTGAATTGTTAACGAATCTGGCACTAACTTTTCGAACAGCTTTTTCCTATATAATTCTTCGTGTAAAATATGAAGTACCTACTCGTTCATCTGAGATGCTAATGGTATCAGAACTTTCACGCTTTGTCAAACTTGGATTTTTAAAAAAACAATATCATAGACTTGCTCAATGATTTCTGGTGTTGTTGTACTTTTTGAACGTCCACTAGATGGTTCATCTTCAATGCTTATACGGCTACGTTTAGACTCTAAAACCCATCGATGCATAGTTGGAAATAAAAGAGCCGATACTTTTAACACTTTTATAAGTTTTGTATGTATTTCTGTTGCTGATAAACCTTCCAAAACAAATAATTTTATCAATGCACAATACTCAATTTTTTCCATTGCAACAAAATATATTGATATGTCAACTTTCAACTTCAAATGAATTGACAAAGCAAAAAAGAATTTTTTCTGTATTAAACAAATAAAAAATAAATAAAATAGAGCATGGATTTGTTAAAGGAAGATCAACAATGACTAACCTGCTGTGGTGTGTAAATGAATGGATAGGTAACTGCTTTGGACAAAAAAAGATCAATTGATACTATTTATCTAGATTTCGCCAAAGCTTTTGACCGTGTACCAAAACGAAGATTGATTTATAAACTTGAACATCTGGGCATTCGTGGCAATTTACTTTAGCGGATAAACTCGCTTCTAACAGACTGAAAGTTTTGTGTTTAAGTTAGTGATTGTTTTTCGGCCAAAAAATCAGTTTTAAGTGGAGTGCCTCAGGGATCGGTTTTGTGTCCACTTTTATTTATAATATACGCAAGCGACCTTCAATATCAAATAAAGTGCAAAAGGGCCTTCTTTGCTGACGATTCAAAATTTTTGTAATCCTTTGGTTGAATCTCTACAACTTAAATCAGATCTGATTTCAATATTTGAGTGGTGCAAAGATTGGATGCTACCTCTCAACATAGACAAATGCGTGGTTCTTCATATGGGTAAAAATAATCCAAGAAATGATACTTTAAACGGTCACACTCTGAAAAAGTCACATTATACAATGACCTTGGAGTTATAATTACTGCAAACCTTAGTTGGTCTGAAGACATCTTGCACGTTTCTTAAAAAGCAAATAGCAGATTGTATCTTCTAAAAAGATCATTCACGAAATTGTCATTTAATAGTTCCATTCGATTGTACAAGTCGTATATCCGTCCAGTTATGGAGTAGGTACTGTGGAACTGTCTGGTGGCCTGGGTTAGTACGAGACAAAAACATCCTTGAAAATATTCAGCGACATGCTGCCCGGTTGTTCTTCGGCAGATCTAGATCTGATTATAAGGATAGGTTAAACATGGCAGAGCTACTTCCATTTAAACTTCCGTGTTTAGAGCACGGAAATATTTTTCTCCATCCAACTTGGTTACTCTTTACAAAGCCCAAATACGGCCTAATCTTGAATACTGCTCGCATATATGGGGTTCGGCGGCTCCGCCAAGGCTCGGAGTTCTTGATGCAATACATAAACGACACCAGTATCGCCAAAAACCTACCCCATTATCCCACCGAAGAGCAGTGGCTGATCTTTCCTTGTTTTACCGATACATAAACGAATTTTCCTTAGAAGAACTCCGCTCTATAATGCCTCCACTTGCCAGACAAGCCAGTGCAACGTGACCTGCCAACTCCATGCACCCTTATAGGTACTGTTCAGTGTCAGACATCGAGAACGGATCGATTCGATCGTTCCTTCATCCTTAGGGTCTCCAGATTGTGGAAATCCTTACCTTTCCACGTCTTCCCCACTCGCCCTAACTTGCAGGCGTTTTAATCCCAAATTAATAAATTGTCTCTTCTGTCCCAATAGATGTTCTCGTTACATTTGTATTTAGGTCTATACTTACGAGGACATCCTTAATAAAAAAAAACAACGTCGTCTTCGTGTTGAGCTGATGATTATATCACTTTCCGATTTATGTGTCTAGAGTTAACATAATACGGCCTAATCTTGAATACTGCTCGCATATATGGGGTTCGGCGGCTCCGCCAAGGCTCGGATTTCTTGATGCAATACATAAACGACACCAGTATCGCCAAAAACCTACCCCATTATCCCACCGAAGAGCAGTGGTGATATTTCCTTGTTTTACCGATACATAAACGAATTTTCCTCAGAAGAACTCCGCTCTATAATGCCTCCACTTGCCAGACAAGCCAGTGCAACGCGACCTGCCAACTCCATGCACCCTTATAGGTACTGTTCAGTGTCAGGCATCGAGAACGGATCGATTCGATCGTTCCTTCATCCTTAGGGTCTCCAGATTGTGGAACTCCTTACCTTTCCACGTCTTCCCCACTCGCCCTAACTTGCAGGCCTTTTAATCCCAAATTAATAAATTGTCTCTTCTGTCCCAATAGATGTTCTCGGTACATTTGTATTTAGGTCTATACTTACGAGGACATCCTTAATAAAAAAAAAACAACGTCGTCTTCGTGTTGAGCTGATGATTATATCACTTTCCGAGTTATGTGTCTAGAGTTAACATAATTTTGTAATTTCTAATTGGGCTTATGGGTCTTAACCCCTGCTCTTACTTATAAAATAATAATAATAATAATTTTGATTCTTTCACCGTTAATGTAATAGGTGTCGCTAACAAAAATTTTTAACCAAGCGTTACAACTTGTTGTACTAATTTGTTTTGATAAAAAAATAGCAAACTTATATATCTGAAAGGACGTTAAACTATTAATCCAGAAAGATGAAAGTCATTAGGTAATAAGTTTTAACTCCGCTGTTCTAGAAGGATAACTGCCTTTTTGCCTAACGTTCTCTAAAAATTTATAAAAAATGTTTTCTTAAGTCTGTTTAAATATATTATTGTTAATTCTACATCTTTATATGTATAATATTACAAATAAAATACATAAATAAAGAAAATCACCCTTTTCTGACAAAATAAAACGTAATACGGTAGTCTGTTGCTTCATCCGTAATCATAAATATCTGTAATGATAGTGTTGTAATCCATGATGTCGTGGCGCGGAGTTGTGACGTCGTGAATCAGCATCTAATCCTGTGGGAACCGACACCAGTTCCTTTGTCTGTCTCACTCCAGTGCCTAATTGTTAAATTTAATCCTTATTATTGTCTCTAGCGAAGCAAAATATCATCAGAGCTGTCACCGCACAATGCGTGCTAATGTATTCTTGCCCATAAAACGTCATAACTGTCACACTTTACGCTCGAATTCTTTGGTAATGTGCTACAAAGTATATTTCTGAATAATTTCGTATTCTCGAATTAGCTTACAACGGAGAGATATCTTGTTCCTCATGCGTATAAATAATATTCTCTCAAGTTTTTAAGAAGATATTTAATGCGGAATGGTGCTTGTTAAACTTATAGGTATTATGTAGGTGATAAAGATTCATCTATTTACAAATAAATTGCATGTGGAGATATAGAAAGTATAGAATAGGAAATAAAAAAACATGCTTGTGACAATAATATAATCTATAGAGAAATTCATTCTATTTATGTGAAAGAGGTAAGTATCTTGGCAACCAAAGATCACAGAAGATGCGACTATTGTTGTTCTTATAATTCGAATGAACAATTTCGTGTGGTGATTTTAATTAAATCAATGAGAACGTTTGTCAATTAAAACAAGCTTTTGAAGTGATAACTTCTTATGGGAGGGTAAACTGCTTTGTAACGTAACGCGTTACGGTGCCACTATGGTTAGTAAGCAGGCTACTCCTCTCTCACTTTAACCCACAGTGCTAGCCGTATTTCGGACAGACGCTTCCCCATCTCTTTGAATTTTTCAAAATTTTCTAAATTTACAAAATTTTTAAAAATTCAAAATTTTTTAAAATTTTAACTTTTTAGTTTAACCCTGTATATCTCGAGAACCATAAAAGGTATTGAAAAAGTAAAAAGTGTTATGGAAAATATTAAGATTTTTCTATAAATTTGCAAATTTTTATTAAAATTTATTAAATAGAAATATTTAAAATTTAAGGGAGAGACTGACTATGTTCTTTTTTTGTTGTTGATTTTTAATTTTCTTTAAATTTTTTAGTTTAATCCTATATATCTCGAGAACCATAAAAGGTATTAAAAAAGCGAAAAGTGTTATGGAAAATATAAAGATTTTTCTATAGATTTGCATATTTTTATTAAAATTAATTACAGAGAAATATTGAAAATTTAAGGGAGAGACTAACTATGTTCTTTTTTTTGTTGTTGATTTTTGATTTTCTTTAAACTTTTTAGTTTAACCCTGTATATCTCAAGAACTATAATAAGTGTTAAAAAAATAAAAAGTGTTATGGAAAATATAAAGATTTTTCTATATACTTGCAGATTTTTATTAAAATTAATTACAGAGAAATATTGAAAATTTAAGGGAGAGACTAACTATGTTCTTTTGTTGATTTTTGATTTTCTTTAAACTTTTTAGTTTAACCCTGTATATCTCAAGAACTATAAAAAGCGTTCAAAAAATGAAAAGTGTTATAGAAAATATAAAGATTTTTCTATAAACTTGCAAATTTTTATTAAAATTAATAACAGAGAAATATTGAAAATTTAAGGGAGAGACTAACTATGTTCTTTTTTTTGTTGTTGATTTGTGATTTTCTTTAAACTTTTTAGTGTAACCTTGTATATCTCAAGAACTATAAAAAGTGTTAAAAAAATGAAAAGTGTTATGGAAAATATAAAGATTTTTCTATATATTTGCAAATTTTTATAAAAATTAATTACAGAGAAATATTGAAAATTTAAGGGATAGAGACTAACTATGTTCTTTTTTTTGTTGTTGATTTTTGATTTTCTTTAAACTTTTTAGTTTAACCCTGTATATCTCAAGAACCATAAAAGCTATTAAAAAAGTGAAAAGGGTTATGGAAAATATAAAGATTTTTCTATAGATTTGCAAATTTTTATTAAAATTAATCACAGAGAAATATTGAAAATTTAAGAGAGAGACTAACTATGTTCTTTTGTTGATTTTGGGTTTTCTTTAAACTTTTTAGTTTAACCCTGTATATCTCAAGAACTATAAAAAGTGTTCAAAAAATGAAAAGTGTTATGGAAAATATAAAGATTTTTCTATAAACTTGAAAATTTTTATTAAAATTAATAACAGAGCAATATTGAAAATTTAAGGGAGAGACTAACTATGTTCTTTTTTTTGTTGTTGATTTGTGATTTTCTTTAAACTTTTTAGTTTAACCCTGTATATCTCAAGAACTATAAAAAGTGTTAAAAAAATGAAAAGTGTTATGGAAAATATAAAGATTTTTCTATATATTTGCAAATTTTTATAAAAATTAATTACAGAGAAATATTGAAAATTTAAGGGATAAAGACTAACTATGTTCTTTTTTTTGTTGTTGATTTTTGATTTTCTTTAAACTTTTTAGTTTAACCCTGTATATCTCAAGAACCATAAAAGGTATTAAAAAAGTGAAAAGGGTTATGGAAAATATAAAGATTTTTCTATAGATTCGCAAATTATTATTAAAATTAATTACAGAGAAATATTGAAAATTTAAGGGAGAGACTAACTATGTTCTTTTTTTTTGATATTGATTTTTGATTTTACTTAAACTTTTTAGTTTAACCCTGTATATCTCAAGAACTATAAAAAGTGTTAAAAAAATGAAAAGTGTTATGGAAAATATAAAGACTTTTCTATAAATTTGCAAATTTTTATTAAAATTAATTAAACAGATATATTTAAAATTTAAAGGAGGAGGACTATGTTTTTTTTTTGTTGTTGATTTTTAATTTTCTTTAAATTTTTTAGTTTAATCCTATATATCTCAAGAACCATAAAAGGTATTAAAAAAGTGAAAAGGGTTATGGAAAATATAAAGATTTTTCTATAGATTCGCAAATTTTTATTAAAATTAATTATAGAGAAATATTGAAAATTTAAGGGAGAGACTAACTATGTTCTTTTGTTGATTTTTGATTTTCTTTAAACTTTTTAGTTTAACCCTGTATATCTCAAGAACTATAAGAAGTTTTAAAAAAATGAAAAGTGTTATGGAAAATATAAAGATTTTTCTATAAACTTGCAAATTTTTATTAAAATTAATTAAACAGAAATATTTAAAATTTAAGGGAGAGACTGACTATGTTCTTTTTTTGTTGTTGATTTTTAATTTTCTTTAAATTTTTTAGTTTAATCCTATATATCTCGAGAACCATAAAAGGTATTAAAAAAGTGAAAAGTGTTATGAAAAATGTAAAGATTTTTCTATAGATTCGCAAATTTTTATTAAAATTATTACAGAGAAATATTGAAAATTGAAGGGAGAGTCTAACTATGTTCTTTTTTTTGTTGTTGATTTTTGATTTTCTTTAAACTTTTTAGTTTAATCCTATATATCTCGAGAACCATAAAAGGTATTAAAAAAGTGAAAAGGGTTATGGAAAATATAAAGATTTTTCTATAGATTGGCAAATTTTTATTAAAACTAATTACAGAGAAATATTGAAAATTTAAGGGAGAGACTAACTATGTTCTTTTGTTGATTTTTGATTTTCTTTAAACTTTTTAGTTTAACCCTGTAACCTCTTTTTTCTCAAGATGTTAAAAGGCTCGTTTTATCGAGGTTAACAAATGCGAACGGCACTCAGGGGGTAGGAGGAGAGCGAGCGTGGATTCGAACGAGCTCGATGATATCGTATTAGAAAGATATACGGGGATATATTTACTAGAAAAAAAGAAAAGATAAAAGAATTTAAAAGGGACTAAAAAGAAAATGAGAGAAATGATGAAAAAGGGAAAGGTAAATGGGAGCCACTTATTTTTTTATCATAAGGATGGGGAAATATAAGAAACCCAGATGGAAAAAATATTGAATATATACGTTGGATAAACTGATTTATCAGATGTTGTAGATAAAGTTAAAATAAGAAAGATATAAGAGATATAAGATAAGATAAGGTAAAATTAGATAACCCGGCAGATGTTCTTGCTAAAAATTTAAATTACACACTTTTATTGGCAAAGCTAGAAAGATAAAGTTATACTTACTTTTTTCTTTACTTATCACAACAGCTCCATTTATATTAATGAGATAAAAATGAATTCAAAAATTAAGATTTATGATTTAAATACGTCTCATTCTTATTGTTGATGAAACTAGATCAGAATAACTTACACCAGGTCAGAAATAAAACATATAAATAAAAAATAAACAATATTTATTACTGAAAGTAGTAATAAGTCAGGCGTACGAACGAAACAATAGACATATAAAATATCAACAAATTAAATAAGGTAAAATACAGTGAAACACACTAGTGTTTAATCACATAGAGAGATAATACTACACATCCAATAACAGCTAAGTAATATTATATTGTTATTTGTTGTGTACCCAATTAAGCAGAAGTGAAGTGAAAGGAATTTAAAAGTATCAAAATGTTATGTTAAAAAAAATAATAAATCACTTTTAGCTTAAAAGATTTTTTACTCGAGTAAAAGAATGGGGTACCATATAATAGTTTAAATTAAAACATTTAAGTTATAAGAAACATTAAGAAATCAAAAATTAACCATAAAATGTGTTACAAAAAAACTAAATCAGACCCTGCGCACCACTTTCACTGATAAATGAAACATGTATTCGGTAAACTTGTCCGAATTTTCACACTCTGGGGTCTGTAGAAAGGTACCGGTTTTTTTTTGTTATAAAACAGGTTGCACTATGGAGTTTATGATCACTTCTTACGTTAATTACCCATACTTGGATATTATTTATGCGGATTACAATTAAGTTTTTATTCCAAAGAAATAAATGGCATCCCTTCTTTTTCTGGTAGTTAAGCAATAGTAATAATATAAAAAACTTACAGTTTGATTCCTAGATAGTATAATTAAATGGGGCCACACCCAATTTATACAATACGGTAAAATTTTGTTATTCTTCATTAATAATCGACAGCTTTTTCATCAGAACGGTTCCATCACTCATTCACTGACTTTAACTTAGTTAGAAACACTAAATAGCAGGTAATTTTTTAAAAATCTTAAGATAATTTGCCGGGACTTGAAACTAGGGGTTGTACATATGGTCTTGATAGCACAGAGACCCAAGCTAGAGTGATTAGGAAATGGCGGTACTCCGAGATGCTGACTTTCGCGTCCCATCATGTGATGTTAAAATCGGAACCCTATTGGCTAATACACCGATCGATACTTTGCTTAGCGACTGAAACCGTTAAAGATGTACAACGTCTAATCAGTTGAGAATACAGGGCGGTAATAAGTAAGGAAGAATAATAAAAAAAATAAAAAATTAAATTTTATACTTGGAGTTTTTCAAACACGCTACAACCCTGTATATCTCAAGAACTATAAAAAGTGTTCAAAAAATGAAAAGTGTTATGGAAAATATAAAGATTTTTCTATACATTCGCAAAGTTTTATTAAAATTAATTACAGAGAAATATTGAAAATTTAAGGGAGAGACTAGCTATGTTCTTTTTTTGTTGTTGATTTTTGATTTTCTTTAAACTTTTTATTTTAACCCTGTATTTCTCAAGAACTATAAAGAGTGTTAAAAAAATGAAAAGTGTTATGGAAAATATAAAGATATTTCTATAAACTTGCAAATTTTTATTAAAAATTAATCACAGAGAAATACCTATTGAAAGTTTAAGGGAGAGGCTGACTATTTTCTTTTTTTTTTGTTGTTGATTTTTGATTTTCTCTAAACTTTTTAGTTTAACCCTGTATATCTCGAGAACCATAAAAGTTATTAAAAAAGTGAAAAGTAAAATTTGCATTATACACGACTTTCGAAAAACTGTTAAACTTTTGCCGTTTGGGTTATCCCTATCTAAGCCAAAATCAGAAGGGTTCTCTCCCATGAAATTTGGATTCTATATACCTAATTTTATGACCCTGTGAACATCCATTCAAGAGTTATATGGGTACACGGACGTAGGGACACATTCACACAAGCCGATCTTATAAAGTAGGTACTTCGATGGAAAGAGCAACAAAGTAGGTTCACGCATCCCGTGTTTTCCCTAACTGTCAATTTTTAGCTGTAGCTAATATTAAACTGTCATATACCAAAAATACAATAGTACCTAACATTTAACAGGAGAAGGAGACAGCCTTCCACGTGATATTCATGTACCCAGCCCTGCAAGGCCTGCGTGTGAGATCCCTTGGCCTACCGACCGGAGATCAAAGGGAAGAACGGGTCACCATAGTCAAAAGGATCTCATGGTTCATTAAGAACCTGGGATTTGACGGAGAATGAGGACTTGTGAATGAGGGTGCACAATAAGCTGTACTAGCTGCGAGTCTACCCCTAAGCCTGGCCCTCTGTTAAAAAAAATAGTATATTTTAATACAAGTGTAACAATGACAGGTTTCGTAGTACGAGTGCAGTTTGTGAAACGAACCGCGAAGCGGTGAGTTTCGCAAAGAACGAGTGCTACAAATCGTCATTGTAATTCGATTGTTACTTACTATTTTTTATAATGAACTTTTAAAAGTATAAAAAAATATATAAAATGAGTGTTTTTCGAAATATTTATTTATGTTGGCAATCTTGACACTTTTGACACTTGTCAGTTTTAATGATTTTAAATTTGAATGTTTGTCAAATTTGTATAAAATATTCCGAATTTAGCAATAACGCTGATAATGTAGTTAATAATTTTCTACAACATACTTCTTGATTTACAACCTGAACTCTTTCGTTGACAATCAGTGCAGTGTAACCAATTGTGTAGAACAAAAAGTTACCAAAAACAGTGTTACAATGAATCTATTTCGATACTGTTTTTAGTGTCGAAATAGAAACTTTGTGAACGTGAATTATAAAAAAAACATTTTCAATAACACTGCCATCTATTTTTTTTTATTTTGAAAATTTGATTACCTTTCTAATCAAATTAAATAACCTTTTAAAAAATTATAAATCACCTTAACAAAGGTTAACGTACCTTTTTTGGTACATGATTTAATTCCACTTACTTTTGGCGAATAAATCCATTTATACCTAATCAACATACTATATAGTACGATTGTATGCAACCGACTTGAAAAGGACTAAACATTTGAGTGCAACGAGTGGAATAGAGAGAGTAGAAGGAGGCGTTTCCCAGATTTGAGCCAATAAGTGAGAATCAGTCCCCACTATATTGTCCAAGAATGATAGAAAGCTAGCGGACAAGGTCGACAGATAATCACAGATCAATTAGCCACCCAAGGATATGCAAATTGACTAGGGACCGTTGGGGGATTTACTTAAGGGTCGGGAAACTCAGAAAATGATCGCGGCGACATGAGAAGATAGGTTTCTTTTTAATTTTAAGATGGAAAATTATCAGACATAGGCGGCACGTAAAAAATATTTTTTATAGTAATTTTTAATATTTTAATAATTGTTATAAAATAAAACAAATAAACGACATTTTTATAATTTAATTAAAATACGCTAATTATACGGTTATAATAACGTATGGGACATAAGCTTTGGGAAAAAGTTTGCTCTAAAATTTCCACCAAATTTTGATGTCTGATTTACCATCTACCATCATTGATTGTTGCCATAAGTTAATGTCAAATTGTTTTAATAATAAAGTTTAAAATGTTTTACAAACTTGAAATTCGCAAAATTATCTACAGCTTAGTTGGATGGTTGCCCATAAATGAAATTGTGAACTAGTTCAGATATCAAAATGTTAGCCAAGCAACTATTTATAGGGCAATAAGAGACTGTGAATAACGTATAGGTACCTTGCATTAATTTGTCGCAAAATGGAAGACCTCATGTTTTGTCACAAAACAAGTAGGTATAATAGACTGGTAGAAAAGGCGCCAGACAGAATTGAAATCTTTAGTCGAAAGCTAGGTCGCCGTTTTAATATCTCGTACAAAACTGTGCAGAGGACTTTTTCCATAAATAACATATTAATGGACAAAATACACACTTAAACAACTAGAAAGAATACCTGTTTGTTGCAAGTCACCGAGGCATAGACATTTTGAAAATAGGTAATGAGTGATTATATGGACGATACTTTTTTTACGTTGTTGCATTTAGAAATAAAAGGAGACAATGGATTTTACACCTTCAACTATAACAATAGATACGTAGATAATTTTTAGGAATTTGGTATGTAAGGGTACCCTGTTGTAGGACTTACGTCCTTTTTAGGGGATGGATGGAGTGTTGAAAAGGAGTTAGTATCTGTCTGTCGTCGGCCCCGCTCTTACAAATTTTCCAATTTGCATTTCCAGTGAAGTTGAATCTTCCAACTTCTCTTCATTCTTTCATGGTGCTTGAACGTGTCTATAAAGTCATTTTTCTATGGTCTAAGTGTAAGTGTGACCCACGTGGTGCAATGTGAGGTTTGGAGATTGGCGCTGTGGCGTGTCTCCTTCGTCGTGAAGCCCTTTCATTTTGCAAGGACGAAGGGAACCACAGAAACCTCGCCAAGAGTGATTATAATGGACGATCAATTTTTTTTACGTTGTTGCATTTAGAAATGAAAGGCGACAATGGATTTTACACCTCCGACTATAACAATTGTACCAATGAAGTAAAATTTAAAGGCGAAATTTGCTGGTAAATTTTTGGTCTGGTACCTATGTGATTTCTGAGACTGGTGATTCAGCACCCCATGTTGCTCGAGTTTGAGAAGAAACTGTGATCTCCGATTCTTGTACCTAAAAACTGCTTACTTTTAATAATACCCATTATCACAACGACGATATATAATATTTTGTTCTGACCTCACTTCATACTATTATCTAGGCGAACTCGAGAATGGTTGGAATAAAACAACGTTAATTATGTACCTACATAACCTCCCAAATTTACGACAAGCTTGGCCAATCGAATAATTCTAAGTCATTACTCTGTCAAAAAAATTATGATAATGAATGGGAAACCCAAAATGATCAACAATTAAAGAAAGTGAACCTAAACATCATCCAATGAAAGATGAGACAAAACTTACCCAAATTGGGTGCTATTGAGAACCATGTCTATACTATCGGTTTTGTAGATTCGTTTACATATAAATAACTACTTATATTAATAATTTAAATAAAATTGTTATTTTGTTGATGAAACCTGTTAACATAATTCTCAAAACTTAAGTTCCATACGAAATCAGATAGTATATAGATAAGCTGCAAGAGATATAGAATAACGTTATTCTAGCGTCAGTCCGAGTTTAATATCAACATTGCCTTAACACAATTTAATGATAAATCAATAAACCTCCCACATGATACCTTACTCAAAAATATTTTACCTACCTATATAAAGCCCTGTTGTAGCGAAGTCACTTAAATAAGATCTCTGAATCGCATGGAACATTTTGAAATGAGATGTCTTCAATTATTGTTTAGAATTCTATGGTAATACCATGTCATAATGAATACTAAAAAAGGTATAGGTATTTGGTCAAAATGTAATGCATTCAATAATTTAAAAAATATATTTAATTATAATTAAATAAGATGAAGGTATGTCTAATTAATAGAATTGTCATCCATCTATGTTATTAGTATAAAAAACTAAAATCTGTTGAAGAAAATAACGGCAAGTCTCAGTTTGGTTTCAAGAAGCGTTTCGGTACATGGGAGGCACTGCTCAGTATTCGAGTTCTTATACAGAGATGTCGGGACGTGAATGTTGATGTATATGTCTGCTTTGTCGACTATGAGATGGCATTCGATACTGTTGAACAAGTTAATTGTTATACTAAAAGAGATAGGCCTGGATAGACGGGACATTCGGGTAATAGCCGACTTGTACTGGAATAAGACAGATTTTAGAATTGACAACCAGACATCTGAAGAAATTCCTATTATGATAGGAGTTCGACATGGTTGCCCGCTTTTGTTTAATTTATATACAGAAAAGATCTTCAGAGAAGCAGTAGAAGACAGAAAAGAGGGTATAATTGTTAATGGAATAATCATTAACAAGTCATACGCTGATGACACAGTTCTGTTAGTATCGGACAGGTGGGATTTGCAAGCACTCCTATATTCAGAGACAGACCATAGCCGACAAATGGGTCTGAAAATTATCATAAAGAAAACTCAATGGATGGTGATCAGCAAAAAACAAAAATATAACTAATAACTTGGCAGATATTAGAATAAATGGAAACATAGTGCAAAGAGTATTTAGGCTGCTGGGTGAATATCGTCGGAAATCAAATGTGTTCAGCATTTTGTTCTATTAAATGGAAGCAACTGGACTCTCACGGAAACAATGTGCAAGAAGATTGAGGTTTTTGAAATGTGGGCTTACCGCAGAATACCTATATATTGAAGATATTGTGGATGGACAAGCGGAATTACAGAGGCTAAACAAAGAAAGTGAAGTACTGAATATTATAAAAAGAAGAAAATCAGAGTACCTACTTTGCCCACACGATGAGAAATCCGAAATATGAAATGTTAGGTACTTACATGTAATTAGATAGAGGGAAAGCGCGGCCCGGACTTAGAAAAACATCGTAGCTTCAGAACCTCCGTTAGTAGTTTGGAGTGAACACCACGACACTATTTAGGTCAGTTGTGAACAAGTAAAAATCACGCTACTAATCGCCAATAGACCTGTAGTTTCAAAAAAATCATTTTAAAGTGTATAATTACATAATTATTATTCATTTTGGGAAACTGGCACATAAATCTTATTCAATACTATAGGATTAACTAATCACTTTAAAATATAATCTTTTCTTTACATAAAGATTGCATTAAACCATATCATATTTCTTAAACGCAAAAGCATTTCAAATTGTCACGGGTTAAAATTTACCATAGTAACAGCTAATTTCTTACCTTATAATTCATCATTATTGTAGGATTCGTCGAGGCAAGTATCGGTTGATTTAAGTCCGATAATAGTTAATCGCCAATTGTTGTTTATTATTTTCGACCATAAATTATTTCTAGTTGTAGCTAGTATGGGTTTTGTAAGTTAAGTTATTATTCTAGTAGGTTATTGTTTGAAATCACTGTCAGTAGTTCATCTGATCTACCCTCTCGTCGATAACTTGGATATTGTGGTTTTGCAGCCAGCGTTCCGTTATATTTATCCCACCAAAAACATTTTCATGTAAAATGTTGCCAAGACGAGCCCATATGACTCGCACTGTCAAAAAGTTATCAGATCTCATGTAGAGCCAAGCTTCTAACACTACACGCCCTAACTCTACAAGGCCTAACTTCACCAACTCTACACCTTAGTCAAAATATGTGGCTTGGCCATTTCGCTACATTCACATCGGCGTAAGGTGAAAAATCAATTCACTGTTCATTACTTTTGTGTTATACAATAGTTCTTGTAGTAACGAACGGCCAAGCCACATATTTTGACTAAGGTGTAGAGTTTGTGAAGTTACGCCTTGTAGAGTTAGGGCGTGTAGTGTTAGAAGCTTGGCTCTACATGAGATCTGATAACTTTTTGACAGTGCGAGTCATATGGGCTCGTCTTGGCAACATTTTACATGAAAATGTTTTTGGTGGGATTTCATTTCTTTTTGTAAGTTGTTTGTAACAAATTTTTTTTTTATTTATGTCTAAGACAATCGACAATCAACAAAACAAGACAATCGACGCGCTCGCTGTCAAGGACAATTTTTTTTTTTATTTTTAGCTACTGTATGGACGTTTTTTAGATACAAATAAAATCTGAAGTATAAAAGCTAATGTAATTAAAACTTAATATGTTCAATAAGTCCGCTATTGACAATATATCCCGAAAATTTTGTTGATCTAGTATAATCCAAACCCAAGTTATGAGGGTTCAAAAAAACGACGAAGCGCTTCGAGAAAAGGTAGGTAGTGCCCGTGCGCTTCGCTTGGCTCGTCTTGGCGGGGGCACTACCGTGCCCCCAGATAACTTTATTATTAAAATCGAAAATAAATGGGGAAATTAGGTAATGTTGGGATTTTTGTTGTCGTCTATATAAATAATAAGATTAGTCATATCAAATGACCCCTGTTTTTTCGTAAGTTGTTGGCTGAATAAGCTATGGTTATTGTCCCTATAGTAGTAGAGGCCATCTATTTCTTTCTGAAGTGTGTCAAATCGAGTGAAGGAACATATGCGGAAAAATTCTGGCTTTTTCATTTAAGAGCTTTCGACGTGAACACGTTTAACGAGAAGATTTTTGGGGGTTTAATTTGTATCCCTGTTCATCGGGGACAACTTAGTTTGGATTTACGAAATTAAGCTTCATTTGTTTCTATCGAATATTGTGGAAGAGATTTTTCTGAATTTTGGTGAATTCGGTGGAAAATACGGCACTGTGTCCGGATATTTAATGAAATCTTCTGTTGGCCGCCATAGAACAGACAGTAGGGAAATTTGATAATTTGAAACTGTTCAGACAGCGAATTGTGGGCAGAATTTCCCATTATTACCGTTAGCAGCGAAGAGAATTGTTTTACCCGACTACCAGTTAAGGTGTCACGAGTTAACGAAGTAGAATAACCCTATTTTGATAGGGTTCTAGTTACCGGCTAAACTTCCTAGTTACCGGCTATAGTCCTTTAGTCCTAGATACAGGCTTCTTTTGAGAGCAGGCCTGATACTTGGTTCGAGCATAAGTTATTGTGATTGGTGCAAGCCTATTGGTTTTGGAGAATGCTTGATTTTGGAACCGACCCAAGTATTAGACAAGCAAAGGACTGCAGAAACTTATTAGTTTAACAGATAAGCTACATTAGATTAAGTCGTAACTAGTTAAGATTTATTTTTCTTGTTTATTTCTTTTGTATTGAGTGTGATCACACATATCGGTAAATTTAACATTTAAAATCATTTATTAATTCTTTGTTTTTATATAAATATTGATAGCGTTGTTAAGCACGAGGCTTGACAGTTGTGTAAATTCTCAATTTTTTTTTATTAAAGAAGGGTCTAGTTGATATTTTGGTTTTATTTAGCTCACTTTATCGTTTTTTTTTATTGTACAATTCAAATAGTACTGGTTAAAATTTTGAATTTATTTAATTATCTCCAGTGGGTGAAGTGGTGCCTGGGACATCAGGGGTTTCCGATTTTAACCGTACAAAATCGGTGGCGCACTCACTTTATTTTGGCACTTACCCTCTACGGTTGAGCTAGGCATAATTTGCCAGTAGAGAAACCACCACCGAACTCAGCTGGAGTTGAATTCAATTAGTTAAATTTCTTTATTTTTCTAAATTTGATTTAGTAGTTTTTAAATTCATTAAAATACGTGGCAAAATGTAATATCAATTTTAACCAGTTTCTTTCTAGTCGCAATTGACGTACCTACCTACCTTCCTATCTGCAGGTATACGTTATTAGGAGTTTAAATTTACTTTTAATTTTCTGCCAGGAAATTCTCGTTCCCTTATAAGAGAATCAAAACCACAGTGCCTCAAAATACCAGTAAAAATCGCTTCCAATATCTTAAGAATATAGAAGCGGTAATTTATCTACTTTACGTCATTTAAAAAATTAAAATAAACTACTAACATGACATAGCGAGCTTTTTAAAATCACGTTTTTTGAAAACTAAATGGTTTAGTAACACATAAACGACCTTGGTTTAAAAAACTCGGAAAGGGAAGGAAAGGAGTTTAACCTATTACTTCAAGAACGCCGGGAATGGGATTACATTGAGCCGTTTAGCGATCACAATAGATTTAACATAAAAAATAATCATAATTTTGTCTTTAGAGTGTTAATCTTACTCTTAGGACCGACACATGTGACAAATTCATGGTTAGTGACAAAAAAATTGTTTTAATTAAAAAATTTAAAAAAACACATTAAATAATTTTTTATTTGATATATAGGTATAAGTAATTAAATAATAGATATGTAAAAGCTTGGCGGGACCCTTCGGACCGGGATGTCCCACTACGGTCCGTCCCATTACGGGCCGCGACAAATATTTACCTGCTAATGATTTAATGTTATGAATGCATGCAATTTAAATTAAATGACATTTTATAAAAATACGAGATCGATTTGGACAAAGGAAGAAGATATTAAAACAACATGATAAAACTCATTATTTTTCCAATAGTACATATCGCTTATTGATCAAAAACTAAAAATATTTATTACGAAAACATATATCAACTAAAAAATGTATAAAGTATAAGGTTAATCAGTGCCACTTACGTGTGCAGTGTCAAATATTTTGACTAGCGTAAGTATAGTGATATAAAAACTAGCATTAAATAGCGGAACTTCAAGAAGAAATCACGTAAGTAGCCTATTTGTTGACCCCTTGCACCAGGTACTCATACCAAGTCATAAAATGCTAAACTCGAAAATTCCCGAAGAAGTAACCTATACGCATATACGAGGCTTACCCTAAAAGTTTCCGGAATCGACCACTAGGGGGCATTTGCTAGCGGCGTCATTATTTTTTTCGTAAAATTTGACATCTTTTAATGTAAACACAATTAACAGATCAGAAATTATTCAAGTATTTTTGTTTTTACAGCATTTTAAAAAAATCTATTTTGAGAAAAAATGGAAATTTCTCGTGAAAACTTTCGTGCGATGATTTTTTACGATTTTAAATGTGGCCTTACTCAAAAGCAGTGCATCGATCGGCTTCATTCTGCTTTTGGTGATGAAGCACCATCCAAAACCACCGTATACGATTGGTTTTCAGAATTCAAGCGTGGACGTGTTAGCCTCAGTGATGAAATTCGTGAAGGTCGTCCATCAACTGCTGTTGTTCCAGCAAACATCAATGCTGTGAGAGAAATGATTGAGGCAGATCGGCATGTGACATACCGTGAGATTGAGGCAACAATGCGCATTGGCAAAAGTCAAATACAAACGATCTTACATGAACATTTAGTCGTGAAGAAGATTTCGGCGGCCTCGAATTGCGGACCGATTACCTGATTTTAATAATTCCGTACTCGAACTGCGGACCAAACCAAGAAGACCCCTCTTTTAAAAACCATGAATTGCGGACTAAGCTTAAGTTTATACAACTAGGGTAAAGGTAAGGTGTAAAAATTAGGGAATAGTAAACCATTATCATTTCAATATTTTTTTATTTTGAATAAGAAAATTATAGTTTTTAAAGAAATACATTTTGCTTATAATATGTTTATTAATCAACTAAATTATTATAGTCTATACAATATATGGGATATAGGAAATGTATAAATATGTTGATGTAGGTACTAATAAATCCAAGATTTATTTATTATTTACTTTATACATATAGGACAAACATTTCACGTAATTATATCTAGTAATTTCTTTATGTTCATATTGAAAAATTTTGGTAGTTAAAAAATCTTGTCGCTTTCTGACTTTAGTATCGCGTATTCTAGGTTTATCGGAGACAGATCGAAGTTTAATAATCGTATCTGTTTGAAACTGTTTTAATATATTTAAAAAGTTGAATATTGTTGGATGGGAAGAATGAAAATTTTCGTTAAACTTCGAATGGAAACTTTCGCATGCATTTGTTGTTCTCTGTATGCTGTCTGTCATTTCAGCCCACATTTCTGGAGGAAATCTTGCATCTCCGCCAATATAAAAGTCTACCAAGTAATCGGCGAATGTCCTAACACGTTCGTCGTTCGGCATTTCTTCCATCAAATCAAATGAGAAGCAATCTCCTACTTCACTTGGATTCAAGAACGGCAATCCAAAACTATATTGTAACCATTTCCCTATTACACTACTTTCATCTTTATATTCCTTTGTTAAACCAATGCTTTGTAGTTTTCTAAACCAGGCCTGTCCCAAGTGAAACCGGCATCCAATGATTTTTGACTCATTCCATGTCGCAGCCACTGCGCTATGTATAGCTTGTTCAAAGTCTGCTGTCACTATTTTAGGCTTAAGTTGTAAATTAATTGTATTGCACCTTTCACAGAGAAGATCAAACAAAAATTTATACGTGCATTCTTTTTTGTCTGGAAGCAAACAAAATGCTATAGGAATGTAATAGCCATTTCGCTCTATATGAATTGTGAATAATTGCAGAAAATATTTGACACAGTAGGAAAACGTGCCATCCAAATATATTTTATCTGTGTTACATAATGCAGTCATGTTACTTTCTGTAGAAAACACCACAATTTTCTTCTCTAAATTGTTCACAAATAAAAACTTCTCACCTTCCGTACTCTTTACGTCGGTTTCTTCCAAAATGGCTATTGTTTCACTTAGGCTTTTCGGTAATCGTGGTTGGTTTTTGCGCTTAAGGCAGTAAATATTATTTCGTATGTAGTTGACATCTCTTGCTGTGATGGTTGACATATTCCCTGGATTTTGTCTGAACGACGAATGTAAAATTTTTGAAGGTTTTTCCGATAAATCTTCTGCTGCCTTACGTTTAACACTATTCGAAATCACTTGTCGATTATGTTTTTTAATATCCACCGTATGGTTGTGGTTCAGTGTACTCCTTGAAAGAACGTTCTCTTCGCGCATCGTGAAAATTTTAGCAGTACAGTTTTTGAAGGTACACGTCCAAAACTTCTCTCCGCTTTTCAATGTTTTCTTGAAAGAAAATTTTGCGTTTTGGAACACTAACAAAGGTTTTCCTCGTTCACTTAAACACTCAAATACCGACATATTTATTTGATGCTGACGACAAGACATTCAGTTAAATAATGAAGTTTTGGATATTTTAAATATTCATTCAGGTAGATTAGTTATTGATAGCGTATAATAAAAGTATAGGTTTTTCCCAATTAGTGGGCAGGTAGATTTCAGGTGGCCCTTTCGACTTGGTCCGCAATTCATGGGTCATTAAAAACACATAACAAATTTTAAAAATCATTTATGGTTTTTGGTCCGCAGTTCATGTACGCCCGAAGATTTGCATTCGTTGGATCCCGCATAATTTGAGCGAGGCTCAAAAATGATTTTTTAAAGGAGAAAAAGATCGAATTGATGACTCATTGCCCGTATTCACCTGATTTATCGCCTAATGACTTCTTCCTGTTCCCATTCGTCAAAAATAAAATGTGTGGTCAGCGATTTACGACACCTGAAGAGGCTGTTGAGGCATTCAAAATCCATGTTTCTGACATACCGACTTCGGATTGGAATAAATGTTTTGATGACTGGTTTATTAGCATGCAAAATTGTATTGATCTTCAAGGCGAATATTTTGAAAAACAATAAAGTATTTTTTTCGATTAAATTTGTGTTTTTTCTATGATTTTCCGGAAACTTTTAGGGTAACCCTCGTATAATGCAAGGAATAAAAGAATATTAATAAAATACCTACATTATAATTTCCCAAAAAGTTAACTGAAATACCCACATTGTTTAAAAACTTTGTTTATGTAGTCAACAACTTCAACAGTATAGTGCAGGATATAATGTACATTAGCTCAGACTGTTTTTGGTATATATAACTCTTTTCAATTTACTGAATATTTAAACGGTATTCAAAGGCCTTATAGGTATGACTGATAACATGTGGTAAATATTTCATTTTTGTTTTTACCGACCAATATACCTATATGAGTTTCTGTCTGTAATGTCTGTAATGATTTTGCGATTTACTCCCATACAAATTTCCAACGCCGGGCACGCGAATAAAAGTATAACTTCAAAAAGTAGCACTCAAGTGCTTAGTGCTAACAGACTTTAAAACTAACACTTGCAGAATCCATGACAATTTATTTTGTTATTGTCAAACCATCAAGTCCAGGGCATTTAGATCAAAATCGCCCGAATAGCGGAAAAATTTACATCCAGCAGATATCGAAATGCGGTTTTTTGCATTGTGTTCAGGAAGGTCCCAGGAAAAAAGTCTACAACGTCTGGTTTGGCGCATTTTTGGAAAAATGCCTTCTGGGCGGGAAAATGCATTTTCCAATTGCATCATTCCTTGCAACATTATAGGAATGACTGAAAACTCTGAAAAATCGCTTGAAAATCGTTACTCGGTGGTTTTTGGGACTGCCGAACTCGATTCTGGCATTAGAATTACACGGTGGTGGCTCTGTGATGGTGCGCAGGGGGTGAATTGGAAGAGAAATGGCAGCGTGCAAGAAAATCGCTCCAAACTCGTTACTCGGGGGTTTTCGGGGATGACGAATTCAATTCTGGCATATTGGAATCACTCAGGGGCGGCTCTACGTTGGTATCCGGTGGGACATTCTAAAGGAGAAACTGCATATTCCATGAAAATCGCTCCAAACTCGACACTCGGGGGTTTTCGGGGATGACAAATTTAATTCTGGCTTGGAATTATCCGGGTGCGATCGGGGGTGGCTCTGCGGGGGTATCCGGGGGTCATTCTGGAGGGGAAATTGCATAGTCCATGAAAACCACTCCAAAGTCATTACTTGGTGGTTTTCGGGGATGCCAAATTTAATTTTAGCATTAAATTTTCCCGGGGGCGATCGGGGGTACCTCTGTGGGGGTGCGCGGGGGGTGAATTGAGGGAGAAATGGTAGGTGCCCTCGTTACTCGGGGGTTGTCGGTGATGCCGATTTCAATTCCGGCATTAGACTTTTGCGGGGATGCTCGGGGTTGGTGCTGTGGGAAATGGTAAAGGAGAAAGCGAAAAATCACAAATTATTATAAAAATAGTATTTTATTCAAATAACAAATAAGAGTTTTTATTAATGTTGAATTATTCATTATAAACTTAGATACTAAACATGAAATGACAATGATTTTCCAATTTTTTACGACCTTTTTCAATTTTTGACACTTTTTGGAACGAAGTTCCCTTTACGAACAGTTACGACTGACGCTAGGAGCTAGCAAAAAAAAATTCATACCAAAATTTGTCACGACACGACACGACATACGCATGTTGTCTCTCTTTCTCTCTGTCATAGATAGATATACCTATCTTTATTTAAATAGGAAACCCTAATATAATAAATACTAATAAAAGTACAATTAAAAAGACACTAATTTAAATTAAAAGAAAATACTGTAGAAAAAAATAAGTAAATAACATTTCAAAAATAGTTCTTAACTTGACTAGTTAGGTACCCACGTCAAATTACCTTAACTGTCAGTTACTGTCAAATATTTTAATTTTAAAATTTTGTATAAAATTGTTAATTCCTGTTTTAAATTAAATTGAAATAAAAAGTAATTCTAGGTAGATGTATATCCTCTAATCCTCTGGTATTGTATAAATGGACACTTTTGTTAAAAGAAACGAACTGTTGAAAATAATGGATTTACTATTTTTTTTCTATTCTGCTTTGAACAGTGTAGTAGTTTCGCGACTTTGTTAAGTTTATACAGGTTTTTTGTAGATAATAAATATTAAAATAATAGAAAATAAAAACAATAATGTATCCTGACAGTGTTTCTGCACAAGTTCCGGATATTGCTGAGTTAGATAAGTAGAGATTTTATACAGACGATAATAAATGCTTATGTATGTACAAACTCTCTGTTGTGTTTACAAATTACAATTCCTTCACTAATTAATCGAAAGGAACTTCGTTCCATCCGGGTGTCCCTTGACACCTCTCACTTTTTTTAAAATTGTAATATCTTCTAAGATGTTCATTGAAATTAAGTGATGGCGAAGACAATTTTGTTCACAATTAAATACTCTTAATCAACAACACATTTATTCTCTTCTTTCATTATTTTTTCTGTTTCCTTTTTTATATATTAATTCAGAGTTTATTTGGTTTTCAAACTTTTTTATGCTGTTTTTCTTCAAAAAAATTGCTACTCATTGGATTGACTGAGTGCTTCTATATAGTCTGCAATCCAAAAATAAGTTATAAAAGCTGTATTTGATCATTTCTGTTGTTCGAATTTTATAACATGACAAAATAACAATTTTTTACGACTTTTTTTCATTTTTTCACACTTTTTCTCTTCTTTCATTATTTTTTCTGCATCCAGTATTCATGCAGTTTTACCTATAGCAACTTTTCGTTTTTATTAACACGCTTTTATTAACTTCACCTGTATATATGTATGTATGTTTGTTTGTAACTATCCACTCCGCGGCTGCTGCCTCGGATGAGCTCGACAGATATAACTGCAACCTTCAAGGTCAATTCATCGTTAGTGGGAGGAGCCAAGAGTCAGTTGCTCTCAAGCAGTCGATGCGTAAACATCCGTATACTTAATATTGTACTTGTTTGTGTTTGCTACGTTGTCAGATAACTTCGTAAATCGTGCAATTATCAATATGAAACAAATTAATCTTTCTAATTTAATAGACTTCCATTCATTCCGTGCATTTTAAAGGGTATGACTTTAGTATATTGTAATACAAGTGTTACAATGACAGGTTTCGTAGTACGAGTTCAGTTTGTGAAACGAACCGCAAAGCGGTGAGTTTCGCAAAGAACGAGTACTACAAACCGTCATTGTAACTCGAGTGTTACATACTATTTTTTATAATGAACTTTTAAAAGTATAGAAAAATAAATGAAATGAGAGTTTTTCGAAATATTTATTTAATTTGGCAATCTTGACACTTTTGACACTTGACAGTTTTAATGATTTTAAATTTGAATGTTTGTCAAATTTGTATAAAATATTATGAATTTCGCAATATCGCTGATAATGTAGTTAATAATTTACTAAAACATACTTTTTGATTTACTATCTGAACTCTTTCGTTAACAATCAGTGCAGTGCAACCAATTGTGTAAAACAAAAAGTTACCAAAAACAGTGTTACAATGAATCTATTTCGATACTGTTTTTAGTGTCGAAATAGAAACTTTGTGAACGTGAATTATAAAAATAATTTTAATATTAATGCACTGATAATAAATAGGTATAATTATAAACTCATTACAGTAACTATGCAGTATTAATATTACCTACAGTTCAATACCTCTAAAATAATATTCGATTAGGCATCACCGCATCAACCAACGTCTGTCGTGTCCGGTCGTGTCAAATCGCCACGGTTGCAGTTATATCTGTTTAGCTGTACAAAAATGGGCATTTCTTAACAACAGTTCTACTTAATCGTGCGTGAAGATTACACGCACACTTTTTTGAATACGTTTAATTATAAACGATATGAATGAAATTGTCTTAGAATTAATCTAACAATTCTTTAGATTTTACAATAGTAATTTTTTTTTCCAAGTTCTGAAAACAATACGTTTAATTATAAACAATATGAATGAAATTGTCTTAGAATTAATCTAACAATTCTTTAGATTTCACAATAATATTTTTTTTCCAAGTGATTGAAACAATATGTTGCCACGTATTTTAATGAAAGTAAAAACAAAATCAAATTTTGAAAAAAAAATTAATAAATTAATTAATTGAAATTCAACTCCAGCTGAGTTCGGTAGCGGTTTCTCTACTGGCAAATTGTGCCCAGCTCAGCCGTAGAGGGTAAGTGCCAAAATAAAGTGAGTGCGCCACCGATTTGTACGGTTAAAATCGGAAACCCCTGATGTTCCAGGCACTACTTCACCCACTGGAGATAGTTAAATAAATTCAAAATATTAACAGTACTAATTGAATTGCACAATAAAGAAAATAATAAAAAAAAAACGATAAAGTGAGCTAAATAAAACAAAATATCAACTAGACCCTTCTTTAATAAAATTTAAGAATTTACACAACTGTCAAGCCTCGTGCTTGACAACGCTATTGATATTTATATAAAATAAGAATATATGAATAATATTAAAAGTTAAATTTATCAATATGTGTGATCACACTCAATACAAAAAAAAACAAGAAAAATAGATCTTAACTAACTATAGTTGCGACTTAATCTAATTAGGCTTAGGTATCTGTTAATCCTCGGCGTCTCTAATACTTAGGTCGGTTCCAAAAACCAAGCCTGTTCCAAAACCAATAGGCTTGCACCAACCACAATAACTTAAGCTCGAACTAAGTATCAGGTCTGCACCCAAAATTAAAGCCTGTAACTAGCGCTGTATCTAGGATTTCAGCCTATAACTAGGACTTAACCCATAACTAGAACTTGAGCCCGTAACTAGAACCCTAAAATCGTAATTTGGTATTAACAATAGCTTAAACAGATTTTAATGACTCCTTGAATTAATTTGATTTAATATCTTTAATACAATTTGAACACATTAACTTAAATTTGTACTACAATGAAAGAATAAAAATGAATTTAAATAAATAATACAACATTTAGAAGCTGACTTCTCTGAATTTACAATTAATGATCAAAACTAATGATTTAAATGTACTCAACAAACTTAAATTTGACTTGCTAGTCACAACAAAATTATAACAATAAATTAAATCAAAATTTAACATAAAATTAATTAATAATAGTAAAAGAATAAGTAAGCAAAAGGGAGTCTAGTTTCACATAAATAAACCTACATACGATACACAAAGAAATACCCATGTAAAATCAAGATATTAAAACTAAAATTGCATCTATATGGCGTTATTAATCTTATATATAACAAAAAAAAAATATAACACAGTAACTCACCTATTAAGATAGGGTTGTTTTATTTCTTAATACTCGTGACACCCCTGGCTGGTAAACGGGTGGAACAATATTCTCGTTGCTAATTGCACTATTAGGGAATTAATTCTGCCACTCTAACCGCCATTCGTTGCCTGGTACTGAATTTACCAAATAATTCACTGTCTGTTTCGTGATCTATCTACGTTTCGTCGGAAATAAAACAAGAAAAGAGAAAACCATAAAGATTGAACAAACCACATGAATAAAAGGCGTGTTACTTACCACAGAACATTTCACAAAAATCCCGACCACGCGGTTTTTTCCAAAGAATCTGTCCAAAAATAACAACAGGAACAAACTCCACAACGATTCAAAATGGAAAATAAGGTTTAGTTTCAAAAATCCAAAATTAATTGTTACGGATTCACCGTGATTTAAAACTTAAACCAAAAATCTTCTGGCTTGTATTCGACAACCTTCTTAATCAAAAGCAGATAACGGAAAGGCAGAGAAATTACTTACTTTCGATAAAATCTGTCAGACTCGAAAATGGCCTCTACCACTGTAAGGAAGGTAAACGTAGGATCAACAGCTACCAATTTACGAACAAACAGTAATCGTTTAATAACAACAGATCTTATTACTTAACAAGGTAACACCAAAAATCCCAGTTTTACTCAATTTCTCGTTCGTATCCAATCTTTATATGTCGGATGCTAAAATAACGTACTGCAGACGACAACATTCTAAGTTTTACGACAAAAAAAAAGAAAAGAAGAATTCGCCTCGTTGTAAACCAAGATGACAGTAGTTCAAAACAATCACCTAACCCCACAATTTGTTCTGAATTTAATAAATAGACTTTCAAAACAATATTAGTAATAATTTGTGGCCAGAATATAAGGATTAGTTGGTGATTAACTACAACTGAACTAAAATCAACCTGTTCCTAATACTGATTTAATCCTTAATAACGGAGAATTCATAAGGTAAGCAATTAGTTATAACTATTGTGAATTTAAACCCGTGACAATGTTTAATCATCAACAATATGAATACAATAAATATAATTTGAGAAATCAAAAAAACACGCTTTCAAAGCATTTCCAACTAAATAAACGAATAATGATTGAGTGAGGGTCTTGTAATCATCACAGTAAATTAACGAATCTATTGAAATAAAATAAATTGGACTAAAAAGTAAAAAATAAATATAGTTTAAAAAAACTAAAAAACATGCTTTTATAGCATATGAAACTAACATGTAAAAAAATAAATGTAATTAAGGAAAACTAAAAAGCATGTTTCTGAAAAACATCGAACTAAAAAGTTAAAAATAATTTTCAAAATAAAATTAAAACAAAAATAAATGAAAAATACTAGTATTATTGTGAAAAAAGCGTGGGCGCTTGACATTCGAAAAATATGGTATGCAGCGCCCACGCTTTTTTCACAATAATACTAGTATTTTTTATTTATCTTAACAGAATAAAAATTTTAACAGATCAAAATTTTTAAATTATGTAAGAAGAAAAATTTTGTTAAATTAATGAAAAAAATTCTAAGGAATTCTTTAAAAAAATGCTCGTTTTTCTGATTTTATTATGTAATAAAATTTAACCATCATCAGGTACCTATATAATAAAATTACCTATTTTAAAAAATTCTGCAACATCTATGTTTATGCATGCCTACATATCCCTTACAAATTTAGTTGAAATGGGAATCAAAATTCTCTTCTTAAAAAAAACCTTTATAAGATACACTTTAATCAAAATCATAAATGATGTCAAAATTCAGAGATAAACTGTTTACTATTTCATTCATTAAATCCATCCTAGCATAGGGCGGAGCACAAATTTTATTCTCCTCCCATTCTCCCTAAATCCTTTTCATTTAGGACATATATTCGCTTGACACAACTTTGAAGTGGCCACCTCTCCCATTTTCTCCAGTTCACTCCGTGGATTCGGCTTCAGACAGTAGACCGTCGGTTGATAATGGGTGAACACGTTTGACAGAATAAGTCTTTCGTAAAAGTCCGAAATTTGACAGTTGTAAAAACGTGGGACTCACCAGAGACGTTCCAATTCCGAGTGAAATTCAATAAAACGACCTTTACTGTGATGTTATTGTAACTTAAGAAATTTCTGTAAAAAGTAGATAATATATAGGTAGTTAATACAAAATGACTTTGGAACTTAGTACTCATCCTACAATGCCGTTGGACTTCAGCAACGGGTCCAATCGAGAAGATTCTGGTAGTCCAGAAGTTAATGTTGCGGATTCACCAAATTCTAGTCCACCTGGTAATAGTGCTTTTACTATCGTTACACCAAAGGGAAGAGATGGTAAGTTACTAATATGGATAAAACCACTCTTTCTATTAGTAGTAGGTACCTAGGTACCTACATATTATTTTAACTGGACATAAAAAGCACTGATAGATAAACGTTATTAATGCTATTTTATGTTTATAAAATTTTCAATTTTACTGTTGTGCACATTTTTTATATTTTTAATGAAACAATTTTTATGAGTTATACCTAATGCAAATCTACAACTCTAAAAATGACGAAAAATGTGTTTTTTATATTTGCCAAAAAAAAAATGTTTCGAAATTTTTCAAAATGATATTCTACGTTTAAATATATTGATGATTTATCCAAACATTCTCATTTTTAAAAATTTTATTACTATCTGTACATACTTAACTATAGGTAGGTATATAAAAATCAAAATAGTTTAACAAAATTTCAAATACTTACATAAACTATAAACTGTAAAAATGTCAAAATTTATTGTTTTTTTAAAAATTATAAGATGTCCGAACAAACATATAGGTACCCGTAAAAATAAGATTCATAACTGTAATTTAGTGCAATTGACTCACACCCAAAATAGTCCAGACGCGTAAGCTTAAATTTTATAAAATACATTTCAAATTTCAAATAATTTAAAAACAAACTTTTTTATTTACATATCCATATACTTCCTATTGCGTAAACTGTTAAAAAATATCCTCCCTAGGTGCTTACTAATGTTGCAATAAAAAAATCGACTCCAAAATTAATACACAGTATTCTCATATGATCAGAATGATACTGTAAGAAAAGTATTTTCATCTTTTTACATACGTTTATCTAACTTACGATTTTACAACATCTCTATAAAAAAAATTCGAAAAGAGGTTGACCGTAAAGGCCATCCTTGCAACTTCCCGCTAATTTTAATCGCAAAGCTATTTTGACGTTTTTGAGTTTTTTTTTTTTAATGTTCAAGACGGCATTCGACGCAGGTTTTTAAGACATAAAAATGTTATTTAAAGTGCAAATTCAATTAGTAAAAAAATCTCAAAAATTAAAAAAAAAAACAATTTTTTGAAATTTTTCGACAACGATATCTCACGAACGAATCAACCGATTTTAATTTGCAAAACGGCATTCGACGTGGTTTTTTAAGTTTAAGAGCTGATTAGATTTTGAAATTGATCGATGTAATACCAAAAAAGATATGCCCAAAAAACATCATTTTTACCAATTGTTTTTTTCGGTTATTCTGAAATTTCTCGAAATCTACCGGCGCGAATCGGTTCAAACTTACAGGGTATCTGAGTTAGATGAAACTCTTTGTAATGCTTTTTATTTCATTCCGATCGGTCAAGCCGTTCAAAAGTTATAAGAGGTTTACATACATCCACACACACACACACACATCCACACGTACATACAGACATACAGACACCCTCGTAAAAATAGTCAGGGGAGGTTCCTAAGACCTCAAAACGTTGAGATCCGATGAAAACTCGATTTTCGAAAAACGGGGTGAAACCAATAACTTCCCGATTTTAAAAAAAATTTTAATTTTTTTTAGCGGAAAGTTAAAAAAAATTTTAATTTTTTTTAGCGGAAAGTTAAAAAACTTGACATGAAAACCAGCTTTTTTATTTTTTGTTCATAAGGTCAAATAACCATCGGTGATCTGACATTGATACTTCGTCAGACACCTGCCAGCATCGGATTTGTTTTGATATTTTAGTTGTACACAACGTTATATCTACTATGGTTTGACTTCGAGAGTTTACAAAGGTGGGAGTGGTACCTTTGTTTATAATGCAGAGGTTATTCCCTATTATATACCTAGTCATAAAGTGACTTACCTCTAACGTTTATGTCCTTACTGCCCCAGTTGACGTGATGTCCATTGGAGTCGCAGCCGATTATGAGCTCCAATTTCTGGTGCTGGCAGTACTTCACCAGTTCCTCCAGTTCTCTGCTAGGTGGTGGTGCGGCTGCATCAGAGGGAAGGTACACTGATGCCATGTTTGGTTGTCCGTCACAACTAGCACATTCCATCCTTACTGCAGTCAAGTCTGAGCAGGAGAGATGTGCCAGAGGATGAACTTTAATTTGCCTAGGTACGTATATGGCAGTCCTTGGCTGGTCATTGCTGGGAAAATAAAAAGTTTTACCAGTTAAAGTACTTAAACCAATGATTCTGGTTTTCCTTATCCACGGTTCTTGGATTAATGCAATAGTGTCCTGTTGCTCAGCAAGGTGGCGGCTGATGGTTGCCGTGGCCACTCTGCTGTGCTGAAGGTTACACTGAATAAATGAAGTCGTGTCAGCTCCTCCTCTACGATCCATTGTTTTTTTTTCAATTATTTATTCGGTCAGGGGGACCGTTTCTGAGGACCCGTCGGTCTGCATCTTTTCAGGTGCCTCCTCGGGTGCCTCGTCTGCAGGGGTGTCGACCGCCAGACTTCCTAGCTCGACGCCACTGCTGGTCTCCTCCTGACCTTCCTTCTTGGCCTCTTCGGCCTTTACCTACATAGTCAATGAGGTGAACGCATAGCTCAACCTCATCGACTATTGTTTGAGGGTTGTCAAGTCTTCGTCCCCTACTCCGAAGACGAAGAGATGCCCCCTTGGTTCTGTTTTGGCCTCGTGGTGGAAAGAGCACCATCTCGAGACCTTGAAGTCCGGGTTTTGCCCACTTTACATATCCATATACTAACTATCACATAAAAAAAAATATTCTCTGTAGGTAGAGCTTCACACGAGAGCGAGATTTTTCTCGTCTCGTCTCGTTCTCGTCTCGCTTTTCCGAAACGAGACGAGACGAGATGTTTTGGAAAATACTATGGACGATACCGAGACCACATACAGGGCAACCCGAGAGTCTCATTTTTAGTCTCGTTAATTTTTTTTTATGATGTTTTTCTCGACAAATCAGATATGGCCTGTATAAAAAACAATATATTTTAAAAAATATAAAATCTGGTGACCATCTGTGATAGATTTTATTGCAGCATTAAAAAATTATGTATTATTTCAGTTTATATAATATTTGTAATCATTATTTACAATTAAGCGAGACGAGACGAGACAACTAGTAACGACACGAGACCGAGACTTGAACGAGACTCAATTTTTTGAGAATTGACGAAACCGAGACGAGATTCTTGTTACTCTCGCCTACTCTCGTCTCGTGTGAAGCCCTATCTGTAGGTGCTTACCTACTATTGTTGCAATAAAAAAATCGACTTAAAAATTGATACACAGTATTCTCATATGATCATAATGATACTGTAAAAAAGAAATAGTTATTTATGAATCAGTTCGTGAAGTATGCTTTTTGCGCACGAGCGAAGCGAGTGCTATATATCGCGTAAGGGTGCAAAAAGCACTTCACGCACAGTTTCATACAATATTTTATCTACGATAATCAAATAAAAAATAATTACAAGAAAGCAATTTATTTTCAATTCATTTACAAGATACTAACAAAATTAATCCTCTCATAGCAACACCATGGCAACGCGAATGCTAAGGATATTTGATTATATGAAGGTGTGTCAAAAACAGTGCGAAAAAGTAAATCCCATTTAAAATACATTGTTACTTCACGCACACTTTCAATACTTCACGCACTGCTGTCTATAATGACAGTTTTCACGAACTAAAAACTGATACATAATATGAGGTAGTATTTTATCTTGTTACATACGTTTAAATAACGTTTTTTCAACACCTCTAGAAAAAAAACATTATCTTGATATGAAAACTAGCTTTTAACAGCTTTTTGTAACTACTTTGTTAGAAAAAAATTACGACCCTCCGAACTTTCCGAGAAAAGACATAGGTGTACATAAAAATCAAAATAGTTTAACAAAATTTATTGTTTTTTAAAAGTATAAGATGTTCGACCCTTAAAAATTAGATTCATAACTGTAATTTAGTGCAATTGACTCACACCCAAAATAGTCCGTACGCGTAAGCTTAAATTTTATAAAATATATTTTACATTTCAAAATTTAAAAACAAACTTTTGTATTTATATATTCATCTACTTTCGAATCCGCCTAAAAAAAACATCTACCTATAAAAGTATCCTAAAACATCGAATAGTAATTCCTAGTTAATGTTCAAGCAAATCCAGAATTTTTTTACTTGAGCAAAATATGATAGTTGGACGGAATCAGATGTCGTTAATAGGAGTAAAATTTAACCAATTTGAATCTTAAATCACGAACTTCAATTATGCGATTTGAATGCAGTTGCTGTGTCCTAAAAAAAGACAATTTTGCTCTAAAAAAAGACAAGCCTTCGAGTTTTTCTCCATATTTTTCCTGGTAGAGTGGTTGGTAACAACGAATAGTAGTTTCCAGTTGCTATTCAAGCTTATCCACAAAACCAATCATAAGCACTTCTGGAAATAAGAAATTTAAACTATGTTTTTTGCTTTAGTGAACCAAAGGTTCTCTATTCCATTAATTGCTGCTTTGCTTCTCTGGATAGTAGAAATATACAAATTTTCATTTATATAACAAAACATGTTACGAAATTGGCATTTTTTTAAACCAAGCAGATATCGAACGCGATACTTCGACTTTTGCTTGCTTTTGGTCAATAAACAGATAGTTGGGAATCTATTTTTTAAAAATCTTTCTTATGCTCAAATCGGTATAAACTATAAAGGTAATAGACGAGTTTATATGAAATATTCAATGCCTCAGATATTCGTTATAGCCCAAATCGATGGTCTCATAATATCAGGTCATGAATTGCATCGATATTTACGAAAATGAACACAGATACTTACCTTTTCGATCGATTCTCATATCTAATAGAAAATTTACCTCTATTTAATGCAATTTTTAGGGTTCCATTTTTTGCCATTTGGCTATGGAACCCTTATAGATTTGTCATGTCTGTCTGTCTGTCCGCCACTTTTTTCCAAAATTTTTAGAGCTATACTGTTGAAACTTGGTAAATAGATGTATTCTGTAAACCACATTAAGATTTTACACAAAAATAGGAAAAACATACTTGTGGGGTATCTATGGGTAGGTCTTCAAAAAAGATATTTAGGTTTCTAATATAATTTTTTTCTAAACTGAATAGTTTGCGCGAGAGACGTGTTAAAATGTGTGCACCCCTGTAACTTCTACAATAAGACAATTATAAAACCAAAAAAATATATAATGTAGGTAAATAACCATGTAAACTTCCACCAAAAATTGGTTTGAACGAGATCTAGTAAGTGTTTTTTTATAGGTCATAAGTCATAAAGCGTAATTTAGCTTTTATTCAATCAACTAAAATATGACAAAAAAATTCATATGTTACTATACAAGACAGTTTATTGCCTAGTCACCGGTCTTGCAGCAGCCCAATTTAGGGTATTTTTCCATTGGTTCATGGCACTTTTTCCATAATCTTGGTACCCCGTAGGTAACAATTTGTTATAGTCAAGAAGATGACTGCCATATGTATGTATATTCACTCATGCAAAAATTGTCTATCTTCTGCGTCGTAACAACACAGTAAATTTTAGGGTTCCTGTTCCATATTTCATAATCTGCAACCAGAATCCCCATTAGAGACTCTCGTACTATTTAAAAATATTTATTTACGGGTGCACCGCTTTTAAGGAATTCTGCAATAACTCTTAGTTGATTCTTATTTGTTCTACGCAATACTACAACTCTTCTTGCAAACGTCTGTTCAATATACCTACATTCTGACCTGTGCTTGAATAAAGAGGTGATCCAAGTGATAGTTGTGTTTGGTGATGGCTTATTAATCCAATTATTCAATTTGCACAATTTAGATTGTTACCTTTTAAAAAAATATACTGCTAATCTCTGGTTTTACATATAGGTACCTAATAACCGGTCTTACAGAAGCTTGATTAGGCGTATTGTACTTCTTCCATTGGTCATCCATTTCAGGATCTTGGTACTATGTAGATACTAATACTAATTTGTACAAGTCTCGAAGATGAGTCCTGTATGTTTATACTCACTCTTAAATCACAAAAAATACTGCTTCGTAACAGCACAGTAGGTTTTAGGGTTTCCTGTTCCACAATCGGCAGCTAAGATCCTCATAAGAGACTCTCACAGTTTAAAAATATTTAGGCGTATTTTACTTCCTCCGTAGGTACATCCATTTCATAATCTTGGTACCCTGTACGTGTAGGTATTAATTTGTACAAGTCTAGAAGATAAGTGCCGTATGCTTGTATATACTCACTCTTAAGGTTTCCTAAATTGTTTGTCTTCTACGTCGTAACAGCACAGTATGTATTGAACTCTTCCCTGTTCCATAATCTGCAGCTAGGGTATCCATTAGAGACTCTCATCGTTTAGAACAGTGTTTTTCAATCTTTTTGATTTCGCGACCCCTTTACAGGTTGAAAAAATTCTGGCGCCCCCCTTGTGTAAAGTATAGAAAGACAAAGATAATAAAATTTAATTAAAACACTACGTTAATTATTTTTTTCTATTTTGGTACATTTATCTATTATTGCGACTCGTTGCAAAATTAAAATCGATAATGCCAAACATATATCCTGGACACACGGTTTTTTTCATCGACAGGCTCTAGCTGCTAAGGTAGTACCTTCTGATTTTAATGACGTGCTCAAGGAGGTAATAAAAATTGTGAATTCTATAAAAGCCAAAGCCTTGCGAACCCGGCTATTCAGAATCGTTTGTGAAGATATGGGCTCGCTTCATCAAAATCTTCTTTATCACACAGAGGTCAGGTGGCTATCCAAAGGAAAGGTATTAACAAGAGTTCTAGAACTGAGAGCTGAACTGTTAATGTTCTTACAAGATGCAAAATATGAATATGCTAATCGCTTTTGTGACCCTATTTGGCTCTTTAAATTAGCATTTTTGGCAGATCTTTTTAGCCACCTTAATAATTTGAACAAGAACCTCCAAGATCGAGAAGAAAATATTTTAACAGCTAAAGATAAAGTCAAAGCATTTCACGCAAAACTTCGTTTATATTTGAGTCTTTTCCATGGTTTCAGAAGATTGTTGAAGATAACGCATCAGACCAAAGTCTTATAGTAAAAGCTCACATTCCTTGTATGATACAGAGCTTGCATAATTTACAAAAGAAACTTTTCCAGACGTGAACTCTGAAGCTGACAATGGGCGTAGATGGATTTTAAACCCTTTTTGGACAAGTCAATAGATCTGGCTGATGTCAACATAAATATCTTCTAGATTTAGTTGCTGATGGCATGCCTAAAATGGAATTTTATTCGCAAAGTATTGACGTATTTTGGATGAAAAGAAAACACGAATTTCCAGAGCTGGCAAGGGAAGCTCTAAAATTATTAGTGCCATTCGCCACTTCATACTTGTGCGAACTGAGATTTTCTTCAATGGTAGACATTAAAACCATAAAGAGAAATAGACTGCAAGTAGAAAACGATTTGATTAGTAATGCTTCAAAAATAGCACCACGACTTGATAAACTTTTGAAAAATAAACAATCCAATTCTTCTCACCAAAATTTTGTTTTTAATGTAGTGTTAGAACCCCCGAATAAGGTTTCGCGACCCCCTAGGGGTCGCGACCCACAGATTGAAAAACACTGGTTTAGAAATATTCCTTTACCGTTGCACCGTAAGAAATTCTATAATGAATCTTTGTTGATTCGTACTTTAGTTCTTCTAGTACACGTCTGTTCAATATCCATTCTCGCAATTAATTAATATAATTCTAGACAATATTTATAAAAACAATAATAATTCTTTGAACAAATATTTTATATAATTACCAAAATACATAAAAAGACATTTCTAAAAGTATTATTTATTTCTTCACTAAAAAAAATCTCTTTCGATTAACCTGTCAGACAAAATCCCTTTTTAACGCATTTTATTTTTTATGAGGGATTATATACCGTCCTTTTTCTTTGTATACGAACATAAGTTTTAACGAAGCCATGAATATTTGATATATAGCTACAACGTAGATTTAACCTGGAGCAATATGTATTTAGGAAGAAAGCAAGATTCTTTTAATATTATAGAGAGCAAACCGCTAAGCCAATCCCTCCCAATCTTGAGTAATAAATCCAATATTGGGAACGGAGCTTTGGCAATTGGCGTCTCTCTGGAGATATATCGTATTACCTGACACCATATCATAATTAGGATCAAGCTGGATGCTGGTACTGACACTGCTTCGAGCTTAAATCCAGTCGCGATATCAGGAAAGATTTTTAGTTTAATGGAAAAACTTCGATGTGGGCTTCGAGTTTCTTTAATACATAATCACTCATAAGATTTTTATTTTTGACGTGTACTAAAAATTTTACTTCAAGAAAGTTTTTTTATTTACCTATACTTTTTACAAATTTCTTCGCGGTACTTTTTAATTCAATGACTATGTTGAGTATTTTAGTGTTTCAAGAAAAACTTTATGTTGTAGGTATATAAAACTGGTTTATGTGTCCATAAAATAGTAATAATGCAAATTCAATTAATTTCTACATACTTTTAATAATAGTTTTATTTAATTTAATTTTATTTTACAAAAAAGTCACACGCACCGGATGAACCGAGAAATAGTTTTCTCGATTTATCTATATATATATATAAATGAATGTTTGTCTGTATGTCTGTATGTACTCAATGAACTCAAAAACTACTGGACCGATTATTATGAAAATTGGTATGTATATGTATTTTTCCACGGAGAAGGTTTGTATGATATGCTCATTGATGCCACTCGCCACTAGGTGGCGCTACAGAGTAGCAACTTCTGTCCCGTTCAACCGATTGTCATGAAAATTGGTATGTATATGTATTTTTCCACGCAGAAGGTTTGTATGATATGCTTATTGATGCCACTCGCCACCAGGTGGCGCTGCAGAGTAGCAACTTCTGCCCTGTTCAACCGATTGACATGAAAATTGGTATGCATATGTATTTTTCCACGGAGAAGGTTTATATGATATGCTCATTGATGCCACTCGCCACCAGGTGGCGCTGCAGAGTAGTAACTTCTGCCCCGTTCAACCGATTGTCATGAAAATCAGTATGATGATGTTTTTTTAATGGGTAAGATGAATATGATATTTGTATTATTGGAAGTTACCACCAGATGCCCTTCCATGTATCAAATTCAATACTGATTAATAGATATCTATACGAATTCGTATAAATATAAGTTCGAACAATATATTTTTGGTGCGATAAGTAAAACAAAACTATAAACTTTCTTTCCTTCTCTATCTCTTCTTCTCTTTTTCTCTTTTATTTTTCTTAAATTTATTTTAGTTGTTGGCTTAGCAACGCGCGTCGTGTAGACCTAGTATAACAATAAAATATTAAATGAAAAATAATTGAAAGTTGTAGAAACATATTATTCTTGACATTTGAAAATTCGACAAACAAGAAATGGTATTAGGTAAAAATTAAAAAAATGCTGTATCCGACATAAATCAAACTATCTCTATCTTTACGCCCCAGCATTTTAACCATTAGGCCATGGATATACCAAGCGGTTAGCCACCGGTTTGACCATCCCTTTGGTTTAACTTTGTGGTTTAGAACCCTTATTTAATTTTCCCTAAGCACATACATGACATTAATAAGAGACTTATTATTGGAAAATCACAATTATTAAAACATCAGAGACACCGTTTACTTTATAATAACTTAATTCACGAGTATTACTTTTTTATAGTTTGAACTGTATGGTTGAATTATATTAATGTATTGGCTTCTGTAGAAACTTAATAGATCCAGACATGTTTCGAATTAAAAGGATATTCTCTGTCAGTTAATCTGTCGTTTGTGAAAAATAACGTTGTTTTTAAGTTAACCTATCAAAGTTCTTTTATCGTGCCCACTTAGCCATTGGGTTATGTAGTATTCCAATATTTTGTGCCCACAACTTAGCCACCTTCTACCATCTGTTATCACAGCCCAATCCCACCTTTGTCGTCACCTTTCCACCGTTTTTCTCTTTCCCTTCTTTTTTCATCATTCGTTGGCTTTCGCCCCAACTTGTGCAGCCTTGTTCGTTTCTCCATTAGCAGATCGATAGGGAAGGCCCCGATAATCATGCAGACTCCTTCTGCAGACAACGTCCTGTAGGCGTATGTGACCCTAAGCAGCTTCTTTCTTTGAGCACTTAATAGAATATTCTTGTATTTCTGGTACCTGGTAACCCCATTCTACACCGGGGCTGCGTAGAGTATGGTAGATTCTACTACGTGAGATAGCAGCCTCCTTTTGAGGTTACCAGGCCCCCTATATTTGGAAGTAGCCGCATTAGTGCTGCTGCTTGTCTGTTTGCCTTGGCGGCCGTCTGTCGCACGTGCTCAGTGAATGCTAGCTTGTGGTCTAGCCATAGGTCCAGGTAATTTACTGTTTTTTTTTGGTTTAAGTTCGATGTCCGCTCATTCTAAGGAGATTCCCTCCCTCTGCCTTGGGCCCTTTAGGATCAGGCACTCAGTCTTCTGGGGTGCTAGCTCCAGGCCCGTCTGCTGCAGCTAGTTCCCTATTAGTTTTAGGTCTATTTCTGCCTTTTTTGCACTATTTCTACATCCTGGGACCGGACGGTCAGGGCCAGATCGTCCGCGTATGCTACCGTATTGCATCCATGCTGCATACCTATAGCAGAAGAGCTAGAGCCGAAAATTCGTAATATGACATTTCTCCTTTGCAACATATTCATTCAATACATGTATTTATACCTACGTTCCCGCTCAGGTCGACACCCTAGTGGATAAGGAGAGAAGGTTGCCGATTTTTTACGAAAAATTGTCGTCATCGATAATAGGGATGAAAATTTTCCCAGTCGAAGGTGATGATACGACAATTCGAAGGTCATGTGCCAATTCTGAACTATCCAATCTTTACCTTTCATACTAACGCAGGTAAACAGGCCAATTCGTTACTTTTCAAAAATCTAGGTACATTGGTTAATTTGTAACTTTTAGTCGTTGAATTCGTAACCATTGGTTTAAGATATTAAGAAAAGACACGGGTAGCTCGAGACAAATGAAACCATCATTATCAAACTTAACGTTTTTAAAATAGTATGGCTAAATACAATAATGTTCAGATGAGCAGAATAGAAATTGTAAGCAAGATGAGATTGAAATGATTCGCAAGAGTTAGCGGTAATTTGTATAAAGACTTATTTATATAAGTTTCTTTAAGATAATCTACCAATTTAATAAATCCTGCTTTGTTGGGAATAGTGTTCAATAAAACAATTGTTTACTCTTTCTGGTGAAAGAAACAATGGACCAAAAATAGCATGTAACCATTTATTATCGTCACTATTTTCTTTATACATATTTTAATGATGCACCTAAGCTCAGGATTTTTCTGAACGAAGATTGTGTAAGGTAAAAGCTGCATTCCAAACATTGTGAACATGGCTAAACAGACTTAACAGCTTTATGTATCCCTACTTCAAAATTAACAACAACTGTTTTTGGACGAAGAGGAAAATTGTTTTTATATGAAATTGCAGCATTTTTTTTATACATTCAAGACAATTTATTAGGCAAAAGACAAAAATAAGAGGAACTGGGTCTCAACCTGAGTAGATACAAAGGAGGTGGCAAAGAAGGGTAAAAAAGGCCAAAATATGGGAATAAAATAGTCATCGATAATATGTCTGCCATTTCTACCACGTAATGTTGGACCCTTAAGAGGCCTAAATCGAAAATGGTGGACAGCTGAGTGGATACAAAAGACGTTGGCGGAAAAGGGTAAATAGAGCCAAAATTTGGGGCAAAAATAATCACCGATAATATCCTTGTTATTTTTACCACGTAATGTTTGAAGTTTTTGAAAGCTAAATCCAACGGAAAGCTGAATGGATACAATAGAGAGGGCAGCAAGGGCCAAAATTTTGCTCTAGCTCTTAGACTATTACTTTCCTCTGAACTGATGCTAAAACTCGAAATGTTGAATTTTGGTGGATTCATTATACTAATTTAGTCGATCAGTTGTATTTTACCAAAATATTTGTCAAACTTTTGTTTTTATCAAAAAAAAATTCTATTATAAAGTCTTTTTCGTATCCTTTTCATATCCGTAATAAGTAATCTGAGTAAGCATATTCTTGTACAATCCCAAAATATTGAATACCTATTCAACCTAAAAAACGGCGCAAAAATATTCACACTTGCATTTCGACTTGCTAAGTTTAATTTATATACTAACGTGGCTGACGCCACTCTCTAGATTTCACCCATCCAAAAAGTTTAACTCGCACAGCACACATTCATGTATAAGTATACAATGTTTACGTGTAAATCAAAATTGTTTAGAATATCGGTCAATAGAAAATACCTTAATGCGAATTTAGCACTATATTAAAAGATGTATTTAATCATGGATGGTTTAAAGCAGTAATTTTTCTATATTATAAAAATAAAATTAACCACATGTAAATATTTTGCAATTTCCTGTGGAAGTAGTTAATGATTAAAAATCTGGGAAGTAGGCCTTTGGATTGCATATACTGGCGCCTGCAATTAAGTTGTTGTCCTTATAAACGAAACAAATCATACAACTGAAAGCAATTTGAGCCTTAATTTGTTATTTCCTATCTCTTTACTCTGAAGAAGATTGTCATTTTGAATTTGTTAATAAGCGGGTGTGTTGCAGATGCTTAATTCATGATTTCACTCGATTATACTAAAAATCTGGAGCAGATAATTTTATGATTTAATCAATTACTATTTACTGAATCCAAATGTGAAGTTATGTGTAGGTATCTATTAGGCACTAAATTATATATTCTTACATAATTTTTTTTCATTTCACCATTTTTGTCTTAAACAATTAAGTATTTTTACTAAAAACGTCATATAACACTGAAAAACTTATTTCTCATGAATTTTTCGGAGACACCATAATTTTCATTAAATAATCCCTTTTTTATTAACATCATATATATTGTAACGGGATAACCAATTAGGAAAGAGACAGAACATTCTAGAACAAATAACCTAAGAATAGTCTTTCAAATATAGGTCCCTTTCCTAATTGGTTATCCCGTTACACTGCCTCCTCCTAAGATCCATTCCTCCTGGAATGTTATTTTCTAACTCGGGATCCCGCACAATCCCTGAGCCAGCCAAACCATCTTTTTGGAGCTGCTGCACACCTCCACTGTGGTTTTCCTGGTAAGGTGCCAACCGATCATGATGGACCAAGACAGGTTTCCCTCTGGGGATTTTCACGATCCGATATATGACATCGTTAATTTTTTTTTTGATGGTGTATGGACCTTCCCAGTTTTTCTGTAATTTGGGACAAATGCCTCGACGCCGTCGGGGGTTATAGAGCCAGACTAAATCTCCAACTTGGTAACTCTTTTCTCTTGTCCGCGTATCATAGTACCTCTTCATCCGATCACTAGACAATTGCAGCTTCCCACGAACCAAGTTGTGTATATTTTCCATTCGATTCTGAAGATCGGCGACATATTCTTCATGGGCCACTTCACCAGGTTTACAACCAAACACCAAGTCACATGGTAGCCTCATTTCTCTACCGAACAGGACCTTCGCAGGCGTTTGGCCATCAGTTGATTCGAAAGAGACAGAACGTTCTAGAATAAATAACCTAAGAATAGTCTTTCAAATATAGGTCCCTTTCCTAATTGGTTATCCCGTTACAATATGCTTAAGGAGATAATTAAATAGAAGTTCATGAGGACTTGAGGTACATCTGTTGCCAACTGGTTAGTACTGCTATTGGTTAGAGATAGAGATTAAAGGTTCAATTTTTGTCGAATGTGATTTTTTTTATTTTTAACGTTCTGATTTAAACTGAAGGTCTTCCTGTCCAAAAAATTTTGAAGGGACCGAAGGACCGAAACAACTACCGCGTTTACTCTTCTCTGTCGCTGTTTGTCTGTCTCTGTTGCTCATATGTCGCTTCAGTGCTAACTGTCCGAAAAAGAAACTATTTTCTGTCTCACAGTTTCACGACAAATGCCTCTTTCTATTTTGGCTATATGTGTTACATATATGTGGTTCGCTTAAAAAAATGAATCATAATTTCACATTTGAAAAGCCAATCAAATAACACACAGTCGTTAGTGCGACATGTTAAATAAGGAGGACACTTTGAACCCATATATGTGAAGTAGGTATGAAATTAGACCCGTACGTTCCCTATGATAATGAATCGTTGAATTTGACTAATTTCACTTCTTAGCAAAGTTGTCATACGACGGTTTGCATTCATCAATCTCTTTTTTTTCATCAGCTTCATCTTCATCTTTAATATCAAAACTGTTGGAATTTCACATCAAAATTACTGGAATGAAATTATGACATAGACGATCGGTCAATAGATCTTATCTTTGCACATCACACACTTTTCGTTTGCATGAACAGCTTTTTTACCATTTCGATGGTAAAAGAATAAAATATGCCGAAGATGCTTCTTTTGATATGTCATCTGTATAAAAGAGCACCAAACAGAAACTATTCCAAAGATTAAAAAAATAACATGCTCATCTTTATTAGCTGTAAAAATGCATAACGATCATACTGTTTATAAATGAACTTGGCTGTGGAAAAATACAATTAAGTCCTCTGTTAAGAAAAACGGAATGATTTTTCGATTAACTTGATAGCTTTGCTTAGGACTATGTGCGTGTTTGTAACCAGAAAAAAATTTAAACAAATAAGCACAATTTATAAATAGTATATTACGCTACAAGGGACGAAAGTTGAATTTTCGGCCCTGCGCGTCATGATAGCGCAGGACCGAGATTTCAACTTTTGGCCCGTGTAGTGTAGACTATTTTTCTTCATACCTCGGTCGAAAGTACTTGCGGAACGAGCGAAGCGAGTGCAGCTGGTCGTGGGACAGGCATCAAATACATTCGAAGAGTCAAGTTTTGTCATTGATGATTATTTTTAAGGTTATAGATAGAAATAGAAATGACACCAGAATAAACAGTCCCTAGTTACAAGTGTAACTACGCATGAGAAATTTTTCCTCCCGCCGTAAACAGGGAGTAAATGTTAAAGACGACAAAACATCTTGACGCGCAGGGCCGAAAATTCAACTTTCGTCCCGCCGTAAACAGGAAGTAAATGTTAAACTTTCTTCCCTGCAATTAGGGACGAAAGAACGTACTTTCGACCGAGGTATGAAGAAAAAGAACTTTTTATAATAGAAAGTTTTTTACTGATTTATAGGTCATATTTTAAGTGTCATCTCAACAATGCACAGCATCCTTGATATTGCAAAAATATTAAGTCATACAACGCTGTGATTGATCATAGAGAAGATTGTTTCCTTGTTAACAAAATCAAGGGTAGTTGTATCTAAAAACTTTCTAAAACAGTTTATTTTATTAACAGTTAAAATAATAATTTTACTGTTTTCACATGTAAGAACAAAAAAAAAAGAAAAAAAAACTTATCTCTTGCGAGATCGATCCTATTACGATAACCCAACAGAATTGTCACAATCAACCGCTTCAACCGCTTATCTAAATAGGCCACCGCAAGTTTATATGACATCTTTCAAAATGATAATATGTATACATATTTAATTTAATAACAATTCAGTATAAATTTCGAAATCTATGTATATGCCTTGAAACATGCGTTGTCATCCAGTTCTTAGCTATCCTAAAAATTTCAGCGCCATAGGAAGTCGGGAAATAGGTTTAAATTCGATTACAAAATTCCACGGAATGTCACAGAGACAAAGAACACGGCGAAAATATAAAAACTTTCTAAAAAATATGATCCTAGTGCTGGAAATACATTTTTAAACGAAGTGATTTTAAGTCGTTGGTGAGAGATAAATTTAAAACAGCATAAATTAATTCTAAAATAGCCTAAAGTAGCTAAATGACTCGTTATTACATAAGTTATCAGTGATAGTCGTAACAAAATCGGTTCAGCCGTTCCAAAGTTTTTCCAGAATAAAAAGACAGACATACAGATGAACAGATACTCAAACAGACAGTGAATCAGACTAACAGACAGACAGTCAGCAGAACGATAGATTTTATTTTGGTATAATATGTACCGTGTAAACGCATATATGAATTTAGTAAACTGCAGTTAATATTAATATTTCACTCCAATTTAATTTATTTGTATAGAAGTATTTCTATATGTAATATGTATGTCCAAACTTGCTTAGAACATGTGGTGTATATGGATTTCTTGAGCGCTTAATAAATTTGGTTGAGCGCACCTTATATAACGATAATTTAAATTCAAGCTGAGTTCTCACCTGAACCCCTTTTAAACTTATATCTTTACATATCTTGGTACATAGAATGACACCTGATAATAGTTGTCTACTGTTTTATTGTTGTTCTGGATACGAAAAAATTTACTAAAATGGATTAGGGCAGATTACATCCTATAGTCTAACCTTCTTAAAGAATCTTATACTATCTTATATCATTACTGATGTTTTTAATTGACAAATAAAAGCAATAATTGTTGAAGTTAGTAGATTTTAATTAATCAGCATGTACATGAAAATTAAAAAGAGTCCGTTTAAGAGTACCATTAAGGAATATATTCTCATGACACGAAGGATCTCTAAACAGTGGACACAATAAAAAAATTTTAAACCAAGTTTAATTCATGCGAAAACAATTTACTCTCATTAATCGTTTGTTTTTCTGTGAGAATAAAGGATGTCAAAAATCAGGCTTAATTAACCCAAGCTTGGTATAAATTGATTTATTAGGACAAATGTACTTTTATCATATGATAATTACAGAGAACTCTAGTCGGAAAAAAATGTAAAGAACAAACGACCACTTAAGACATTTAACCGTCAAAGGATTTATTTCGGCAGCTGTATTTTCATTAATTATTAGATAGGACCATGTAGTGGGATCCATACAGACGTGATTATTTGTCACGGTCTGCTAGAGGAAATGATGAAGCAAAAATTTATTAAATAACTGTGTAGGTATTTGGTAACAGAAACTGAAGATTTTATTAAAAATAATTATTTTTTAAGATACTCAAGGGTTGAACAATATAAACATATTTAAGTACTCATGGGGCTACAGTTTTGTTATACATCAGTTTATAGAAGCTACAGAAGCATTTTTTTTGTAATGAAGTAAAGTATCAAAGAAGGTATTAACTGAAATTTACAATTATAGATATATTAAGGAGTTCCATATAAAAATTCTGTATGTTAGTGATTTCTATACACGAATTTTTATGTCAATTTAAATTTCCATGAATCATAACAGAATACGACACACTTTCCGAGATTATCCCTTAAGCTCGCTGACGGATAACATATACCTTGTACTGACGAGACCCAATAGGTCGAAACCGGTCTACAAGTTATGTTGTCCCTTCTAACTGCAAACTAAAATGATTGGTTTAAATTATCTGTTAGATATGCCAACCCCATTTGACTTTGAAGTGTAATACAATATCCGTCGAGGCACATAGCCAGGGAAGTAGTTGTTTCTTCTTAGTTAAATGGTCAATGTTTTTGAAAATATTTTTCAAAACTAGTAAAGCGATAAAATAACTAATATTCTGCATTTTGCAACATTTGTTCATTCTTAAACTATGTTGTAAAATTTGGAAAAAAAATATCTTAAACCCTATTGTAGAAACTACTTACGATATTTGAAAGTATATGAATTGATTGTTTGTGGTGAACTGGGTAAAGGAGAAGAAATAATTAACTATTATACCTATCTGATTTGTACAGAAGATTAGAAAAGCGACAAAAACAATTGTTTAAATTTTAACTAAAATACGACTACAAATATAGAAATTCTGACTCTTATACTGTAAAATAAACTTATAGAGTTAGCATTCAAGACTAAATTTTGAGGTCGAAGTCGAAATTTAATTTAAAATCCTAATTTTCTTAAATTATGTTATGCACCAAACAAAGTTTTAAATTGCTTATAATCCTAATATATTTTTTTATCCAAAAATTGAGAACGGCACAAAGTAGGTACGAGATTATACTGAGACTGAGTGGGATAATATAAGTAACCTTGTTCGCAGATGACGAAGCGTTGATTTAGTAGGCATGCATGTCAAATTTTAGCACCATGTAGAGATTAGTATATTCTTGACCAGATCATAAGTTTTACGTATTTGTAAAAATGGCGCATATGGAGAAAAACAAGTTTCAGTCTCTCATTAAGCATAATTATTTTAGAAATAAAATGGCAAAAGAAAATAAAAACAAAAGCTCTATAAATATATGAATCCTTTATAATACAATGTCAAATTTTGGTTAAATCATTTTCGTAGTGGCCGTACCTATATCTTCTTAAATTAACTATGTATTCGTCAGACCTTCGATGTAGTTACAACGGAAAATGTGAAGACCGTAAAATTGGTTTAGCTGATTGTAAACTTCAAATGTCTGAATTCGCAGAGGCATCAAGAATTAGTAAAGAGCGTATTACGAGATCAAGCCATTAATGTTCAAAAATGTTTTTTAAGAAGACCTGCATAGCAGGAAGAATGTAAGGGGCAAATATGATTCTTGACCTTAAGTAAAAATTCCAGGCAGCTGCTACAGACAGTTCCATTGTAATTCTGAATTAAAGAGGGTGCCAAAATCGCTCGCGTCGATAAAATATTGAGCAAAGAGTGAATTTAAAGGTTTTGATAAAACCAGTACGAGGATGAGTGCCCATCCCGAACCCGATTTTTTAAATGGTACAAAAGTTTTAAGGAAGGGAGGGAGGATGTTAAAGATAAACAACGTATTTGGCAGCCAGTGACTTTAAATGTACAAAAAGTGACTGAAATTATTAGCAAAGGTCGTCGATTAAAAAGTAAATATAAACAAAAAAAACGTAATACAAATTTTACTTAGGAAACTTAACATAAAAAAGTATGTGCTTAGATTGTGCCTACACTCCTAACGGCGGAACAGAAGATGCATCGGAGAGATCTTTATTCTGACACCCTAGAACGCATCGAAAGTCAGGGGATCATACCTTGCGACGAAACCTGGATTTTTCAATATTACCCAAAAACCAAGAGGCAATCAATGCACTGGATGTCTACAAACTTTCCGAGATCCAAAAAAGCAAGGAGTTGTAAATCCAAACTTTAGACGATGCTGATTGTTTTCTTTAATATACAGGATTTGGTTCACATGAAATAGGTACCTCAAAGTAAGACAGTCAATCAATATAGACATTTTTTCAAAAAAATAATCGCAAAAAAGGCACGAAATGTGGAAAGATAACTGCTGGATATTACATCAAGACAACGCACCAGCTCATAACGCGCTGTCAAGGAATAGTTTGCCAGAAACCCTATTCGCACCCTGCAACTTCTACCTGTTTCCAAAAATCAAATCTTGTTTGAAGGAAACCAACCACGAGTCTCAAGTGGACGTAAAATTAAAATCGGCGTAGCTACTTAACAGCCTCTCGGACGATGATCTGCAGCACTGATTTGCATGGAGAGCTGTCGGGATACTAAGTTGTAGTAAAAAAATAAAGCACTATAAAAAATTGGCAAACAAGGTAAATGAAGATGTTATTGCAATAGTCTCGGAACTTAACTGCCAGACCTCGTAGTTATATTTTGAACTTAAGACTTTTTGCATTAAACGGTAACCGTCAATGAAACCTGGATCCACGACTGCACACCATAAAACAGAATAAAGTACGGTAATGGACTGAAGTTAGCAAAATAAATAATTAGGATAATTAGGATACTCCAAAAAACTGACTTCTGACATACTGAATCTTGGCAGAAGTCAGATAAGATTACTGGTGGGCCTGCTCACTGGGCACGGACCATTCAGACTACACCTTTGAAGGATGGGGATTCTGACACAGGAACCCACCTCGTGCCGATTGTGCGCCATGGAGGATGAGACGGCAACTCACATTCTATTCGAGTGTGAGGCCTTGGACCATAAACGGTTCCTCATCTTCGGTGACACGATCCCTGAATCCTATCACCACCTTGAGGAGCTAGTCGCAGGACTCAAATCTCTTATAAAGGGAACTGCCCTGTGGCAACAGTAACTCAAGGAACTTGGGATACCTGGATTCAAACCTACCTGAAGATCAGCGTAGTGTTGATTTTCAGCAGAGCAAACTAGAGTCCTGCACGCACGGGTGCATGTAAGGACTCTTGCTGCCGAACCTGGTCACAATATTCCCATAGGAAGCAGTGCTTAAAACATGGGGCTCCACTGGATTCGATTAGATTAGATTAGCAAAATAATTCCAAAGAGTAGGTCAAAAAGGATATGGCCAGTGTATTCTAAAGGCATAATTATTGTCATTGATTCTTTTGGAGAAGATAAAACCAAGAATAACCAATATTTTTGTGCATTATTGGACAAGTTTAAACAGGAACGTAAAAATAGGGTCCATATGCAGAAGTTAAAAGTATTGTATCTACAATGCTCTAGCTTACAAGAGCGTATAATGATAAAAAATCATGCGTTGGTATTCTCATTACTTTCTCCTTTGGGGTATTCTGCTAATTCGGCTCCTTTAGATTATTATGTGTTTACAAATCTGAAGATATGCATGTAGATAAAAACTTCAGCTCGAAGAAGAGATAATTGACGAAATAAACGCCTATTTTGCAAAGTTTCTAGAATCGTATTATTCGGACGAAAGAAAAAAGATGGAAAATAGCTAAAAACACTGCATTGATCTAAAGGAATATTATATCAAATATAATAAAAGTGTTTTCTGGAAATAGTATATTGTGAAACAAGTGGGAAAAGTCGGACTTTTCCCACGTGTTGCACACTATACTTTTTCTATTACTGCAACTACAAATATTTAGATATTGTTGGATAATTTTTACGAAAACTTACCTTTTCTAATAAGTATATTTTATCGGGAGCCCCGTTTATAAATTTTTGGAGCTCTTCCGCTGATAAAATTTTACATTTTTTAGGGATTTATTGTTTCGATTTTCTTCTTAAAAAAGATCGCAATTTCGCATATTTAACATCGAGTATTGTAGAAGCCTTTAAAGTTTTAGATAAATGCTGAAAATAAACTAAAAGAACGTTTCCAGAAATGGAATTCACTTTACAATTTTTCTTCCAATCCATAAACTTATATTCATATATCATATTTCATATTTCTTTCTGGAAGTTACTGGTAATAAGTCCAGAGTGACATTTGCCGCTTTTTCGATAATTTCTGGCGGGATACTATCATAATCACTTTCATCTATATTCATAATAACAAATTTAATAACATTTATAAATTTATATCCTATTTTTTGTAGCTTAATCAAAAAACAAATTACAATTTATAAAAGCTTTGACGTTTATGACAGAAAACAGAAAACTCAAGAACATAGACTAAAAGCCACCTATGTTATGATCAAAAAAATGTCAATTCTCCATTTAAATGTACATATCGTGGAATAAATGATTAAAGTCGTGGGATAGATTCACTTATCCCACGGCTTTGGAAAAGTCTAACATTGTAGCATCGGAAAATGTGAGAATAGAGCTATATTCTATAGCAGTCGTAGAAAAACACATTTTTCATTTCAAAGGAAGTTACTTATCAAACTATCTAGTAGGTAGTTTGAGTCGTTAGATGGTATGGTTTTGATAGCATCGGGCTTCAAAAAATGTCATTTTCACTAAACCAATGAACGAATGGGATAATTATTTCTAGAATTGGTGCGAATTCAAAATTGCAATATTTTTCATTACACAAAAATGTATTTAAAAGGTAGGTATCTACTGCTGTGTTCCAATTGAATATTGAAAGTATAAAAGACAATATCAAATATTCACATACTTCTAATATAAACAATGTTAAGAAAAAAAAAATGGTTGAAAATGATATTTCTACAAAGTAATTTTGTACAAGTTAATTAAAACATATTTTATATCGACAGTCTGTACGTGGAAAATCCTTGCACAGCAATTCTATGATGCAATTGGCATTAATTTTAGACTAATCATAATCACAGCAATGAGTAACAGCAACTCATTTTCTTATCTGAGCCAGATACAGCAAGCACACACTGAGATTTAAAATATTGCGAATATTCGATAAGATACCGAATTGTATACTAATTTGCTATCGGTACAAACATTTTAATGAGATTCATTTAGAAGAAATTTTGGAATAGCAGCTAGGTGAAATAACAAATTTTTATGTTCACCTATTTCTCGGTGATATACACACGACAAATATCTTTTTCGTTATTTTTTTTTTATTATATTCTTTAAAATGTTTAGATGTGAAACATTTAATTGATAAACTATAATAATGTTGAATAATTGTATGACTTACTGAAATCTTCATCTCACGAATTTAATTAAGGATTGTTTTATTATTACATTTTCCTTAAAAAAACTAACGATTCAGAATTAACCAATTTTGTTAAATTTCTATGTATTCAAGATTGTAATATACAAGGTGTTTTTGATCGAAAAGAAAAAAATTAGAGTCGTGCTAGATACCTACTATCCAAGTAAGTCACAAGCAGGAAGTTTATTAATTTTTTTTCTTAATTTTTTTTTCACATAATCTCATGTAAAAGCAACTTGTTTGTATAATTTTCCGGAATTAAATGAAAAATCAAATTTAAGTAAAGTTTCTTCATACTGTAGACCCGTTTTTTGTACAAAAGATAGCAATTATTAATCTTAAAAAAAATCTAATTTAATTGGCATAACGGAATGCAAGATGACCGTTTAATCATCCTGTATATTGATTTTTAATTATGTACTTATATCAGATGAACCTCTTATCAATAAATCTTTAGTATCTTTAATTTATACTGTTTATTATTTGTTTATGTCATCTTTTTCTTCTTCTTTAGTAGCCCCTTCTACTGCACTCCTGGACATAGGCCTCCCCTTGTCTTTTCCAACTTCGTTTCTCTTGAGCTAACTGGTGCCAGCTTCTCCCTGCATGTTCTTTGATGTCATCGGCCCATCTTTTTTGTGGTCTTCATGCACCTCGTTTATGTTCTCTTGTCCTCCATTGTATTATTCGCTTTGTCCACTCTTCTTTGTTTTCTAGTGCCACGTGTCCAGCCCATCTCCACTTTGATTTTGCAATGCTTTCACTAACATCGTCTACTTTGATTTTTCTTCTTAAATCCTCAATTCTCGCATGGTCTCTTAAGATTACATTCGTCATAATTCTCTCTATAGCTCTTTGAGTTCTAAGTCTATTGAGAGAATTGTTAGTAAGTATCATGATGTCTGCCAGAAGAAACAGCTCAGGAATTACGCACCGAATCAGCAAGAATTTTACAAAAGGCCAAACCACCCAAAAGTAACCTAAAGCCTAGGGAGTTAAGAGCAATTCAAGATCTAAACAAGGATGAGAGTATACTGGTGTTAGCAGCGGACAAGGGAAATGCGACTGTCGTAATAAATAGCGCAGATTATAAGGAAAAGATAAATGATTTACTAGATCCTAGCAGTTACAAGGAGTTACGCAATGATCCAACACAACGCGTAATTAGAACAACAAAGACCTTAGTGAAGAAGTCAAGTCTAGAAGAACAGACAAAGAAATTAATTTGTAAAAGTGAAGCTGCAATACCAAGACTCTATGGTTTGCCAAAGATACACAAAGCCAACATTCCGCTGCGTCCCATTGTAAGCACCATTGGTTCACCGACATATGATTTGGTGAAAAGTGCCCCTAAGCAATGCAATGGAACATATAGATGATAAATTCCCAGAGGACATCTCCAATTTGTTTAAACATTGCCTCACCACCACTTATTTTTCATGGGACAATAAGATTTACGAACAGATCGAAGGAGTAGCAATGGGAAGCCCTCTCAGCCCGGTAATAGCAAATTTCTTTATGGAAAAGTTCGAACAACTTGCGTTGGACAGTGCCCCATACAAGCCAAAAGTTTGGTATAGATATGTAGATGACACATTTGTAATATGGAGCCATGGGCAGGATAAATTGCAAGAATTTCTGACACACATTAACAGCATCCATGAAAAGATACAGTTTACGATGGAAATCGAAGACAAAAACAAGCTGGCGTTCCTTGATGTGTTATTATCACGAAAAGGAAGATCATTGAGCCACACAGTGTACAGAAAACCTACACATACGGATCGATATTTACATAGGGATACCAACCACCACCCATGTCAGAAATATGGAGTCATCAAAACCTTAGCAGAAAGGGCAAGAAGAATTTGCGAACCCAAGGCACTAAACGCAGAGCTAACTCATATTCATGATGCTTTAAGGGCCAATGGTTATGCAGAACGGGAAATCAAAAGATCGATTGGACCAACAAATCGTAGACCCAGGGAAAATGAGCAAATCCAACCAGTGGCAAAAGCATTTCTGCCTTTTATTCCGGGGGTGACAGACAGAATTGGTCGATTGCTAAGAAAGAAAAATGTGAAGACTATTTTCAAACGAACGAGAAAAATCAAAGAATGTCTTCGATCGGCAAAAGACAGAAGAGATCCACTGTCGGCTTCGGGAATTTACCGCATTCCGTGCACATGTGGTAGCGTGTACATAGGAACCACCAAACGCTCGATCAACACCAGGATTAAAGAGCACAAGTCCAATTGTCGTCTGGGGCAGACAGACAAATCCGCCGTAGCGGAACATTCCCTAACTATGGACCATCGGATTAAGTTTGAGGAGACCCAAGTCCTCGCTACTACATCAGCATACCATTCCAGACTCTATAGAGAAGCCATAGAGATAGAGAAGCACCCCAACAACTTTAATAAAAAAGAGGAAGCAGTCAAGATTAACAAAACAGGTCCCGATAATAAAGAATGCGAAAACTCTACCCTTAACGAACAACACCGACCAGAACCGATTGGAATCGAAAGCCACTGTGGCCCCGCTCACTTCCTTCCCGACGTATAAATAGGAGCTGCGATCACGCAAAGCTTAGTAAGTCACAGACTGTCAACCAGGAAGCAACTTCTGAAGATGCCAACCGCTCGTGTTGGCGAAACGTCAAGTCAGCAAGACAATCGACGCCGGCCTAATAGCCCAAAAACCATTGATACAATAGACAATGGCCGCGAAAGCTTTTCACAGTTTATCATGTTTTCCATTCTACAGGTCATCACAAAAAGGATACATGTATCATCTTTTTAAATTAATTTATTTATGTATATGTTATGATTGTCTACCTCAACTTCTTCACTGTTTCGATTTCTTGATTGACGATATGAATAATAAGAAAATAAAATAAAATTTACAATTTACTTAGTTTTATTGTTAAATATTGTAACGGGATAACCGTAAAGGAAAGGTCCTTTCCTTTCAAATTGGTGTCAGGTTTGGGGTGAAGATACAAGAATGCCTGGAAAATAAATAAATGAACTATTGGTGGCTGAGCTCAGAAGACAGCTCGAAGAATTAGAGTTGAAAACTAGTGGAAGCAAATCTGTATTGTTAAATAGGCTCCGGGAATACTACCTAGATAAAAATATGGACCCTGACGTTGTGGAGTTCGATGACCCGGTTCAAAAAGCAATTTCCCGACTGCAAGAGGATTTATCCAGTCAGATCAAGAGCCAGCGCGAAAATATGTCCCAGCTATCGCAACGAATGACGAGCCAACAAGAAGAACAAACTCAACAACTTTCCCGGCTGCAAGAAGAACCATCGCAACAACTTTCCAGGCTGGAAGAGGAGCTATCTGGACGAATGACGAGCCAACAAGACGAACAATCACAACAACTGTCCCAGTTGTCCAGTCAGATAATCAGCCAGCGCGAAGATATGTCCCAGCTATCACAACGGATGTCTACCTCACACCTGACACCAATTTGAAACACTTATGGGGACTTTTACACAATTTATTTACAAAATTGTTAAGATACACAGAACTCTGCTGGATAACGTCTAAACTACTTGACAATACAATGAACTCTTGTGAATATTTGAACTTGAACTGACGTTAACTGCCCATACATCCCCTTATATACAACATTATTTAATCTAGTCAGTGTGTTTAGAACTTTCTAGAATTTTCTAGAAACATTATTTAATCTAGTCAGTGTGTTTAGAAGTTTCTAGAATAACCGAAAACAATCTTTCAAATTAAGGCCCTTTCCTTTACGGTTATACCGTTGCAATATATTAAAAAAATATAAATATCCTTAATAGTAAAATAGATTTATTTAAGAAAATAATAATAATAATAATAAAAATTTAATAAAACTATGTAGGTAAAACAGAAGAGATTAAAAAATAATAATACAATATTTTCAAAAACTACGTATCTCCCTTTTCTTTTAAAATGATTAAATCAAATATTCTGATATTTATTTTGAAATATTTTGATAAATTCGAAAAGTAATTACTCTTGAATCTAAATCTAAAAGCAGGACTTCTGGAAAATATTATCTGGCTTTAAACAGCCGCGAACTGATTATAAAAATGATGAATGAAGTGATAAAGCAGATCAGTCCGAGAGTGGAGTGCTAAAATAATTTGATTTCTATATTGAATTCCCTTTGAAGTTAGGCACTAGATTGCATTTTGTTGGCGTTAATTGAAATTGACGAAAAAATAATTAGTTTTCCACAGTTTATCATCGTTCTCTTTCTATACAGGTTTTGTTGTATTATTAAGAGTCATTTTTAAATAAATTTACAGAGATATACTCAGTGAACCCAAAAAGAGAGTAACCGGTAAATGATTATTTTGATCGGATAAAGCAAGACATTACTCTAGTGAAAAACTTACTACCATTGGAAGGAAAACATATCCATAAGGATAGATGACAGACTGACCAACAATGTAACCATCAGAAGAGGTGTGAAACAGAGATCTATACTATTGTACTCTTTTCAACATAAAATATACTCGAAAAAGATATGTCAGAACGCATTAAACAATATAAAAGAAAGTATAACAGCTAACGGAAAACTTATAGATAATTAGATATGCAGATGATATCGTTATCAATGAAGAAGGAGTAGAAGGACTTCAAAATTTTATTAGTGTGATCACAATAGAAGGAGATGTATATGACCTTGTGATAAACACTTACAAAACGAAAATACGGGGGTTGTCTTTTTAGTATTGCATATATAGAATTAAACTACTTTATTGCTTTTCAAAATATGTCCCACCAAGATCGATACACTTTTGCATACGTTCAAACCAATTGGCAAAACAGTTATTTCAGTCTTCAGTTGATACCTGCAAAATAGCTGTTTTAAAGGCATCGATGACTTCTTCTAGCAAATGTAATTGCGGCCCTCACTTTGAATTCTTGATCTTTGGGAACCTAAAGAAGTCAAATACTAAGGTCGGGACTATACGGTGGATGGTCTAAAAATTCGATGTTTTTTAGTGCAATTTAGAATATTTTGCATAATGAAACGTCATTCCAACATGACGTTTCATTACGCACAACTGTGCGTTATAGCTTACTTACCCTGCATGGTGACAATGAGTATAAATGACATTTACTATCAAAGGAGTAGAAAAAAATCTTTACGTTTCTGATATTTATTTATTTATATTTATAAAAAACTAGCTGACCCGGCGGACTTCGTACCGCAAGTCATCGTCATATTTTCTCGTTAGTTATCAGGTTTATACTATTTTTTTTTTTCGTTATATTTTGTAGTTTATCGATAAAATATATTAGATGCATCACAATACTTAAATTAATAAGAATTTCTCGTTTAAATATAAATGATATTAACAGCGCCACCTTCCGGCGGCGTCACAATACTTAAGTAAGGATTGCTCGTTTAAATCTATATGTGATTTTAACTGCGCCACCTTACGGTGGCGTGATATAAAGTAATCAAATAAGTAGTGGTTGCTCGTTTAATGGAAGCGCCATCTGGTGGTAGCTTCCATTAATACGAATATCATATTCATCTTACCCATTAAAAATACATTATCATTCTGATTTTCATGACAATCGGTTGAAAGGGGCGGAAGTCGATACTTTACTGCGCCGCTTGGTGGCGAGTTACATCAATGGGAATAGCATATAAACCTTCTCCGTGGAAAAATACATGTACATACCAATTTTTATAACGATCGGTCAAATAGTTTCTGAGTCTATCGATTGCATATATACAAACATCCATTTATATATATATATATATAGATAAGAATTGCTCGTTTAAATATATGAGATATTAACTGCGCCACCTTACGGTGGCGTGATATAAAGTAATCAAATAAGTAGTGGTTGCTCGTTTAATGTAAGCGCCATCTGGTGGTAACTGCCATTAATACGAATATCATATTCATATTAACCATTAAAAATACAGCATCGTACTGATTTTCATGACAATCGGTTGAACAGGGCAGAAGTTGCTACTCTGCAGCGCCACCTGGTGGCGAATGGCATCAATGAGCATATCATACAAACCTTCTCCGTGGAAAAATACATATACATACCAATTTTCATGACAATCGGTTGAACACGGCAAAAGGTGCTACTTTGCAGCGCCACCTGGTGGCGAGTGGCATCAATGAGCATAGCATATTCGTTTTCTCCGTAGAAAAATACATATACATACCAATTTTCATGACAATCGGTTGAACGGGGCAGAAGTTGCTACTCTGCAGCGCCACCTGGTGGCGAGTGGCATCAATGGACATAGCATATTCGTTTTCTTCGTGAAAAAATACATATACATACCAATTTTCATGGCAATTGGTTGAACGGGGCAGAAGTTGCTACTTTACAGCGCCACCTGGTGGCGAGTTACATCAATGGGCATAGCATATAAACCTTCTCCGTGGAAAAATACATATACATACCAATTTTCATGACAATCGGTTAAACACGGCAAAAGGTGCTACTCTGCAGCGCCACCTGGTGGCGAGTGGCATCAATGAGCATAGCATATTAGTTTTCTTCGTAGAAAAATACATACACATACCAATTTTCATGACAATCGGTTGAACGGGGCAGAAGTTGCTACTCTGCAGCGCCACCTGGTGGCGAGTGGCATCAATGAACATAGCATATTCGTTTTCTCCGTGAAAAAATACATATACATACCAATTTTCATGGCAATTGGTTGAACGGGGCAGAAGTTGCTACTTTACAGCGCCACCTGGTGGCGATTGGCATCAATGGGCATAGCATATTCGTTTTCTTCGTGAAAAAATACATATACATACCAATTTTCATGACAATCGGTTGAACTGGGCAGAAGTTGCTACTTTGCAGCGCCACCTGGTGGTGAGTGGCATCAATGAGCATATCATATAAACCTTCTCCGTGGAAAAATACATATATATATACCAATTTTCATAATAATCGGTCCAGTAGTTTTTGAGTTCATCGATTTCGTACATAATAACACATCCTTTTTTATATATATAGATTAAACACGTAGGTATATTTGTTAAATTTATACAATTAATTGTAAAATCGTGAGTGTATACAACCACATGCTGTTCGGGTAGGTCTCTTTTATTGGTCTTTTATTGGCCTCCCACTGGGCCCAGGTAAGGGGTGACCCGAAAGACTTTTTAACCAAAAGCCTTTTTTTATATTGTTTACATTCAGTCCATTTCCCAAGAAATCACACAAATACCAAACTAAAGTATGACTTTAGTGGTTATTTAGATCGGTATGATACATCCAGAATATAATACAAACTTATCTTTTACCATATTAGCAAATCCCTTCTAACTCTTATTTTATAAGAAAATGCTTATCCGAACATAATTAAAGTTGCTACCATAATACCTAAATCTGTATTCTTTAACCACCAAAGTAGATATCTCTTTTTTGTCACTTATCCTTTTCTGTTTTTATTTTTTAATAGTTTGGCTTCATGTCTACTAAAAATTGGTTTAAAAGCCAATAAATTCATTGTATACTAAGAAATTTTCAATGAATAATGATAGTTAATTTTTAAAATTATAAAAATGATAAAATCTTACAAAAGAGGTCACAGAAAAGTACGTGCTATGTGTGCTAAAAAAAGTTACGTAATAATAACTATAAGTAGTTGGATATCGGTTATCACTGTTTTTGTCAACATGCGGTAAAATGTTTACTAACAAAAGGCGGTACTTTAACAGCAGCTATGGCCCTTACACAATCAGTATGATTGGTTTAATAAGGCACACAGTATTTGATCAAACTTATCTGTAATCCTGTTTAGTTTATGTCAGTTGCCATACATCCTTTTAGGTAAGTTAATAAAAATATCAGAGATGAATTTGTTGGTCAAATTGAAAGTCTAGAGGTGTATCGTAAAATTATTTATCAAGGGTAATATAACAAGACCCTGATTATAGTCGGCTATTTTTGTGGTATCTAGATTTTGAGAATATTTTAGTATCAATTTGTTGAGACATAATTTGACATTAATAATCTGATTAAAGCCCGAGAGCTTTAGCTCGAGGGCTTTAATCTTTGATTATTAATGTCAAATTATGTCGAAACAAATTGTAAAATATTCGAGAAATTTAGCAACAACAAAAATAGCAGACTATTAATCAAGGTCGCGTTATATTTAAGAAGATTATTTCCTGAGAAGACAAATTTTTGACATTTATATTTGACGTGACTATTTCTGTAGTGCTGATATTGTTCTAGTGCAATAGTCGCTGATATTTGATTCTGATTGGTCCGATTTAAAAAATTATGACATTCTATTGGTTAATTTGAATCGAAGGAAATAATCAGAAATATAAATACGTATATAAAAACTATTAAGAAAAACAAACAATTTATTCACTTGTCATGCAAAAATGCTAAAAATGGTCGCAAAAGTATCAAAATAAATAGAACAAAATTGCTAGAGACTTAGTTCACACCGAAATTAAAAAAGGAACAAAATCAATTACCACCATGTGTGCATACATGTTGCAATAGAACGTAATATACATGCATTGAAAAAAACAGAAAACTTTTATAAAATAAATCGTCTTACTGAAACATATGTGAAATAAACTCGTTACAATTGTTGTAAAACCTAAGATTTGTTTCCAGGGGCGTAACTCAGTGGAAAACTATGTTCTTCACATATTCTGATCTTGCTTACACACTCACCTAGTTGAAGTGTATTATTTTAACTGCCAAAAGTAATCAGGAGTATTTGTCTGAAGTAACATATACAAGTAACATTTATAAGCGCATAACCTTTAACTATATAGCACACAAGATACTTTGTTCGATTTTTTTTTGTATAAATTAAACATTTGGAATGTATTTAAGTAATTGTTAATGTTAACTTCTGTATTTGTTAGATTTATTGCTAACTGTATAAAGCGTTGTTATTTGTGATTTTAAACTTTTTAACGAATTTTTGCTATCTCCTTAAAGGTACTGTTTTGCGGTGACAACAGATCATCTACATACTTTTTCTTAGCCTTATGTATGATGACTAGCGGAGGGTTTCTTGATATAAGGTTGTTTATTATCGTTATATCATTATTAAAAGTGAGATACATGGTCCTAAAATTTTCGGTCAACTTTTTTAATTTATCATTCACAAGATTACTATTAACAACATCACTATCTTACAAAGTTTAAGAATCAGCAATACTTTTTTATTACATTGATTTTGTTTGGTACGTCTGAATTTATCGACTCTCATTGTGGTAATGATGTTTAGGCAATAATGTTTGCTTCTTTTAATTCATCGTAAATTGACACTATTTCGTTGTCATTTGATGTGTTTCTTGCTTGCTTAGAATGAATTGAAAGTTAAAGCCTGTCAAAGAGTTTATTTTGATTGTCTCAGCATTGAAGGTCAGTTTTATTATCGTTGTAAACCATTTGCAAGGATTTTTTTCTTCAGTATATTCATATATTGTCACGCCTGTGGGGATTTGGTGAATGTGCCATAGTGTTTTGGGATGAGGGAAGCTAACTGAAGGCACTTCCCACCCAGGTCGTGGTTATCTACCCCTTGGTTATGTATCCTGCTGAAGGCAGAAAACTAACCAAGGGGAAGATGAGATAACCACGACCTGGGTGGGAAGTACCTTCAGTTAGCTACCCCTCTTCCCAAAACATTAAGGCACATACCTCAAACCCCCCCAGGCGGACAATATACATTATATAAAACTTTAGATAATCTTCCTCCTACAAAACCTATGCCTGTATTATAGATCTATATTGCAGTCTGTGTCAGGAGCAAAACAGAAGTTTTATCTTTAATATTTGTCAGATTCTAAGGTAAAGACTTACACCACGATATGTTAAATAACTACGCCCATGCGCTTACATTCTAAAGTTTTAATATGTACATATACACATGTTAAACATAAGTCATTGTTTCCGGATGAAATACTTTTGAAACTAGATACACATATCATAACTTTAAAAGAAAAAGATTTAATTTGGTTTTTATTTCTTTAAATACGTCAAAGGAAGTACTTGAATTTCATTTTTTTTTTGTTTATCAAAACATACATATGACTAGAAAATATTTACTTTTTTAACCGAAGTAATCGTTAAAAATATTAATTTGTCGAGTTATCGTAGATTAATAATCTGAACATTTTTTTCTTCTCATATATTTTAGTCTTTTAACATAATTCCTCACGATTACTAGTTATTTATGCTAGAAATTATCTACTTAGATTTAAAGTGCGGTGTGGTCGAACTCCGCCGATACTAATCCCTTACCTGAAATAGAGGGCATAGCTCCTATCCAAAATATCAAATTTTTTAAAGTAAAACACTTACTAATTTTGAAAGCACTTGCTATAAAATACGTGGGTTTACGTCTTAAAGGAAACCGTTTCATCAGTTAGGCTGGTTTAACAAGGCTGTCTGGCACAAGTGCCAACCTACGCATTTACTTATTCCTTTATTTCCAACAAAAACGCAATGTATTAGCCATTATATCGACAAATTTACAAACAACCCATCAATCCTTGCACACAAAAGCGTTGTTGAATGGATCAGCCAGAATAGTTTACTGTTGAGGATAGATATTTGATCCACAGACTACCTGTCTGTAAGCACAACGCAAAATGTACATTGAACAGACGTGTTCTGGAAGAGCTGAAACACTGTGTGTTTCTTTATCTTACCGTTGAAAATTAGTAGAAGGAAAGCATATCTTGGTGTTCTCATTATATGTATTCTAGTTTACGTTTGCCAAAGTAAGCTTTGTAGAAGTCTTAGTCTTCGAAGAACTGCTTCGTTTCTAGTTCTGTTTGCCATAGTATTTTAAGTTTTCTTGCATAAAACTACTTTGGGAAAGCCTAAGTTTTATTTATTATATATTAGTATATAGAGTCCAAGTTTTAAAGTCATATAAAAGTAAAAATGATATATAGGATCGTAAGATTTCCAAGTTCAGCTAGTTATTGGATAGTAGAGGTCTTAGTTTTTAAAATGTTTTTTGTTTCTTTAAGTCCACATCTGATTTCAAATAACGTATTGAGTGTCACAAATTCGGCGTAGTTGCTGATACGTTCAGGGAATGGAGGCTAGAGAAGGAGTGGTGGGAAAAATCACTGGACAGGCGAGAAGCCAAAGTCTTCATAAAAGGACACTCGGTTAAATTTACTGCAGAGCTGTTATCACAAAGAAGTACCAATGCTAAAATGATTGCCGCAGTCTCTTGATAGGACATTGTCGGCTCAGAACACACCTGAGCCAGCTAAACTTGGCAGATGAAGACATCTGTCGATACTGCCAAGAGGAAGAGGAAACCGCATTTCATGTTCTATGTCAATGTGAAGGCCTTGCAAGGACGTGGTATCTGGTATTGGGAGGGGAGAAACCGACTGCACCAAGTTACGTGGAGAGACCACTGTCAGGGCTATTAAGTCTGAATAAGAGGGCAGGGTTAAACAAGGTGCTCTAATCCTATTCTAGAGATGATGGATGTTCACAATAAATCTGTAAAGGTCGCTGTGCTACATGCTAACAGTAAACCCAAAGAATATCTATCTACCTATATTGAGTGTCCCAACGGCTAGAGTATTTGAATTGTAGTTACTCTTTACTGCTTTCTTTATAAATATAGATAAATATTTTTGTGACCTATATCAAATTCATAAACTAATCGATTATAAAGATGATGTAAAAAATCATAGAATAAACATTGTGAAAGTTAAAATTTCAACGATATATCCTTATGTAACTAACACCAATAAAATAATAAATCAATAATTACAATGAGTAATGTAAGTAATTAAATTTATCGACGAATTATCTTTGACTGTGTTTTTAGAAGTTCCGCGTGTATATTGACATGATCAGAAAAGAGGTGTTGTCGTATGAATCATTTCTATTAAAAAAATCGCATCTTTGATAAAATGATTATTCACATCACCTTTTGCCTAATTGTTATTGCCCCGCGAAGTGATTGAAATAATTTCTTGTTAACTGACATGATTTAAATAATTTTTAAGTTAGTCATTCATTATTTATATTATAATTATATTTATAATATTTTTATAACATTAAATAAAATTTTGCCATTTCGCTTTCTTATCAATTAAACTTTTATTGGTTGAAATTTTGATTTTAATGACTGTGAGATACCTACTTTTAGAATATTTGATGATTTTATTGTTTTGAAAGTATGCAATATGTATAAGAGAACTTGATTCGAGATAATTAAATTTATTTCAAGCAAAATATTATTTAATTATTAAATTTGATTTTAACAATGTTTTATTTTTTAGTGATCGTGCTTTGTTACTTTTTGCTATTCAGATAGTAAACAACTTTTGAAATTTAAAAGTTCTAATCTAATCTAATCTAAATAACCTGGCATGGTCTCTCCTGTGAAGCCTCATGTTTGAGCACTGCTTCCTATGGGAATATTGTGACCAGGTTCGGCACCAAGAGTCCTTACATGCACCCGATGCGTGCAGGACTCTAGTTTGTTCAGCTGAAAATCAACATCACGCTGATTTTCAGGTAGGCTAGAATCCATGTGTCCGAAAATCCTTGAGTTACTGTTGCCACAGGGCAGTTCCCTTTATAAGAGATTTGAGTCCTGTGACTAGCTCCTCAAGGTGGTGATAGGATTCAGGATTCGTGTCACCGAAGATGAGGAACCGTTTATAGTACAAGGCCTCACACTCGAATAGAATGTGAGTTGCCGTCTCATCGTCCCTGGCGTACAGTCGGCACGAGGTGGGTTCCTGTGTCAGAATCCCCATCCTCCGAAGGTGTAGTCTGAATGGTCTATGCCCAGTGAGCAGGCCCACTAGTACTCTTATCTGACTCCTACCAAGATTCAGTATGTCAGACGTCAGTTTTTTGGAGTAGCCTTTGAGCATCAGCTTCGAGTGCCTCAGCCCTACAGTGTTACTCCAGTGTTTGGTAGACCCTTCCCAGACCCAGTTCCTGACTTTGGTCCTTACCCAGGCTCTAGGCAGTCCCAATACAGGTTCTGGACCAGTGAATCGTGTATCCGCTCCCTTCTTGGCCAATGGTCCGCGGTTTCATTACCTTCAAAACCTTTATGCCCTGGTATCCACTCCAAGAAGACACTGTTTTGTCTAGCCAGTTCATTAAGGTGTTGTATGCACTCCCAGATCAGCTTGGAACGGAACTAACCCGGAATTGTTTTAAGGCCAGCAGTGCAGCCTGGCTGTCTGAGAAGAAAGTTATCCTCTCCCCTCTCCAGCCACGGCCTCGGGCGTGGTCGGCAGCCTTTAGGCTTAAATTTAAAAGTTATTGAAACAAGAAATGAAATTAATGGATATTTTTTAATAAACCTTTGAGACATAGCTGTACTTTAACTTTAAGATACCCTTTTTATATCTTAACTTGATGGTACACTTTTTGTTCTTTTAATAAAAGCAAAAACACAATAATAAATTAACTGAATAGTATATCGCGAAAAGGCAAAATATCACAAATCCACAGATTTTATTATAAATTTTTGATTCTGTTCCAATATGTATTCCAGAAAAGGAATTTACTACGGATCAATCAGAAAATAATCGTCTTTACCAAATTCATTTAGGATTATGTTTGTCGGTTTCTATCATTAGTCTTATTATCAATTATTAAAACAAAATGCTTGTTTGTCATCGTCAATAAATAAAAATATATGTGGATCGAATAAGTCTAATAACAGGAGATTTACAAGCAGGATTCAAGTGATTTAATTGTCATTCTTAGAATAAAAAAAACTGGTAAAGATAAATATCTATAAAAAGATTAAAAGAATTTATATTAGATTAAGTTTACAAAAAGAATTTAGGTAATAAAATAATATTTGAAACAAACATACATTTAAATCTTGTTGATAAATATGATATATTATTCAGGTCTTGATAGAAATGGTAGATCTCCTGTTCAATTTCCGTCGCCTAGTGGTTTTGCTAACTATTGTAGAAATTTATGGGGTTCCCCAATTATTTCTGGTAGTGCTAGGTATCTATCCACATTCGCTGATGGACATATTAAAGATGAGTCTTCGGGTAAGTTTAATTTAAATTTGTACCACCCTAGTACGAAGATAAATAAGGCTGAAAATAAGTAATTTATTTTCGGTTTCTCTTTTTTTAATGATGTACCTACACTAATAGTATTTTGTATATATCAAGTTTTATTATCTATATAAAAATGTTCCTTTATTGGAATTAATATCTATGCGCAATAGATGACTTGCAAAAATTTAAATTTGGATAATAAATAAAATTAACCGAAAAGATATTGACATATAGATAATCTTAGTGGTTTTAATGCCTTGTTATTAAATTAAAATTTAAAATAGATAATAAATTTCAAATTTGACAAAAACAAATTGTAGAATTTGGTTAAAAAGTTTTGAAAGCGACACCTATTAACGAGGAGAGGAATCAAGATTTATACGCTATTTTAATATTTCATCTTCCATTTGAATACACAAAAAATTATATTTTGATTTAACGATTTATTTTTTGTTTACAAGCCATTTGAAGTTGACGTATCGATTTTGTTACAATAGAAAAACCGAATATCCTGCAGTGATAAAATTCTTTGTTTTGGAAAGTTTATCAGCAACAAAAATTCATACAAAAATGGTGAAAGTGTTAAAGGAATCTACTCCTTTATCTCCAACTGCACATCGATGGGTTTTAGAGTTTAAATATTAAAATATCGTACAAGCGTCGAAGATGAACCACGTAGTGGACGTCCAAAAAGTGCAACAACACCAGAAATCATATTGTTTGAAAGATACAAGTTTGGTTAAGCCTGAAATTGCTGATATCATAGGCGTCTCAGATGAAACAGTACTACATATTTTACATGTAGAATCATATATAAAAAAGCTGTTTGGAAAGTTAGTGCCGCATTCGTTAACAATTCCACAAAAACTAAATCGAATACAATATTACTCTCAGTGTAATTTGGACCGTTCTAAGCAGAATGGAATAAAGCTGGCTCTTTAGCTCCAAAACCGGTGAAGACAGAACGATCGGCCAAAAGCTTATGGCATTAGTTTTTTGAGATGCAAAAGGGGTTTTGTTAATTGATTATTTTAAAAATGGTAAAACAATTAACTTTGAATAGTATTGCAACCTTCTGGACCAGTTGAATAAAAAAAAAAAAATTTCGTGAACATGTCCCGGTTTACAGAAAGGAGCAATCATTCTTCATTAAAACATTGCACGTATTCACACAAGTTTGTTGAGAATACGAGAAACACCTGCAGTATTCACCAGATTTGGCATTCTTCGACTATAACCTCTTCAGAAACTTGAGACAATTCCTTCGTGGAAAGCGTTTTTCGTTGAATGAATTGCAGCCGTGGAACAATATTTGGTATAGCTTCCGGAAAATCATTACAGGGATGGTATCAGATTACTGGAGGATCATTGAAATAAGTGTGTTCAAGCTGAGAGAGATTAATTTAATTTTAAGATTGTCATACTTATCCTGTTTTGAGCGCTTTTAGCATTTTTAAAAATTCTTCCCAAATTTCATTTTAATCTTCCTAAATATCAATTTCTGTAATTTATATCGATATTTCATTGATCATCTATTAAAAATCTTGTATAATAAAACCATCGTACGTGTCGGTATGTCTTTAGTTTATTTACAAATACCGTAAATATTTTTAATATGATTTAAGAACAAATAATTCTCTTATTAAAAATTGGCGCTACTAAGTGCTTAAAAGGGAGAGTCATAATCGTATATTACATAGGAAATATTAAAGTGGCGGCTCGTGTAGGCCATCGAGGACCCCACAAGTTGGTAGTTACGTCATTTCCGAACCGGTAGCGACTAAATAGAGGCGGTGACCCTTCTATTAGCCCTCCATTTAATTAATTGTTTGAATAGTGACCTAACTACTTATGCGACAGCTGATAAACTGCACTGTGAGTACGATTTACTTATTTAATCAGACTCTGTCTCTAAGAATTAAATGGATCAATGATATCGAAAATTATAATTTGTATTTTTTAGAAATCTTTATTCCTTTTCCCATCAAACTTTTTCTTAACTTTATCTTACAGTGTGAATTACATTTCTATTCTCTTAGTTAGTTATCTACTTATTTACTTAAAGCAAGGAGATCCAATATCGACAACGGTTTTCATTCTAGTGTTGGAAAAAATTGTACAAGATAGCAACATACAAACAACAGGGCTTATTTATCACCACAAGCAACAGATAATTGCATATGCAGATGATTTAGCTTTGCTAACCAGAACAAGGAAGGAACTGGAAAGAGCGTTCTGTAAGTTGGAAGAGGCTGCAAAAAATTACGGACTTAGTATAAATCAGAAGAAATCAAAATATATGGTGCTAAACCATCAGAATGTGAAAGGTAGAAAAGAATATATAGAGATTAAAGCGGGGGAGGACAGAAAATACAAAATTGAAAAAGTCTGTGACTTCGAATACTTGGGTGCAACGCTGACAAATAAAAACGAAGAATGGAAAGAAATAAATAAAAGATTAGTGAAAGGAAGTAAAGCTGTGGGATCTTTAAATAAGTTAATAAGATCAAAGGAGTTATCTAGAGAAGCCAAAATTAAAATTTATCGGACAATAATACGACCAACAGTGACATACGGAAGCGAAACATGGGTTTTAACAAAAGCGGAAGAAACAAAACTGGATATATGGGAAAGGAAGGTACTAAGGAAAATTCTGGGGGGAATAAAAACAGATGAAGGACTCTGGAGAAGAAGAACTAACCAAGAATTGAAAGATCTTTATAAATACCCATCAGTAACAAGCTTCATAAAAGCTCAAAGGGTGAGATGGTTCGGGCATACTAGGAGGATGCCAGAAGATAGATATGCAAAAAAGGTCATTAAAAAAGGGGAAGGAGGTAAAAGTAAAAGAGGGAGACCAAAGAAAAAATGGTTGGACGCGGTGTTGGAAGATATCAGAGAGGTAGAACCAAATTGGGGTGCAAAAGTACAGAATCGCAACCTGTGGAGAGAAATTGTTAAGGCAGTTGAAGAACGATAAAGAAAAAAAGTCATGGGTACTGTACTATATATATATACTTATTTTGCCTATCAGTATCATTCCTCTTACTATATGTCTGCCTTAGTAAAGTCATTTTTCTTTCTGTGCTCATTTAAGGATCTAATGTTATTACATTTTTCTACTTTTCATTTATTTCATACCACCGTTTTCCTTTGCTAACTCTTTAGAGGTTATATCATTACATACTTAAATTCTTGCTCTTTATGCCAGTAATATAATTTTTGTCTCACTAATGGTTTCTGCAATCAATCAGAAAGAGAAACAATGATATTTACTAAAATTTTCATTAAGTTGTTCTTGATGTACTTATATTCCATATATTTTATGTAGATATTTGTCTGGAAAAAACACTTTTGTATTTGATTTAGACTTTAGGGTAACACATACTATATAGTAATAATAATCATTCACTCCCCTTCAATATTTTTTACAATGTTTCGGGAGATTTGTTCGACGGCGTGACAATTGAACAAACGGTTGTAATAACGTTGAGGCGGTGGAGATCCGAGATGAACAAGAAGGGAGTTACGGTGTATTAATTGAGAGGGCAGGATTGCATTCAGGCCCCCGGGGCCACAAACAATTAACTCTTCGCAAAACATGATCTGGCTCATTGCGCAATCAGTCACACAACCGCTATATGAAAGCAGGTTCACTTTTGAAAGGTCGCACTTGTTCCATTATTTTTAATAAATAATCTCCTAATCTACCAAGTTGAATAAATTATAACTAACTTGGTACCCTTATCTGAAATGTTTGCCTAAATTTTCAAATAGTCTGAGGTGACAACCGTGCAGGTAGAAATTTCCAAAAAAATATACATTAATAGGAAAATATAGCAGAAAAAATTAGCTCGATTTCATTAAGAAATATCGTAGACGAATGAATTAACAGTAAATAAAAAAATAATATAAAATATGTAAATATACAAAAAAGAGAATTTCGGTATAATTTCATAATTTCTCAATATTTTTACATCAAATTTTAATCACCTACCAAGTATTTACCATTGATTACAATGAACTTATCCAAACGATGTTTTCGGTGTTCTATAAATATTATCAGGATGTCCTTAAGGTTTTCCAGTGAGTTTTGGTTTAACTACTCCACGGTGGCAAAACGCTTTTCTTTCATCTCTATTTTGAGTCTGGGAAACAAAAAGAAGTCACACGATGCTAGATCTGGTGTATACGTACGGAGAATGAATAATCGGTGTCATGCCGTTTTGGTTTAAAAAATTGATATACAGAGAGGGCAACTTGTCTTGATGGAAGAACCAGTCGCCTGTGCTCCAAATATTTTATTTTTTCTTCCGGATACTCTCCTTCCATCCTTTCAAAACCTCCAGATAGAACTTGTGGTTGACAGTTTGACCTGGAAGAACGAACTCCGAGTGCACAATCAAAAAAACAAATGAGCCCTGCCTTAACCTTTTATTTCACTTGGTGAGTTTTTTTTCTCTTCAACGGGTTTGATTGCTGCTTTGTTTTAGGGTCGTATCCATATCGCCATGATTTATGACCAGTAATCAAAAAAATTCTGGGTGCTCTTCGAGCAGATTTTTAAGATCTTTTTAAACGTACCTAAAGTCCACGATCCTTTTGAGGGCGAAGGACAAATTTGGCTGCAAGTCCTTTCATGTGAAAAGCTTTAGATAAAATTCTCTGAATTGAAATACATGACTCTACAAACATCTCACAAAGTAGATCATTGGTTCTGCAACGGTCTTTACGATTTAGTTGACGTTCCTGTCAGTTTTTGATGTCGAAGACCGTTCTGAACGGGGTTGGTCTTCAATTGATATTTCTCTATTTTTAAAACGAGTAAACCATTCGTTACCTAGAGTTTTAGGTAGCGCAGCTTCTCCATAAACTATCTTGAGCATGACAATAGTCTCCGCGGCTGATTTCACTAGCAGGAAACAAAATTTTACAGGAGTGCCTTGCTCTTGAGACTCCGCCATCACGTTTTTCGCCGAAATAGAAAAGCTTGTTTTGCTTAAACAATTCTCATAGACGAAACTATTAACTAACAGCGACACAGCTGCTTATACTGACTCAGGTGATGTGACTCTGACGTATAGTCCGATAAATGGAGATTTTAAATAGCCATGAAATTTGGAAAGGCTAACTTTTTGGTCAAATATGTATTTTTAGGCGTAGATTAAGAATCAATAGTTAAAAATTGCAAAATGTTGTAGGAAGGGTGGTAAAAAAATTAAAAACCACCCCAAAAACAGGTTTTTGGGAATTTTCTCGAAAACTATAACAGTTAGAAAAAAATGTTTTAAATAAAATCGATAGATCATGAGTTGATCTATAAATTTGTCTTTAATCATTTTTTTCGAATTCGCGATAGGAAACGAGATATTTTAATCTAAAAATTATAATGTATAAAAAAATGTTACGCATGCGCGAATAAAATCGTCGAAAGGGGAGGCGACTAAGTCGGCAGTCGAATGTCCCCACTATATTTTTTCGTCCCTAGTACATTCTATTGCTTATTCTTTTTTTTTGCGATGTTCGTTGTTGCTCCGCGCGTATATTTTTTTTTCATTGATAAATATTTTTAAAAATTGAGCTCGGTACCGTACGATTTTATTTTTAACAATTAATATCTCATTAACGGTAAGAGATACAACAAATATGATTCAGGACGATTTTATTAGAAATTTACCTAATTATTTAATGAAAAAAAATATCATTCTAATATTCCTTCTCGATCAGAAGTAATTCGTAATTGAAAAAAATTTTTATTATTTTATAAGAGTTTTACCCTTTATTAATATTATAAACATTTATATATCTATATATACCATTCAATTGCAAATTTTGAGAACCGTATTAATATCTGATTTAAAAAATCAATTTTTTTATCTAAAAATGTTTTTATATTTCATATTTATCATTACTTAAAAACTATACGCCTTTTTTAGCAACAAAAAAAATTTTTTAGGAAACCATTTTATTAAATTATTATTTTTTTCAATTAAAATAATGCAAAAAAAAAATTCGAATTGCTTATAAACAATGTATTTATTTATAATAAATTTATTAACAATAGACGTAAAAAATAAAAAAAAATATTATTAAGTAGTTCTTAGCCATGAGACATTAAAACAATAAAAATGAAAAAAAATTGTTATGTATTTTTTATAAAATTATAATTTTCAATTGTTAATAAAAAAATAGAAAATAACATTTTTTTATTTTGGCAACGGTAATCTATTTTTTTGCCTATTAAAAATAAACTTCACCAAAGGAAAAAAATTCCAGGGTTTTAGTTTAATAATTATAGGGGTTTTTATTTTAACTTTCAATTAAGAAAAAGTTAATAATTAACAAATTTATAATTAACTTTAAAATTGAGATAAAAATATTTTGACTGCTGATTATTGTTTATTGATGTATCCCAACATTAAATGAATTTTTTCATTCCTTAATATTCCTATTTAATATGTTTAAATATTTTTTTTTTGTTTTTATGTCGGAGTGACAGAATGCGCGCGGAAGCCAGACTACCCGTTTTTGGCTATATTTTCAGGGCTCTCTAAAAATTATAAATAATTGAGATACAGTTTCGGGAGCAGGACTTTTTTTACGCAAATTTATTGATCTTTTTAAATCTTTTTTCAAATTTCCAAGACTTTGAAAATTTTCAGAGATTTTCAAAAAAAACTAAAGTTCCATTTTTTTTCACTTAATTGTTTATAACTTTTGAAATTTTTATCAGCGCGTTTTCAAACCTTTCCTTAAACATTTAAGGTAAAAATACGAATCGAATGACATCTTGGTCGTAATTTTTGGACAGGGCTGAAAATTTAAAATTTTCACAAAAAAAAGTACATGTGAACCAGACTAATACTCGGGAGGTCGATTCCAAGTTAATATGAATTTTAAATTAAAAATATAAATATATAATAAGAAAATGAAAATATTGGAAAATTTAATAGATGTAATAGATTATTATACGTACCAGTATGAAATTCAAACGATTCGTTGTTTTACCACAATATATATTTATTGTCGTTTTTTAATCTGTTTTTTTTTTATTCATGAATTTAACCCTTTTGTTTTAACTATGGTAATTTCATCGCTATTGTTTATAAGAAGCAGATCGCAAAGTGTACATGTTTTCACTGTATTCATTTTTATAATTTTATACTCAACACAGGAACGGTGTACAAATCAGGGGCGGATCTACTTAAGGATTTGTGCTGTGGGAAATGGTAAAGGAGAAAGTGAAAAATAACAAATTATAAAAATAGTATTTAATTCTAATAACAAATAAGAGTTTATATTAATGTTGAATTATTCATTATAAACTTAGATACTAAACATTTTGTTCAAACTCTTATTCTTCTGCATCTTCTCCTCCTTCTTTATCTTCTGCCTCGTCACTATTCTCGGCCCCGTTAGATGTGCCTTTTTGGTTTGAGCAAATGCCATTGCAATGCTTGCATGCAAGTGAGCACTCCAACCCACTTCGGCGGCACCCGCACCTCGTAGTGCCACAGTTGGTTTCACAAGAACAAGAAATTTTGCTTAAAATATCCCCAGGACCAGCTGTCTGGGTCATGGTGACAGGACTGAGCTCTACATCCACCAATTCCCACCCCCATTCCAACGGATCTAAGGTCTCGTCTTGACCTTGTGAACCATACCAAGCCTGTACTTGGAAATAGACTCGGTTATAATGCTCGGTAAACGCATTGGCAGTCGGGATTATGCGTGCAAGATCGACTTTGTTAGAATCAGTGGCTTCAGCATACATTTTTGCTCGATAGCTTTGGAAGTAAGGACGTAAAGAGCCAGAGCTAGACGAAGCCCATGATCTATTAAATTATCCATGTGTTTGCTTAAATATTTCTGCAACGGGGCCAAAAATAGTGACGAAGAAGAAGATAAAGAAGGGGGAGAAGATGCAGAAGAATAAGAGTTTGAACAAGATGTTTAGTATCTAAGTTTATAATGAATAATTCAACATTAATGAAAACTCTTATTTGTTATTTGAAACAAGTACTGTTTTTATAATTTGTGATTTTTCACTTTCTCCTTTACCATTTTTCACAGCGCCAAACCCCGAGCACCCCCGCAGAAGTCTAATGCCGGAATTGAAATCGGCATCACCGACAACCATCGAGTAACGAGTTTGTAGTGATTTTCAGGCACCTACCATTTCTCCCTCAATCCACCCCCCACGCATTCACTCAGAGGGTACGCCGAGCAACCGCGCAGAAATTTAATGCTAGAATTGAATTTGGCATCCCCGAAAACCCCCAAGTAATAACTTTGAAGCGATTTTCATGGACTATGCAGTTTCTCCCCCAGAATGTACCTCCGGATACCACCGCAGAGCCGTCCCCTAGTAATTACAATGCCAGAATTGAATTCGTCATCCCCGAAAACCCGCGAGTAACGGGTTTAAAGTGATTTTTATGTACGCTGCCATTTCTCCCCCAATTCACCGCCTGCGCACCCCCACAGAGCCACCCCTGTGTAATTCTAATGCCAGAATCGAGTTCGGCAGCCCCAAAAACCCCCGAGTAACGATTATCAAGCGATTTTTCTGGGTGTCCAGTCGTTCCTATAATGTTGCAAGGAATGATGTAATTGGAAAATGCATTTTCCGGCCCAGAAGGCATTTTTCAAAAATGCGCCAGACGTTGTAGACTTTTTTCCTGGGACCTTCCTGAACACAGTACAAAAAACCGCATTTCGATATCTGCTGGATGTAAATTTTTCCGCTATTTTTCCTAACTTCCCTGGACTAAGATGATGTCGACGAACATTTAGTTCAATCAAAATCCTACTTACTTCAGTCTAAGCCAGAGTCTTACACCTCTTGCAATAAAAAATTTATGCTTATCTATGAAAAAAAACTCGTTGATATTTTTCCAAATTGGTATACAATTAAAAAAAATTAACTTTGCCGATCACTAGCTGTGAAGCGGAGCGCTCTTTCTCCAGGATGTCATATATAGAAAATAAATACTTATATGGCAACAATGTCAAACCATCGACTGAATCATTTATCAGTTCTTTCCATAAATTGTGATTTAACGAAAGATTTACAATGTGATGAACAAATAAAGGAATTTGCATCACAAAAATGCAGAAAGATTGCTGTGTAATTGATATTTAAACATAACTACCCATTATTTGTCAATTTTTTTTTCAACAATGTTGAACAGTTGCTATTTTTGTAGACACTAACACTAGGTCATATTAAATAAATAAAATTATTTTATTGTCCTATTTTTTTCTTTACACTTATCTACATTACTAAACAAAACAGTTTGTTAAAAAAATGACTATCAGTTAAGTATTTAGATAGGCCCCCAAGTAGTTTCAGCCCAGGGCCCCACAAATTCACGATCCGTCCCTGGTTCAAATAAATAGAATAAACACTACTTCACAAACTCAAAAAACGTATCTTCAAATAATTTGAAATTTATTAACAGCATCAGTTAAATTTTATGCAAATGTAAATGGAGCAAGCCGTGATGACAAGACCTGCGCATTGCATAACACTTACTTAGTCACCACCCCCTTTGACGATTTTATTCGCGCATGCGAAAAATTCTTTTATAAATTATATTTTTAGATTAAAATATCTCGTTTCCTATCGCGAATTCGAAAAAAATGATTAAAGACAAATTTATAGATCAACTCATGATCTATCGATTTTATTTGAAACATTTTTTTCTAACTGTTATAGTTTTTGAGAAAATTCCCTAAAACCTGTTTTTGGGGTGGTTTTTAATTTTTTTACCACCCTTCCTACAACATTTTGCAATTTTTAACTATTGATTCTTAATCTACGCCTAAAAATACATATTTGACCAAAAAGTTAGCCTTTCCAAATTTCATGGCTATTTAAAATCTCCATTTATCGGACTAGTACGGCCGGTTGAACAATGACTTCTTCCTTTCTAGTTCCCAACCACAGCTCGATTTTTTTTGGGAACCCCCTCGTACATTCTTGATTTTATACTTTCTAAATATTTGATATAATTTCGGCTCTCATTCATTTTAACTGCCAAGAATCTTAGCATCAGGTAGCATGGCCTAATCTGTTTTGTTTCTAAATCTCAGGTTCAGGTGATACTTTTATTTTATTTTACATTTATCCGGGTAATGCAGTACTCACAGCTTTATCTATAGGTAACTCATTTTCTCATTTTTCAATTATCACAAGACAGCCTTATTTGAAAAATTTGGTTTTCTGTATCTATACCATGTTCTTTCTTTGTGTTTTTATAATAGCTATTAAAAAGCTTTCATGCCAAAGAAAAGTATTAAATAATTAATTAACAGCTATAACTTACATTACAAAATAACAATTATTTTACCTAAGTTATTTGTTGCTTAACATATGTATAACAAAGTATATAAATGTTAAACGCTTAATTGTACTTATATGAGATTTACGATTTTTAATAACCATATACACGATTTATCTAGAACAACATTAAAAATCTTTTTTTATGTTCATCGCCGCAACATTTTCCTCTTTTTTATTTCACATTTTAGCTGTGGGAATTTTTTATTAGAGTCAATTTAGCCTCAAATAGACAACCAACGAAACGAGTATACTAACACTACCTCATATTTGATTTGTGAATGTAATAAAAACATAATAACAGTGACTATTTGTTAAATTGTGTTTGTTCAAGGAAATTGTTTGAATAATGGAAAAAGGATTCGTGATTGTTATGAAACAGTTTTATTTAATGTGTTTAGTTTTAGATTTTTTTAAGCTTTCTTGAAAAATATTCGTTTTATTTGTGTCTGCATATTATCAATAGTCTTTAAATCTGGAAACAATAATATAAATGATTTGAAATTTTTCAGTTGGGTCCAAACTGTACGCAATTTTTGATAGTGGTGTTTTAACGCTATTGTCATTTTGACAACTGCCTCTAGTTTTATTAGCCACTGTTTAAATTTTCTGAAACGCATATCGTTTATACTTTTTGATGGTGGTAAATATAATAGGAGATCATGTAGATCACATAAAAAACCAAATTCTGTCATTATAGAAATTTGGCTGCTACGGTCTTTATCAAAACATTGTCATAAAATAAAAAAAAATGTGAGCCGTCACGGGACGCCTGGCAGATGTGAAACATCGACATTACCCGTGCCTAAATCATAAGACATTTCCAATTTAAATAACATGACATTTTTGCACTTTTTGTCGTTAATTTTTTTTACTGAAACAAATGTAGCTAAAAATAATTAAATATCTATTTCTTGTAGGAAATTTGCAATAAATTTGTCATCAGAGTTAAATTCACGATTTTTTTTTGTAATTTTCACCATAATTTTTATTTATATCAAACTAAATACATATATATATATATAGGTAATAAAATTAACAAATACAAAATTTGGATACAAAATAAAGTATATTATCGCTTATAAATAATAGTATCACAATATTTATTGTACGTTTTCTCAGATTGCTCACAGATGTCGTTAGATTACAGAACGAAAATAAATTTAAAACGTGATTTCGTTTAGCTTTTTATTTAATTGCCTTAAATTCAATAATCTTAAAAAAGGAAATTATTAAAACACAAATTTATATAGAAGTACGTTACTATATTAATATAATTGTAGTTACTTCATAATTTTAGTACAAACAAAAAGCGATAGTAAATAAAAAATAGGAAAATGATGAATTTAACTATGAATACAACTTTATCGTTAAATAACTTTTAAACGGTATTTAAATGGGAAATGTATTATGATTTAGGCACGGGTTAATGTGAATATTAAGGGCTGGTTTGGGTCTGATAATTTTTGTTAGGTCATAATCTAAAAATTTGATGGGTGTTTGGAGAACAAAACCAAATTTGGGAAATAACGGACACCCTAATGTATATAGAGTAGGTAGGTACTCACTTATTTTTATTCAATATTTTTCATCACTTTCTTTATTAACACTTTGTTTATTCATATTTAAAACAAACACTTTATACACAAATTTTACAGGGACTATTCACCAACAATCTATTTTGATTAACAAGCTGTCAATTTTACAGGTCAGCAAAATATGTAGGTATATTATGTTGCCTATACAAACAAACATTTTTATATATATAGAATAGATAGTAGGCGGAATCGAGTTAGGTTTTTATGTAACAATTCATACCCTGTCCCGCCAAATTTTTAAATCGATGAGCTTCTTCCCCCTATTGTTGGCGCGCCACCGTCGGCGTCGCTCAAAACATGAGACCAATTTCATATAAGATATCAGTACATCTCTTTATTATATATTATCGATGCGTTAGGTTTTTTACGTCATACGAATCATACGTCACCGTCGCCACGCGAGAAATCTGATTCACGTGCGGCTATAGATGTTTCACATCAAAATTAAAGAAATGTGTACCCGAGGAAAAATCCATATCAATATATACGAGGTCTGGCTATTAGATAACTAGACTGCGCGACTAGAGTACGCAGGATAGGGAAAATGAATAGTGCGGTGGGTACCAAACTGCGACTAAGTGCTATAAATTATTGCAACAGTCCTATGGGGGCACTGTCTCTATTTCAACACCAGAGACAAAGCGGCAATCGATGCATTGGAAGACTCCTGAATCGCCCAGAATCAAAAAACCAAGGAAGTCCAAATGAAAATTCAATGTAATGTTGATAATTTTTTCGACATTAACGGTATCGTGACTGTCAACCAGACTTACTATTTGTCCAGGGCATAAAGGTTTTGAAGGAAATGAAACCGCGGATCTTCTGGCCAAGAAGCGAGCGGATACACGATTTACTGGTCCAGAACCTGTTTTGGGACTGCCTAGAGCCTGGGTAAGGACCAAAGTCAGGAACTGGGTCTGGGAAGAGTCGACCAAACACTGGAGTAACACTTTAGGGCTGAGGCACTCGAAGCTGATGCTCAAAGGCTACTCCAAAAAATTCACGTCTGACATACTGGATCTAGGCAGGAGTCAGATCAGAGTACTAGTGGGCCTGCTCACCGGTCATGGACCATTCAGACTACACCTTCGGAGGATGGGGATTCTGACACAGGAACCCACCTTGTGCCGACTGTGTGACATGGACGATGAGACGGCAACTCACATTCTATTCGAGCGTGAGGCCTTGGACTATAAACGGTTCCTCATCTTCGGTGACACGAATCCTGAATCCTATCACCACCTTGAGGAGCTGGTCACAGGACTCAAATCTCTTATAAAGGGAACTGCACTGTGGCAACAGTGACTCAAGGAATTTAGGACAACTGGATTCTAGCCTTCCTGAGGATCAGCGGGATGCTGATTTTCAGCTGAACAAACTAGAGTCCTGCAAGCACGGGTGCATGTAAGGACTCTTGGTGCCGAACCTGGTCACAATATTCCCATAGGAAGCAGTGCTTAAAACATGGGGCTCCATAGGTGAGACCATGCCAGGTTACTTAGATTAGATTAGATTATTACTATTTGTCAGTTATGGCAACACTGCGAGAAAGAGTTCGGTAGAGACGGCCCGAGTTAATGAAAAACCACTTATGGATTTTGCACCAGAACAACGCACTTGCCATTAAGGCGCTATCTATGAGCACTTCAGTGCTCGAACACGCGTCATACTCGCCAGATTTGGTACCGTGCAACTTTTTTTTGTTTTCGAAGATAAAATCTGGTTTGTAATGGAATCGAGTTATGTCGATGGAAGCGGTAAAGCAAAAAACGGCAGAGCACCTAAAGGCCCTCACCAAAGAAGATTTCCAGTACAATTTTGATCAAAGGAAAAAACATAAGGAAATCAGTTTGGCGAGGGGAAGTGAGTATATTAAAGGGAGCATTTGAATGTAGAATAATTTTTAGTAACCAGACCTTGTATATGACTAATATATTATCATGACTTCTTGAAATCTATTTAATTACAACACGTTAAAAACTGTTAGAGTCAAGAAAAAACTGTAAGAATGAGTATTCGTTACCAAAATTTGTTTAACTGCTGAAGAGAGCCTTAATAAAGATCAAATCAACTATCGAAACTTCGGCTGATTTATAATTGGTTCTAATCCATAAAAATAAATCCTGAATACCTCTACTGTGTAAGATTCTTAACAAAAATATTTTGTCCACAAATTTTTCCCATTAATCCTGTCTGGAAAGTATCTACTGTTTTACCCCGATTAACAATTTCTTATTTCCGAAATCTTTAGGAGCCTAAAATATTACTTTGGCTATTAAAATAAAAGTACTACACTTTATATATAATTAATAGTTATAGATAACACTATTTAGACATTAAAGGCGGAAACATACTATCAAAACGTGACACGACGCCACGCCACCCGACGCATGTTAGTACCTCTCAATTCCATATATTTAATACAGTTAGAAGCACATATACAACACGCTATGTGACCACACGCCGCAATATAAATATATGGACTAACATGCGTGGCGTCGTGTCACGTTTTAATAGTATGTTTCCGCCTTTAATATCAAGGTCATCTGCTGTTAAATCCGTTAGAGTTTTAATTTCAAACAAACGTGTTGACAAATATATTTATGTTATAAAACTAGATACTATAGAGCGCAGGTGTTCATATGAATCTTTTGATAACGATTTGCCAAAAAAATGACCAAAATATTATTAATCTTAATCTAACTCAAGTATCTCTCTAGGAAACGAAACAAACAAGAATCACATCATTGATGTCATCACTTACCATATTTTTATGGTTATAATGGTAACCCGATCGTTATAAAATGAGATAATACAAACCAGTGACAGATTTTTGATATTTTATGACTCTTCGCGGATTAGTTTTATCAAAGCACAGATATCGCGTTTGGCAAGAAAATGTAACTTACTCCGTAATATCAAACAAAATAGTAACATCTGTTTGAAAATATTTTTGATCAATCGAAATACACGGCAGGTATGAATTGTTGTTTGGTCCATTATAGTTAGTACCAATTTAAAATATTTACTTTAAATACTTTTTTTTATAAAAATTTTATAAATTATCAAAAAGAAATATACCAAATCAAATATGAAAAAGTGACCAAGGTAACCTCAGATAAACAACATCTAAAATAGAAGACATTTAAAAAAACATGCATATCTATACATATAATAAAACTGTAAAAATGTATATGTTTGTGCGCGCAACACATGAAAACTACTGATCCTATTCGAATACGGTTTTCAAAGACGTATTTGTCTTCTTTCAACTTAACATCTGGTGTATAAAACTTTCTCCCCCCAGCCCTTTAACGGGGTGAGGAAAGAAATTTTTATACAAAAATCAACACGTCACATGAACGACGTCGCGGGTACATCGAAATAGAACCCAAAAATGTGGTTAGATTTTTTTGTCTGTCTGTCTGTATGTTTGTGCGCGCATCACATGAAAACTACTGATCCGATTCGAATGCGGTTTTCATAGATGTATTTGTCTTCTTTCAACTTAACATCTGGTGTATAAAAATTTCTCTCCCATTGCTTAAATGGGGTGGGATAAGAAATTTTTATACAACAATACCACGCCACGCGAACGACGTTGCAAGTACAACTAGTCTTAAATAATTCACAGTACTTATACGACTTAGACAATATATTTACTATTATATTCTTGTTAGTATACTTTCTAAAATCAATCAGTCTCTTTTGAATTCAAATAGAACTGTTAAATACAGTCTTTGTAACGATGTTTATTAATATGATGGTTAGCCGAACATTTTATTTTTGTTTTTATTAAATCTTATTATCTCTCTCTCTCTCTCTTTCTCTCTTATTAATGTATATGTATTGATATGGATTTTCCTGGTGAACGAACTCTTTTGAGTGACTTTGTAGGAGTGTAAATCGTCCTTATCTAAGGGAATTGGTTGCTAAGATAATTTTTTTGGATTTAGTTTTTGTTAATTTTTTTTATTAGATTCTCATTAATGTATTAGAAAAATGCAGATGAAGGAAAAATAGAATCGTTAAGATATAAATTGAATTAAAATGTTAAGAAGATTTAAATTTTAAATTAAAATGAAAAAAATATATACAAAAGGAAGAATTAATCAAAAGAAATAAATAAAACACAAAACAGGAACAAATAGAACTAGAAGTTAGAGTTAAAAAGTAATTGATCAGAAAGAAGGAGATAGCAAGTAGAGGAGCAAAAAAAAGGAGCTAGCAAGTAGAGGAGTAGAAAGAAGGCCAGTGACAGAAAGAAAAAAAATTGTATTTTTGTGTATATTTTTTTTTAAAGTTACAGATTTTCTTAAATACGCAACCCGGAGAATGTTATTGATTGAAAGGTATCCCAAGAAGGAATTTCATACCAGTATATTAGCAAGCATATAGTGTGAAAAGTAACAAAGTTAACAAATAACGCTTGGCATGCAAGAATCCTTCGAATATTCTCAACTTTCTTTGTGGATATTGTGGATATTCCCGGGAGATGCGCTAATTCAATCCTTCAGAGTAATATTGATTTCGTTTTCAGTGGTTGATTCGTTATCTTTTTTGACAAATTTTAGATATATTTCACATGTTTTCCTGTTGCACCTTTCCTACGGCGGTTGGTTTTGCAACTTTGAGCAAGATTTTGCGCTTTATTGGGTTCTATATTACGTTGGAAGATTTGTAAGGTGAAGAACTATAGTCCTCTAATAGTAATTCTTTTTCTGGTTTGTGTAATGCTGAGTGTTGAAAGTGTGAGTTGCCACACAAACTTGCTTCTACTATAATTGAATTTTAAATTTAGTATATTATGACTCTTCATATGATTGTAAATTTCATTTACAAATTTTCCATATACTCACATTTTGTGTTTAATTCAACACCGTATATAGACAAGAATAGTAGGATCACTCTGCCCGCCACCTTTGAAGTTCTTTTTCCACATTTCGCTCCGGTTTGCTGATATTTTTTGTGGAGTTTTGTGAGAACTGGTGAGCAGCGGTGATTTATTGGTAGATCTACCGATTTAGGAATTCATCTACCGATATAGATTTTTGAAGTAAAACTTCTTTAGAATCGTTGTGATTTCAAACCGGATGCAACGGAAAAACGACAGGTAAGAGACACAAATACAAAAATGTGTAGGATCAAGCCGGCAAAGAATGAGACAGAAATATACATACTATTTTATATTATCGGTCTCTCCTCTTTGTTCCATACTTCGTAGCGTCCCCACTCCCGTCTTCTAAACATAGTTGTTCTAATTAGTGAGCCAAAGCGAGAGAGCAAATGTCGGTGTGTATGTATATTGCACACTGTTTAATACTTGCTTGTTAAATAAAATATCTTTTAAAATTAATCAAGATACTTTCATTTTTAAACAAATAAACTTTGTAATTATCCTACCCTTGTTATATATATTCATCTCATTCTTTTGTCGATTTACTGAAGTTTCACTTCTATCGTGCATGAATCGCACACACACCTTTTTTTTTAATTTGCTGCCATTTTTCTAAATCTACCGATTTCTACTTTTTTTTCTGTACCAATCTACTGATTTCAGAAATTTGAGGTTAAGAACGCTGCTGGTGAGCGACAACGATGCACAATGAAATGTAGACCAAGAGCTTCGGTGGCATGGAATAAGTTTTTACGATAGTAATCCTATTCCTATATATTGTGGCTATTGATCATCTTGAAAAAATATATTTTTTGATTTTTACCTAGATTTTCTATTGAATAGAAACTAATATTTTTGAAAACCGATACAAAATTAATTCTACAAATTTATTCTCACAGTATGAAAAATCCGCATTATTCCCATAAAGAATTAACTTACGGGTAATAGCGAATAATAGTTATATAACTCTTAAATGAGTTATTAAATTGGTAGGTACATAAATTTAATCATAAAATGAAATTTAATTTTGAACCAAATGATTTTTTGTAATATGTGCGGTGTATCGCTAAGGATTAAACGTGCAGACGTTAAAAGAGATAGCGGTGGCATAAAAGGGCCGATAATGCAGGGATTTCAGATATCGATGGCAGTTTGATGGATTGGTTTACGGATTGTAAATCACATATAATCTAACTTAAATTACTGTTTGATTGTTGATACAATAAGATTAAACATTTTTTAGAAAATTAAATGTTAGTATGATATGGTTCAATAACTTTAAACATTTCAAAAATCAATATAGGTACCTACAAACATACAAAATTACTTAATAATAGAATAAAACTGGATATAACGTAATTTCTATGAAATTATATAAAATTATATTTTTCTAACAGGAATTTAAAAAATCGATATGCATGTTATCGATGTTATCAAAAGTCTTTGGACAGTTGTGTGCATTTGCACACAACCTCCATATTCTATTTGTTTGTTCTTCTTTCGTGCATCCAAATGATTGCAATCGTCGGTAAACAAATGAAAATATATCATGTACGTTCTGTTTCAACTTTATGACCCAATCATAAAAGGAAAATAATAGGGACATGCTTTTGATAATGTTTCTCTACCGTTGTGTCATGTCATGCAAACCGGCTTCATTTTCTATGCTATCGGTTTCTTTATTGTCTCAAAGATTTTACTGATTTTTGTTTATAAATTGAAGGATTTTGCTTTGTTGCCTCAATTTGTTAACCTATTAACAAATAACCTAAAAGTATAAATATTTAAAACAGATGCACATTTCTGCTAAAGTCCTAATCAATTTTTCGATTTTATCAAATATAAATACGAGTGTTATCTTTTTTGTTTTGCATATAGCAATAAAGACACAAATATATAGACTTAAAGTATTTTATTGGTTTTGAAAATATGTCCCACCAAGTTCGATACACTTTTGATAAAACAGTTATTCAGTTGATACCTGCAAAATCACTGTTTGATGGCATCTTCTGTCGCCTGGACTCGCTGCCCACGCATTGAATTCTTTATCTTTGGGAATGTGAAGAAGTGGTTGAGACTTAGGTTGGACTATGCGATCGAAGGATTACAAATTCGATGTTTTAAAGCTCCAAAAACTTGATTGTCTTTTGGGCGGTATGAGTATTGACCTGATGTAGGATGATTCGCAAATATGTGTTGCGAAATAACCGTTCTTAGATCTTCTAATGCAATTGTTGCCACATGACCAGATTTTGACACAAAAGTTGCGACCATTTTCTTTGACACACGGATCACTTTTGTTAGTTTTTGCTTATCGTAAAACACTCACACAGCGGATTGGCGTTTATTTTCCGGTTCGTAGGAGTAATTCTAGGATTCGTCGTTACTAACAATACTGTTAATGTCTTTTGAGCTTCCTTTGTTGAACGGTTCCAATGTTTTTTGACACCAACTGACGCTAACCGCTTTTTGCTCTTCTGTGAACAAATGAAGGATCCAACGGGAAACAAATTTCGTATCACCCAGTTCTTTATGTAGGATTTTTTTGGGCCTTCCTTAATAAGCTGACGAATCGCATTAATGTTTTGCAGTGTGACTGCTGTTTTGTGTGGAGTGACCACGTTAAATTCAAAATACCAGCGGGCAATAGTTGACTGGTGTGTTTGTTGTAACGCAATGAAACTATGGATTTATGTTAACAAATTATTAAGGTTAGATTTGTGTCTGAAGGTTCTATTGGTGGTTTCTTTTAAGCGGCTATATGCAAAACTAAAAAGACAACCCACGTAATAGTACTTAATATATAAAACAGTAAATGTTAATACTAACAGACTAGGTACTCTCGTACAAGAACACATGTTTCTGATAATCCTTGGGTTAACTAAGTTTAGTAAGGCTACAAATGCAAGTCTTCTTTAAAATAGTGCTTAAAGACGTGCGACGAATACCCAGTTCTTGAAAACAAAGTCTGGTAAACGTCTCAGGGTGCTCCACATTACTTTCACGAACTCTCTTATATTATCAGCAATACGAACAGTTCGAACACGGGCTGGCCTTGGCAAGTCGTTAACTTGACCTCTTTGTTCAAATTTCCACACCAACTGACGAATAGTGTTGACAATCGACTGACTCATTATTGAAGTAAAACGTTTTAACAATTTGGACGCGTTGTGCCATCGTGTAGAGCTCCTTGATGAATTTGACACATGTGCTTTAAACAACTACTACGGCGTCACCTACTGAAAGGAATCAAAGAACAATGGGGCTCAATTCAAATCAGTCATTTATATATTGCTCACCTTGTATATAGGTAACAAAAAAGTTGTCCTTATTTTAATTTAATAAAGCTGATAAAACTGATGGATATACCTACTACTTAATGTGATTTCGCATTAATGTTCAACCAAATGTATCAAAAATAAAATAAATGAATTTAAAATAAAACCTAATAGAACAAATTGAAAATTTATAACTGACATTGTAATCAATTTTATCATTTTTTTATCTTGATATTGATTATGTGGTTTCTAAAATTATTTTGGCTACAAATAATAAGGATTAAACCAATATATATAAACGTATCAATGGTTCTTTGTACTAAAAACAGTTTAAATCAATGACTATTTGCCCTTACAATAATACCAACATAAACTATCATATCATTTCTAACCAGCTCCCATAACCGATCTAAACTAAAATTATTCATGAATACAAGAACGTCTAGAAATCATGAATACATGAAGATACATTCTCTCCAGAATCATTTATATTTTCTTATTAAACTGTCGCAAATATCTTTACTCCAAAGGACAATATTCTGACGGAAGGCGAAGAAAAATTGGTTAAGCTCCCCGTCACCGTCATGTCGCTTGTTTTCTACAATATACACACCGCTCTATCCTTGATTTAAAAATGTCACGAAACAACCCTCTTGTCACATGGGAACCAAGCAAACATTGAAATATTATGTAAACACTTGACTGAGCCCGAAACCCTTAATAGTTTTCTTTGCAATTTGTTTACCGGAAAATGTTTGTTACTTTCCACTTGATCCGCGTAAACAGAAGATGCTGACGAAAGTTTTTTTTAAGATATATTTTTTAATGCATGATCAAAAGTATACATTTTAACAAATAAATTAAGTTATACGTTATAACCTGCTTCAGTTATCTAGCTATATTTAATATTATATCTATGTGGGTGAAAAATGTTATGAAGCCTAATTAAATTGATTAAATTGTCTAGATTTTAATGTTTTTAACGATACTGAACAAACCTATGAAAACAATTTTATAAAGCAGCTTCTAATAAGTTTTAAAATTTGTTTTATTGTTAATAGTGTCACGCCTGGGTGGTTTTGAGGAATGTGCCTTAATTTTGTGGGGTAGCTTACTGAAGGCACTTCCCACCCAGGTCGTGGTTATCTACCCCCTGGTTAGGTATCCTGCTGAAGGCAGAAAACTAACCAAGGGGAAGATGAGATAAACAACAGGAAACAAACAACAAATATATTATAACAAGAAACAAACAATGAATAACGTATAACTAAATAACAAATCTTAACTAAACTTACCAAATAAAACTATATGGTGGCATGTCACACTTACTCACGCAAATACGCCAAGAGTCACAACGGCCCAGACCCTAGGGTCTGTTTTAGGGACACCCCAAAGGGTGACCCTTACAGACAACCTCAGACTCCGAACTCTCTGAGTACGACCTCAACGACGCTCTTTTATAGCCAATTCTTACGCTTCCTGAGAATAGGAATTAAACTATATAAGGTCGCCTTGAAATCTAACGTACTGACTTTGGCCTGGATAATTACAATTAAAAATAATACAAAATAATACAATAAAATATCAAACAATTAAACTACCCTATTATCGTATGTGACAATAGGTTCACACATCCGGAAAAAAATTATAAATTACATAGGTATGCTTTTCAAATCGTACCTTTACAGTTTATTAGATTGTTTGCATTAAAGCTCTTAGGTTATCTGGTGGCTTAGAAGTCTCTTTAATCCAGACCTTGTCTTAAACAGAAAACGTGTTTTTTCCATAATGGTGTCAGTAAGGTCACCAGAAAGGTATTACCAACTTTTTACCTAAGAAAAGAAGAAAATACAACAACAAACATTTATTAATCTAAACTAACATATTTATTAAAATTTAGAAATTAGAAACACAAGAAATGATATTACAGAGAAATCTAAAAAATTACACATCTGGCAACCGGTAGAGATTTTAGCTATTTAACCATCGGTGGTATAGTGTTTAGTTGACGTTTCTTTTTATATTGTGATTTCAGTAACATCATATAGGACAATTCCTCTTTGACTTTGAGCATATATTATGTAACGTTAATAAGAAAGAAATTACACCGGCACACAAAAAAGTGATCAGTACTTTTGACCAGATCAACTGTTTCATATGTTTTTAATGCCCTTTATTTAAATCTGAAGTCCGGAGTTCTGAAAAACAGATTAAAAACTTTGTCCATCAAAAATCCTCCTCTCAGTTTAACGTCACTGATTGCTGGGAACTTTTTGGTGGAATCAGATAATGAGAAGGATGAATCATGGTGGTCGTAAAACATTTTTAGAAACTGGATCGAAATTTGTTCTAGCTGGCCATAATTTTTTCACATAATGTTCCTTATCTCGCCTATTCCATAATTAACATAAGAAGTTGGCATACTTCGTAGACCCTGATTGGTGAACTAAAAATTTACTCAAATCTCAAGCCTGATGTAGCAGAACGGACCCCGGGTCCGAATTCAGGGCATCAACAAACAAATAAAAAAGTTGGTCTAGTACTGATTACTTTTTTTTGACTGCCGATGTTATTTTTTAAATCGATAATTAAATCATTAAACTCTTAGCTGCATTCAGTGATGATTACATTTGTGAATTTTGCTTTTATTTATTGCTGCTTCTCTTATTTAAGCAGATTTTATATTAGCCAATACTTAAAAAAAATTAATTTGTTTTTAATAAATAGAATGCCACCTTACCCCAAGTGACTGATATTTGTTATTTTACTTTTGTCGCGCTTATTGACTTTTGACTACATTTTAAGTTAGTTATTGTTACAATTTCGTTATCAACAGTTTTTGGAATATCAGTCTATATACTTATTTTTAAGAATTTAAAATTAGAGAGACAAAATTCTATTGATAAGATTGTTGATTACTTTTATGACCGACAACACCTATCTAAATTATTTTATTACGATTTACTGCAGTTGATCAAACAGAAGTAACATAAATAATGTTGATTATAGAATTTAATAATTCTCCCAGATGAATTCTTTTATTGCTAATATGTAAAGATAATTTAAAAAAAAAGAAAGCAAAAAAGTTAAGCGATTCTCTTGATATGTAAAGATTTAAGATGATGTTCAAGGGTAATCCTCATCATCCGAATCAAAGACAATGCGTATAAAATTATTCATGAACCTAAATAAAATGTTAAATACAGAGAAAGGAATGTACTGATGGTGTTCATTATTCTCTATTTTGAATGCAAAGTGCATAGTGGTAAACGCTATCATTTTAAGATTAGTTGAGTCACAGAGTGAATGAAGGGTTGTTGAGATAAAAAAATCTTAATCCCTTTATTATACGGCTCGTTGGGATTACGTCTGCATGATTGTTATTTTCTTTCGATTTCCTCTCTCAACTGTAACCTTTAGATAGAGAATGTTTCTAATTTTACATTCTATCCAGAATTTGAATAGGAACTTTCTAAAATAAGATTCACTTATAACAGTAATAGAACCCATGTTTAGATAAGCACTGTTTATAAAAATTTAACTGTTTTTGACAAAAGTAAACATTTATATAAATGCTTCCAAAATACAATTTATTTGTTACGTTAGAAAAATTGAAAATCGAAACAAAGAACTAATCAGGAAACAATTCATTCCATAAAGAAAATGCAAATTTAAATTTAAAAATAGGTATAATTTCTTTGGTGTTTGTAAAACAACAAAAATATACGAAAGAGAAGAAGTTTCAAGAACATCGATATGGAACAATATAATGGGACGCAGAAAATTATAAGACAAAAAATAAGAGAAGCGAAAGAAAAAGACGCCAGAGAGAAATGTGAAGAAATAGAACTTCTCCAAGAGAAACACGACAGCTTCAATGTACACTGAAAAATAAAAGAAAACACTGGAAGATATAAATCAAACCAGACAAATAAACTTATAAACAACGAAGGAAATATATTAGTAAACAAGAAAGAAATCAATCTTAAGTGCAGAAGTAAGAACTATAATCAAGCAAATGAAAGATGGCAAGGCTCCAGTTCTAGATAATTTCCAAGCTGAATTCTTAAAACTGATGGACGACGAGGGAATCTAATGGCTGACCAAGATATTCAATCTTATATACAACACGAGTATTACCCCGCAACAATGGCTTAAATCGGAGTTCATAGCTATACCAAAAAAGTCGGGAGCCAAAAAGTGCGAGGAATATAGAACAATAAGCCTTATGAGCCACCTATTGAAAACATTCTTAAAGGTCATACACAGAAGAATATATAAAACATGCGAAGAACAGATAGCGTCCACGCAATTCGGTTTTAGAGACGCAGTCGGGACAAGAGAAGCTTTATTCAGTGTGCAAGTCCTCTTCCAAAGAAGCAGAGATATGGACTGTGAGGTTCATGCCTGTTTTGTAGACTATAGAAAAGCATTTGATAGAGTTCAACATCACAAGATGATAGAAATCCTGAAAAAGACAGGTATAGATGATAAAGACCTAAGAATAATCATAAACCTATATTGGAACCAGATAGCGACTGTGAGAGTGGAAGAAGACCAAACTGAGACAATTAAGATTTTGCGTGGAGTAAGACAGGGATGTATATTGTCACCACTAGTATTTAACATTTACTCCGAACACATATTTAGAGAAGCCTTGTACAATGCACAAGAAGGAATTCTGGTAAATGGACAGCGCTTAAATAACATCAGGTACGCTGATGATACAGTAATATTTACCGATAATATGGAAGACCTGAAACAACTAATTAATAGATTAACAACCAGTAGCCACCATTATGGATTGGATATCAACATGGATAAGACTAAATACATGATCATTAGCAAGAACAACGTTCCCACCCGACAACTAAGATTAGAGGGTGGAACAATTGAAAGAGTCGACAAATACACATATCTCGGCACCACCATAAATGATCAATGGGACCACTCGCAAGAAGTTAAATGTCGAATTGAAACGAGCAGAAATGTATTCATTAAAATGTCAGCAGTTTTTAAAAGTCGAGACGTAACCATGAACACAAAACTAAGAATGTTACGATGCTATGTGTTTTCCGTGTTACTGTACGGAGTGGAGTCATGGACACTGACAGAAGCAATGACAAAAAAGATCGAAGCATTCGAGATGTGGCTCTATAGAAGGATGCTAAGGGTATCATGGACAGAACATGTAACTAACATTGAAATTCTTAGAAGAATGTCAAAGGAAAAAGAAATTATGAATACACTTAAAACAAGAAAACTACAATATCTAGGCCACATCATGCGAAATGAAAACAGATATAATCTCTTGCAGTGCATATTAGATACAAGGGAAAGTGAAAGGAAAGAGAAGAGAAGAATCTCATGGCTAAAAAACTTGAGAACTTGGTTCTCCATGACAACCACCGAACTATTCCGAGCAGCTGTAAACAAAGTTAGATTAGCCAATATGATAGCCAACGTCTGGAACAGATAGGCACCTGAAGAAGAAGAAGAATACTCGAATATAGAGAGCAACACTGGTCAAATATTACTACCAAAAATTAATATATATCTTAAGTTAATTCAAATCTAAATTTTTTAAGCGGAAATTCGTGCCACTGAAAGATATGTAGAGTTTAATATTAAAATGAACTATCATAGACAAAAGATTGTGATCAAGTCAGATAGTCAAGCAGCCATCAAAGCAATGGACTCTAAAACAAAGATGGTCTTGGAGTGCCGAGGCAAAATAAATGAACTAGGATAAAATAACAATATTACTCTCTACTGGGTTCCAGGACACATAGAAACAAAAGAAAAAGCTGGCCAAAAAGGAGCTAAAACCACATATTTGGGACCAGAAATTAGAAAAACTAAGAAAAAAAGTAGATAAAGAAAAATCCAAGTAGGTACTGGAACGATCTAGAAGGACTAAGACAACCGAAGACGCTCCTGGGAAACTACAACAAGAAGAGATCTTCTAGCTGTCTAAACCTCAGTAAAAATAACTTCCGTATTATTAACTCGGCATTACCGATTAAGAAGAATTTACACAAAACCTAAACTTACTGTACGATAAAACCTTTCTCAGGAATTACTCTTCTGTAAGAAAATCCACCTGTTCAGTACTTTTTGAGTTTATCACGTACAGACAGACAGACAGACAGACAGACAGACAGACAGACAGACAGACAGACAGACAGACAGACAGACAGACAGACAGACAGACAGACAGAGACAGATGATATAATAGTGATATATGTATAAGAGCTTTTAAAAATAAATGTAAATATTCAAAATTTATTCTGTAACAAGAAGAGTACCTAATATTTTTTAAAGGTTTTTGTAATTATTGTTATAAAAAATTCAATACAATTAATTATTCAAGTGTAGAAAATCCAGTTGAAAAGGATTTAATACTGCACAAATAAAAACTTCATACGTGATATGTCACTGTCTATCCGCTTACTAACTCTCATAAAATTCTATTTGAGGTTTCATTATTTCCAACGAATTTAGCAATAAAAAGGGAATTGTTAAATACGCTTGATTAATTTCAAACATAAATTTTTATCAGAGTTCGCTCGTTCTGCCCGGTTTAAAGCGTAATTAATCGGGATTTTTTTTCTCAAAAATAAAAATAATCCAGAAAAATCTGAAAACAACAGGTGTAAATTCTATCAAATTTTTAATCATCCGGTGGTATTGTCGGGCACAAAAAGAGCAAATCATTCGCTGATTCGGTGCAATATTGGGTGTTAAAATACAGACGAACAGCTGTCACTGTAAAGGTTATAATATATTCAAAAGCCACCCTCTTGTACACATTACACTCTCATTCTTTATGTTGCGCCTTTATCGGAATAAATGAACGGAGTTAGCTCTATTTACGGTAGGGGTTGCCGCCCCTTAAGAATTAGCCCCTGTTAAACTATTCGGTCGCAAACTAATGATTCGTGAAACTATCAAAAGAATATATTATTAACTGCCCGACTCGAGGGAAATGTTCGGAAACAAACTAATATGTTTAAATGACTTTATCTGAATTATTTTTTTTTCGGTATCACCCTTCTATAAGTTCTATAAACTGTTCCAACAAGATTTGATTTTTCATCTGTATTATTTTCCGCAATTTTAAGATTTTTATTTATGCATTTGTACTTTTTTACCACTCTGCTCTAAAACGGCATGTTGGACAGGTTGTTTTACAAGGTTATTTTTTCTGCATGGATTTTTGTGAATTTCTGACTAAGTTAATGTTTTATATTTTTTGTTTTCAGAACAAATTAAATTTGGAATTAGCCGACTAGTATCAAAGTCTGACGATGAAGACGATCACGGTAACAACAATAATAATAATTCAAAATTGTATCACAAAGTCGACAGCTATTGCAGTGGTGATGAACGCTCATCTCCAAAATACAACAACAATCGATGGGAGCAAAATTCACCAAGACCATCACCAAGTACCTCACCCGAATTAGAAGTAGATTCTCCGATACATTCCAGATCAAACTCTCCATTCCAAAGACCCTCATCGGTAACGGAAATACAAAAAGATTCCTCTAGTAAAAAATCTGAAGCTTTTTCAGTTAGTGCTCTTCTCAGGCCGGATAACCCCAAAAAAGTTAATAATCCATGTATACAAGAAACCATATCAGTAACTAGGTCATATCTATATCCTCCTTTTATAGATTTTGTTAAAGATGCACAGCTTAAATCAGCAGCACAAGAGTATACATCCCAGTTCCTTCCTAAACACTTAGTTCCCTCAGGATTCTTTCCTTCTCCACTTTATCCCCACAAAGAAGGTGATGAAAGAAGTTTCTTACCGACCCCTACATCATTATACTTCAGCGCAATGGCTGCTGCAATGGCCTCAGGACAATCTCAACCAGGAGCTTATCCTGCTCCTCCCACAGCTGAAGAGTTATACCGATTAAGGCATCACCTAATGAACAACCCTTCAGGAGTACACCCTCATCATCACCATTTTCTCATGCGGCCAGGTTTAATGCCCATAGGAGACGTTTACTCGTGTATAAAGTGTGAAAAGATGTTTTCAACGCCTCATGGTTTGGAAGTACATGCGAGGAGATCGCATAATGGTAAAAGACCATTCGCTTGTGAACTTTGTAATAAAACTTTTGGACATGAAATCAGCTTAAGTCAACACAGGTTAGTCTTTTGTAAACTTTTTTTATTAATTTTAAAGGTTTACTTCACAGAATTATTGTTGTTATTTTCTTTAATTCAACTGTTTAACATAATAAAAAGAATTCATGTAGGCATAGATAGATAGATAGATATTCATTGGGTTAGCTGTTAGACTGTATCATTGCGACACTTACAGATCTATTGTAAACAATCATCATTAGGATTAGAGCACATTGTCTAGCCCTACTCGCTTAATGAGACTTAACAGCCTTGACAGTGGCCTCTTCATGTAACTTAAAGCAGCCGGTTTCTCATCTCCCAATACCAGAAAACTACGTCCTTGCAAGGCATTGGCAGAGGATTGTGTTTTCTGAGCCGACGATTTTCTGTCAAGACACTGACAATCATTTTAACATCATTTCGCCTTTGTGATAATAGCTCTGTAGTAAATTTCGCCGAGGGGTCTTTTATAAAGACTTATTTGGTTTGTCGCTTGTCCGATGATTTTTCCCACCACTCCTGAAACTTTTCTAGCCTCAATTTCTCAATGGCTGCCTTTATGAACGTGTCAGCAACTTAATTAGTTTCGAGCCAATCATTGGGACATTAGCTCCAGCTTGGACCAATCCATCAGGCTTCTCATTGCTCCGAAACCCTGAGTGTCCTGTGCCAGTGTCAGAGAATTCCGACTTGCGGCATGCGTCAGCGCCCCAACGTGAGCTCATTTGTGCCAAAATCATCTCATTTAGAGTTGTTTGGGTGTCCGAGTATATGACTACAATTTTACCCGCTATAACCTGACTTACGATCTCCGTTACACAGTGTTGTATGGCCATTACTCCAGCCTGAAACACTGTAGCATATGCACCTAGACTTAATCTTGTGTCTTTTACTACATATACTCGAGTAAGTGCCTTTCTCAGTTAACTACTTGATTTACAGTTTCCTGCTAATCAATTGTCATTTCAGTAAAACGTTTATCAAATAGATGTCAAAGATAATAATAGTATAATACTATTAAAACGTTTTACAGAGTCTTTGAAAATCAAAGAACATATAGACCGTTTACTAAGAACAAACAACTACTTCCCTGGCTATATGCCACGACGGACATTGAATTACAGTTCAAAGTTAAACAGGGTTAGTATATCTGCAAGATAGAACTAACCATTTTAGTTTGCAATTAGAAAGGATATCACTTGTAGACCGGTTTCGACGTATTGCGTCTTATCAGTACAAGGAAGATATCCGTCCAGAAGCTCTAAGAGCAATTGGTTATGGAGATGTCGCTATTATCGCACTTTTAACATTTTCTTTACTAAAGATAATGTATTTGTGTGATTTCAGACATATCTCCAGTCTCTTAGAGCTTCTGGACGGATATCTTCCTTGTACTGATGAGACGCAATACGTCGAAACCGGTCTACAAGTGATATCCTTTCTAATTGCAAACTAAAATGGTTAGTTCTATCTTGCAGATATACTAACCCTGTTTAACTTTGAACTGTAATTCAATGTCCGTCGTGGCATATAGCCAGGGAAGTAGTTGTTGGTTCTTAGTAAACGGTCTATATGTTCTTTGATTTTCAAAGACTCTGTAAAACAAAGGGGGTAAATTAACGGGCATGTACGCAAAAAGGATCATAGGGTCACGAGTAGGAATGGTAACCGCAGACATGCATGTTTCTGGCTCGTTAGCCGTCATCAGTGCGGCATAACCAAGTAAGGTATTGCACTTGGCTAGCAAAAGTGTTGGGTAATTGGGAGCAAAGGATGGTAGGGAAACATATGTCTAAAAAAAACACAAACAACGAACGCTCACACAAGAGTCCTATCGCCATTTGTGCCTTCGGCTAGCTGTGCCCACATTTTGGGGCTACGACCAGCGTCGCCACGTTGGCGAAACGGACTCATTGTGCTTGAGTCGTTCCAAGCCCAGGATGTGAAACACAAAGGGTGATACGCAAAGAGGATCACAGGGTCACGAGTAGGAATGGTAACCGCAGACATGCATGTTTCTGGCTCGTAAAACGTCATAATATTATACTATTATTATCTTTGACAGCCTTTCTCAGTCTTTGAGCCATCGGTTTACCCCTTGAATTGGGGGGGGCCACTGTTCCATGAATCTCTTTCCAGTAATTCTACTCGAAATTTTCTCCCAAAGTTATATCCGGGTAGTATCCTGTCCTGAGGCATACTCATTATTTGATCTGCCTTAACTCTTATGTAGGCATAATAATATGTTTATTATTGGATGGAACAAGCGAGCCTAGTATATATTTACATAGAATAAATATAGAACTTATTAGTTATAGTTATTATTTCTGATTGCAGGGCTGTACATAACGTTGAAAAAGTTTTTGAATGTAAGCAATGTGGAAAGACATTCAAGAGATCTTCAACTTTATCAACGCATTTGTTGATACATTCGGATACAAGGCCTTATCCTTGCCAGTATTGCGGCAAGCGATTCCACCAAAAATCTGATATGAAGAAACACACATACATCCATACAGGTAAGAAGCAGTTTCGTAAATACATACTTTCTAAATGATGAGTTAAAAATGTATTGCTATTGCAACCATTTGGGTATGTGAAACTTAGCAGCTTGTAATTTATGAATTGTACCTCAAAAAAATTTAGTTAAATTTGTTGAAAAATAAATATTTGAATACGTACTTCTTAAGAAATCTTTAGCAACCCATTTGTTATTGCAACAAAAAAAAGATTGCTGCTAGTCGTTAAAAAAAGTAGCAGATATTTAATTATAACACTCTGCTTATTTTTTACTTGTCGCTAAGAGCAAAGAGGGCCACGTAATCCCCATCAAAATAATAAATAAGGCTCAAGTGCTGTTTCAAATAATAATTATTTTAAAGCAGAACATTCTTTTCTTGTTACCAAATCAATTAACGTCTCTGTGTTTCTTATAATTAGACTTTTTTGCAATTAGGAAAAAGTCCATTTTTAAAATTGCCATCGCACTGGCATTTCTCGAAGGGTAATTTTGATTGTGTCTCAAAAACAGCTTTTTTTCTAATAATAGGGGACTAAGCAGGTCCGTTTTTAAGTTTTTTTAATAATATAAGAATATGTTATTAAACTTATTTTAAAATATGATCAAGCTTTTTTATAGATTTCATTCTTTCCTACTATTCTTCATTCATAAAACAGTATTTTAATTAAAAATACAAATAAAGTTAATGAGTAGTTTCATTTTTTAAAATAACTTTTTAATTCTATTGCTTTCTGTTCATAATTCTTTTATTTCTAATTTTTATTTAGTTTTGCTCATTATCTATAGGCAAAAAATGTTCAATCGTTACATGTGCGAGTCTCTTTACAAGTTAATTTCACTTAATCTTTATTATCTGATTTATTTATAACGTTATCAACGACTCACTCGCTCTTAACTAACCAATGGAATGCAATCCGTTATTCATTATATAAAAAATAATTTGCACATAATAATTTAGGTACGTATAATAACGAATAAATGTAAAGAATTTATGACAGTCGCTAAGATAAAGTTTGGATATAAGGTTAATAGATACCTACTAATTTCCTAAGTCGGATCTGTAAATGGTGGGAAGATTCTCTTTTTTTTTAATTGTGAAAGCCCTGCATGTGGAGTGTCACTTTTTTTTACTCAGTGCCAGTTCCCCGGACCAATTACGAAGGGCGGGCACGGTCGCACTTTCATTTGTTTTTAAGTCTCGACGGATTTTTATATCGCTAATTAGTTTTCAGGCACGTAGCTGCCTTTAAGTGGAGAGCCGCTTTTTTGGCCGCCTTTCCTGCTTTTCCACTTTTCCTGCTTTCTACTAACCCTGCCATTAGTAGAAAGCAATTAGGAATATCTGAGTCGCGCTCGTTACAACGAAAATTTAAAAGTTTACAGTTAGTTTTTACAGGTCTTGTCCAAGAAGTTAAATATCCCTGATTCATTTTAGTATCTCCGGAAGTAAAAGTTGGTTACTCTATTATTTAATGTTTTTATCACTAAAGGGTTTAAAAAAATATTAGTATTTTGGTTTAATACTACTAAAAACTTTAATTTCTGCTTATTGTTATCAGTAACACACTGTAGACCCTGAATTTATGTCTCTAGAGGGTAAGTGGTCCCAATTATAGTATTCTTCCTTAGGGACCACTTCAAAAAATTTATAGAAGGCAGAACGTGAGAAAAGTGTCCTTAAAAAATCTTTTACTGCGGTTACTATATTAATTCCTGCATATTATTCTGGCACGCTTTGTAGTATTTTGTTAACACTTGACCAACCTGTTTAAAGTAAACATGAGACTATGAAGAGCAACCGGTTGGATGAAAGTGCACATCTGTGTCAGGAGGGTTGAAAGAACAAAACACTTCACTTTTCACCCTCGAATAAGTGTAATATTGCTAATGTTATTATTTCATTTCACCGTTATTGTTGTGTTTTATTGTTATTGTTGGAAGAGAAAGAAGCAAATGAGTTAGTTTGAATAGAAACTTCAATTTTAATGTTTTTCTAAAAATTAAGCAAGTTAATTCAATGAATAAAAATTAATACGAATCATAATCATAAACATTTTATTTCTATAAATCTTTATAAAATAAAATAACTTGCCCTTTATCAATTAAAACTTTAGTTGGACTTTATTGTTAAATTTTACATTTCTACATTAAGCATAAAAAGTTTCGTACATAAGTTCGCCCATCGGGTTGTCCAAGCGCCTCTCGTACACTGCGACGCCGACGTCGTACAATTGACAACTTTTTTATTTGTTAACCGATTTAAATAAAAAAAAACACTAAATTTTTAGGTTGAGACTATCTCAATATACTTATGCCTGAAAACCACATCAAAATCGGTTAAGCCGTGTCTGAGGTTAGCGTTATCAAACATACAGACAACGGACTAAATGAAAAAACATTGTTTTGGGTTCTCTTGCGTGTATAAAAGTCCTTGTATGTTTTTTTAATATATTTGCTATGTACAGCCTGTTAGCATTTAGAGTTTTATTATATTTTTTTTATTCTGCAATCCCAGAATCTTTTTTTAAGACTGTGTGTCTATGATCCTTAGTAGCAATAATAACGTTTAAAGAGACCTACCTGGGTTCAACTGTTATGGGATAGTTCTTTTTTTAATCAAGTCATTAAGGGCTACACGTACCTGGGCGTTATAATAATAATCCAGAATATGCTCTCACTGTAAAAAGGCTGTTGCATTTGTAAAAATTGCAGATTTGGATGCTAGTAGAAGAACTTGTTACAAGGCTCAAAACTGAGATGCAGAAGTTGTTGAAATGGTATTGGGGCACTTGGGCCAGACAACCTTAGACAGCTAGCGCCTCACGTTATGCAACTAGTTTTGAAAACAGGTTGAACTCTTTTGAATCAAACAGCTTTTAAACAGCTTTAAAAAGCTACTAAACAGATTTAAACAGCTTTCATCTCACGTAATCCAACTGGGTTTAAAACAGGTTGAACTGGTTTTTAAAAAGCGTTTAAAACTATTTAAAGCTGTTTAAAAGCTCTTTAAAGTTGTTTAAAAAGCAGTTCAACCAGGTTTTAAAACCAGTGTGATTACGTGAGGTGCTAGCTGTCTGGAGTTGCCTGGCCCAAGTGTTCAAATACCTACTATCGTCGAGGCAGCTCGTTATCTCTTGCTTCTTGAGAAACTCTCTATGGATCATCTAACCATTTAGAACACAAGTATGATATGTGTATTTCAAAAACCTGTAAGCCACAAATCTTGCACAAAAAAAAACTGAAAAAGTAAATTGCAACAGATAATCGCAATATGTTAATTGTAATTGATTATAAAACCCACGCCTTGGTAGAATGTTTATAGGCCATAGCTTATGATTATAAAACGGTCATACGGTATATCGACTTAGAAGTTCAGCTATTTGTTTTCCTTCATCAGAAGACAAATAAGCAGGATTAACCAATTAACCTCTTTAGATAGACCCCAAGTTTGCAGTGAATATTTTTTTACTCAGAATAATTAAAAAATATGTTGTAAAAATTTTAACCAGTTGTACATAATCGCTTCTTGCTTTACGATTTTTTGTATAGTCCATTTCACCGATTTTGGCCGATGACAGAAATCATACTCGAAGTAAATTTAGAGTTACATCTCTCTCAGATACAGGCAAGTTAGAAATTTAAATGAGGACGTTTGTTTTTTAATACAACACTTACGTAACTGCATCTTGTTTCACCGGTAGATAAAAAGTATTCAATACGGAAGTCTTGACTTAATTCACATTCCTAGTAACCGTCATGTATGGCTCGTTGTTGAGTTTAATAATTACAGTTGAGTCCGTGGTTCTTTACCCTTGCGTCACTAATACCTGACGAGATAAAAAACATACTTTTAATCTAGCGTCATTGTCTTCCACGCATGAAACTAAAGGCAAAACAGCTACCGCATGTTGTTAAGTTGCAATTTCCGACTTACTTCGTATGTTTTAAATGATGACGCACGGGTAAAGAACCACGGACTCAACTGTATATGGTCATATTTTTGTAGATGTCACACCACACTGATAGTTTCAGAAACTTACGATCTAATTTAGAAAAAGAAAACTCTCCGCCATTGGTAACTTGGATGACAGTTTAATCTTATTTCAGTGGTTTCTAATATCAAATCGGCCAAAAACGATGAAATGGACTATACATAAAAAGTCATAGATATTTCTGTTCATTTAATATAAGGAGATTAATTGTTAAATATAGACAGATTGTAACGTTTTTCAATTGTATTTTATTATAATCACGAAAACTTTGAGAAAGGCAACCAATTTGGTCGTCGAAGTATAGAAAATAAAACTAAACTGTAAATAATTGGCATTTTTATATTTAAAAGACGACTGTTGACAACCAGATATACTATTAGGTTTTATCCATATAAAAGTATATTTTTTAACAATATTTTTTATTTGTATTAACAAAGAAGAAAATAGCAGTAAAAAAGATGTTTTAATTATATTATTTTTAACATTTTGTTATACTGAGTAAAGTTAATGTGATATTACAGAATATTATTGTCTCCAGTTTCAAATTGCGTTCCCTCGTTAAAGTACATCGAGTTTTCTTTGTGAAATCTATATATCTAAATCTAAAAATCAACTTAATTTTAATTCGATTAAATTAACGAATACTTCGATTGACATCTGAGAACCAATAATCATAATTGGTAGGAAGCGTGAGAATCAGCTGCGGCCTGTCGGTGGTGGATTACAATTCAATACTAATATAATTATCATTATTGCCTTTTCCTAATCCTGCCAGCTAATACAGGGATTTTTCCGAGAAGGACAAGAACATCTCTCAAGTTTCGATACCATACACTCTACTACCGTATTTATCGACATGATAAAGCTCAAAATTGAGTGAATTAAACCTTCACGCTGTCATGTTTACGTCGTGTGAAAAATTTAGGGGGTGATGCTATCGCGTAACTCGACACCGCGGGGATCCCAGAGTACCACGCGATGCTCTTTTGTTCGAGAACGTGTGCCACTAATGGACTGAAGAGGCCCTTGTTGGTCTTGGACTGGTGGGCCCTCGTTTTAATAGCGAGATGGGTTTTAAAATAGTGTATTATAATATACATACAAGTAAATATTAATAACAAGTGCTACTATTCGTGTAAGAAGGATATTTTTTTGTATACATACTCTGTATCAGTTCATGCATATTAATTTTTAATTCGGAAATTAATAATTTTTTTTGATTGGCACTAACAAACATCAATTTCTGGATAATGTATACTTCTAAATTGCTAATGATGCATTTAATCTATAAGTACACTAAGCAAATAAAATATTATTTACTTCTTTCGTGAAGTATCGGTGCACAACAAACTAAACACACAATTAAAGATCTAGAAAATATGTATTTCAAAAACAATTTTATTATTACCACTTTTTTACATTAAACTGCTTGGAACACATCATCTTTTTAATCTAACATCACCTTTCTGTTTGTACCGGTGGTGGTAGTTTTGACACCTGTTTTGATACTACCACCAGTACAACAGACCTATTTTGAAAGTTGTATGAACAGTTTGATGAAAATAGTAAAGCAGTAACTTTAAAACAATATAAAAAGTTATTCATGAATAAATTTTAGATGTAGAACTAGCTTAAAAAATAATCTAGAGGCAAAAAATTTCTGCTCCTAAGACACATAGAAAAATGAGAGAAGTGTTGACTAATGATTTTAGATTTTAAGACCCTGTAATAGGACTTACCGTCTTGAGATATCTGGATGTGTTGGGAATTAGTATTTGGCATTGTAGTTGTTTAGTTGAGGTTGCTTAAACACAAAATGCAACATTTTCGATGTTGTCTACTTGTGTGTTGTTGTGTTGCCCCACGTTAAGTTGGGAGATTGATGCTATGGTGGGTTAGCCATTTGGTGAGGACAAAGTAAATCACAGACACTTTCGTCAGGGGTCAGTTGTTGTTGAGGGTAGGATATTTGCTGTAGAACAGTAGATCGGTTAGTTCTATTGGTATCCGCCCTACTGTACAAACTTAAGTCTTTTCAGTCGTAGAGATGTGAGAAAACTGGACTAAGAAATCAAATCATTTGTATATAGGAAAATTAAAATGAAAATGATGGCTAAAAGTCCATCTGGTTGTTTGTTTTTGTTTCGTAGTTGTAGAAAGAGCTCCTGGTAGTTATTTACAAGAAGGGTTTAGTTGTTAGTGTCTTTTTGCTCGGAGATAATTATCTAAAATGAAGGTGTGTGGCATTTTTTATTTTGAAGGTTATTATTCGATAGAAACTATATAAGTTTTAAAAGATAAATAGGTAGAGTTTGTAGATTAAAAAAATATACAAATGATTTTTTATTCTGTATCTGTCTTGCTTTAGTACGCAAACGCTATGTCTACAATACAAAATTCAATCTAACAGTCCAAATTTTCAAATGAAATAATGATTGTGTATTTGTTTCCTAAAATAAATTAATATCCCAGACAGTGCTGATTTGAAATTCTTAACGCAACACTAGGTTCTATAGAGTGTTTAAAATCGTTCGACATAATAGTATATTACACTACAAGGGCAGAAAGTTTGAGATTCCTGCACTGCGCGACATGATGCCCGAGGCGAAGCCGTGGGCATCATGGCGCGCAGTGCAAGGCTTTCAAACTTTCTGCCCATGTAGTGTATACTATTTTTCTTTGTACTATGCCGAAAGTATGAAGGAAATTGTGTTAAAAGATATTGATGCCTGCACCGACATTTGCAGTGACAGTGTCACTGACAGTGACATCAGTGCAGGAATAATTTCTTTCGGCCCGCTGTCTGCGCAACATTACCACGGCATAAAAGTTAGGCTTTCTGCCGTAATATTGAAGCCGAAACGACGAACTTTCGGCATAGTACAAAGAAAATGTAATTTGTTAACGTTTTATAGTATCTACAGTTTTTTTTTGTAAAATATATTTTTATTGTGTTTCAAAATCATTTAACAAATCTTAGCTTCTGTTTTGCTTTACCACAACTATCTCGTAATGATAAAAGTTAAGAACAACCACAAGATTTAAAATTATTAAACTAGATTAATTTTATAAATGTAAATATGTAATAGATCATAAATCTTTTTCAAACTAAGAATTTTTTACTAGTAAGATCACTTTTTTGAGTCAAAAAATGTAATAAAGGCCTCCATAAGTCTTTAAAATTCAGTTAGTGTAAATCCAACGTTTCATATGTTTGAATAATGTTCGAGTCTAATATTACAAAACACATTCCAGGGTGGTGAGTAAGCGAACATAGTTTTAGGATTGCGGGCTACGGACAGGGCATTTAGGAATGTCCGGGATTCTCGGGATATTGGTCCCGGCAACCTCTGCCACCAAGGGATATTAATATTGTGTTTTAAATCTTGCGCCAAATTCTTTGCTTTTTCTACAGCTTTAGGTATATATAAATCGTCGTCTCTTATAAACACATAGTTTTGAGCAAATAACTCTCTTATTAAGTGAGCTATATCTACTATTATTAAAGATAACTATGATCAAAATAACAATGATATTCTCAAACCAAAAGACAGATTTTTATACTTTAACCAAATAGGAATAATATTAATTTCAAAAAACATGATTACCTAAGCCTAATTGCTACATACTAGAAACTAAAACATAACCAAAAACAGTCTTTTGGTTATTCTGTTACAATATATTTGTTGGTTGTTTCCATTGATTCATCTTCCACTTGGTTAGGTTTCTGCCTTCAGCACAGGTGGTTAGATAACTACGACCTAGGTTGGGAAGTGCCTCTAGTAAAGCTTCCCCTCATCCCAAAACACATCTTCTATCTCCTCAGGCATGACATTATTCTATAAATCCATATGAGTGACCATACAGAATTACAGTGGATTCGTAAAGAAAAATATCAGCAAATATTATTTTTAATGGATAACATATAAAGATAATTAAACATTAATTACATCCCATCAAAGATTCACCATTGATTGATGTTTATTAAATCGATTCGCATTCATTCTTATAAATCAAGCAAACTTGAAAGGCTCTGCGCAATATTCTATTCACCCTCAGTCTAACTTACAGTATCTTAGCTACAAGACCGACTATTATTAATTGCTGACAAGCCTACAGAGTAAATTATTTACTAATTAAACAAGAAGAAGGGTTAACTTTGTATTGTTAGCAACTTTGTTGCTCTGTCGGGATAACACTGATCCCATTTACGTTTGATTTAGTTGAATTTAACAGATTTGAATACAAAATATGTTTAATTTATTGTATTCATTATTAACATAAATTCTTTCCGGATGTATAAGATGTTGCAAAAGTAGGGTCCAAATGTTTACCCAAAAAATTTCACAGATAACTTTTTTAAATGTGGGATAAAATTAAACCAATAATCGAAAGGTAATCAAAAGAAAATGTTTATTATTTGAATTTGAGAATTAGATTAATACAAAACAAGGATAATTTATAAATTGCAATAAAGGAAATTATATATAATAACTTTTTGAACTTGCTATAGTACATAATGCTATAGCGAGTTCAATCATGAATTTATTGTAATTTTTTTATCATAATATATTGGAAGCATATATTTCGTATGGTGGTTAAGTAGTGAGGTCGCTAAAAAATATGAAATTCAAAAACGATGTCACCCCATACGTATATGTCTTCAAATAATATTGTAGAGCGTAACTTCAAGTAGGTAATCACTAGTGACTGCAAATAATTTGAACTGATCACAAGTGATTTTAACTGAGCACAAGTGATTTCAGCTGATCACAAGTTTTTTATACGAATGTTAAGTCAAATGATCCTTTATATTGTAACGGGATAACTGATTAAGAAAAGGACCTTTACTTGAAAGACTATTTTCAGGAGGAATGAATATAAGGAGGGGGCAGTGTAACGGGATAACTGATTAAGAAAAGGACCTTTACTTGAAAGACTATTTTCAGGTAGTTTGGCCAGGAAGTCTTCCCGTCGAAGGTCGTGGGTTTCATCGTCGTTTGTACCTGGGTCGCCTTCCCGTTTCCTCGCCGATCGACGTCTACGTGGCAGATTTCAATTTCTCGTTTAAGCTTTTCTATCTCGGACTGGTTGTCGTCTCGCATGTTGACCACTTGCTGATTAAAGTTGTCTGCTTGCTGATTCAAGTTATCAATTTGCTGATTCAAGTTGGCCACTTGCTGATTTTGCTCGTCTCGCAAGTTGGTCATAAGCTGATTTTGCTCATCACGAAGAGTGCACATTTCGGAGCGCAAATGTGATATTTGCTGGGAGAAGGAACTGGATAACTCTTCTGATAGTGTGGACATCCGTTGTGAAAGCTGGGACATATCTTCGCGCTGGCTGCTTATCTGACTGGACAACTGGGACAGTTGTTGAGTTCTTTGCGATAGCTCCTCTTGTAGCCGGGAAAGTTGTTGAGTTTGTTCTTCTTGTTGCCGGGAAAGTTGTTGGGCTAGTTCGGAATTCGCTTTTTGATTTGGATCTTCAAACTCCACAGCATTTGAGTCCAAATCTTCGAGCTCTCTTCTGAGCTCAGCCACCAATAGTTCATTTATCTTCTTTCCAGGCATTCTTGTATCTTCACCCCACACCTGACACCAATTTGAAACACTTATGGGGACTTTAACACAATTTAGTGTAACGAGATAACTGGTTAAGAAAAGGACCTTTACTTGAAAGACTATTTTCAGGAGGAATGAATATAAGGAGGGGGCAGTGTAACGGGATAACTGATTAAGAAAAGGACCTTTACTTGAAAGACTATTTTCAGGTAGTTTGGCCAGGAAGTCTTCCCGTCGAAGGTCGTGGGTTTCATCGTCGTTTGTACCTGGGTCGCCTTCCCGTTTCCTCGCCGATCGACGTCTACGTGGCAGATTTCAATTTCTCGTTTAAGCTTTTCTATCTCGGACTGGTTGTCGTCTCGCATGTTGACCACTTGCTGATTAAAGTTGTCTGCTTGCTGATTCAAGTTATCAATTTGCTGATTCAAGTTGGCCACTTGCTGATTTTGCTCGTCTCGCAAGTTGGTCACAAGCTGATTTTGCTCATCACGAAGAGTGCACATTTCGGAGCGCAAATGTGATATTTGCTGGGAGAAGGAACTGGATAACTCTTCTGATAGTGTGGAAATCCGTTGTGAAAGCTGGGACATATCTTCGCGCTGGCTGCTTATCTGACTGGACAACTGGGACAGTTGTTGAGTTCTTTGCGATAGCTCCTCTTGTAGCCGGGAAAGTTGTTGAGTTTGTTCTTCTTGTTGCCGGGAAAGTTGTTGGGCTAGTTTGGAATTCGCTTTTTGATTTGGATCTTCGAACTCCACAGCATTTGGGTCCAAATCTTCGAGCTCTCTTCTAAACTCAGCCACCAATAGTTCATTTATCTTCTTTCCAGGCATTCTTGTATCTTCATCCCACACCTGACACCAATTTGAAACACTTATGGGGACTTTAACACAATTTAGTGTAACGGGATAACTGGTTAAGAAAAGGACCTTTACTATATCATTAAAAAAAGCTATTAATAACCGTCTTCGGTAACTATGGAAGTGGCACATTTCGTTTCTCTTTGCTTATCAACCTTAAATTACATATCTTCTTACCTAAATCATCTAAAGAATAAATTGATCATAAAAAGCTCTTTGGACATTAAATTTTACTATTTTACAACTGTTTCCAAACTAACATATTTAATTTATGTTGAACAAAAATAAGTAAAATCTATTAAAAATATATTTTTAAGAATAATCTAAAAATGTTGATTTTATGATGGTGGATGGTAAATTTTTAAAAAGAGGAGAATTATTAATAGCTGCACAAGATATAGCCAGATTAAGATTATTGTCACATTTTTTTATTACAGTTAAACATGTTTACCTACTTTTTGGTAAATATAACAATTTAGTCAACTCAAAATCATAAGAAAAACATAAATTTGGAGAGTGGAATTCCTTAGTCACGATCAGAACATTTTAGGGATGAGTGTCGTCACATACGTATCCATCCTATGTTTACAAATAACTGATGTTATGTGGTTAAAAAAATAAAGATAACAGACAGAACATGTACTAGTAAATCGCGTGTCTTCTAGAATCAGATGTTATACTAAAAACATGAGGGACTCAGTGGCATGTGGTATGATGTGGGTACAAAAGCCATTTATTGTCTTAATTTTATTAGCACCCTAATAATGACAAAGCCCTCTGTCGTCCCTTCCTAATAAAAACTGATCGCCTTAGTATCAAATTGCAAATCGTTACAGAAGTCCAAATAATTTGATTACAAAAAATATGACTCTATCTAGCCAAGACCATGTTTCGTGTTAGAAGTAAAATAAAACAACATGCAGAGGTTGAATAAGAATTAAATAGTTTATTAGGTTTTATAAATACATTGATATATCCCCACTTATATTTACAAAATTTAAAATTTTAAACTGTAAACAATTATAGTATATTACGTATCAAGAGTGGTAAGTAGGACATTACGTACGAGTGGAAAAGTTACGCACGTAGCCGCGTAGCGGCGAGTGCGTAATTACACGAGTACGTAATACCTTTTACCACTCGAGTTACGTACTATGCTTTATCTACGACTTAATATTTTAATTTTAATTCTAAATATTTTACATCTCTAAAAAAATATATGACGTACGTACTGTACTGTTATCTACTCCTTTGACAGTAAATGTCATTTATACTCATTGTCACCATGCAGGGTAAGTAAGCTATAACGCACAATTGTGCGTAATGAAACGTCATTCCAACATGACGTTTCATTACGCACAACTGTGCGTTATAGCTTACTTACCCTGCATGGTGACAATGAGTATATAGTTATTATCCTAACAAGTGCGGAAAGTTATACTTTCCCGCACGCAAACTGCCGATGCCCGAACGACGCGAAGCGGAGTTCGGGCAAGCAGTTAAGTTAAGTTAATTTCCGCAAGAGTTAGGATCAATATTTTTTCTACAAGCATAAAAATAGTTCAAAATTATTCAGATATTTAAAAAGATGCGATTGTGACAATTAAATCTTTCATAGTGTCAATAAATATACGACTGAAGCTATAGCAACCCTACTTAAACAGGTGAGATTGTTGTTGCTTTGAGTAAGGTTTACAGAGGTACAAACATTTTAAAAATCCCTATTTTATGTAAAATAATCTTAATTTTTTTACTTTTTGTATGTACAACAAGATAAAGGTAATAATATAATAATCTGTCAAAAAGGTTATCGGAGGACATATTCATTTAATAAAAAAAAATGCGTGCGGGAAAAATTCTTATCCGCACTCCGTGTGGGAAAAATTCTTACCCGCACTCCGTGCGGGAAAGAGATATTTTCTGAATTAAAATGCGTGCGGGAAAGTGTTGTTTTACGCATGCTTGTAGAAAAAATAACATTTACTGTCAAAGGAGTAGATAAAATAATTTAATATTGCACAAATTTAATGTTTGGCGTCTAAACAATTTTAGATATCGATCAATTGGACTACTTTTTTTTAATTTTACTAGTATTACCTACTACTTCTTTAATAACGTATTATTGGAAATTTCTTTTAATATAGATGTATAACCATTTTTAAATCATATAACAATTAACGATAGCAGAGAGCTTATATCTGTGTTTTCAATTTCTTTTATTGCGCGTCCGTGAACAGCCAAGACAATATAAATCTTCTCAAACAAGGGAGCATAAAAAACAAAAATCAAAAATACATCCGGGGTCACAGAGATAATAGCAAGGCAATCATTTCTTAAAACGACTTATATGAGCAATACGCTTTAATAATTGAACATTATGGGTTTTGGAGAAGCTCTTAGAGAGATTGAGCGTTCTAGTTGCCCCATATAATAGTCTGTATTAACTCTTGCTATATATGGCTGACAGGGGCGTATTTATGATACAAGCCTTAAACAAAGGTATTGAAAAAAATATATGTGTAGAATAAACTTTATTTACAGTGTGTAATAATAATAATAATATGTAAACACTACTAGCCTAGTAGGCCCGTGGCTTGGTGTAAAATTCTTTTCTTTTTGTCAGTTGCTTTTCTTTTCTAGTTCTTTAGGTTAAGTCCTCTCATATCTTCTTTAACTTCATTGCTGCATTTGACCTCGGTCTTCGTCTTCTCCTTTTGCCTACCTATGCAATAGATAGTACCATTCTGGAAATTCTAAATGAAACCATATTCTGCATATGGTCCAACCATCTTTGTGCCTTGATTATCGCTAATATGTTAGGTTCGTGATAGTGCTCAGTTAGATCTTTATTTGTTATTTTTATCAATTGTCGATTAAAATTTTTTCGACCAATTTTCGATTTTGCGCAGTATTTTTTGCTCCTAAACTCTACCACTCTTGGTGTTTTTTCTGTTATTGCCCCTGTGTTAAAAGCATACGTCACTATCCGTCTTGTCGGTTTTTTGTTTTGTTCTACGAGATATTTTTGCTTCTTTAGAGCACCTATAGCGTGGTTGCCCGACACAATTTTTTCCTGTATTTCTTCTTCACCAGTTAGGTTCTCTTGTGAAGACTCAAATCAACTCAACTTCTTCAAATTTATATTGTGTTCCCTTAGCTTTTGCCATTGTTCTGTATTGCCCTTGAGCGAATTGTTTATTTGTCCATTCCATAAACTTCGTATTTGCTTCATTTATGTACAATTCTGTGGTCGCTGCCACCTCTTCGAGCTTTATGAGTGTTTCTAAGAGTTCTATTTTGCTCCTAACTAAATCGTTCCCAAATCCTAAGAACTGATGCTTTTTTAAATAAATAATTATTAAGTATACTTAAATTGGTACCTACCATTTTAAAAATTGCGGTCAGACAATCTCGGGCAGATGTAGAACGTGATAACTGCGCTAATTTTGCATAACGTTTCTTTTTATAATTATATAATTTTTTGTGTTAAAAAATAGTAATTAGTTTAATTTGTTTTGGGTTAGTTCGTCCCTGAGTCTTGTATTTTTCCTTTCTGATATAAAACAGAACGTTGTGGAGGCATCGTCGTAATGGCGGCAGATTTCGCGCCGTGGTTATGTTTTAATAGAATTTACGGTTATTACTGGAAAGAGGGTTGAATGTTGGAAAGGGCGGCAGATTTTAGCTCGTTTTAAGCGATTATTGCTATGCACTTTACGTGATGATTTTCTCATCTTAGAATCCTGCAGGGTAAATTTCTTTCTTTTTAAGGCCACTGCTAATGAGAATTACCCTTGGGTATTGCTGTAATTAAACAAAAGAAAGAAATAGTATCTACATGAAAATAATTTTCATAGTAGACTTAACATCTTTTATTAACTTTATGTTAGCGTACTTTTCGAATGTGTAAAGAAAATTATGGTGTGGTTGTTTAACTATAGTCTTAAAGTTAAAACTTATTCTACAATGCTAGATTTGGATAACTGTATTAAAAACAATGTAAGTAAAGTTAAAGAGAAAAAATGAAATAAGTTGTCTTGCAGGATTTACTTTTATTAAAAATAGGTTTTTAATGTTTTAATAGTGTATTTGATTATCCATTTATCCTCAAGTTCTTTATTTGTCTTCAAGCAAAGAATATAATTAAAAAATCTATGGTTCTTCTTTAGATTCTTCCAAAGGGATCTGCTAATGCATTATTATCATTCTTGCAATTATTTTTAGCTTTTAGATTAATGGTGTAGATTTTACTCTGTAAGACATTTAAGTCTCTAACCAGAATTTTACTAGGTTTAATATCCTGGAATGTTCTTTCATCTTCTAGACACGTAGGTAACATTCCAGGATATTTTACTAACTATTAAATATATTTAATGAAAATTCAGAAAACTAGATCGTGTATTAACACATTCAATTAAAATGAAACTTTGTGGGCGTCACGAGTTTTTCCATTCAGTTATCGATTTTCATTTTCTAAATGAGTTTCCATCGGCACATCACAATTAAAAATAAAAAGAGATGAATCCTCGAAGGGTATACCGAATCAGAATTTATAGGTTGGTTATCTGAGTTCGCGCGTGCACGGGCATTATTAACACCGATATTGCAGCAAGGCCTGGAATTTCAATTTGACTCTCTGAAATCCGGCAGAGAGTCTGTTAATGACTGCTTTTGATTTATCGTTTGCAATTCGGCTCGTTCTTTATTACGTCTAACGTTAATACCCGTAAACGTTCTGATTGTTCGTTCGGTTTTCAAATTAGGATTTTACTGTGATGAACAATGCATCTGCATGAGGTACTGCTCATTAGTACTTACTTATAGAGAACTAGATATACGAGGGTACCTTGATGACTTTAAAATAATAATAGTTTAGAAAGCTTAATTAAAACCTCTATCTTTAAACAAAATGAACTTTATTTTTGAATTTGGAGTTAATGAAATGAAGTTGGAGTTGAGAAGAGATTTTTTTAAATCTGTTTCTGCTTTATTTATGAAGTTTTAAAAAACTTAAATTAAACAGAAAAACCGGAGATATTATGCATAGAATGGTAATAAAAATGCATCTAATACCAATATGTTATTGTTTAAATAAAGTTTTTTTAAATGATTTTTTATTAAAATTTTTTATGCGACTTTTTTTTTAACGTTGTCACAGTTTTCACAATTTCTAGAAATTTTTTGGGTTCTTTATTTTTTATTATTAAAATTGTTTTTGTTTTTTTTTTCAAATGTTTCTCACTTTTTCCATTTCATATATTTTGTCATTTTTAAAAATCCCTTACGATTTTCTAATCTTCTTAATTTTCAAGATTTTTTTTAATAGTTTAAATCTTTAAATATTTTTTTATTTTTTCATAGTTTTATATTTCTTTCAAAATCATAATTTTTTTTATTTTCCTATTTCTTTTTCACTACAATTTCGAATGACTTTCTATAATTTTTCACAGCATTTTGAATCTAAAACAATTTTTTCTAATTTTTTAAGTATTTTGTCATTTTTTGTTATTAATGATGATTTTTCCGAAGTTGTTTTGTGTGTTTTAATATGTATATGCATTTTATTATTATAAATTATGAATATTTTTCATTTACTTTTTTCTTTTAAAATTAAAGACGATATTCCCTAATTTCCACATCTTTTTCGAATCCTTCACGATTTTTACAACATTCGTAATATTTCATGTTTTTTTTTGCGATAGTTTTAATTCTTGCTTTAATTAATTTATAAATAATTTGCTTTATTTAAATTGTCTTTGCATAATAATTTTTTATTTTTTTTGCATTTTCAAATATTTTTTGATAGTTTAATATTTTTTTCCAAATCATGCATGTTTTATTTTCCTATTTCTTTTTCACTACAATGTCGAACGATTTTTTCTATTTTCTTCGCATAATAATTTTTTAATTTTGTTGCATTTTTTAAATATATTTTTAGTTTAATTTTTTTTTTAAATCATGAATATTTTATTTAACTTTTTCTTTTCCACTACAATTTCGAACGATTTTTTTCTGTTTTCTTTGCATAACAATTTTTGATTTTTTTTTGCATGTTTCAAATATTTTTTTTCAAATCATAAATTACTTTATAAATATTTTGCTTTATTTAAATTTTATTTGCATAAAAATTTTTGATATTTTTTACATTTTTTAAATATTTTTTTATAGTTTAATATTTTTCTTCCAAATCATGAATATTTTTTGAATCTGTCTAATTTTTTAGTTTTATTATTTTTTCTCATGAGAATTTTGAACTATTTTCTTTTTTTTACCAATCTTTTAAGTATTTTAGAAATTTTATTTTTTTTTATATTTATGAATATTTAAGGTTTTTGGTTTACATTTTTTAAAAATTTATTTCCATTGTTTTTGAAATTTTTAAGAGATTATTCAATTAATTCCATAACCTTACTAATCCCTTATTGCCATAATAGATACATATAGAATAGAGATTATTTCTATCCTTTAAGGTTTTTTGTAAATTTTGATATACATTAAATACATTAATATGATTTTTAAGATTATTTTCAGAAGTCAAGAAAAATGAATGATTTTATTAAACGAATGAGAATCACCCTGTTTGAAATTGCAGAAGTTCTCGACGGTTTGTGAGAGTATCTTACGAAAAGCATCTGCTGCGATTCCTTTTACTTACCGCTTAATGATTGACATTCTACTTGAGGCAATCAGTGGTAACAGAAAATCAATATTCTATCAGGACTTCAATTCGTCGTGAGTAAATTACTAGCAATCCCAGAGTTTTTCCAAGCGACCGTCGAAATTTAATGAAAAATCCATTTTCCTACTGGCAAAAAGCAATCGAGAAAAGACAATACTTAACGTGTCTGTTCTCGATAGGGCCAATCAGAGCGTTCACTTTGCTCACTAAATTTAGATTGGCCGTAGGCTAAATATTTTCTTTACTAACATAGCGGGATTAAAGTTTGGATAACGTTCGAGCCTTCCGTCGCGTAACTGGGTTGGATTTGTTGTTTTTCCCTGCAATTCCGCTGCAAGTGTTTGAATGTTGAGTTATTTGCTCTCTCGTATTTCGTCAAATTCTGTCTGGCAGCGTGTTTCGAAATTTTTCCATAAAATTCATTCGATAATCAAATATTTATTTTACAATCAATATGAAAACCCTTACATATTACAAATCAATTTGTTTAAATTCGCTTTTATCTGATATGCATGAAATACAACAACGGAAATTTTGTTTACACCCAAAAATATATTTACTCAAAACTGCTATTTATTTACTAATTACAAAATGTAAATAAAGATTAAATTTGTATTTCTGAATAAACTTTTGCAAAAAAGTAGATATAGTAGTTATTACCCAGGATACCCCAAGATGGAAAACATATGCAAGGTACTGAGAAGTAGGAACTCTCAAAGTAATTTCGTGTGTCAAATTGCTAAAAGAAATCCTATATTTCTAGCTGCAACGACAACTTGTGGAAGCTACAAGCTATAAGTTTTAGTTGAAACCATAAAAAAATGTGTGTTCAAGAGTTATACCACCGTCTATAGACAAGAATAGTAGGATCACTTTGTTCCCACGTTTGAACTTCCTTATACCATATTTCGCTCCGGTTTGCCAATAATTTTAGTGCAGTTTGTGAGAGCTGGTGAGCAGCAATGCCAACTTTGCCGATTTTTTTGTAAATCTACCGATTTAGGAAGTAATCCACCGGTGTACCATTATAATTTTCTTTCATAATTATTTAACTTTTTTGTAACTTAAATAAATCACTTTTTTAATTTGCCGCCATTTTTTTAAATTTACCGGTTTCTACTGGTGAGCGACAACGATACAGACCGAAATGCAGACCGAGAGCTCCTGAGGCAGTTTTAGCGGGAGTGGTCCTGCTAATCTTGTCTACAGTACGAGAGAGTAACTGATCCCGTAAGTGTCTGGGCAAAATAAAATTAATAGGCAAAACACCAAAATTGGACAATTCAAAATTGGCAGAATTTAGTTTTTTCGGATAAAACCAAGTTTGACCATCAAAATTGGGTACTCAGAGCTCAACGAACACCAGACTGCCAAGTTTTTTCCAAGATATTTAGAAGGAATTGTAATGAGGTATTCCGCTGGAGCCAAAATTGCATTTTACCAAATTTCTATTTGTTGGTGCTTTTTGGCAATTAAAAACTTTGCCTTAGAAAAAAATATTGTTTTAAGGATCACAAAATCTATTTGTTTTGGTTTATTGTCCTCTCCTTATATTATTATTTATAATATAATATTTCTTGCTTTCAACAAACTGAATTAAGATTAAAAACTAGGTCATTTTTTAATCGTAGTTATACAACAATTTTCTATTGTATTTAAATTTAATAATGACACTCTACTTGATAAATATCTATAAGTATATAAACATTTTTACCATATTTATGTCAAGCGAGAATATATCATGATTAGAAAAACCTTCCCAAAAGAAACAGGATAGAATCTAGCCAATCAATCTTCTCTTCGATCTAGGGAAAATAATATCTCATCGAAACCAAACTCTAATCGCTGACAATAAAAGATTTATTTTTATGATTCTTTCGAAACTTTTAAAAACAATGGATATAGAGTTGAGAAGTTTTTGTTCATCATCGAGTAATCTCTCAAGATTTTTCTCCTCATTTGTAACGTCTCCGTATAGTCAGGGTGAATAAGAAATAGTACATTAGATATCTAGGGGAAAGTGCATCATTTTTCTCGAGAAAAAATATTGATCACTGAGGCTGTAGGTCGAGGTCGAGGTGAACTTCATTTCCCGAGTTATGAATCCTATTTTATTGACAACTATTACCGAAGAATAAAAAACACCAAAATTGATAAATCCACGGATTAACACGATGTTTATGATATAACGCACCTGTAATTTAGAGGGTGAAAAGTAATATTTTTCCTTACCTGGATGGCAAGTAACTACTTATAATTTTAAGTAATTGTAGATAAATAATAATAATTTTTGTTCCAATTAAACTCTTTTTTATCAATCATTGATAGCAACTATATTTGGATTAAGTTATTTGGCTTAAACAACTTAAATTTAGATAGATATTCATTGGGATGGCTGTCTCTGGAATAGGATTGGAGCTCCCTGTCTAATCCTGCCCTCTAAAAGAAACTTAAAAGCCTTGTCAGTGGTCTCTCTACGTAACTTGGAGCTGCCGGTTTTTCCTCCTCTAATACTAGATAACACGACCTTGCAAAACCTTCACATTGGTATAGGATATAAAATGCGGTTTCCTGCTCTTCCTGGTAGGATCAACAGATGTCTTCATCTGCCAAGCTTACTTGACTTAGGTGTTTCCTGAGCCGATCATGCCCACTAAAAAGACTGAAAATCATTCTGACATCGTTTTGCCTTTGTGATATCAGCTCTGGAGTAAAGTTCACCGAATCTGCTTTTATCAACACTTTGACGGTGCTCTTTATTATTTCGTCTAAATATTTATCCTAGATCTTCCAAACTTTCCTTTGAAGTTTATTCTTGTCCGTGTTTCTTTCACTGACCTTTCGTTTAGCTGATACTCTATTGTTACAAAATAGCAGAATCCCATTTAATTTTATACAAAAATCATTTAAATTTATTTTATAAACATATAAAACTATTAAAAAATTAATTATAATAAAGTCGATATTTTGTAATTTTATCAATAAAAGTCAGTTTGTAGTTTAATTAAAAACAGCTTTTCTTTGTTTCTTTGCTTAAATGCGCTTATAAAATTTGATATCATAGACTATTAATATTACTCAGATAGGGATACAGATTCCAAGGAACTCTATCTATCTATAACTTTAGGTATTATCGATTACTATCAGAGTTTGCGGCAGCCGTGATTCGTGCCATTATTTCGGCACAGGCCCCGCCCGTGCCCTTTAGTTGTCATAGCAACGAAGCCCTCGCGTTCGCGAGCAAGATAAAAAACGCCCGATATCGCGGGGGAGATAAAGAAGCAGGAACTGATTCGCGAATCCTGAGGGAGATGATCTGATGAGGCCATTTCATAAATAGCAGAAGGATAAAGTCAGCAGAGCTATAAAGATCTTTATGCTGATTGATAAAGGGTAGATTACTCTTAAGATTTTTACATGGATTTATTCTGTATTTACCTAATAATACTTTGCTTTAAAAAAATGGTTTAATTGCTTTATTTAAGATAATTGCTAACTTGTGATTGAACGTTTTGGAGGATCAGGTACTCATAACTTATTTTTAGATGCTTAATTTTTGCCGGCCATTCCCAAAACTGCAGTTTTATTTCCTTATACGTGATCTCTTGTAAAATTTGTTATGTCTATACCCGAGACGCTCAAAAGATGGAATTCAAGGACGCGTGATCAGTGACTGGCTGACGTAATCCTACTATGCCACGTCTTCCAAACTGAAATAACGAAGAACAGTTTACACTGTACTCATACCAGAGATAATAAACTGTAAGCATCGAGGGTGGGTACTTTTTTGTTGAGTGGTGTAAATCGGACTTGTGACGTTGGTTGGGGAGAGTAATATTCAAACAGTGCGTGCCGTTCACGTGATCATTCCATCTTTTAGACGGCTGGAGTATAGTCTCTCCTATTTAAAAACGTTTAAGATTCTTACATTCATTTGTAAAATTTTCTAATATAGACCGTTTTGTTTCAGGTGAAAAGCCGCACAAATGCCAAGTTTGCGGGAAAGCCTTCAGCCAATCATCAAACCTCATAACACATTCGAGAAAACACACCGGTTTCAAACCATTCGCTTGTGACCTTTGTGGCAGAGCATTCCAGAGAAAGGTAGACTTACGACGACACAAAGAAACCCAACACACAGAACTCCGACCTATAGTCACATAGTGCCAAACTACCGGAAGTACTTCTAATTCGCTTCCGGTAATGGCCTATAATTCCAAAGATGTACAAAATAATTTGTTAGAAGAAAGTAAATTACTACAACCATTCCATATGTCTGTTAATCAAAGTGGCGGACAAATGGTTGGGAATAACCATGAAATTATGTCTAGTGGTGGTTTGATACCACCCATGAGGTCAGTTATGTCTAATATTGGTTGGACTACGTAAAATTCGCTGTAAAAAAGCATGACTAAATAATAAAAACATAATGAACGTACTGTAAACGTAACTATTTTTACTAAATTTCTTACTATTAATGTACATAGAGATGAAAACTTGGTTTATGATCAACATTCTTTTTTAAGTTCATTTCGAAACATAACTTATTTTCAGTATCTGCTTTTAATACAAATAACTACTTTAGACTCATTATAGGAATGTAATGAAAAAAAGGTGTATCTGTAATAGTATTTTACGTAACAAGTCCCGAAAGTGGTCTTTTACTGGACGAGTGGGCAATTGCAGGGCGAGCCGCAGGCGAGTCCTGCAAGCCTGCGAGTCCAGTAAAAATACTTTTGGGGCGTATTACTTACAATATATTTTTTTTAACCGGCCAGAATTTAGTAATTTCTAAATTATTTTTGGGTCAGAAAATCTCATTTTTTTATTTTTTAGGTAATTATAAAGTATATATATCGCAAAAAAAGAAGAACACATTACCTACTAAAAACTATTTGCACATCAAAAAATGTTTATATTGTGTACTTTGTTTTTGTTTATAAATAAACGTTTTCATCTCTTTATACCAAACATAAACCTACATTGGGATATGATCCTGAAAAAGAATTTTTAACTTCTCTCCTCTGTTGTTAAATGCGTTACAGTACGAGTCATTTTAGATGTTTAATCTGTGATTATGACCACCATATGAGATGTGGTGGTGGATGTAGGATTAAAATCTGTAATTTCTCTAGTTCTCAGCATTCAGCTTTGTGTAAATGTGTACAGATTTTCATGGATTTTTGATAACGGACTTACGGGACTGTGACTGGTGTTAGAAATGAAGGTATTTAGAAATAATTTTAGTTATCGGTTATGATAACATTGTAAAATTGTCAATTTATTTTACTTGTAGTTAATTAAATTTTTTTATTATTTCTAAATACTCTCGAACACCAGAGCTGAAAACGTGGCCATAAAATATTTAATGTGCAATTTTTAAAAGTACCTATTTGTGCAATTCGCCAAAGATATTTTTTTAGGTTATAAAACTACATATCAATTGATTTAAGTAAGTAAGTATATCTAAAATACACATATTTAACCTACAAAACACATTCTTTTCTGAAAAGTAGATATGTTGATTTTAGATATACTTTTTGTATCTATATTCAGGAAAGTACTTATTGAATTAAAAATTGAGATTCGGTAATACCAAAATTACATATTTGTTAATATTTTATCACATTGATAATTTTTTCTAGTCAAAAAAATTTAATACACCAGCCACAACTGATATAAGTTTTCAAATTTAAATTGGATAGTAATAGTCTAGTCGTGAAAAATAGTGATAAAGGTCCTAAAAATATAAGCGATAGCTCATTCGATCCGGAATGACAATTAGAAAAAGGTGTTTTGAGGATTTTACAGCATGCAAAAAATTCCAATTGTTATTAACAAATTAAGACGAAAAAAATAGGGAATTTCGTTTTTTGCTTATAACTCGAGAAATATGAAGAGTTAAGGAATTTAAAAAAAAAGATTCTTAAAGAGGAGGAAATTTCCAATAAAAAAGTCCAAACTTCCTGAACTCTATCTCCATTATTTATAATTTTAATTTGACGTTGAAAATAGGGCTCCGCTCGGCTTTTACAGCAATCGCGCGCTGCCGCTAAACGGTGTTTATCAGATAAAATATTTTTTTTATGACATAAAATGTGATTTTAAAAATTTAAAAAAATTCTAGCCTTTTCCTAACACTGAAAAGAATCTAATTCAGTTGGAAAAAACATTTGGTCACTATTTTTTAATAAGTTATTCAATTGTTAACTAAAAAATTTTTTCCTAATCTCTGTTGGCATAAACAATGGGATAAAAGGTAAAAATAAATTGGACTAAAAATTTAAGACTTTGTGTAGCTCTTTTCATATGTATACTTTACAAGATCCTGCGATAAATTTTCATAAAAGTTTATTAATTTGTTCATTATGATTTTTCATAACTATTGCAAAATGAAATATCTTGCACTCTTTATATTTCTCGAGTTATAAGCAAAAAACGAAATAACTTTTTTTTCGTCTTAATTTGTTAATAACAATTGGAATTTTTTGCATGCTGGAAAATCCTTAAAAAACCTTTTTCTAATTGTCATTCCGGATCGAATGAGCTATTGCTCATATTTTTAGGACCTTTATCACTATTTTTCATGTTTTTCAAGATATTGACCAGACTATAAATGCATAAATTTTCAATTAAATTTACAGTTATACGAGTCGGATTGAATGTTTCATCACCATAGCAGTAAATATATCTAAACTTCTTCAGTATTCTTTCGGGTTTTCCTTTAGATTAATTACGTGTGACTAGTCGCATTCTATAGAAATCCGAGCGCCATGCACCTTTTTCATCGTGGTGAGATTCGCTACCCCCGGTTCAATAGTAAAATAAAATCTCAGGCATGACGATTTATATACAAGCTTGGACGCTACGTTTTTATTTTGCTAAGATTCACTAACCAGAGAGCTACAGTGAAGCAAAATTCCAGAAGACTCTTTCATCCAGACGAGTTGCTTATATGTCAACTTTTTTATCGCGGTAAAATCCAATATTCGTGGAACACAGTAGGGTAAAGTTCCAGGAGATTATATTTTGGGGTGCAAAATTGTCCTCGGTTTTTTTATTTATATGATGGTATTTATTTATTCACGAAATCGTAGGTCTACAAAAAATAAAAGAGTCAGATTTTTGTAAATGTATTTATTATGTGAGAACTTGACTCAAGCTTCTGGGTTACAATTGGTAAACAGAATGCTAAAGAGGGTTCAGTAGCAGGAATTTACAACTGCGACGAAAACGAAAAAAATTTTGTCCATCTGGGAACATGTACATCTGTATTTTAAACAGAACTATATGCAATCTTGCAATTTGCAAGAAAAAATAATTAAATTAACTTATGCACAGATTGTCAGGTGGTTATTAAAGCTTTAAAGACCCCTAAAGTGGTATACATGATATCGTAGTGAAACATAATAGAGTCAAACTAGTTTGAATGCCAAGACATAGAGCAAACCTACAAGGCAACATGGAAACTAATAAACATGCATAAACCGAATGGGACACAACGTTTTACGGTCCAAAGCTATAGTTCTAGGGATATTAAAAAGTACGGTCCGTAGCCGAATGAATACCACAACTCAGACCAAGCATACAACAGAATGTGTATTAGAAGAGCTAAAACAATGCTTAAAACTAGCAGGATTCAGCTACGATTCATTACAGGATTTCTTACGTAGGTACCATGCAAAGGTCTAGGGGCATCTAAAAACAATGCAACTGTTTAATGGAGATCCAAGCTGTAGATTATGCTACAGTTAAACAGATAATGTACCATCTCAAAGCACTGGTTAATTCAGAGTGCCTCACCCCACATACATATGATACTCATCTTGTAGACATGTATAAATTAGTGGAGAGTACTAAGAACGTGGATTGGGTGATATGAACCAATGAAAGAAGTACCATAAGCCTAACTATGCTGCAGTATCAACTAAATAACAAGAAGGAATTATAAAATTTATTAGACAGAACTGTCTTCTATTACGGCAAAAAACCTCGACAGTGCTTTACATGTGTAGATTTGCTAACTCTGGTAACCAATTCGATTTAGTTTAATATTTGATACGAATCATACTTTATAATTTTCCCTACTACAGGTACTGAATAAAAAATTAAAAAAGCTATTACTTCATATAAAATATCCTATAAAAATGATAAAGCTTTGGTAGTAAAATAAATGATTCTAATGGAAAATGCTTAAAAAATATTCTATAATAAAACACTATAACCACTATAAATTGACACTGTTTGTAGGAATTATAAATTAAAACAACCAAAACATAAATGGTAAAAAAATGATTACATAGAAATGTAAATATCACTCATTTCATTAAAAATTCAACTTAAACGTTATAGCTATATGGTCCATAAAACTAACATTTCAGTAACCCCTTAGGAAACTTAATTTTTGGCCGATGGAAATCGTTAAAGCGATAAAATGACGATCATTTAAATTTTAAAGTCTGAGCCAGTATCTTATTCATTCGAAATGCGGAATGTGGAAGCCATATCTAAATTTACTGCAGTGCTGCGGGAAAAATCTTATACAATTTCGGAAGACTCTCCAGCCACGATTTCTCCAAGTTTCTTAATCTGGTTGACAGAATTTTAAAGGACACGTTAAACGTTTTTTTTATCAGAAATCAGATTAATTAAGAGAAATTTAGTTTAAGCGAATAAGTGTATAGAAACTAAAACTGTAATTTTAAATTTGACTAAAAATATTTCATACAAATTATTCAATTTATGTAATTACTAATTACTGAAACGTAATTTAATTTAATAGTTTTAAATTACAGTAAACTATTTAATTGAATTGATTTTAGAAATTGTTGCATATCACTTTAATGTTCTATTATCTATTCCTATATGTACCTATAGTTGATTAAATAAAGAAAACAGTTTATTTAGTAATAACATGTGATAATTTGCATCTGGATTAAAGTTTGTATTAAAGCTCCTGGCACAAAACATCGGAAAAAATACGGTCAAATAAGCTAAAAATTTATAAACATATATCGCAGGATCTTGTAAAGTATACATATGAAAAGGGCTCCACGAAGTTTCAAATTTTTAGGCCAATTATTTATACCTTTTATCCCATTGTTTATGTCAACAGAGATTAGGAAAAAATTTGTTAGTTAACAATTGAATAACTTTTTGAAAAACAGGGATAAAATATTTTTTCCAACTGATTTAGATTCTTTCAAGTATTAGGAAAATACTGGATTTTTTTTAAATTTTTAAAATAACATTTTATGTCATAAAAAATATATTTTATCTGATAAACACCGTTTAGCGGTAGCGCGCGCATGCTGTAAAAGCCGCTCAAAGCCCCATTTTCAACGTCAAATTAAAATTATAAATAATGGAGATAGAGTTCCGGGAGGACAGACTTTTTTTTTGTAAATTTCCTCCTCTTTAACGAGCTTTTTTCAAAATTGCTTAAAAATTAATATTTTTCGAGTTATTAACAAAAACATAAACATCTGTTTTTTTTTCATCTTATTTTGTTAATAACAATTGCAATTTTTTGCCTGCACACTTTTCCTTCAAAAACATTTTTCTAGAGGTGATTCCGAATCCAATGAGCTATCGCTCATATTTTTAGGACCTTTATTTTAATGTTTCACGTTTTTGAAGATGTTGACCAGAGTATAAAAACCTCTCTGCGATATATCTGCATACATTAAGATATCGATAGTTAAAGTCAGTAGCTATGAATAAGAGCCTTTTTTAAATCCCACATATTCGAATTATTAGGTTGGATGGATGGTAGTATGGACCATAAATGGATGGTTGTATAGATAGTTGGATGAATGAAATCAAAGCAAGACATTTTCATTTTTATAAGTATTGGTTAGTTTGATAACTAGTGGTTAGAGCGTTGCCGCATAGAGGCAAAGGTTGCGGGTTCGAATACTACTGGATTCGACATTTTTTAAATTTCTCCTTAATGTCATTTGTATACTTACAAAAATTTCAAAAATCCTATGAGAGATATCTCAAAATAATCGTGTACTAACAATTTTTTTATACCTTTAGTTATGTTATGAGTTACGCTAAAAACGAAAATACTATTTCTTTTTTCGCATCGAGTTTTTTTAACATACACACCGCACAAAAATTATCGCATCATCAATACTTTTAAATATTATAGTTACAGTTAATTTATTTTTGAAATTTCTTAAGTATTCCCTAAATGGACATTCTTTAACTGATAAACTCGAGTCAAAAACATGTCGTTTCTTGTTTTGTTAGGTTCTTTTTTAACTTTTTTTCAGAAGAATGCTGATAGGCATACATTTCACTTTGCAATTATGGTTTTCATTTCTGTATTTTCTGCTTTGCTATTAAGTTGTACAATAAGACTGTATACTGTGGCTGGTCCACAACATTTAACTCGCCATTTAACAAATGAAGAGGCCGTCGGAGTAATTGCGCTGATTAAAGATGGTCGAAGTCAAAGGTAAGTGGCGGGTTTATTGGGTGTACAACAGAGTACCATTTCAAGAGTTGTTCAAAGGTATAGAGAGACTGGACGGTACTCTAGAAGAGAAAGCCAAGGTCGTCCAAGAGTTACAACACTTCTTGATGATCGTTTTTTACGACTTTCAGTCCTAAAAACGCAACAATGCACTGCTCGATTGCTCCAAAATGAGCTTTTAGCTACCCGAAATGTTCAGATTTGTGTACAAACCGCACGTAATTGTCTTCGAGAGCATGATATACGTGCAAGGGTTCCAGCCAATGGCCCGCGTCTTACATCGGGTTTGCCGCTTACAATTTGCTAGAGACTATGCTGGATGGGGCGTAGAAGAATGGTCCAATATCCTCTTTACAGACGAGTCCAGATTTTGTTTGTTCTCTTCAGAAAGACGTATGCCAGTATACCGAAGACCAGGCGAACGACATTACCAATGCAACTTTCGTAAAAGGGAAAGTTGGTGGGTCAATAATGGTATGGGGTGGAATATCTTTTTATGGGCGAACGGAGTTATTAGCTGTTAATGTTGGTAGGATGACGGCTGATCGTTACATAAGGAATATTCTAGAACCTCATGTAGTTCCGTACGGCCCTTTTATTGGCGAAAATTTTGTGCTAATGCACGATAACGCCAGACCGCACGCTGCCGGGATAGTGCGGGAATATCTTGAGGAGGTAAATGTTGCTACATTGAATTGGCCAGCTCGCAGCCCAGACCTCAATCCGATAAGGCACGTATGGGACCACTTAAGTTAGGCGATCCAGCATCGTCAAGCTCCCTCAATAAACTTCAGGATGCAGTAAACGAAATATAGAACAACGTGGAGCAAGAGTACATTCAAAGGTTGTTTGAAAGCTTACCAAGGCGAATGGATGCTGTAATAAGGGCAAGAGGGGGTAATACAAGATACTAATAAAATTGTATTTTTCAAAAAATTTCACATTTTTTAGAAGAAATAATTTTTTGTTGCGAAGGTAATATGAAGTCTAAAATACCCGTTTTTGATATTCTTTATTTATTCTGTACATACTGATTTAAAACAGAAAATTTTATTTATAATTTATGTAAATACAAAGGTCCAATATAAATATAACAAAAAAAAAAAAATTTTAAAAAGTACGTGGCCAAAATATATAGAAATATTGGTGATGCGATAATTTTTGTGCGGTGTGTACTTATTTATTCTACAGCACTTTGAATGTTGAGCTAATTTGATGTGATTTTTTATCAATGTTTTGTGGGGTTATTTATTACTCTTAAATTTCTTGTATAATTTCTTTACTTTAGTTATTTTACTATTTTACTACAACTGTACTTTAAATCTTCTACTTTTTTTTACAAAATCTATTATTTTTTAAAAAAATTTATTTGTCAAAAATCGACATGGAATATAATTTTATTTTAATTCTATATGTTGTTCTACATACATAAACTAAGACTTGTAAAAAGTGTGTTACCTTATAAATTTAAGTTACACGATTAAGATTCCTTAAAGATTTCAATCCGTAGCTGTGGAGTTAGAGGGAAAAGGCTGCTTGAAAATCAAGTTGCTCAATCAAGGGAAGCTGCTTTATATTCTTCTAGCATAGCTGCTCTGTTGTAAATAAAGATATGGCCTCTGCGCGACGACTAACGCCTAAGGTGATATTGTATCTCTTCAGTTTCACTGGTTTATCCTAGAGGGTTTTTTCATAACGATATCTTTCTATGGACTATGAAGGAATATATACCTTTTAGCATAAAAGGGTGCGGTATGAAATATAAATTTTTATAAATGACACTTACAAACATGTCCCTTTATGGTAGGAAATACAGTAAGAACGTTTAAATTTTATTACAATCGTTGCTAAAACAAAACAAAATAAATTAAAAGCTTCTGAATTTAAAATACGTCTATGCGAATCTCCAATACATGTATAAAACTTGAATACCTGTCATAACGTTAATTCCTTCAATATTAACTGTCTCTACATCAATTTAATATCACCAGTTTTCAATCGTTGTACTGAATTAACTAAAATAGAACAAATAGGCATTAAGATCTTTACTTAGAAGCATTTTTTTTATGCACAACAGACAGATTTTAGGAACTGATACAGCAGACTCGTAAAGATGCGCCTTAATATAAAACGATAGCAGTTAACAATCCTTCTTTAACTGTTTTAACATTTTTAGAGCTTCTAATATAATCTAAAAAAAAACATTAAAGTTCTTAACACCGTTTTTAATCTTTCTTGTATATATATACTTGGGTCAAAAGATAGAGTTAACAAAAAACAATCTAACTGCAGATTTATCACGCCGAATATCCTTGGCATGGTCAGCATTTGGAAGAATGCAAGATGTCTTTAAATCCAACGTACCAAATACTATAAAAGCTAGAGTTTTTGACCAATATGTCCTAGCGGTTCTCAGGCATGGAACAGAAACCTGAGCACTAAACAAGACTATTATAAACAGATTACAAGTAACACAGCGAGCCACGGAAAGACGAATCTTAAACATCAACCTACAAGACCGCATTACCAACACAGAAATAAGAAGAAGAACAAAAGAAAAAATATGTGCACTAAAGTTGAACTGGGCGGGACATATTGGGAGAATGACAGACAAAAGATGGACACGAAGGATAATAGAATGGAGACCATGGGAAAACAAAAGAAGTAGAGGTAGACCACAAACAAGATGGTCTGATGACATAAAAAGACTGGCAGGACACGACTGGATAAGAAAAACCATTAACAGAGGAGAATGGCAGAAGTTAAGGGAGGCCTTCACTCGACGATGGGTGGAACAGGCTGGATGAAGATGATGAAGATATATCACTTCCTCCGTATTTAGAAGTTTGTAAAAGATAGAACTCACTTGATCTGTAGGTTACCATTCCAAAAAATTCTCATCCATTTTTAAAATTGCAGCACTTACCTATCTTAATATTTTTTTTCCGTACTACGACACACTTCACTTTAAACCTTATAATAACTACAAAATATGACGATCATTTTCTCACAATCTTAGTTTACCTGAAAATATTAATAATTTTCTATGAATATACACAACAAAATCGTTTTCAATACAGCTGTGACCAACACATACAAATTTGCATCTATAAGGGTACGGCCTTGTACTATATAACACATAGAATACTTAGTTCGTATTTATTATCTCGTAAAATAAACATTTGCATAGTAATATTTAAAGCATCAAAAAACAGTCTATTCACATATAGATCGGTATTAATAAAATCTAATTAAGGGAAATGTTTAAAAATGGTCAAAAGTACAACAAAATAGTAACAGGATAAGCCCTTTTGGAAAAGCAAATTAATTAGGAATTCTAAGATCTATATCCTTTCTATTATATTTCGTATACTTCAAATTATATATCTTTTTAATTTTTCTCATACCTTAAGATTACTCATTTTATGATTTAATTTACCTAATTTTGTTTTTAATAGCAGTAGATTTTGCGTTACACAAACGTTATTTTTCGTTAAAATTTATGTAAAGTTCCACAGTACCTAGATGAGGATTTCAATCATAAACGAGTATAAAATTTCAGTGTTACATATATTTTCTCTAGAGAAAAACAGTTTTGTGTTTTCTGATGTTAAAACAGAATGTAGCTGTTCCAAAATCGCATACATCGTCAAAAATTAAAGCTGACACCTAAAAGTTCTAAGCTGAAAGCTGAAGTTCGGCGCTTAAAGGTTGAAGTTACGGAGATGTGTTGACAAGGCAGTGAAAACTGAAACCGGAGCTTTCCACTGTCGTGATCTTCCCGAGCAGCGGTGCTTCGGGAGTATGGAATTACATGAGCTGACAACACGGCTTGCTGCTTAATCTAATTCCATTTAAGAGCTTTATCCACAATACAGAACGTCCTCTTTAATGATTTTTATCCAAAGTCATAGATTCTTTTCCGTAGTTCAAATAATTTATTATGTTTTAAGTAAAAATCATGTAAAAAATTTCGTAATCAAATTCAACGCTATGTTTTCTATAACAAATACACGATATACTTCGATTAAAAAGTAAGACCAAATTTCAATTTTATATTTAGCGCCTTTTTTCATTTTACAAAAGTTTTTTGTTAAAGTTGGCAGCACTATAGCACACATCTGTATTAAATTGGAGGTCATTATGTCCATTCGTTTACAAGTAACGCTTGTATTTGTGATGAATAAAAAACCATTTCAGCGATTTTTATAATGTCAGATTTTAGTGAACATGGTTGCGTTAAATTTTGTATTCGAAATTAAATCTTTTGAGCACAAACATTTAGAATATTTCTCGATGAGCAGACTTTGTCAAAAAAATGTTTACAGTTCATTCAAATAGTTTAAAAAAAGCGGACAAATCGCCGAAGAGATAAAACGACAAAGGATGAACCATTTACATCAAAGAAATTAAAAAAACTTTTGCTCTAAAATGGTCGGTTAACAATTAGCAATCTTAAAATTGTTAATTTAGATCAGTTTATACAATTTTGAACCATTTGTCTTATATCTCGATTGCTGCTAAAAATATTGAATTTTCTGGAAACAGAGCGTTATGTTAATGTGTAGAAAAAAGTGATTTCTGACTACCAAAACGCCTTATTATGGATCTATGACTACAATCCAGAAAGTGCCAATCAATCAAGCAAATACTTATACAAAAAGTAAAGTAGGTCAAAGTTCTAAATTTAAAATTACGTTGATAGTTTTCTTTGATAAACAGGGTGTTGTTCATTCAGAGTTTCTTCCGTTGGGCCAAACTGCTAACAAGGAATGTTAATTAAGTTTTATACGTCGTTCGCGAGGAGCTATTTGCAAAAAGAGGTTAAAATAACTTACACCTCATTCATTTTTCCTGATTTTTTATCAAAATGTTAACCTACATCGTTCTACCACCTTATTCACCTTATTTATCCTGATGTGACTTTTAACTGTTTAATACTCAAAAGACCACTCTGTGGACATCGTTTCGAGTCGATATGTTTTAAACGTAAAGCTCTGTGTAAATAAAATAAATAAAATTGATAAAATTAAATGTTTTGGTCAACATTTTTGTATAAATTTTAAATTTTTTGATATTTTTTATATATCAATTGGTTAATTAAAATTTTAAACAATGTTGTTTGATACTATTCAAAGATTTCAAGATTCTTTTAAAAAGTTTTTCGACTCCTACATTTGTTTATAATTGTTCTCAAAATGGTGTAATTAAATATTTATTTATATAATATTAGAGTAGAAAGGAAATGTTTTTTTTGTTAATTCTGATAAGTACTTTCCATATAATTTATATCCCAAAAAAAGAAACAAAAGTTACCTGTATAATTTCAACCAACTTAAAGTTCTTAAAAATTGTAAATAAACGATTATTGTTACTTTTTTATTTTTTATATAATAATAGTAAATGTTAAATGTATATTATAAAATATTTGTAAATTATTTTATGTAGTTATCTATTTGTATAGCACACTTTATGTAAATTATCTACCTAAGCTTTGTGAATGTTTTGTCTCACAAATTATTCTTTAACACACAACAAACGAAAATAAAAACATTTGTGATCACAAATTTTATGTTTTATTTAATTATTTTGTAACCTTTTTAATATCTGTTGATTGTTCGTTATACGAACGACACCCAGTTGTTTGATCGAGAGCGAATCGTGGGTTCGTTCAAGTTAAATATATTGTTTTAAAAAGGCGTCAAAATATTTATTGTAAGTAAAAAGAAATAAAAGAAAAATGAAAATGGATGCCATTTATTTTTTTATCTAATAGATGGGAAAAATAAGAAATCCAGAAAACAGATAAAAAAGAAATATCATTGAGTAAAATTAATCTTGTAGATTATTAGTAAGAAATAAAAGGTAGAGATGCTCAAAAATATTCGGTAGAGATGTCAATATTTTTTTGCATATTTTTTGCAGATATGCCTTTAATTTACAAAAGAAAATCTGCCACCCGTGGAAATTGAAAAGAGCACAACTTTAAGAGTTGGCAGTTACAGCTGTTAATAAAGAAATAAAGTTGGCGAGGCTTCGAGAAGATACAGTATCCATGTTAGATCTTTAAAAAGAATAATTGAGAACAATTTTCTTTTTTTTTATGGTCAAGCACAAGCACTGCAGGAAAAATCCTTTAAGGCGCTCTGGGAGCGGTGCGTGTGCGAAGAAAGCGATTCACGTTGGTCTTGAATCGTTGGAGGTTATATTCGGTGGGAAATACGGCCTCAGAAAGGCCGTTCCACAGAGAGGATGTCCTCCAGAAGAAAGAGTTCTTAAATAATGATGATCGAGGAGTATTAAGTTGAACCACATAGGGATGGGCGGAAATGGTTCGTCGTGTATTTCTGCTATGAATTGCTCTAGGTGGAATCAAGCGGGCAAGGTCAGTAGAACACTTGCCATGGAAATATTTGTAAAAGAGGGTCAAATCACCAACCTGTCTTCGATGTTCTAAGCTGTCGAGGTTCTTGGGGAATGACGAAGGAGGCTGTAAAAAATTATTTTGATTTATTGCATCAGGTCTTGCTGGAGAATGATTTATTTGATAAACCAATTTCCCCAATTACTGATTTACAGCTTAATACTAAACTATCAATGGTTATATCTGGGAAAGGTTCCAAGGTAATAACATGTGTTTAGTATGGTGATAAAAGAGGAACTGGAAGGAAAACTTGAGAAATGGAGAAAAGGCTTGAGAGTAGAGGGTTTAGTGTGAGTAGGACGAAAACTAAGCATATGATTAGAGACGAAACGAATGGACTTAAAAATCAATCTGCCGGACCAAGTGCTGCAAAGTATCCAAAATTTAAATACTTACCGTCTATGAAATTTCCTTAGAAATATGGAAAAGAAAGCTATTAAGAAAAATTTTTGGAGGAAAAAGGAACAATGGAGTATGGAAAGAAGAACAAACCAAGAGCTTGCGGATATGTACAAAAAACAAAGTATCACAGGATATGCTAGAGCACAAAGGTTGAAGTGGTTAGGACATATCGAAAGGATGACAGAAAGTAGGATTCCAAAAATGATCATTTGCAGAAGCATAGGAGGAAAAAAGAGAAAAAGGAGACCAAAGGAAAGATAGAAGAGCGAATTAGAAGCGGATTTGAGAGCCTTAGCTGTACCAAACTGGAAACGCATGTGCCAAAATAAGAAGAAATGGAAAGAAATGACAATTAAAGCCTTAGGGCTTTCAAGCCTGTAGAGCTATGTATATATATGCATTTTACTAAATAATAGTCCAGCACGAATCGGCGCATGAGTACCGAAAACTATTCCACCTCAATAACAACCCCTACGCCACAAGAAAAATGTGAAACTGTAACAGTTATATCTTGCTGCAACGCAGAACTTTATTTTTTGCATTCCGCCTGCATATATCAGATTTTGTAAGAGTATCACAAAACCAAGATAACCATGGTTTCTCGTAGGTAAAGGGTTGGAGCAATATTTTTGTGCGTAATAACTTAGCAATAAAATATGGTTGTATGTGGAATTAAGTTTTATGAAATGGATATGCTAGTTTGTTGTAGATATCTTATCGGACGTATTGGAAACGCCAGAGTAAAAATTTAGGGATTGTAAATTTAACGAAATTTAAATGTGCTGTCATTTTTTTAATAACGTCAAATTATATCTTATACATTTATTTTTTTTCTCAAAATTCAACATGAAAACAGAAGTGTGTAAAGCCGATGAAAACCTATCTCATCTGTGTAAAATCAAATTATTTAACAATGTTACCAGTATTAAATGTGAGTTTAAACCAACTAGTTTAGGACAAGATTTAATGGACTATGTATGTGATTACCTAAATATCCAAGAAAGTCATTATTGGGGACTACGTTTTCTAGATAAATATGAACAAAGACATTGGTTGTTGTTACATAAACATATAGGTGTTCAAGTTGTTGATACTAACCCTATAGATTTTCAGTTGAGATTAAAAATATACCCTAAAGAACCTCATAAAATTCAAGATATTGAAACGAAATATCAAATTTTTATGCAACTCAGGCAAGATTTGGTTTGTGGTAGACTGGGTTGTTCACCAAGTGATTCGTCGTTACTAATGGGATTAATTTTACAACACAAATATGGAGATTATGATGAAAATGTGCATCAAGGGAATTATGTAACTGAAACATTAGTTATTAATCAATCATTTAGTATGGAAATGAAAGCAATTGAGATGCATAAAACGCACCTTAAAAGTTTATCAATTGAACAAGCACAAGATCTTTTTCTACGCGTAGCGTCTCAAATGGAAACTTATGGCATTGAGCCTTTTCTAGTAGAAAATGCAAATAAAGATAAGCTGACGTTATGGATTAATTACAAGGGCATAGCAGCATACCAAGACATCAAAAACACTAATAATTTTGAATGGATGAGTATCAGTAAAATTAATCAAGATGAAAATAGGTTGAATATACACTTAATAACAGATGAAATTATAGTTTTTTATTGCCTAACTGAAGCTGAATGTGAATATGTTTATCAATCTGCTTCTAGTCATTGGATTTATTTTACTAGTGTATCAAACGACTCGATTAAAGAAACAAATGGAATTGAAACTGAAGAGGATGAATCGATTCCAGACTATAATACTTGTGATGAAAGTTCAAGTGTTATTAAAACTGTCAGTGATTCAATCGATACTTTCAATGAAAGGAAACTATCTATTTGTAATCGTTTATACAATTTTTTTATATGTCGCCTTTTAATGTTTATTATAATTATTCTTACTGCAGTATATCAAGTGAGTCATCTGATAAATTTTGATCCAATAGACAATCTGAAGAATCATCTCATTCATAATATCGGCGATTCTTACTGGAGTTTTTGGATTAAAATACAAAATAATTATTTTAATATGTAGAATTTGATTGTGTTGTATTTTTAAAATACATCTATTTTGTTGTAATTAAAATTTTTGTTAGGAATTAAGTAAACCTAAAGTAAAGGTTGAATATTAGGCAGAGTATCTAATCTAATCTAATCTAAATAACCTGGCATGGTCTCTTCTGTGGAGCTCCATGTTTGAGCACTGCTTCCTAAGAGAATATTGTGACCAGGTTCGGCACCAAGAGTCCTTACATGCACCCGATGCGTGCAGGACTCTAGTTTGTTCAGCTGAAAATCAACGTCACGCTAATCTTCAGGTAGGCTAGAATCCAGGTGTCCGAAATTCCTTGAGTTACTGTTGCCACACAGCAGTTCCCTTTACAAGAGACTGGAGTCCTGTGACTAGCTCCCCAAGGTGGTGATAGGATTCAGGATTTGTGTCACCGAAGATGAGGAACCGTTTATAGTCCAAGGCCTCACACTCGAATAGAATGTGAGTTGCCGTCTCATCGTCCATGGCGCAAAGTCGGCACGAGGTTGGTTCCTGTGTCAGAATCCCCATCCTCCGAAGGTGTAGTCTGAATGGTCCATGCCCAGTGAGCAGGCCCACTAGTATATACCCTTATCAGACTCCTACCAAGATTCAGTATGTCAGACGTCAGTTTTTTGGAGTAGCCTTTGAGCATCAGCTTCGAGTGCCTCAGCCCTACAGTGTTACTCCAGTGTTTGGTTGACTGTTCCCAGACCCAGTTCCTGACTTTGGTCCTTACCCAGGCTCTAGGCAGTCCCTTAGGCAGAGTAAGTAAACTGGCAATATATTCCACGATCCAATTTTCAGGTAAAGCCATTTCCAATTTATTTCGTTGATTGCAAATACCCTGTTAAATTGATTAATATGAATAATATCTACAAATATGAAACTTATGAAAATCGTATTTAGGATATCATCATTGAAAAATAGTTTTTTTTTGTTGGAGCGAAGGCGAAGTTGGGTTAAAACCACTATTTATAAAATTAAAGATAATTTTTTTATTAATGAAGTAACAAATCTGCAAACAAAATAACTAAACGTTGGTACTAATTTTGGAATAATTATGAAGTAAAACATTTTCATTAATAAAACTAAAAAAAAAAAAATTCTCAAACTTGTCAACGGTCCACCTTTCCTAGCCCAGCGAGCTGACATGGACCGTAGTGGATATAATAGATGGACCATTGTAGGTAAGAGGAATGGACCATGCTTCTCCTTTTATTTTTTTTAGAAGCTATGTTTTCACAGTTCAGACAAAGGTTAATAAAACTTGTACAACCAAGGCTTGCACAAAAAGCATTGCAACCATTCAACGTTATTTTTTTTAAACGATAGTCTTCATTGCAGCAAACATACGTGTTTTCCAAATAGCTGAAATGTTCATCCCCGATAGAATGGTCATCTATTGCTAAATCGCCAGCTTCTTTTTCAGTGGTTAAAGTTCATTTGAATAATACTTCCTTTTTTTTACTTACCACTTTCACTGCCGGCTTTTCTCTTGTATTGTGCATTTTTACGAACTATTTTACAGCTATAGATACGACGGATACAAAAGTAACTACATCCAGAGCTTTTCCAGGAGAAATATTTTCAGTAGCTGCTTTACCCCAAGCTTCACCCAGTACCTTTCCAAACTGCAATCTATTTACAACTATTTTTGGGTTATCGTCAACATATTTCTATATGCATCATAATAGTAGTCCTTCAAATATTTAAAAAAAGCACGATCCAGGTGCTGTAAATAATGAGTCGTATGGGCTTATTATCGAAATTATTAAAATTATGCTGTTTTCTTTTGCAAATTCTGGTAAATCTGGGTTGGTCGTATGTTAGGTCCGTCTGGTATTAATAATACCTTACCATGAGGTTTTCTTGGAAGAAATTGGGTCTTTAGCCAATCCATAAATATTTCACGATTCACATAAGCATATTTTTCGGACATTTTGACCTGTGAATCTGGTGGCATTCATATTTTTTATTTTTACCCTTGAAAATGCAGTATGGAGGTATAAAACCACCTTTTGCATTGCAGCATTCTATAACGCTAATCACTTCTCCTTTTTCTCCAGACTATATACTAGGAACACTTTTAGAGTCCTTTGCAGCTGACCAGCTCGAGTATTTAACTGTAAACCTGCCTCGTCAATGTTGTATAAGTGTCTAGGATTGTCAAAAAGGCTATGTTCTTTGATAACTTTTTCAAGGTCCACGAAATGGGTTTCAACAGTTTTTCTTGACATCCCAACATATCGTGGAATTAAAATATTCTTAGATTTTCCGATTAAAATTTCAGTCCTTCGGCGCAAAAATAACTCTTTCTGCTAAAAAATGGCGTAATTGTTTTTAGGTGCAGATGAAGCACAGATTATAGGTGACAATATCACCAAGAAGAGCAGATGATGGTTCCTGCTAATGATTTTGATAAGAGTTTTTTAAGTCTAATAATGTCTGCTGAGGGACAGCATGCAAGTTAGTGTGCAAAAGGCACAGATATATGTGGTTTTTATGATTATGGTCTCTGCTAAAGAATAGCGGAATTTTTTTAGGTGCAGATGAAGCACAGATTATAGGTGACATTATCACCAAGAAGAGCAGATGATGGTTCCTGCTAATGATTTTCGAAAAGACTTTTTTTTAGGTATAATGATGTCTGCTAAAGGACAGCAGATAAGTTGGTGTTTAAAAGAAAAAGGGAAACTAATGAAGTAAGGTGTTTATGAACGAAGTCAAATACCCTTATCGGTATGAGATCAAAGAGGTTAATGTAAAAATAGTAATTCCCTAATGCTCTTTCTAGACAAATTTTAATAGTATTTGTTTTTGTATGTTTTAGGACCGAGTTATTGTTTTCGTGTTTAAATGTTTAACGTTTTCCCCACATCTACTCAAAGAAGACGCGATCCAGGAGATGCTTGCTCCGTACCTGAATTCTAGAGGGAAAGGGGCCTTTATCCTAAGTATGGTATGGGTCTTGTCTTAACAAGTAAGGAAGGTCTCCGTCGAGGAATGGAAATGGTCAGCTTCAATACTCCTATCCCAATAACAGATCTTCCCAATGGATGGTAGCCAAAGATGGGAAGACTTTAAATTTATGGTTGAAAAATGTATTAAGGTGAATGGTGTGATGGAGTACCGTCTGATGTTGGCCATGGACCTCGAGAGATGGAGCTATGGGACTATGGTGTTTCACAGAGTTGCAGACAGACCAACATACCAAAAAGGGATCCGTCTAGCCAGCGGTGGACCTGGCGTTTCTAGACGAGGGCAAGACAGGTCATTCTCCGAGAAGAGCATATTCTGACAGAAGTGTGGCGGATTATAATTATTTTGTAAAACTCAGTCCTATACATACACCCCTATAAGCCAGAGCCGAGCAAAGCCAGGGGCTGGCTTTAAGGGAAGGGGGGCATGTCACATACGATAATAGGGTAGTTTAGTTGTTTGATATTTTATTGTATTATTTTGTATTATTTTTAATTGTAATTATCCAGGCCAAAGTCAGTACGTTAGATTTCAAGGCGACCTTATATAGTTTAATTCTTATTCTCACGTAGCGTAAGAATTGACTATAAAAGAGCGTCGTTGAGGTCGTACTCGAGGAGTTCGGAGTCTGAGGTTGTCTGTAAGGGTTACCCTTTGGGGTGTCCTTAAAACAGACCCTTAGGTCTGGCCGTTGTGACTCTTGACATATTTTCGTGAGTAAGTGTGACATGCCACCATGTAGTTTATTTGGTAAGATCGGATTAGATTATTGTATTTAGTTATTCCTTATTCATATTGTTGATTGTTATTGCTTATTTAATCGTTAATATATTTGTTGTTTGTTTCCTGTTGTTTATCTCATCTTCTCCTTGGTTAGTTTTCTGCCTTCAGCAGGATACCTAAGCAGGGGGTAGATAACCACGACATGGGTGGGAAGTGCCTTCAGTAAGCTACCCCTCATCCTAAAACACTAAGGCACATTTCCCTAATCCCTCCAGGCGTGACAATATGTAGGGACATGTTTTAACAATTTATAACCTACCTTCATTTTACTTTCAATCTATTTGGAATTTTTATTCATTTAGCTAATTTATATGCAATAATTCTTACTCCAGTCCTTGTTAATGCAAAACCCGATTTATGAGGTTTATTGATATGGTCTACCAATTTTTTGCTCAGGCTTTGAAACCAATGAAGCGATGGTCCAAGGCGGTGGGGATTTTAAAGGTTATTTGATTGTAACTGCATTTAAAATGTAGTTTTAGGTATTCCCAATGCCTTAGCGCCTTCATTAACGCCTGTTTCGCCATTTACGGCATCATTTAACGCTTGAGAGGTCGAATATCCTCGTTCAGGAACATGTCTTTTCCTTACGTACCTATTTGGCATAGTACTAAAACAAAAACATATTAGTCCGATTCGCCTCCCCCATGGTGGTCGTTCTATCCTCAAATCGGAGGATAGACGGATCACTCGGTAACAGCTAAACGACTATTATAAATATTTCTGTGAAAATATACAAGAACTTAGCTCTTATTCATTATTCTGTTAGGATATCTTCTACCATATTCTTATTCAGTTTAAGGGGCCACACCTTTAGAATTAGCATAAATTAAATGTAGATTTACAATTAACAAATATCTATAATTCCAATATTAGCAATTTTGTTATAATGTAGGTACACCACAGAAATGCATCGATTTCAAAAAAGTAAATAACCTTTAATAAATAGTTTTAAATACATCTATTTCCATTACGTTTAAGTAGCTGTATTACATGTATCTACAAAGACATTAAACTACATTTTATTACGAAAACTTTATTTCTCGGCAGCTTCAAGCAGTTCAGTTTATCAATTTAAAATTTAATTCCAAGTTTCCGAAACTATTTAGCCAAACAAATTGGCAATTTAGGACGATGCTCCTATACGATCGAAAGACATCTCACCGGCAGAAAGAGCACGACAGTTGGCGTGTCGAATCGTCTTTTGCGGTCCGAACGGACCTCAGCTACTTCGTCCCAAGAGTGCTGTAACGCGGCGACCGTTGAGTGATAATTATGGGTTACGTGATGAGTTATTGTCAGCGTTATTCCACTTTAAAGGCACTTCTAAAGGGCTTGTTGTCTAGTTTCATCAAACTTCCGATCTTACCAGCTTTTTAAATTATTTAGTACTGCACCCATGTTGTAACTGACGCTGACGTTTTTAAAGTTATCGCCTATTTTTCTTATATTCTTTAAAACTAGTTTTTATTCGTTTGGGATACAAGCTATTAACGACCAAGAATACTTTGTTGACTGTTTTATGCCTCTTTAAGCTAAGAATTGAACAGTTTTTTTGCTAACTCTATATAAAAAAAAGTGATGTAAGTTACACTATTTAACCAAGCTTTTATCTCATTTTATCGTTGTAAAAACTTTTTTTTTAAAATTGAACTGCCTTTAAAAACAAAAAAAAATGCATCAAAAAGCCAGAACTAAAATCTTTATTTCTTAAAAAAATTGGGAGCACCTAAGCATCTGATTTCGATTTTCTCCAATGGTTTATATCTTTGTAAAAGATAGAGTTACTAACAATCAAAATCTAGATTTAATAGCTAAGATTAAAATAGAGGGTAATTTGCCATTCGAGACGACTTCAAGGAAATCGAAATCGGATGCTTAGTTGCTTCCAATTTTTTTAAGAATTTTATTTTTTTTTTAAGGCAGCTCAAGTTTTAATTTAATCCTTTTTTAGTTGCTACTTGGCTTTGTTAGATGTGCGCGCAAATTCATGATGTACTATTTTCAAAACCTTCCGAATACTGTGTACTGAGTTCAATCCCCAACAATCACGACATGTACCAATGGGATTTTTTGGAGACATAAGTAAATTCTCTAACACCTAGAGACACCATGCTCGTATGGTAAATGAAAACATCGTGATGAAACGTGGACGTCTGAAAGCTTTTTTTTGAGGTGTAAAAATGCTTTTACGCACATCTGACCTGTTCTTGTGTGGCCGGGTAGTGTGGGACTCAGGATTCCATACCCACTTAAAAGCACCCCCTTACTCCCAGGTGCACCAGGAACTGCATTGTATGCTTACATCTGTTGCACCTGGAGTCTGCTTAAACGAGTCTCTCTAGCGTCCTCCGCCTACTTTGTATGTACCTTTCCTCCTGCTCCTTCTTGCTCATTATGTTTTTTTATTATATTATGTCCCAGGTTCCAGTTATCAACGTTTTCCATCATCCAGCCAATTAAATTTTTGGATGCCATGTTGTTGTCTGCTATTTCTGTCGTATATTCTCGCCATCTAGGACATACGAGACGTCTGAAAGCCTGGATGATTTTATTCTCATCTATATTGATCGTCTCGATCACTACTCCATCGTTGCCAGGGGATTTGTTATTTTTCATTTCTGAAAGTGCCATTTTGACTGGATGATTTCCTAAGAACAAATTAGTTTTTAAATAATATCAACATTAACTATGTGCGCAGATTGAATCCCTTCTAAACGGAATTTTTTATCAGTGTGCGGATTATACAATATTTTATTATTATGCCTGTTGGATAGAATCATTTATTTTCTAAAAGTTTAGTCCATCTAAAGAGGTCTAAAACAGAATCAAATTTTTTTAACAAAAATTAACTAAACTAAAAATTATATTTTATTAATCTTCCTCTATAAGTATTTATACAAATTTATAATAAATATTAAAAAAATAAGCCATGTATATTCGTAAAAGTAAAGAATTAAATGAACTACTATGATTATTTACTCACTGTCCGTTAATATATACATCTCTCTAACAAATATTCAGTAAAAAGTTTTATGGAAATTGTACTATCCCATTATTTTTAATTAAAGTATAAAGCAACTATCCATCAAGAATGTTATTAATTAGAAGTAAGTGAAACCGTCAATTAAGCTATGAATGAACAGTAACTCCGGTCCTGGCTCGTCAACAGTGCAGATTGACCGTCGGCGGCCGACCGGGCGTTCGCCAGCCAACGACTCGCTGATTGAATTTCCCCAGAGAGTGTCGGCCACTGGCCAGTCTACCAGCAGAACACAAAGCGGCCCTCTGATGATATGATTTGGAAAATCCTGACGAATTAGAGTCTGTGCTCATCCCGTCGATTTATGTTATTTTCCGCACCCCCGCCTGCTCACCTCACGTCGGCATGTCATCAATCGACGATATTTTTATATTTCCATTCTTGTTTTATATATTTTATCCCTATGGATAGGTTCATATAAATGTACAGGGTCATATATCTAACAGAATATAAGTTTATATATAAAAAAAATCGGTGGCAGTTATCAGAACTACCAACAATAAAAACTTAATTCTTTTTTTTTTTTTGAATTCAAACTGATTTTAATATAAAAACAATTAAATTTATTAATTTTTGAAAATTAAATTATTGACCTTAATCTTATTTTCACATCCTTTGGCACTTTGATCCGATAGATATACCTAAAACATGAGCATGTTGCTAATGCGAATCCATAAGATTTTTCGTTAACAAAAATCTTCTAACAAGTCATTTAACTTCAATATATTTTTAATTAGCGTACCCGGCGAACTTCGCATCGCCTAACACTAATGTTTTTCCAATTTTTTTTATTTTTACGATTAATTTTTTGTATTTTTTATCATATTTTCTCGTTAGTTACCAGTTTTTACTATTATTTATAGTACTTTGTAATTTCTCGGTTAGGTATATTATATATTAACTGCGCCACCGTACGGTGGCGTCATAGTTCTTAGGTAAGTAAGTTTTGCTCTTTTAAATATATGAGATATCAACTGCGCCACCTTACGGTGGCGTCATAGTACTTAGTTACGTAAGAATTACAACTGCGCCACCTTAGGGTAGCGTCATAATGATTAATTTCGTAATAAACGCGTCCGATCGCTGCAAAATTCAAAGTGCTATAGGGAAAATCGCGGCCTCCGATGCGCTATTTATACTATTTATAGGCACGCTTCCGCCGCCCCGGCCGGCCAGTACCACCGCAAGCGCTACGTCCCGCAATTTTAAATCTGTAATATCTTCGAAAATATCCATTTAAATCTTATGCTGTACAGGACCATATAGATCTATGTTAAATTAACAATGTATTTAAGCTATTTAGTTGGATAAGGATTAATGCTGTATTGGTTAAAATCGCTTCGAAAATTAGCTAATATTTGTCGTAAAAAGTAAATGACAAAAAAAAACTGTTATTGTGGGATATCCATAAGAGATAGACATATACCATCCCGGAGTTTTCTGTAGACCTTTTCCATGTGTACAAATAATTAGTACCTTATTTTGATAAATCTCGTAGGGTTCAGCCTGCGTTTGCAATGTAAGCGGAAAAAAATTGATAATTAACGACATCACATTAGAAACCTCAAAAATAACAGTATTTCTCCACCATTTAATGGAATTTATTATACACATCAACCTTCCTCTTGAATCACTCTATCTATTAAAAAAATCTGGTGTGGGCACCACACGACCTTCCGAACACTAACAAGTAGTGGTAGTTTTTGATAAAAGTGTCAATATCTCGAAAAGTAATGAAAATATCAAAAAAATGTATTCTTTCAAAAATGACTGAAATTACATGTTCTTTCCACAAAGTATAAATATTTTGCCAATAACGATATAAAAACCCAATATTTTCAAAAAATTCCATTTTTTGATAAGAGTAAACGTCCACTTCCGGTCGGCCGATTTTACTCAAATTCTATCAGATTCCTCCGATGGTGATTATAAGTAAGGTTTTATAGTTTCATTCCGATCCGATTAGCCGTTTAGCCGCAAATGTGTTCACAGACACACAGACAGACACACAGACAGACAGACAGACAGACATTTTTTATTTTTGGGTTTTTTAGGCTCAGGGAACCCTAAAACGCGTATTTCCGCTAAAAACCCGAGATCGAAATTTTTCGCGATCACAATACCTTCCTATAACAGCGTTGCTGTTCGGAAGGTAAAAACCGCATCGAAATCTGTTACGTAGTTTTAAAGATTTAAGCCAACAAAGGGACATAGGGACAGAGAAAGCGACTTTGTTTTAAACTATGTGGTGATTTTTAGGGTTTAACGATCATTTTGCACTGTTTTACACTTTTTACGCATTTTTTCGTCGATTTTAAGCGAAATTCGATCACATTTTGTGTTTACTAAACGTAAATGTCAACTTCTGTTAACTGACTGGTTTTAGATGGCGTTTTACTTGTCAGCCGAATTGACAGATAAATCGATTTTTTTAATATAATTCGTAAAATTAACGACATCACATTAGAAACCTCAAAAATAACAGTATTTCTCCACTATTTAATGGATGTTATTATACATATAAACCTTTCTCTTGAATCACTCTATCTATTAAAAAAAACGGCATCAAAATCCGTTTCGTAGTTTTAAAGATTTGATCATACAAAGGGAAATTGGGACAGAAAAAGCGACTTTGTTTTATACTATGTATTGATAGCAAATGAGATTCATAAAAACGATGATATTAGAATTTTTAATTTATCTTCTTTTAACACTCGTGACAGTTGTCATTTTCTTATTATTATCTGTTGTCAATAATATTGAGCCATTGTCACTAGTATTGAACAGTCTTCATTTAGTTTTTGTTTTACACATTAATCATAAAATTTTTCCTCTTACAAACTTTTTATACGTTTCATCAAACGTCAAGCAACCTTTTATTACTGCTGTTGTTAGATATTAAATTTTGTTGCTTAAGCCAATTGTCAACACCGGCAATGTGGCACACCATTAATAATACAAAAGGAAAATCTTTTTAAATCTTTTTTAACTACTTTACAGTAAACGGTAATGTTAAGATTTTCGCTAACATCAGATTATATATCCACGGAGATCTAAAACTAAGAAAAGCGGTAGATAGTGAAAACTCCAAGTACAGGAACTATCTAAAAGAAGTAAGACAACCGAAGACTCTCTTGGAAATCAATATCCAGAAAAGATCTTTTAGCTGTCTAAACTTCAGAAAAAACACGTCCTTATTATAACGAGAATATTAACAGGGCACTGCCGATTAAGAGTAGATACACACGAAGAAACTAGGATTGCTGGATTAAGCAAAGTGTATGTGTGACAGAGGACGAAACTTCAATACACATACTCTCAGAATGCATTGGATTACGTAATTCTAGGCTCAGATACCTAGGATCATACGAAACAGAAGAGGTAGATCTACCTTACTTAAAGCCCAACGATGTCCTTAACTATCTAATAAAAAAGATAGAACTAGAAGAGCTGGTATAAGTCTGAGGAAATATAAGAATTATTTTAATAACTTTAATACTTAGATTTCGTTCCCTTGAAACATGTTTTTATACTTTTTAAGTCATTTAAACCAAAGTTTCATGGCAAGTTGACATATTTCTAGAGCTGGTTGATAATTAGTACCTACATACTTTTTTCACACATTTTAAATACACCAGTGTACAAAAGCTACAAACTTTAAGAGAGTTTGAATTATTTACACAAAAAAATTATTGTTTGCATATTTGTCTTATTAGTCAATTTCAGAAAAATAAAATTTCATTGTTTTGATAAAAATGTTATTTAACCATATAAAACTAAAACTTATACTTTACCAAACATAACTATCAGCAGATCTATTTCTTAAAGTGATAAAAGCAATGTTTAATCAATATAAAAGTAAGCAATAGGAATTCGAAGTTCCAACGATATGAAAATCCAAAAATTATTATTTCATACGTCGCAGAAATGCAAAAATAGGGTAGAAAAGTAAAATAATTTAAAAATTAAACAAGCAAACTAATTTGTAAATATATTCGTATAAGTACCAAACAATAAAAAAGAAAATGGATATAATGTATCAAAAGTTTTCCTGAAAATGATCCCATTTGTTGTGAATGCTACTGTATAAATTTATATCTAAAACATGATTTCGTTTCATTTAGGATTTTAATTGAATTTTATATTATATATATATTATTTATATTAACAGAGTTTGTAATTTGATTGGTAATAATTGGTAATAATACAAAAGATGAAAGACGTATGCTAAACTCTAAAAATGGTGAATGCGCTGGGCGACTTCACCATTTTTTTAACTCAAAATATCTAATGGTTTATTTTATACGATAAAATATTTAAAAATTTCTATTTGATTATGTTAATAATAAATAATCTAAAAAAAAAAAATTAAATATTTTATCATTTATTAACACTTATTTTTAAATAGTTTTTCATTAAGTACACTATATTTGTTCCTGGGTCCATGAAACCTAGTAAATTTTTAAAGATTTAGAATTGAATGTGTATATACAGTAAACTGAACCAACATAAAAATAATTTATTTAGAAATCCCACAAGAGTCTATAAGACCATATCAAAAGTCATTAATTTGGAATTTAAAGCAACATTTACAGGTCGTAATGTTGTTTTAAATAATCCATGTTATTGACAGCAGCCCTATATAACATGACGGACGTCGTTAAGACAGGGAAGGTAGTAAAGTTAACGATCACGCATTTCAGTCTCAATTAACCGTATTTTTAGGGATCACTTAACAATAAAATAAAAAAATTAGAGAATACCTTCATGTTTCTTTTATTCTACTTTATATATCGGCTTAAAAATTAAAGAATAAACAAAAAATTATTTGTTGCTATGTTTATTACTACTTAAATTATGTTTTCATTGTTCACAATTTTTTAACTGAAAACGTTTTTTAATATCCTTATTTAGTTAATGCGATTTTACGATCAGTAAGATTTATTATGATGCTATTTCTTTAATCTTTTAAATGGCTATAATTGAAATTGAGATAACGACCAGACCTCGTATCTTTCTTATACCATATATATTTTCTATAGACATGTGTAATCTTTTATTATGGTAAGGTCAAGACAATTGGTTATTCTTTTATATATATTCGTATGAAAATAGTAGAGTACAATATATATTATTAACAATAATATAGTCATTAAACTTGAAGAATTCGTTCTATAGAGAAAACACTCTTCTAAATATTGTATCTGCAGAAAGTTTTTAAAGGGTGTGCGCAGTTCTCACATTCGTGTTGGAGATAAAGGGAAAAACCGCAGAAAAAAACCTTAATCAGAACTACTTGCTGTATATTCAAAGACTCTTTATTTTTGTGAGCCATTCAATGGCATTTTGTGTCAATTCATGTAATTCTTGAAAACCGCCAGCAAATCTAGTAAGATGACATTCATTGACTAAATGTTCAATAGTTTCTTTGGCTATATTGCAAGAGCATAATGGGCTTTCTACAACACCCCATTTAAAGAGAGTGGAATTACAGCGTCCATGACCAGTGCGTAGACGGTTCAATTTACACCAGATATTTCTAGGATGTTTGAATCCAGGTAGTGGTTTTGTTGGATCTTCTACTAAACCTCGGTTAAAAACGTTCTCACTTAACCAAATTCTTTTCCAATCTTCATCCACTGAGAAATGTTCGATATTGTTTACAAATAGCCAAAAAGGATTTCTTGATTTTAATCTATTATTTTGGCCCTGGAGGTCTTCCCAGATAATGAAGTCTTCATTAAGTTGATATTTCTGCCACAATTTTTTCGCAGCTAGTTTTCTTCGTAAACTTGGTGGAGGAATGTTTGATAGAACAGGTAGCAAGGGGTTGCAGTAGACTTCTATTACATTTCATTGTAAATTTTAATTTGGGAAGAAAGCAATTAAATGCATTTAATATCAAATTGATTTTATATTGTGGTAGGTACCGTTGTTAAACAGTCATCGACAAATTTTTTATGCAAAAGTACATTAAAATTCAGATTTTTTCCACATTTTCTTTCAAATTTATTTTTAATACTGCATATTTAATATTTAATAAATATGCATTTCACAGAAGTAAGGATAAAATTGCAATACGCCAAGAAACTGTATTAGAAAGAAAAAGGAAATCATGTATTTTTGATCCAGTCGCTTCAATTCCATAGGCAGAGACGACCATCTCAACTCTTCCAACAAGAAATTTCAAAGTAAAATACTCGAGGGTATTCGAACATCAGTAATAAGAGTGTATATATCTTGACATATTTTTAGACATGAAATATTTTGAATTATCAAAGTGTGGTGTGGTAATGCGGATAGAAGTCCGAACGGCTTCTACGGAACGGTTTAAAGTCCCAACGGAGATTTTGTCACGTTTCAAGGGGCTCAACGAATCAACTAGGGTCATTTTTGCGTCGGGGGGCATTCGTATAGGAGTATATACACACGGTGTAATGTCGGACTCAGAATATGCAGACTGACTGTCCGTTCTTAAATTTATTATGAAGCACCATTTTCTAAATGGAAATTTTATATATTTATATATGAATATCTACGTATTTCTCTGTTGTTTGTTGACTAGAGGTTTTCTGTGTTCTTTCTGACTTTGACTGGCTTCAGAAAATCTAATTTCGTCCTATTCTTGAATAATATATACAAGAGCTTACTTCCGAGGTTTAATATTGTGTAATCTGTTATTACAAATTGTTTCTAATTCTTTTAGCAGAAGGATATATTAAATTAAGCGAACTGTTTACCTTAAAATTGAAATTTACCTCTGCTTTTATAAAATTTAGATTCAATGAGAAGAGTTAAATCGTTAAGTTTAACATAGAAAATAACTTTTCAAAAGAACTTTTCGGAACTTCCTAAAAGTAAGTTTAGAACAGAGTAGGTACATGTAAATTGAATTTTGTAAATGAAATTCAAAACTGTCAAAGCACGTCGTTAAATCATTCTAAACGTACGGATGTACAATTTTAGCAAGTTTTTAAATTTTATGATTTTTCTTGTTTTTCAACATTTTCCAAAAGTATTTTAATTTTTTTAGGAGTTGCACTTTATTTAAAATCTTTAATTGTTCGAAAGTAGTTTCAATTTTTTAGAAATGTATGTATTACTATAAAACCGATCAGCATGACCACCAAAACCTACCCTAAGAAGCGAAGCTACAAATATGATTAAAACACAATAACTAAAATTGATTATTGCCGTGTATAGACAAGAATAGTAGGATCACTTTAACCGCCACCTTTAAGGTTTTTTGCCGACGTTTTTGTGCAGTTTTGTGAGAACTGGTGAGCTTTGTGAGAACTGGTGAGCAATGCCCATTTTTCAGATTTTTCGGTGGATCTACCAATTACGGAAGTAATTTACCGATATACCGTTATAATTTTCATTTATACTTTTTCAGTAGGTAACTTAATTTAAACGAACTATCTATTGATTTCTACGTATTTTTTTTTTTGTATCAATCTACCGATTTCAAAATTTTTTTTCTTGATGAGCGACAACGATGCAGACCAAAATATGGACCAAGAGCTCCGGCGGCATGGAACCAGTTTTAGCGAAAGTGATCCTAGATCCTAGTATTCCCATCTAGTTACGCTGTATAAATTAATTATTCGTATACATGCTTATATATTTTTAAGTAATAATTACTTTTGTATGGTTTTGCGATTATGGTATACGGTAGGAATGAACTTTATCCCATTGAAGGCTTTTCTTTGTCGCTCTATCTACTTTTACTTTGTTTGCCAAACCGGATAATGCATTACTCAAACTATGCTCAATATCGATATTATTAGTTGAATCGAAAGCAGATTTTTTGGCAAATTTGACCCTTTTCGTATTGAGAAGGTAAAATGAAGTTAGAGCAAGGCTTTTATATGGAGAAGATGTATTCACCAAACGACTTTGTCAAAATAGGTGTGTAAAATTTTGTTCTGGCAAAATAAAGTGTTTTTAGACACGTTTTGTCGTATTTACTCCTGTGATTTGTTTCTCGTTGTTTATAATCATCTTAGATACATAATATTATAGAATAAAAAAATGAGTTTGAGTTAAGCATGGTGAAAGCATAGATTCGCGAAAAAAAGATTATGTTACTTTTTGAAGGAAATTTAATGGTACCATTTTTATGAGCTTCTACTGGAAAATAACACATTTAATTCTAAAAAGTAATAGGCAAACGGAATGATTCAGACAACAGAAAAGGCTAGAGTTGGTCTTTAAAAAATAAAATCTTTTTCGGCGTCATTAAATTTCTAATCGGTTTACAGTAGTGTAATGTTGGTGGGTTTTGGGTGTTAGGTTTAAGTACCCTTTTAAAGGGATAGATAGTGGAGTTTGGAATGGGGTCAGTATCAGTCGCTCGGTGCCAATCGGTGCTCGATTCCTGGTTTTACTGGTGTCGTTTCCCTGTGTTCTAGATCATAAGACGTGCCTAAATTGTCAAATAATACTTTGGTGTTGTTTGAGTGAGTGTAGGTATGAAATCCCACGTTGTGCAATGTGGGTCTGGAAGATTGACGCTGTGGCGTGTCTCCTCTGTGAGGGCTCCCATTTGGCAAGGACAAAGGGAACTATAGAAACCTTCATCAAGGGCTCAGTTTTTTTGTATAATCGTGTTGTCGCCCTGTATCTACCTGTAGGAAAGGGGGGTTTGGTCAAGAAGGTGGTCAAGTTCTATAGGAAGATTCCTGTCTATGGTTAGAAGGAGTCTTAAGGAGGGAACGGGATCTTGTTCTTCGAGATTGTTAAAGCTCTCTGGAGTCCTCCATTCCATGTTAGATCCCTGTAGAGAGAGTTGATATCTAATATATTTAATCAATAAATTACAAAGTACAACAAAAAAATACTATAAACCTAATTACTAACGAGAAAATATGATAAAAACAAAAAAATATTTGAAAACAATACAATAAAATCATTATAAATTGTAAAAACAAAGAATGGAAAAAGAAGTCAGTTTTATGCGGAACGAAGTCCGCCGGGTCAGCTATTATTTTATCTAAAAATAATTTAGTTTCTGCTTAGGTATAAATTAGACATAATCTATTGTTGAGGTAAGAATGTCGCACTTACAACCTAAACGATACAAAGAAAAATCAGTGGAAATTAAATAAAACATATCAGCCTAACAAATAAGTCTTCTAATAGATCAAAAACCTTATCAGAATGGAAAACCGTTTACAAACCAGATCACATTCTCAGAAATAAAACGCCGATCGACTGAAAAGTCGAAGCAGAAGCGTAAGAGGCATTATGCAAAGTGTATTTTAAAATGTAACATTACCCAAATTTTATTTATTTATTTGACAATAGGCTCACGTCTCTCCCGGAGTTGTGGGTAATATAATTTGAGAATAGTGAACGGCGATCTGTCTCTCGCAATACAAGGGGACAACAAAGAGGCGTAGAATATTTTTTTGCTTAATAGCACTGTATTAAAAAAAATAAAGTACCAAAATTTCAATGAAAAAAAAAATATAATTTATATAAAACTGTAGTGAATAGGAGATTAATAGAATAGAACACTTAACAGGTAAGAATGTCTCTTATATAAAATACTGTGTAATTCATCATTATTTATTTAAGTAACTTAAATACAATTTATTGAAAAATGACTAAAACTAAGTCAATTAAATAAAAATAAATAGAACACTTTAAATATTCATAATTGTGAAACCCAGATAAAGAAATTTTGACAAAAATTCTTCTACTTATTTATAATAAAGAACCTATTGGAGATATGCCACAACTGATTAAATTTTGTGAACACAAAAATAAAAATATTCTGAATAACTATAAAATAACCCTCTTAGCTAACCCTTGCCAGCGACTATGTATTATAAAAGGGATTCCGCAGGACCCGCCTCCTGCAGGATACCGAGATGGGGTGGAAAATGACGATACGTCTTCTATTAGCATCTCGGGTGTCGCACGAATGGGATAGTTTCGAATTTGCTTGCCGTTTAGCTTTCAATTCAATGAAGTAACCTTTTTATCCCAACGGAAAATTGAGACTTCTGGCGTTATTTTTTCGATCAGACTTTTATTAAAAGCAGAAAAACATACTTAATGCGGTAATATACAGATACATAATCTTGCTCTGATAATAAATAGGTAAATGAGAAATGTCTACAAAAGTGACAAACAGAGCAAGCAAGTCACGTATTTCAAACAAGTGTTCACCGCTTGAGTTTTATTGTATTATTTTTTCTATGAGTCCTTATTTCAAATATTTAGTGAAAGAATAACACTAAGTAGAACACGCAGCACTTTTTATTATTATTATTAATATTGTTATAATTTGCTAAAGACTGATGTCTAAACTCACATATTAATTAAAAAAACAAAAACAAAAGTTAATTAACTTTGTTTTTAAATGCATTCATTGAACCCACACTTATAAGTTTGTCACTAAGATTATTTCAAACATCGAAGATACGGATGCAGAGGAAGGTCTGTCTTTGCCTACCTACTATTAAGGCTACACTTTTTTTTAAATTTTAAGTTGAAGTAGGAAATTTTACTTATGTTGCCTTAATTGTATTTAAAAGTGAATAAATGATTAAATCAGAACCGAGACGACTATCCAAAAAGCTAGAAGTTTTGAAATCTCTAGCCTTTCCGCATACCTAGGACGAATAACTATCATAAAACATTCTAGTGGCCCGACGTTGAACACTTTCTAGAAGATTCTAATTGGGTACCAATACCGGTCACCACACAATACCCCCGTATTTAAGAAGAGGTCGAGCATAGATCTTGTATAGATTAATCTAATTTTGGAAAGACACATTTGAAAATATATTTCGTAAGCAGGTTCAACACTTAATTGGCACGTTTAGATAGATAGATAGATAGATAGATAGATAATTTTTGGGTTGGCTGTTAGCCTATACCACTGTGACCTTTGCAGATCTATTGTGAACACCCATTATCTGTGGAATAGAATTAGAGCACCTTGTCCAGCTCTGCCATCTTAATGAGACTTAATAGCCTTGACAGTGGCCACTTCACATAACTTGGAGCAGCCGGTTTCTCCTCTCCCAGTAATAGATACCGCGTCCTTGGAAGGCCTTCACATTGGCATAGGTCATGAAATGCGGTTTCCTCTTCCTCTTGGCAGTATCGACAAATGTCTTCATCTGCTAAGTTCAGCTGACTCATGTGTTTTCTAAACCTACAATGTCCTGTCAAGACACTGACAATCATTCTGACATCATTTCTCCTTTGTGATAGCAGCTCTGCAATAAACTTCGCCGAGTGTCCCTTTATGAAGACTTTGGCTTGTCGCTTGCCCGGTGATTTTTCCCACCACTCCTGGGCCTTCTCTAGCCTTTATTTCTCAATGGCTGCCTTTCTGAATGTATTAGCAACTCCGCCGAATGGTTCCGGGCCAATCATTGGAGTATTAGCTCCCGCACGGGCCAATTCATCAGCCTTCTCATTGCCCCGAAACCCTGAGTGTCTTGGTATCCATGCCAGTGTCAGAGAATTTTGATTTTCGGCATGTGTCAGGGCCCCAACGCAGTCCCACGCCAGCTGTAAGCTTATTTGTGCTGAGACTATCGACTTTAGAGCTGCTTGGCTGTCCGAGTATATGACTACGGTTTTACCCGTTATACCCTGACTTACGATCTCCGTTGCACAATGTTGTATGGCCATTACTTCAGCCTGAAACACTGTGGCATACGCACCTAGACTTAGTTGGACTTTTGTCCTGTGTCCTTTACTATATATCCCTGACCCTGTGCCCTTTCGAGTCTTTGAGCCATCGGTATTCCAGATGGACTCCCCTTGGATTGGGGGGCCATTCTTCCATGAGTTCCTTTCCAGTATTTCTACTCTACTGGCACGTTTACAAGTATTTATGATGTGTTCACACCACCACGTTTAATCTGATAAATGTTAAATCTAGATCAACAACTGATTAAACTTGTATTAGGGTCTTCGAGCGAATATTAAAAACGCAGATTGTTTTTCCAAAATGCAGAACGACACACTTATCTGAGTTCAAGGGTAGCAACCAGTTGGAGCCCCAATCGCTTAGAGAATTCAAATCTGTTTGGATAGCGTCTTGTTCTATTTCCATAAAATTTGGGTTCATCGGCGGGATAAGAAATATAAAGAAGTGGACCTAGAATAAATCCCTACGCTACTCCAATTGGTACTGCTTTATCTGACGAGTAGGTAGGCCAATCCGGATAAGAAAGGTCTTATTGGTGAGGTAGTTTTGAATCAATGACAGAAGTTTACCAAGAGATTTGATTTTATATTGTAGTTTACCGATAGGAACCTTGTCAAATGCTTTGACAAAATCAATATATATTACCTATTGGCGTGTTTTTATCTAGAGAGCAAGATCAGTCATTGACGCAGATTAAAGATTAGTAATGTTTGACTTTTCTATTAGTCCCGTAAAATATTTAGTGCAATAACATGAAAAAGTAGAATGATACTCTTGATAACAATCTCACATAAAAAAAAACATACATATCTTATATATATATATATATATATATATATATATATATATATATATATATATATATATATATATATAGAATATAATTTATGGTGCCAAAAGTCCACCAAACCACAATCGAAAACTAAACCAAATTCAAAGAGCTCTAAGAACAACCTTCACCTTTGCACAAACACTCTGACGAAAGGTATAAAAGCATATCGGATACATTTCGGACAGACCTCGTATAGGTATTATACATGAAAAACTTGACAAAACACAAAATTATGGAACAGTATTTAAAAGATGTAAAATTAAAAAATAAAACAGTAGCCCTACTAGGGATACTCCTTTAGCATATAGGTACCCATATATTAACATAGTAACGAACTGTATCTACCCAAGAAGTTACATAAATTTTAAAACAAACAGAGTAACCCCAAGCCTGCAAAAACCAGCATACAATATCAAACGATTATATTATTGCAATAAAGAGGTCAGCTCTTGGAAGCGTAATTGGTCACAGAAGTATCTCAACCGCTTTAACAAGTACAGGAAAGGAAAGATTTTACCCCAGCGGCTTGTTAAAGAAACACATTCAAAGAGAAAACGCGCAAAATGTACTCGTAAGCCTGGAAAGATGGTAATTTTACTGTTGGTTGGTTTTCGTTAGGCGTTATTAAAACAATGTTTTTGGTTGTTGTTAAATTCAAATGGACCGTGTAGTGTGTTCACTAAATAATACGGTTATATGTATAAAGGCCACATATTAAATAAGGAAAATAAATATTATTATTAAAATAATTACTACATTACTAATTTTTACATTGTTTAGGTTATTAAGCAAGTTAATAGTATTAGATAGAAAAGGAAAAAATATGCTGTCAACCAGGTAGTCGTAAATATCAAAAATCAGTAGTTTTAACTTGGATTCCAAGATTTTTGTATTAAGTTTGTACAAACATAAAAGATATAAGGCCAAGTGCAAGATGCTTGGATTATATTTTCATGTTGTGTTTTTTTTATGTATTAGATATTTATTTCAGCATTCACAGGCTAGTCGCAGCATCTTCGAAAGGTTTGTCTACGTAGTAGTAAGATTATTTCTTATGCCCCAAGTTTCTGCCGCATACCTGCTGATTGGTCTCACTTTTGCATTTTACATTCATTGCAATGTCTTTGGGTGACAACCCCAATTTTTTCCTGCAATGTTTCTGCACATTATAAGGGCTTTTGTAGCTTACGATCAGAGTTAGCTATTGAACTCGATTTTTTTGAAAAATACTGTCAAAATCTTAACACAAAAATAAAAGCCATATCTATTCGTCTTATGAACTTAAACAAAGTACTGCCGAAAAAAAGACTTTGCTTGCTCAAAGTCTAAGTTCGTTGTTATTATTTTGATATTTTTCTGTCATACCAAAAAGCACTAATATGAGTATATTTAATCCATAATAAATCGCAAGCAGAGTTATATGATAGGGTTAAGGCGGGGCGGATCAAATAATGAGCATGCTTCAGGACAGGATAGTCCCCACGTATAACTTTGCGAGAAACTTTCGAGTAGAAATACTGGAAAGGGACTCATGGAAGGGGTGTACATCTGGTATACCGATGGCTCAAAGACTTAGATTGGCACAGGGTCAGGTATACCTATATAGTAGAGAACACAGGACAGAAGTCCAACTAAGTATAGGTGCGTATGCCACAGTGTTTCAGGCTAAAGTAATGGCCATACAACACTGTGCAACGGAGATCGTAAGTCAGGGTATAACGGGTAAAACCGTAGTCATATACTCGGACAGCCAAGCAGCTCTAAAGGCGATAGTCTCGTCACAAATAAGCTCACAACTGGTGTGGGACTGCGTTCGGGCCCTGACACATGCCGCAAGTCAAAATTCTCTGACACTGGCATGGATACCAAGACACTCAGGGTTTCGGGGCAATGAGAAGACTGATGAATTGGCCCGTGCGGGAGCTAATACTCCAATGATTACCCCGGAACCATTCGGCGGAGTTGCTAATACATTCAGAAAGGCAGCCATTGAGAAATGGAGGCTAGAAAAGGCCCATAAGTGGTGGGAAAAATCACCGAGCAAGCGACAAGCCAAACTCTTTATAAAGGGATACTCGGCCAAGTTTACTGCAGAGCTGCTATCACAAAGGCGAAATGATGTCAGAATGATTGTCAGTCTCTTGACCGGACACTGTAGGCTCAGAAAACACATGAGTCAGCTAAACTTAGCAGATGAAGACATTTGTCGATACTGCCAAGAGGAAGAGGAAACTGCATTTTATGTCCTATGCCAATGTGAAGGCCTTGAAAGGACGCGGTATCTATTACTGGGAGAGGAGAAACCGGCTGCTCCAAGTTATGCGGAGTGGCCACTGTCAAGGCTATTAAGTCTCATTAAGAGGGCAGAGCTGGACAAGGTGCTCTAATCCTACTCCACAGATAATGGGTGTTCACAATAGATCTGCAAAGGTCGCAGTGATATAGGCTAACAGCCAACCCAAAAAATATCTATCTATCTATAATAAATCAAATTTAACAGGATTTATTTATAATACGAATACAAATTAACGAAAACCTGGTAAATTTTAAAGAAAAAACATGATAAAATAAAAAAATCGTAAAAAATGGAAAATGTCATAAAAAAATAACGAAATCTGGAAATATTATAAAAATTTAAACAAAGTCAATAAGACATATTGTTAAAAACAACCGCAAAAATAAAATTGAATAAGGAAAACTCGGATACCACATTTTTACATGAGGATTAAAAACAGATTCTGTCGGCCATTCCTATCCCATAGCTGCCTCGTTTTTTCTAATGTTGTTATCTAAAACGACCTATAAAAAATCAGATTTATTTAGATAAAATAAAATGGTTATTGGTATATATTTCTTAATATTTTAGTTCTATAATTAACTAAAGCGACCTCGGTTTTTTAATTGTGCTATGAATTAAATCCCTCTATAAAATAGAAATCCAAGAAGATTATAATGAAATATTAAATAGTTCGCACTCATTTTAGCTCTTTGTTTAATTGTCCCATACATTAATTTACCGACAATTTAGCCGAAGTGAGAAACGACTGGCTACGCTCCAGATTTTAACCGAGCGAAATCATGTAATATTAAAATAAGTTATTAAAGCACCACCGCGAATATGGTAAAACTTCTCTATTAGTAATGCATGAAAAGGGCGACATAAAATATGTGTTCGCTTATGCAGAAAAGGTGAGCTTTAGACCAGCTTTTCGAGAGTACATTCAAAGCACGCGGGATTTGTCATAAAACATTTCATAGACTGTGCTTGCTCAAAGATATTACGTCCTAAGTTCTTAAGTTTGTTGTTATTATTTTGATATCATACACCTGTGACGTGAAAGTTATTTTTCTGTCATACCAAAAAGCACATATATGTTTTTATATGGTCTACAATAAACCAAATTTAACAGAATCTAGTTATAATTTAACCTCAATGTGATCGATAATTTTCTAGAATAAACTTAAATATTAAAAAACACAATCTTGTTTATTGGTATTTGATTCTTATATTATGAACCAAACATGTATCCAGTTCCCTTTTAAAAATCTCATTTAGGTATTACCAGACATGAAATTAATAATTCAGCGTATGCTGAAGTGCATGTTTCCCATAAAACAGCATACATCTGCTTAGTAACCACAAGCAAATCCCTTACAAGACGTGGGTAATTTAGAAAAGTCGCCTATGAAATTGTCTCCCACAGGAGAGAGCTGTAAAATATGGATAGGTTGGTTGGAAATTCGTAAAAAGCAGAATCCCAAACATCTCATCAAGCATACCGTGTTCTTATGTGTTTCAATCATCGGTATTATATGCTGGAGAGTGTATACCTATAGTTTAGGTGAAACATGAGCGGCTCTTGCAAGAATTTGTGTGTAGATACCCAACTAGTATCGATAATAATATTATAAATACATGAAAATAATTAAAAAATAAAGAAAATAAGAAAAGAAAAATAAACAAAACACCTAAAAATACTTTTAATATAAATTGATTAAAAAAATTGAAAATTGCATTTAGATATACAATCCGCTTACAACAGAAGGTACACAAGAAACCAGACAAACCAGAAATGACATTAAAAAATTGAAAAAAAGTCCCCTCCAGCCAGATTCGAACATGCAATAGTCCCCGAAACGCGTTTTTTTAAACTTTAATATGAAGAAAAAAATAAAGCTAACAGCAAAAAGTTTTTTTTTAATTGTATTTACACTTTGAAAATTATAGGGGTTGATAACATGCAGGGCTGATGCTTGTCAGGCGATTGCTATCGTACTAGAATGCTATACTTTTACTTGGAGGATTCACTAGTTCTTGGACTATTTGCGAGCGGTCCATGTGGACGCAGAGCCATTTGGTCGCAAAGAAATTTGGGCGTGAGTACATTTGAGTGCAGGAAGTTAAAAGTAATTTGCCATGTTATATTTATACTTTTTCTTAATTAAAGTTAAGATAGATGATAATATAAAAGAAGATGAAAAGATAATTTAATATCAGGATTCAAAGCAGCATATCAGGAGACAGAAATAATGGGATGATTCTTTCATTAAACTAAAAACATGCTTAAACATTTGGAAGAGCTATATAAATCTTCTGGGGAGATACAACAAGGACGCACACTTTGCGCAAATGATTACATCATTTTTGCCGATGAACCATTTGCACAAAGCAGTAAACAAACTATCAAATAAATTGTCTTCAGAGCTAGAGCCCCTGTTGCAGTGGTTTGAATATTCCTCTATGTATGAGTATGACCTCCAAATAGGAGGGGAAATGGACGCTTACAAGCAATATTTCCTCCGCCCCTCTGGTCAGTACATAATCGGGTACTGGCAAATACTGACAAAAGTAATAACCACGCAGAGGTGGCACATATCTTCTAACTGAGCTGACAGTGAACCGTCCAGCCATTTGGAAAATCATTGACAGCCTAAAAACCGTACAAAGGAAGAGATTTCTGACATATGAGCATCTACTTGCGATAAACGAACCTACCCGAACCTACAAAAAAAAACTCCAGGCTGATAGGCGATTAAAAAACCTGGCAGAAAACAGCATTGGTGGTACTCTAAATATTATTAAGTTAGACAGTTATATATCTGTTTTCTGCATTGTTTTTCTATTAATTTAATTTTGAAGACGAAAGCAGATTTTGTGTTCGAAAGAAATAATAGTTTATTTTTCAATAATACATGTAAACCATTAGCTCGCGCCCATGCAAAAGACTCTGCGCCCAAACGGCTCGCGCCCATTTGTTCTTGCGCCCAGGAGTACCTGCGGCCAAAAGAGTCTGCGCCCAAATATCTTTGACCGTACAGTATGATTACAAAGTTAACATTTATATAAGTAAAAAGATTTCAAAGAATATTTCCAATTATTGTGTGTTAAACACCACAAAATGAGCAGGTTAACTAAACAAACTGTCTTCAATAAACACATGTTAGATTATGTATTTAATTCAATAAAATCGTAAAGATTAACTACACAAATGTACAAAATATTTCTAAAAATGAGTGCGTCTAACCCACAGCGCTAGCCGTATTTTGGACAGACTCTTCAACTTAGATTAGTCAAGAAACGTACTTATCTTTTTATTGTTGTCTTAGATGTAATACCTCTACATGAACCTAACTTTTCTTCGTTATGCAGCTTAAATATAAGCTGTAAAATGGTATATTAGATAGGGTTTGGCACGTAAGTTTTCATCAAGTATTTTATTAAGTCGGTAGAATTTTTAGGTACGTTGTTTCTTGTTTGTGAAACACTCTGAGGCGTATAGGCCAGTTCAATTGATATATGGTCCAGGGAAGTTACGAAAAATAGCGGAAAAATTTACATCCAGCAGATATCGAAATGCGGTTTTTTGCATTGTGTTCAGGAAGGTCCCAGGAAGAAAGCCTACAAAGTCTGGTTTGGCGCATTTTTGAAAAATGCCTTCTGGGCCGGAAAAATGCATTTTCCAATTGCATCATTCCTTGCAACATTATAGGAACGACTGCGGTGGTATCCGGGGGGACATTCTGGGGGAGAAACTGCATAGGCCATGAAAATCGCTCCAAACTCGACAATCAAGGGTTTTCGGGGACCATGAATTTAATTCTGGCATTGGAATTACCCGGGAGCGCTCGGGGGTGGCTCTGCGGGGGTATCCGGGGGTCATTCTGGAGGGGAAATTGCATAGTACCGCTCCAAAGTTATTACTTGGGGGTTTTCGGGGATGCCAAATTCAATTCTAGCAATAGATTTCCCCGCTCGACGTTCCCACTGTGGGGGTGCGTGGGGGGTGAATTGGGGGAGAAATGGTAGGTGCCTGAAAATCACTACAACTTGTTACTCGGGGGGTTGTCGGTGATGCCGATTTCAATTCCGGGATTAGACTTCTGCGGGGGTGCTCGGGGTTGGTGCTGTGAAAAATGGTAAAGGAGAAAGTGAAAAATCACAAATTATAAAAATAGTATTTTATTCAAATAACAAATAAGAGTTTTTATTAATGTTGAATTATTCATTTTAAACTTAGATACTAAACATCTTGTTCAAACTCTTATTCTTCTGCATCTTCTCCCCCTTCTTTATCTTCTTCCTCGTCACTATTCTCGGCCCCGTTGCAGAAATATTTAAGCATGGATAATTTAATAGATCATGGGCTTCGTCTAGCTTTGACTCTTTACGGGGCACCCAAAGATGTGCGCACTAGCGATAAACCAGCGATTGAGCTCGTCCAAAGCTATCGAGCAAAAATGTATGCTGAAGCCACCGATTCTAACAAAGTCGATCTTGCATATTACATTATCTGTCTATTTTTAAGTACAGGCTTGGTATGGTTCACAAGGTCAAGACGAGACCTTAGATCCGTTGGAATGGGGGTGGGAATTGGTGGATGTAAAGCTCAGTCCTGTCACCATGACCCAGAAAGCCGGTCCTGGGAATATTTTAAGCAAAATTTCTTGTTCTTGTGAAACCGACTGTGGCACTACGAGGTGCGGGTGCCGCCGAAGTGGGTTGGAGTGCTTACTTGCATGCAAGCATTGCAATGGTAATTTCTCAAACCAAAAAGGCACTTCTAATGGGGCCGAGAATAGTGACGAGGAAGAAGATAAAGAAGGGGAAGAAGATGCAGAAGAATAAGAGTTTAAACAAAATGTTTAGTATATAAGTTTATAATGAATGATTCAACATTAATATAAACTCTTATTTGTTATTTGAATAAAATACTATTTTTATAATTTGTGATTTTTCACTTTCTCCTTTACCATTTCCCACAGCAGAAACCCCGAGCACCGCCGCAGAAGTCTAATGCCGGAAATGAAATCGGCATCACCGACAACCCCCGAGTAATTAGTTTGTAGTGATTTTTAGACACCTACCATTTCTCCCTCAATTCACGCCCCGCGCACCCCCCAAAGGGACACCCCAAGCACCCTCGGGAAAATCTAATGCTAGAATTGAATTGGACATCCCCGAAAACCCCCAAGTAATGACTTTGGAGCGGTTTTCATGAACTATGCAATTTCCCCTCTAGAATGCCCCCGGATACCCCCGCAGAGCCGCCCCCCGAGCGCTGCCGGGTAATTTCAATACCAAAATTAAATTCGTCATCCCCTAAAACCCCCGAGTGTCGAGTTTGGAGCGATTTTCATGGACTATTCAGTTTCTCCCTCAGAATGTCCCACCGGATACCCCCGCAGAGCCGCCCCGAGTAATTCCAATGCCAGAATTGAATTCGCCATCCCCGAAAACCCCCGAAAAACCAGTTTGGAGCGATTTTTATGCACGCTGCCATTTCTCCCCCAATTCACCCCCTGCGCACCCCCACAGACTCACCCCCTGGTAATTCTAATGCCAGAATCGAATTCGGCAGCCCCAAAAACCCCCCGAGTAACGATTTCCAAGCGATTTTTCCGAGTTTCCAGTCATTCCTAGAATGTTGCAAGGAATGATGCAATTGGAAAATGCATTTTCCTGCCCAGAAGGCATTTTTCAAAAAATGCGCCAAACCAGACGTTGTAGACTTTTTCCTGGGATCTTCCTGAACACAATGCAAAAAACCGCATTTCGATATCTGCTGGATGTAAATTTTTCCGCTATTCGGGCGATTTTGATCTAAATGCCCTGGACTAATACTGTTAAATGAAATTTCGGTATATATCTGATACCTGAGTTTTCAACTATTTCGTTGTTTATTTTAAGTATTTAGCTGCTATGTTTCTTAGTTGGGCTTAATTTAAAGTATTATATTCATACTTGAGGATTCTATACAATGTTTCGCTCTGTTATCTGAAACAGTTTATTTACTACTCTGGTAACTATTTCATTTAGATGGAAAGTTTAACCATATTTTAAGCAGAAACCGAATAATGCTTTATTATGAAATATGAAATTTAAATATAGAGCAATAATTTTGTAAAAAGTTAATAAATCTCTTTCTCATAAATATTTTTTTAAAGAAAAATTTATTATTATAAATTAAACAACTTATTTACACTTATAATTTAAAAATAAATAATAAAAATTCGTAGATAAGATAGGACGCCTCTGTTTCTAATCTCGTATGATTCCAGCAAATGTAAAAGAGTCAAATTCCAGCCTTTCAGGGATATTGAAGAGCTCTTTTGCCATTTCGGACGGGGGATAAAACAGTTGACTGTCCTTGCCCGTTACTCTTACCAAATCTCCTGAGTATTAAAATGTCAAGAAATATTCAAATAAAAATACGAATGCTATATTTCTTTCATAAAAAAATCATTATTTTTTATATGGTGGTTACGTCTGCGAGCTTAATGATAGATTTGATGAGTTCACTTAAAAATTGAGTATAATATATATAAGTAGTTTATTGTGTTTACTTTTTTTATTTCCATTATTACACTCAGACGAAACATCTATCGTTTTCTACAGTTACTCACGCAAAGAAAATTTCTAACAAATGATATTTTATAAGTTATAGTAAGATTAGTATCAATACCCTCTCTCTGTTATGGTGAACAGTGTATATGTTGGAGACAGACGGCGAATGCGGCCCGTGGCCGATACATTTGAACATATCGCGATCTGTCCATAATAGAAATGCCACATGCCGAAATACGATACATTCATAATACAATTCGGCATCTGTCTATGGCAATTTGAACACATCCCGAAGTGCGCATATACGCGAAGAGCCGATGCCAATCGGAATAAACATAACCTGAAATTATATGTGTGAAGTGTACACGTGCTGTTTGTTTTTCAGTGAGTTTTGACGTTTTTTACCATAACTACAATTTTTCATCATTTTAATTATGGAGGCTGAAAAAAATTTAGTTGACAAGCATATATTTGAAGGCAAAGTTCTCGAATTGATTGAAAAAAGTAGCGGTAATAATTTTACAACCGTGCTGACCCGTGATCAGTATTTAAATATATTAAATGAAGTCAAACAAAGTATGAGAAAGAAAGAAGCTGGTGAAAAACTTAGCTGCCAAGATTACAGGCGTCTTAATAGATTTGAAATTATTAAAATAGGGGACAAAGAGAAAATTATTGCAAAACGTAAAAATGATGATGTGGTTTCTATTAGGTATTATTGCGAAGTTAAGGAGGTACATGATATTTTAGAGAAAGCTCACAAAGATACTGGCCATAAAAGACGATTAGGAATGGAAAAAGAAATTGCTAAGAAGTATTGTAATGTTCCCAGAAGCATCATTGAAGAATATTTAAAATTATGTGATATGTGCCAATTAAAGAAAAAATCAAAACAGAAAGGGTTAGTAGTAAAGCCAATAATTACTACAGGATTTAATAAAAGGGGACAAATTGATTTAATTGATATGCAAACAGAACCGGATGGACCCTATAAGTTTATCATGAATTACCAAGATCACCTAACAAAATTTGTGTTTCTAAAAGCTCTAAAAAGTAAGAGGGCAGATGAAGTTGCCTATAACTTGATGGATATTTTCTGTATTGTTGGGGCACCTTGCTTACTTCATAGTGACAACGGCAGGGAGTTTGTGAATCAAGTAATGAATAGTCTTGCAGATATGTTTCAAGCGAAAATAATTCATGGTAAGCCACGTCATTCACAAAGCCAGGGATCGATTGAGAGAGCAAATCAAGATGTACGAGATATTTTAGTCACTTGGATGCAAGAAAATCGGACATCCAAATGGTCAGAAGGGCTAAGATTTGTGCAATTAAAAAAGAATAGATCATTTCATAGAGGTATCCAGCGTACTCCGTACGAAGCTATGTTTGGTACTCCGCTTATTAATGGCTTGAATGATTCAAATCTTCCACTTGAAATTGTCGAGAGATTACAAGATGAGGACGATATTTATAAACTCCAAAACAGTGGTCAAGATATCGAAGAAACAGTATTTGATGTGTCTGAATCAGAACTTCAAAACAATGCTAGTGATGATGACGTAAACGAAACAGACGTACAACAAAACTTTCCCATAAATGAGCCAGAAAATGACAATGTACAACAAGAGTTATTGAGGTAATTAAAGAAACACTAAAATAATAATTAAATTTTGCTTACTGTTACGTTTTATTTTAGGGACAATGAAACCCGCTTAATTTCAATAAACCAACATCGGTCTGAAAGTATTAAAAGTTTAAAAAAGCAAGCAACAGAAATGTTACAACAAAGTTGCTCCAAATTCCCTAAAATTGAAATTGGACAGAATGTTTTGGTTAAAATTCCTGATGTCGACAGAGGACGCTTAGCTCCTCGTAACATTTTGGCTGTTGTATTATCTGAAAAAGAAGATTTATACCAACTTGGTACATCATCTGGCGTACTGGAAAAACTGTATGCAAGGAATGAATTTCAGGTAGGTACTAAATTAATATTTTACATTTTTTAAATTTAATAATATTGTTCTTTTTCAGCCTTCTCAAACAAATTCATTGGGACCTTCTGATGTACCCATTGACCATAAATTCAGTTTACGCACAGTTGCAGCAAAAGAATCAAATTCTATGCAGGGATTTGTAAGATGCAACTGTCGTAAACAATGTGGTGACAAGAAGTGCAAATGTGTGTTTAACAAAATCAAATGTAACAGCAAATGTCATTCCAGCACTTCTTGTCGCAATAAATAATTAAATAAAGGTTATGTTAATCCCTATAATCCATTCCTTTTAATAAAATAATTGTTTTGTCATATGACCAAAGCGCAATCTAACATTCCGGGATGTGTTCGAATTGACATAGTCAGATGCCGAATTTGGCATGTGGCATTTCTGTAATGGACAGATCGCGATATGTTCAAATGTATCGGCCACGGGCCGAATTCGCCGTCTGTCTCCAACATATATATGCTCTGCAAAACCACTTTTTTCAGCAACCCCACCAACAGTTTGTTACATATCGTATCAGAGATAATAATTGTCTCTGTGTCGTAGTAACCTTCTAATGCAATCAACGTGGTATATAGGACGTAGCATGGACATAATTTTGCACAAAAACAGCAAAGCATTTTATTGTTGTTGGAGTCTCTTTTGGAGTTTTAATTTTTTTAAGGGTTGCTGGCATAAACAGAGTCTTGATAAGTAAGTAGTTAGTTACCTACTATTTACTTCTTTAGTTGGGGATCTTTTCCCACTAAAAACAAACTAATAAAAAATATATATCAATATTTTGAAAATGACCCTTGCTCATTAATCTTAATGGATATGTCAAATTTGTCAAGGGTCGTTTTTTAAAAATGTAAATGCCTAACAAAAATGAAATTTTTTTTTTTAAATGACTCTTATAGTCTAGTCTACATCTTGAAAAACGTGGAAAATAGTGATAAAGTTCCTAAAAATGTGAGCGACAGCTTATTCGATCCGAAATGACAATAAGAAAAAGGAATTTTGAGAATTTTACAGCATGCAAAAAATTCCAATTGTTATTAACAAATTAAGACGAAAAAAAAAGGCATTTCGTTTTTTGCTTATAACTCGAGAAATATGAAGAGTTAAGGAATTAAAAAAAAAGATACTTAAAGAGGAGGAAATTTCCAATAAAAAAGTCCCAACTCCCGGAACTCTATCTCCATTATTTAAAATTTTAATTTGACGTTGAAAATAGGGCTCAGCTCGGCTTTTACGGCATTCGCGCGCCGCCGCTAAACGGGGTTTATGAGATAAAATATTTTTTTTATGACATAAAATTTGAAAAAATTCTAGTATTTTCCTAACACTTAAAAGAATCTAACTCAGTTGGAAAAAACATTTTATCACTGTTTTTCAAAAAGTTATTCAATTGTCAACTAACAAATTTTTTCCTAATCTCTGTTGGCATAAACAATGGGATAAAAGGTATAAATAATTGGCCTAAAAATTTGAAACTTCGTGGAGCCCTTTTCATATGTATACTTTACACGATCCTGCAATCAATTTTTATAAAAGTTTATTAATTTGGTAATTATGATTTTTCATAACTATTGCGAAGTGCAAGATATTTCATTTTGCAATAGTTATGAAAAATCATAATTCGCAAATTAATAAACTTTTATGAAAATTTATCGCAGGATCTTGTAAAGTATACATATGAAAAGGGCTCCACGAAGTTTTAAATTTTTAGGCCAATTATTTATACCTTTTGTCCCAATGTTTATGCCAACAGAGATTAGGAAAAAATTTGTTAGTTGACACTTGAATAACTTTTTGAAAAACAGTGATAAAATGTTTTTTCCAACTGAGTTAGATTCTTTCAAGTGTTAGAAAAATACTAACATTTTTTCAAATTTTTAAAATCACATTTTATGTCATAAAAAAAATATTTTATCTGATAAACCCCGTTTAGCGGCTGCGCGCGAATGCCGTAAAAGCCGAGCGGAGTCCTATTTTCAACGTCAAATTAAAATTATATATAATGGAGATAGAGTTCCGGGAGTTGAGACTTTTTTATTTGAAATTTCCTCCTCTTTAAGAATCTTTCTTTAAAATTCCTTAACTCTTGATATTTCTCGAGTTATAAGCAAAAAACGAAATGCCTTTTCTGTTTCGTCTTAATTTGTTAATAACAATTGGAATTTTTTGCATGCTCTAAAATCCTCAAAACACCTTTTTCTCATTGTCATTCCGGATCGAATAAGCTGTGGCTCATATTTTTAGGACCTTTATCACTATTTTTCACGTTTTTCAAGATGTTGACTAAACTATTAGCTTTCGACAACCAGATCGGCTGTCGTTTTCTAAGATGATAAAAAATTCTACTGTATACTTCTTAATGCAAGTATACTGTAGAATTCTAGGACTCAATTAGGCATCGCCGAAAATTTGAACTATCTAAGCTTCCCTCGAAATCCCACATACATATTTGGATTTAACCTAATATCATACAAATGGTATAATAAATTATAAAAAAACTACCTGATAAATTAATATGTAGAACTAAAGTGATTTTATTTCAAAAAGTATAATAGAATTATAAAATAAATTAAGGCCTTAATATCTCTTTCCTATGTCTAGAAAAAAAATACTAAAACAACTTTGAAAACCATTCGAAGCAAATCTAACATCATACAATATTTAACTAGAGTTAAACGAGACCATATTCGTGTTTTTATTTTATGGGCACATGTGTGACATATACGACCAATATTTTCGCCACGAAATTTTATTTTATCTGGCTATTACTTTAGGTATAGATATATCTTAATTCAGGTAGGAATACCTACTACTTTCAGTTAAGGGTTTATTTCAAAATAACTTTGACTTATGTGATATCAAATTTGAAAGATACTGATGATAAAATGCAAGATCGTCTGTCTCCAAATTCGTTTTTATTTCTTTTATATCGTTATTGGTAAATTTCAAACACCATTTATTGCTATTTTTATTTCAATGTATACATTTTCTTAATTAACTTTCTCAATATAAATATAGAAATCTGTATACCTAAGTATGTAGACGGAAAACAGTTCCACTTCGAAAGATGAATACTGGAACGGATCACTCCAGAGAAATACTGTGGATGTAAAATAACTGAGAGCGGCACTACATATATTATAAAATCCAATCTAAACTTCAGGAATGACAAAGTAGCGACCTTATAAATATGTGGGTATATTTAGGCAAGATTATGCCGCCATATTTCAAGGGATGTCGTCTGAGCACGCCTGGGTAATAGTTTCCGCTTTACGGAAAAAATTTCAACCCAATTCGAAAACATATTTTAAGATTACAGTAGTACCTACGTATAACAAAAATTAAATAAAAATAATCCTACACTAAAATCGAATCATGTATAAGGGAGTCTTCTTTATTTAGTATTATATAATCACCCCAGAAATATTATACTTATATTAAAAAAAAGTGAGAGGTGTCAAGGGACACCCGGATGGAACGAAGTTCCTTTCGAATAATTAGTGAAGGAATTGTAATTGTAATTTGTAAACACAACAGAGTGTTTATACATACCTACATAAGCATAATGTCTGTATAAAATGTATACTTACCTAAGTCTATCAGTAATATCCGAAACTTGTGCAGAAACACTGTCAGGATACATTATTGTTATTATTTTCTATTATTTTATTATTAATTATTTACAAAAAACCTGTATAAACTTAACAAAGTCGCGACACTACACAGTTCAAAGTAAAATAGAAAATAGTAAATCGATTATTACCTGAATATTTTGAACAGTTCGTTTCTTTTAACAAAAGTGTCCATTTATACGATACCAAAGGTTTAGATGACATACATTTACCTAGAATTACTTTTTATTTCAATTAAATTTAAAACAGGAATTAACAACTTAATACAAAATGCGTGTGTCGTGTCGTAACAACTTTTGGTCTAAATTTTTTTCGGCTAGCCTCTAGCCTCAGTCGTAACTGGTCGTAACGCCCGAAAGGGAACTTCGTACCAAAACTTACTCTTCTGAGAATGTTGCAATAATTTACAGGTGTCTTGCATCAACAAGAAAAAGTGAGAAGAGACGTACAGGTAACAATAAATCCACTCAAAGACTCATCCATCGGGAAAGAATAGGAGAATTGTTTATGCAGTTAAGAAAACAACTTTGGAAAAGAAGTTAAATTAAAAGTCAGCATGATGTTTTCAAAAGTGTAGTTGTGTTAACATAAAATCTGACAGGCATGATAGTCACGTTACTCAAAGAAAACTATATATATATATATTATTCCGCTTTCTACTATTTTTTGGAGTACCCTTTCATTTTTCATTCTCTGTATGTGACCAATCCATCTCAATCTATTTCCCTTTGCAGTACCTATAATGTCTGGTTGACCAAATAGTTCTCTTAATTCTTTATTGCTTCTTCTCTGCCATATGTCGTATATTTTCTTCCCTCTAAAAATTTTGCGTAGACATTTCCTTTCCCAAATCGCTAGCATATTTTGTTCACTTTTACCCAGTGTCCACGTTTCGCTTCCGAATAGCACTATAGGTCTTAGTACCGTTTTATATATTCTTATTTTGGCACTTCTAGCTAGCACTTTACTGTTTAATACATTTTTTAGCTTATATAAACATTTGTTTCCTTTGTTTATTCTGTTCTGGATCTCTTTTCTTTGATCAGGCTTTTTGGCAAATTCTGCTCCTAAATAGGTAAATGTATCCACTTCTTTAAAACAATATGTTTTGTTTTTCAACGTTGTTATTTCCAATTTCTCATTATTCCTTCCCTCAGTTTTTGTCCATTTCATGTACTTAGTTTTTTCCTCATTTATTTCCAATCCCATTTCTAATGCTATTTGCTCGAGTCGTACAATAACTTCTTGTAGTTCTTGCTTGCTTCTTGTAATTATCGCTATGTCGTCGGCAAATGCTAGGCATTGATGTCTTTTATGAAATATTATCCCTGTTCTGTTTATTCCCACTTTTCGAACTATGTATTCAAGTACATATGTAAACAATATGGATGATAGGGGGTCACCTTGCTTAACTCCTTCCCTCACTTCAAAACTTTCGGTTCTCTCATTTCCTACCCTTACGCAGCATTTAGATCCCTCCGTAGTTAATTTCACCATCTTAATTAGTTTATTGCTCACTCCTAATTCTTTTAGTGCTTTAAACAGTTTACTTCTTCTTATCTTATCGAAGGCTTGTTTAAAGTCAATAAAAATTACATGAGTATCCTTTTCATATTCGTAGCTCTCCGCCTGTATTTCCCTAAGAGTAAAAATTTGGTCCATCACTGATCTTCCCTGCCTAAATCCACATTGATATTCTCCCACTACTTCCTCCATTTTCGGAATCAGTAACTTTTTTATATACGAAGCAAGGACTTTGTAGGCTATGTTTAATAGAGCTATTCCCCTGTAATTCTTGCATATAGATTTGTCACCTCTTTTATGAATGGGGATTAGTACCGCTTCTTTCCATTGCTCTGGCATTTCTTCCTTTTCCCATATTACCTGCATCATCTTATGGATATTCTCTACTAGTTTTTCCCCCCATACTTAATCATTTCTGCTGTTATGTTGTCTTTACCAGCACTTTTATTGTTTTTAAGTTTACAAATTATTTCTTTTATCTCACTTATTGTCGGTGCATTTTGGCAATGCTCTACTTCTTCCATTTCTGTGCCGTTATTTTCTACTTCTTCTCTGTTTACCTCGTCATTTGTATTCAGCAGCTCATTAAAATACTCCCTCCATCTATCCAAAATTTCGGCTTCTCCTGCTAGAATCTTGCCTTCTTTATCTTTATAAAATGAACTTCTGGCTTGGTATCCCTTCTTTTGCTCCTTTATACCTTGGTACATTTTTCGTACTTCGTTCCTTTGATAATTCGCCTCTATTTCTTCGATGCGCTGATCTTGATATTTTCTCTTTTTTTCTCTGATTATTCTCTTGCATCTTCTCCTCTGTTCTTCATACTTTTTCCTAATTTCTTGAGTGTTGGTCTTTAACATTTCTTTTCTTATTTTATTTCTTTCGTATAGTTCATTTTCACATTCTTTGTCGAACCACTCCTGCCTATTTCGTTTGTTCTCCCTTTTACATTCTTGGACAGTTTGCAACATCGCCTCGCTCAAATTCTTCCACATGTTTTCAATGTCGCTAGCTTCTTCTAAATTTTTCATTCTTTCTTCTAAATTTGCCCTATAAAGTTGTCTTGTCTCCTCTTCTTCCAATCAAAGAAAACTAACAGAATGATAAAGTAAGTGCAAGAAGCTAACCACTTATGTAGGTCAAGAGGTTGTCGAGTAATATTTTAAACATCCATATTTGACATTTTTCGGTGATAAAAATTTTCTATTTAATCATACGGAAAGACGTTCAAAAAGCAGAGAAGGATAAGGTGAGAGATCTTAGAAATAATGAATAAATTAATATGAAAAATATTAAATTCATTGAAATGCTAAGAACCAAATAGCAACATATCGAACCAGTTAGAATGATATCAACAATATACAAAAAGTCATTTCATTTCAAAAATATTAATTTACGTTTAAGCAAATATTACTCTTGTGTAGGGCATTGTTGTCAGGACCTTTGTCAAAGTGTAAAAGAAAACTGTAAATCTCACTTAGATGTTGCAAGTCAGAACCTTTATTGAGGGTATGGAGTTCTTAAGCAATCAAAGCCTTTTCTAAGTAAAGTCTTTTGTTAGTTTAGGAAAATTTTGAAAATCTATGTTTCGGTTTCTTTCTACTGCATGTTGGGCAAGAGTGCAACGTTTAGTTCTGTTACAGGTATCCGTTCTTTAATGAATCTATGAGATTGGCAAATGTATTATAAAGGACAATCCAAGCAAGGGATGCCGATTGAATTTGCCGATTGACCCCAAATACGAACTCCATGTGTCAAGTGGCTATGGAAAAGTGGATAATATGTCATGAGTAAAAAATTGTGGGTTAATACTAGTTTTAACAGTTTTAATAGAAAAAGTTGGGTGACAAGTTTATAACAAACTTGGTATCAACAATATACAAAAATTCATTTTATTTCAAAAATATTAATTTACGTTTAAGCAAATATTACTCTTGTGTAGGGCATTGTTGTCAGGACCTTTTTCAAACTGTAAATCTCACTTAGTTGTTACAAGTCAGAACCTTTATTGAGGGTATGGAGTTCTTAAGCAATAAAAGTCTTTTTTAAGTAAAGTTTTTTGTTAGTTTAGGAAAATTTTGAAAATCTATGTTTCGGTTTCTTTCTACTGCATGTTGGGCAAGAGTGCAACGTTTAGGTCTATTACAGGTATCACTTCTATGGCCAGATATCCGTTCTTTAATGAATCTGTGAGATTGGCAAATGTCTTATAAAGGACAATCCAAGCAAGGGATGCCGATTGACCCCAAATACGAACTCCATGTGTCAAGCACATATGTATATCCTGTAGTAAATAATAAAAAATATCATTATTATAAATAATAAATAGTATATGTCCTAGAATGGTTCCTTAAGGTATATCATGTTAAAATGTTTCCCTAAGATAACCATTACTACACTTAGATTGTTTTCTATCAGCTAAGTATGATTAAAAAAAAAATAAAGTGGTACCTCAAATTCCGTAATAATCATGCTTTTCTAAAATGATATTAAAATTAGCACAATTAAAGACTTGGGTGATATCCCACAGTGATACTGCAGTTAATAGGCTCTTATCTTAATTCGAGACAATATTTTATACCACCTCAAAAATAGTCTGAGTGGCCTCTAAACTCAGATTGGTGGTCATGCAGGATTACGTACCTGTTAAGAAAAGACAAGTTCTCTTTAACAGTACTTTTAATAATTTTACGCTCAAAATGCCGACCAATTACTAATGCATCTATGACTCAAGAAAAATGAGGCATTACTAGCTATAGGTAAATTTTTTCACTTTATTTTTTGTATTATTTTTATGTTTGTGTACTTTTGTAATTACAAAAAATCCTTGAGAGATAAATAATTAGTTTTACTAAAAATCTTTGGTTTAGTATTTTTTTAAAGATTTTATTATCCGTATGTGCGATAAACAACATTAAACATAAAATTCCAAATTTCACCTCAAAAAATGGATAATAAGAATCTCTTAAATTAAAAAAAAATATTTGCATATCTCGATGACTCTTATATGTCATTATTTAAATTTAAAAATTATATCGACTCATTTTTGTGATTATATAAGTAAATTGTTGATGTTTTAAATTGAAAATATTTTTTAACGTGAATGCAATTTAATCAATATTTTTTAATAATATAAATTACTTTAATGTTAGATTGTTCACATCTAAAATAATTTCATTTTACGATATTTGACAAACTTTTTATATGCTTAGTTGAACCAGTTTTGATCGATGACAAATGGTTAAGCACCAGTGCTGTCGAGGTTATATCTCTGCCCTAAAGGGAATGAATGTAAGCATACCTTCAAGACATAACTAGCTTCATAAACAGCTTCTGATAAATGGGAATTCTAGCATGTACATTCTCTGCAAATTGCATTCGGCTATTGCATAAATTGGACCCGATAAACTGTCTGGAGAGCCTGCCATTTCCGACTTAAATCACCTTATGGCAAATTCTGAACTATATTAACGGCCGTACATTAGCGTGCTGATTTTAATTTGACTAATTCTAATTTACAGGTTTTATTGGGTATTTAAATAAATTATGGATTATAACTTATAACTTTAGGCAAAAATATTTTACACAGATTCTTAAACCTTAAGATATCTATTTAAATTTAATAAGTCAGTTTAATAAAATAAAATGAGTAATAAAAAACATTGGACGTTGTTCTGTAACCCTTATAGCGAGGTTAAGTAATTGAGTTTTGAAATAATTTTTTTCAGATATCGCTAAACTAACTTATGTTATGGATTTGTTTTTTATGTGTCGTAAGTTATTTCATTATATTTTAGTACCAAAGAAATGAGTAGTATCCGTTATGTCATGTATCTCAAAAAGTTGTTACCGTTGTCAGTGACTCTGGTCAGTCTTGTCCTTCAAACAAATTAACAATTTTGTTAAAGGGTTTAAAAATGGTATATATCCAATCTCACATATATCAGCAATTCTCCGATTCAAAAATTTCCATTCTTCCTATACCTGCTCTACTTTCCACTCCTCTATACCTGCCATCTTGTTCTTTTTGCTCCGATAGTTGCTACCTACAAACGTATCACGTGCCATGCTGTCAATATATTCCAGATACATAACCTGGAGGTAGTTAAAATTCCTAACTCTAAGCTTAGAGCTCATCAGTACAGTACAGGTTTTTCTCTTCAGTCACTAATGAAGAGACATGCCCGGTATAGACTGGCCAATATACTGTAAGTAGCACCATCTCGCTCTTTCTATAATATATATATATATATATATATATATATATATATATATATATATTATAACATATATAACTTGCTATGGATATTTATTATAAGTTAATATGCTATAAATAAACTTTGCCTTTAAATTTATAATTCTAGAAAATAAAATTTTATTTAAAATTTTTTATAAAGGCAAATTGTTTTTTAGAATTTTAAATATTATAAATTTATTTTATATTTCCCGACAATGACTCTTCTCTCATGGGCAGAATTCAATGTTTAAACTAGATTAATTATATACTTTTGTATGTAAAATATAAAAAATTTTATGCTAATGAACCAAATGATATTATACTGTAGATATTTAGGAAAAGAAGAAGCCCTATAACCTAACTTCGCTATAAACGATTGAATGTTTAACGGATTTCAAAACTTTACTTATAAAATTGAATGAAAATGAAAAATCTTGTAATTATTATAATGTGAAACAAAGTTATGAATCTTATATACTAAAGAAATAGTGTACAGTGAAACAGTGAGAAATGTTCATTAAATATAAAAAGTAAAACACAGAAAGTTCTTTATTGTTAAAAAAAACTTATACCGGTTTCTGAAGTGCTCCTTCACCCCTTAGATACTGTCTCAAATTCAGGTCCAAATATGAATATCTACAAAAACCATACAACTCGTTAAAACCTCTGGATAATCTGCTAATTCTGTATAATGCTACTCTGGTAAGTAAATTCTGGCACTTTTTATCTATTATCTGCTACTATATTCTTCTAAATCCAATTAAAATATGACTCGTACAATCTGCTGCTTTGCTCTTGCCTTTCTTGACTTTATTTTTAATTATAAATCAAATTCTCTGCTTACCATATATATTCCATAACCTCTTCTTAGTTTTGTTAATGTTTTTATTACAATTAAACTTTCTTTTACTTAATATTTTTCAAAAAAACTCAAATTTCAAACAGGAACAATTTTAATACGACTTACTTCTTTCAAGATCAAAAACCAGAGAGCGATTACCAAATCAACAAACAGACAATTGAACAACTATAACAATATGCATCTACATACCTATCTAAATTAAACCTACTTGATAACATCTCAATTATAAAAAAAAATCGAATACTTGATTTTTTTGATTTTGATTTACACAAGTATTTATATCCAAAATACTATGACATTTATAATGAATTTACAATTTTATATTTATTTAACTATAATCTAAAATACTTTTCAATTTCAGGATTTTTCATTTTCTTCAAAATTAAATCAATTAAAAACAACTATTATGGCTTTGAAACACCTATATTAATTATTTAAAACGTAAGTAATTTTTTTTTATTTTTTGGTTCTTGCTTTAAATTATTCTTTATTTGAAATTATGTATCTTTATTATTAATGTTTTCACAATCAATTTTCTTGTTTTATTTAATTACAATTCTCCTATTTAACTTCTTTTAAAACAACAATATATATCATTGTACTTTATATAAATCCTTTTTTTTAATATTTAGTTTTCCTATTTTACTCAAAAGTAATCCTCTTAACTTTAAAATATCACTAACTATTATCTGCACTTTTAAAAATAGATATATTTAAAAAGAAAACTACTTTTATATTCTATTTTTATATTTTGATTTCCCTTTTTAGGAAAGAAGAAAGAATAACTTAATAACAACTTATAGTACTGAAGAAAATTGAACAAATTTATAAACTCTAAGACTTTGTATTCTACCCGGGATCAAGAATATCCTCATTTTATTAATTTAATCATAACTTTATTTAATTTATTTTGTTAATTATAGCATATTATCTTATATCATCTCAACCTATATATATATATATATATATATATATATATATATATATATATATATATATATATATATATATATATAATACATAAAGTATCTAATGCCATACTGTCAATAGTAATAATTTCAGTTTTAAACTGAAATGGTGTCGGTTAGAAATTTCTAACACTTTAAAAGACACCTTGGATGCTGCCATATAAATAGATATAAATATCATTCAACCTATATCAGGGCAAAACCAAACTACAGACACGTGTTTCGCTCTTGTTTGAGCTCGTCAGTGTAGTACAGGCTATGTCTCTCAAGTCACTAATCAAGAGACATCCCTGCTATAAATTGAACGATATCTATAGATGTCAATTGCGAAACTGATAAACAGTCGCAAGTGGTTCCATCTTCACTCCAAAAATGGTACTTCAGTGGTAGCTTTGCATCTTGTATATAACCTTAGGCAAGGTAAAATGATAAAACGAACAGAGCGTTTTGTGACAGTCTAAAAATGTCCAAAGATGATACATAAAGTATCTAATGCCATACTGTCAATAGTAATAATTTCAGTTTTGAACTGAAATGGTGTCGGTTAGAAATTTCTAACACTTTAAAAGACACCTTGGATGCTGCCATATAAATAGATATAAATATCATTCAACCTATATCAGGGCAAAACCAAACTACAGACACGTGTTTCGCTCTTGTTTGAGCTCGTCAGTGTAGTACAGGCTATGTCTCTCAAGTGACTAATCAAGAGACAGCCCTGCTATAAATTGAACGATATCTATAGATGTCAATTGCGAAACTGATAAACAGTCGCAAGTGGTTCCATCTTCACTCCAAGAATGGTACTTTAGTGGTAGCTTTGCATCTTGTATATAACCTTAGTTTCGCAATTGACATCTATAGATATCGTTCAATTTATAGCAGGGATGTCTCTTGATTAGTGACTTGAGAGACATAGCCTGTACTACACTGACGAGCTCAAACAAGAGCGAAACACGTGTCTGTAGTTTGGTTTTGCCCTGATATAGGTTGAATGATATTTATATCTATTTATATGGCAGCATCCAAGGTGTCTTTTAAAGTGTTAGAAATTTCTAACCGACACCATTTCAGTTCAAAACTGAAATTATTACTATTGACAGTATGGCATTAGATACTTTATGTATCATCTTTGGACATTTTTAGACTGTCACAAAACGCTCTGTTCGTTATATATATATATATATATATATATATATATATATATATATTGAGATGATATAAGTTACTATGCTATTTCAATTAAGTAAATATAAAGAAAATTAAAAAAAAATAGAGAAAAGGAAAATATATTCTCATTCCAAGGCAGAGTGCAAATGTAGTTAATTTGGGATAATTTATAATCGTCGTCTTCTTCTCAATACCTAAAAAGAAAAAATAAAACAAAATGAGAAATTAAAATACACAAGTACATATAAGAGATATTCAAAGAATCAAAATAATATAATTTATCTATAACATATAAAATTCTAATAATCATGTATCAAATAGATAATGAGAGTAAATATTAAAAAAGTTTATAAATTTTACGATACCTTAGTAATTAAAACCGATTTTAAATAAATTAAGATAAAATGAAATAAGAAAACCAAATGTTAAGACATCAAGGTAAAGTTTAACATAAATTTCAGTATAAAATATTAGAACTCATAGAAGGAAATAAAAAAAAGTTTGTACTTACTTTTAGAATAGACAATGTTTGTTCTCAAGACATATTGTGATTTGTTATTAGTTTAATTTCCAAATGAAAAATTCTGAAAATAGAAAGACATTAGATTATATTGTAGATAAGATATTATGAAATTAACATTTCATTTAAAGTATAGCAGATTTTAAAAGAATGATTATTGTATTAAATGTAAATAATGAGTTAAGTATTAGATTTTTAGTAATTTGATTTGACAAAGAATTAGTAGGCAAAAGATATTATAAAATTAACAACTCATCAAAAGTTTAGCAAATTTTAAAAGAATGTCTATTGTATTAAAATGTAAATAAGGAATTAGGTATTAGATTTTTAGTAATTTTATTTGATTAATAATTTAGTAGGCGAATAGAACATAATAATGATAGTGTAAGATTGTTTGGGGATTCAGTTGTTAAATTGTTGATTTCCTGAATCTCTCTCTTGTTTTTTGGCTTTTGAAGTGATAACACATAATAAATTTTGCTCCGTTAAAATTTCGATTTTTTTATTTAAATACTTATAAAAGAAAGTATAAAAGTAGTAAACAGTGTTAACAAAGCCACAAGACAACTCCTGATAGCCACTGGTAAGAATTAAAGTTCATATATATGGAGAAATAAATGTTAGGAATGGTGTGCTGAGCAGTTTAGTTATATGAATGCTTCCTGAGTAATTTAACTAAAGTAAAACTGGTTTCTAATAAGAAAGAGAGTATTAGTTTACTCACCATTTGATGCAAGAGCAAATTATTTCCGGAAGAGAAGCAAATTTATTCGTCTACATCTATAAAGTTTCCGTATATCATTGATGTTCCTGGGAAATGGTTGGATTCCAATAGGAAATGATAGCCTGTGCCTTCGTTTGTCCAGAGAGAATACCAAAGCTTCAAAACACGGTATCTATTTCCAAATTTTTTTAAAAATAAAGAACATTCCTGTGTTTGATTTTTCTGTAGTTGATGAACATTTGATTTCACTTGTACACTGTTTCACTGTTTAAATAAGTTGTTTTTACATTCTTTAATAAGTTTAATTTGATTTATTGATTACAAAATTCAGAATTTTTCATAACCCTTGATTTAACGATGTTTGGAATTTGAAGGTAATGTGTCTATGCGCACAAAACAATAAGAAAAAGTGAGGTTAAGGTTAAATTGGAATTATAATACAAAAACATAATTTGGTATATAATTGTTGAATTTTATTAATTTTTTTTTTGAAATTTTCAATATCAGTTAAATTTGAATCTATTTATTAGTTGAGATTTTTTGAACTCTGACCCTTAGAAAGAGAATAGATAAGAACTTATGTTAAAGTAACAATCATTAAAATAAAAGAAATTAAGTTGAATCTTACCTTATCCACATCTATATTAAAAAAAAAATTTTCAAGGTATTTTCATATATGTTATAATATATATGTATTTTCACTTATATGTTATAATATATATATATATATATACATATATATATATATATAATGTTTTCGTGACCAATTTTAAATGACACAGAATAAACGATATATTTTTTCTTAATCTTTCTTTTTTGTAAAATTCTTGGGAGGTAACGATAGTTCGTTTGCTTATTGAAACGAGAATAAAGAGTGTCGAGAAAGCTGGACAGGATGAAGGTTGAGAAATTACTAGTAATCTTTCAGAATCTTTTTAATACTGTTTTTGGTTCCGACGAAAACTTATGTTTGTGTCAGTGTTTCCCTCGTAATGCATCTAGAAAAAACCGTTGAATGCCTTTGGAATATTTAGTGGTAGATTCCTGTATTCTATTGTATTTTAAGAAGTTTCAAATCGTAAATAAACTATTATTTGGGAAATTATTTAGGCCGGGTAATCTTCCACAACTGTAATTGAAATATTGTAAACTTCCTAACATAATAAATATAAAATCAGTGATATTTTTAAAACAGATTTTCAGGAAAGTTATGCTTCTACTTTTAATGTCAAAATAAGTAATAAGAGTTCTCTTTGATAATAACGTTTCTTTGATCAAGTCTATTCTTTTCATAACATTATGATTCAATAACTATTTTTTACAAAATTAAAAATTGAAAATCTTTGCTATTTTCTACAATCTATTTAAAATTTTTACGATTTTCCTATTTCTTCATGATTTTGGATTTTGGTATTATCCTTCGCCATGAAAAACGATCTTTAATAATTTTCGGTATAAATTATGCAAATTCTCTGTGTTAATTTTAAAGGTGTAGTGGGATTTATATAAAATGTTGATATAAAATCTTTCATATAAAAATCTAATATAAATAATTTTAACTTTTTGTAAATTACCTACCTATAAGAAACACTTAATTTCTTATTTATTTCATGCAATTAACTGTAGTTTCAGACTGTATTTTTCACTGAATTCATGTAAGTATTTTGTGTAAACACAGTAAGGTAATTATAAAAATATTCGTGTAATTAGCTGTGCTATTCTTAACCAAGCCGTAAAAGTGTTTACTCAGAACAATCTAAACATATTAATTATAGAAAGCTTTGACATGTATACACGCTACTTTTTTATTGATCCACAAAAGAGTTAAAATATCATCATTTGATAATGTCTATGGAAATAATAGAAAAAATTATATTTTTTGTGTACAATTTGTCTTGGACAGCATACAAAAAAAAATATTTAAATAATAAAAGGAAAATGATGAATTACATTTATATGTTAACTTAAATTGATATTTTCTTTTTGCTTTTGGAAACGTAAAACATTCTTAATCATAGACTTACAATGCCTAGACTCGAGTTAAACATGTTCTTATATAGTACCTACAAGACACAGAGGCAGTATTTGCTTCTTTATTTAAATATATAAATAAATATATAAAGTAAATATTATTAAAAAATAAACTGATTTCAAAGTAGTTTCCTTTAAAAACTTTACACTGATAAAAACTTTGTACCTATTTTTGGTCCTGAAATGACGTCTTTTAAGGAAATCTTTTAGTGTAGGAAAAAAAGTCCCAGGAACTAAGGTCACGTGAATCAGAAAGTTAAGAAATTATAGAAATGAGGTGAAAAATTTTATTAAATGAAAACAGTGTGACATGTGTCTTTCTCATTATGATGTAAGTATATTTATTTGCCTGCAAATTTCTGCAAATGATCCTTTTCTGAGCCTTTCAAAAAACACTTTAAAGAAACCTTGTGTGTTAGTTGTCCTGAAAAAATAAAACAAATTCTTTATGAACCATCACATTGTTAATAAAAAAAACATGTTGATTTAATTTTTAACTTTCTTATTTAAGCTTTCTTTGATTAGGAAGAGTTCGCAGAACCTATGCCACTCCTTACTTCTGCTCATGGTCAGAGGTTTGAGGAGTTGATAGCAAAAACCCTAGTAGTCACATGTTAGATTTAAAAAGTGCCAAAGTGCCTACATAATCACAACACTATTTCTATTAAAACCACCACAAGTCACTTTATAGAATCTATTGCAAATACAACGATTTTGCCAAAAACCCATAATTCACAAGTGTCTCTGGCAAGAACCTCACATCTCAATAAGGTTTCATGTGGTTGCTGTCAGAGAGTGGTAACCTCGTTATTTACATTAATAATATGAACAACCTGCTTTGCCTCTTATTTGATTGGATTTCTAGCGTTATTGTCAATTTACATCAATAAATAACATACCATAAAATGAATTTTGTATTATCTACGCCATCAATAGTCAGTTGTCTATAACAGTAACAGTGTTGGTGACTTTATGACTTTTTGATAAATTCCGCAAAAACCTCACTTGTCGAATACATCTCAGATCGTTATCCTTTACCCCACATTGAAGATTTTGCAGAGACACTAGCTGGTACTAAAATATTTTGAAGCATCGACCTAATTAGACCATACAACCAAATTCCAGTAGCATCAGAGAACGTATCGAAAACAGCAATAACTACACCTTTTGGTTTGTTCGCATATCTATATTTGTCATTTGAATCAAGAAATGCAGGAGAGACATTGAAGCGATTCATTATTAAAATCTTGCATTGATTACCGTTTACGTATGCATATATAGACGGTATACTGATCATCACTTGACGAAGAGGAACATTTAAACCACTTAAAGATTATTTAGACTTAAACAACTTGGAATCATAATTCTTTAAAATGCTGTTTCGGACAAGATGCAATCATTTTTCTGGGTTATTCTGTTTTCGATTTAGGCCTTAAACCAGCACAAAATAAAGTGGAAGTCATAAGAAATTTTAGCCAACCCAATACTGCGAGAAACCTGTGAAGATTTTTCATGCAATTTATGACAATCTGATCAATATTAACTTTCTGTGACAACAAAAATAATACAAATAAAAATCTATCTATACAAAAACTAGCAACCAATTTTGTAAGGGGTGAACTACATTCCCAGGAATCTACTAAAGATGTGTATAAAGTCTTAAATATTTAATTCTTTTTGTAAAAGGTTTTTAAAGATTAGCATTTTTCTAGAGACCTATAAAATAAATAACTGAAATAAAGTCAGTGATCTTGAAACCATAACAGCAAATTCAACTAAGCAGTAGAATCAAAAAAGTAAAAACAATCAAGTAACAATAAATTTTTTCTATGTTAAATGATAGATAGAAATTCATCAAGAGCTTTACAAACGATCGCTTTCATTTAATTGCTCAAATTATTGTTAACCATGATGCTGGTAGCAACGTTAACGCAATAGGAAAGTGCAGAGGGATCCCAAACAACGGATATTTATGAACAGTCACTGAGGTATGTAATAATCTGAGGCCGGATTTAATTTGGCGGACTGATTTCACACTGCCTCTGCAGAATGGTAGTTAATCACTCTTCCACTAGGCGTATCGACCTTTCCTCAGTCCAAATTCCAGCGCTGTACCCCCGAGTAATTAACGTTTATTGCATCGAATTTATTGTATATTGAATTTTAACTAAACGCCAGAATTTCTAGGTCGAAGTTTAGAGTGAGAATCAAATATCTTTGATATTAATTGAATCTGCAGGAATAGTTCGTAACAACCAACTTTTAATCTGATCGTAACTTATTCGAGATTGTTTAAAAAAAATCAAAAAATTTTCTTATTACTTTGGAACTACAGTACCAAACAAATTACTATAAGAGTACCATTTCTCTTATACTTACAGTCATGATAAATTTGTTTTCACCGATGGTTATTTTTATGCTACCAGACCTACTTTTTGGTTACTTCTTCTTTTCTACTGAATACGCACTTTTCATTGTCAGTTCTAAAAGTTAACTCTAAATTTAAATAATTTTAACACCATGATATTTGCTTGATTCAAAAAAAAAATATAAACCTATTATAGGCAACTAACAAACAGCCTATTAAAATAACAAGATACTTAAAAAATAAGTTAAAAAGGTGGTAAGTAATACCATGTATCAGATAGGTACAACTTCTTTTGATAACTGTAATATTTTCTATAAATTTAAAAACATTTAAGAAGTCCAAGCGAGTGCTTTCCTGGACGATATAAGGATATGTGCCAAAGAATCATTTATTAAATAGGGGAAGCTTTTACTTGATAGAAATTCAGAATTATAAAAAAATAATTAAGTTCAAAAAAATTTTTTTTGAAACATTTTATTTACTTGCTACAGCATGTTTCAATAAACTTTGTTTTCTTCAGATGCTACAATACAACTAACTACTTATTTATAAACAGAAATGAAATTCATTACTAAGAGATTAAAGAAATTAGGTAGGTATTTAATACTAAAATACTCATAGATTGTAATTTCCAAGACAAAAGGTTCAAAAATGATGAGTTATTAACATCTGTTTGACCATGAAGTAGAATGTTTATGTCTATTAATTTCTTATACTTGGTGATATAAACCTAGCAAACAAAACTCCAATCACACTTTCCGATACCCCTCCTTGAACCATAGATTCTTCTATTATAAACATATCGCTATGGAGTTACAAGATATCCCACATCCCTTCTACTTTCTTCCTTTCTAGAGATCATAAACACCAAGCAGTACGACACAATAATCTTCACCGATGCATCCAAAGATGAAGAATATGTTGGTTCTGCGATCATCGCCACGAATGTAACAATAGCTACTTACTGACTTCCACTTCAATGAAGTATAAACACCACGAAACTATATGCTATCATGAAAGCTTTAATTTTCACAATACCGGATAATTTAAACTTGCCAATTTGCACAGACTCACTTTTTTCCATCCACTTTATAAAAAATATTTACTCTCAGACTTGTCCAGAAGATAAGAAATTCTGTTAACCATAAGCAGTACCCACGTAACATTCATAACCGTACCACCCCACACAGCCATCACTGGAAATGAAAATGCTTATCAAGAGGAAAAATGAGCATGTTGTTCCACCCTCGAAGAAGAAAATATCCAACTCCACCAAGATCTTCAAATCACAATTAGATCAATGGTACAAACATCCTGGCAAAGCGATTGCAGTAGAGCTTTATAAAATGCATCCAAATATAGCACTTGAAATTCATTTTCCTTTCGAGAAAAGAGAAAATTGTAATGCGTATAGGTCACACTCGATGGTCCCATGATTACCTGATCTCCTGTGAGTGTCCTCTCGTTTGTAAACGTTGCAACACTCGTCGCTCTGTAGAATACCTCCCTACCCAATGTGAATTTTATAAGGCCTGGCTATTAAATAACGAGACTGTGCGCCTAGAAGGCGCCCAAGAGGAGTGAAGAAAAAACGAGTAGTGCGTTGGATACCTTAAAGTCTTCTTTATTTACGTACCAAACCACGTTTTTGTCACTTTTTTTTCAACATTAAAAGTATCTGATAATTGAATGGTCCCCAGAGTGTCAGACTATCAACCAGACTTTCTATTTGTCAGTTTTGGCAGCACTTCCAAGAGTTGTGGAAAAACAATTTGTGGATTTTGCACCAGGAAAACGCACCTGCCCATAACGCGCTATCTGGCCAATAAACGCACTCCAGTGCTCAAACACGCAAGATTTTGCACAGTGCGACTTTTTTTTGTCTTCGAAGAAAAAATCTGCTTTGAAACAAATCCTAATTGAGTAGACGGAAGCGGTAAATCAAAAAACGGTGGAGCACCTAAAGGCCTTCCAGCACTGCTTTGAACAATGGAAAAAACGTATGGAAAGGTGTGTGGCGAGGGAAAGGGGGTATATTGAAGTGGAGCATTTGAATGTAGAATAATTTTGATAATAAAACTTTAAATAGTTTATTAAATAATTCCAAGAACACATAACTTTTATAAAGTTATTAAAAGGTCAAAGAAACCAATCAAACTAGCAACTTAAAGTTACAGCAAAATTGAAAAGTCCAAAAAGAGTTATTTCTTACAGATAGGCACTATTAAAAAATGTAAGAAAACGCACAAGTACCCTTATACAAGAAAATCATATTAAAATAATCTTACATTTATTTAACAAATAATGTAACATGTGCGAAAATGGTAAATATATGTAATAATAGTGTCTTATATGTTGAATAAAAGATTAACAGTAATAAAAAGAGTAGGAATTTGAAATACATTTTTTTTTTATTTAAATATAACAAGTTTGATTTCGTAACTAATCTATTAAAAAGAAATCGTTAAATCTATTCTTTCCTTTAAACTTGTCACTACATATATTGTTTCCAAAAAAGTTACAACTGTTTACAAGTATATAAGCCTTACAGTTACACTTATAAAATATTTTATTCTCAATTTGTATCTTTTACTGTTAATAAATCATCACAATAAGTAAGAAAGAACAAAAACCCACGATCTATTAATAAAAGAATTGCCAATATTTCACTTAGTTACGAGTTTAAACGTTCTAGAAGTCTAGATCATCATCAGCTCTTTTTTAGCACAGTCTTTGAATTTCTTGAGTATTTAGAACATGGTTACAAGCAAACCTGAAAAGTGTAAAGGGGTGTTTACATGATGCCAGTGACTGGTGCCAGTCTCACTGGCATGCCAGCGCTGGCATCATGCAAACACTTTTTTGTGCCAGTCCAGCGCTGTCTGCCAGTGCTGTCTCGAATAGAAAGTTGGTCTATTTTTCATGCCAGTGGCCCTCGTCCTCGTCCCCTCCAACCTAGCGTTCCAGTGACTGGCGTACATGTGAAGGGTAAACTTTACCAAGTAGCAACTAGGGTGCCAGTGAGACTGTCGCTAGCTACTGGATACGTGTAAACGTACCAGTCCAGCGCTGTCCTAATCAAGCACTGGCATGCCAGTAAGACTGGTGCCAGTTACTGGCATCATGTAAACACGCCATAAAGCTCGAATTTCCTGCTAAAAAAACTACAAGATTTTGAGTTTTGTTCTTAGTAACATCAATAATGTAATTATTAACTGGCAGCAATGATCTATGAGTATTGTGTCACTGACTGGTAAAATAGTGGTGTATGATAATCTTTATTAAATTTTAATCTACAGTGACGTCACACTGTGATTAGATTTTGGAGAACAAAATATCGCTTATTTAAACATATTTTTTGAAAGTCTTTAATTACTTTCACTACCTATATAATGTTCTACGGATTTATAAGACCAAAAAAATGTTTGATAAAGTGGGATTAGTTAAAATTTTAATGTAGACTTCGCGTTCAGATTCGAGTCCGTTCTCCTAGTGCGAGAAAGAAAAAAGTTAAAAGTAGTGTTTGCTTTTATTTAAAGGACGGCGTATACCTTCGAAACTGGGGGCCCACTCTAAAAATAAGAATATTAGAAAGCAAAAACCCACCAAACTTTTTTTGTCGTACTGGGCTAAATGGGTTGAATCGAAACGCGCAGTACCTATAGGTAAAATAAAACTGCTTCTGTCATAGTAGGTATATATGTATACCTACACCAAAAACCAAACATATATGTTACTGCTAGAATCTAGTACTTTGAATAGCATGTTTATTTTTAATTTTCAAATTTTTCAATTAATTCCAGTAAACTGTATAATACAAGTTATGTCTTCAAGTACATTCTTAAAATTTTGTCTCGGGACAATATTAATATACTACCTGAACTGGCAGCAAACATAATAGGAAGTAAGGAATTTAAGGTGATGACGGGAGAATAAATATGATTAGATAAGTAACTTAACTTCATTTTATAAAGCAAGGATAAAACAAAAAAGGTTAATTAAAACAGGGAGATCATAAAAAGACATGGATAAAAACCAGTGTTTATTAACATATTAGATCATAAAAAACGTATTTTACAGGACAAACTCTAGAAAGTGCATTAACAGTAATAAAATTGTATAGAAAAGAACAAACAAAAGTTTCTAAGCATTCTACATATTTGAAATTGAAAAACTTAAAATTGAGCCTGTATCTACAGCGAGTGTAAAGTAATGGTTTTAAAATTTTCAGTTTTAGTAAAAGACAAATACAGACACCAATGGTAAAAATGATTATATTTAGTAAATTATATTATCTACATGCACATACTCATTAATATCACCGCATTAGCTGCAATTGATATCTTTGTACAGAAATATTTCTTATTAGGTTAGGCAATATTTTCTTACATTGGTTAAATAACCTTATATCTTTTCGACACAATTTGAAGCAGAGATCTTACACACAATAGAAATATTTGAAAATTAAAAATCAAATAACTTAGCATCATAGCATGTTCAACCAATGTTTTATCGCAGAAATATGGAACTTTCTTGCTTCCAGTACGTAATTGTTGTCAGCCGGATCAGCGTTTCTTAAATCTACATGATGAGGAGCGTCAGTAATATTAACAGCCCACACAGTGGAAGACATATTCTGAAATACTCCTCCACATGACCAAGGATCCATTAAACCATTACTAAATACTATATTAGAATAATATTTTAAATTCTTTCCACCATAAGCCACTACAGCCCAATCAGGTTTAACACTTCGAACTCCATATTTTTTATAACAGTCAACAGCGTATTTTTCGTAATCCCAAGGTCTTGTTATGAACATATCATTATCAGTTGAACATTTCGGCATTATCAACTCTGTACATGTTTGATAATCCCAAGCGTACTCAGCAAAGTCTTCAAATGTGCTGTTTATATTATTACATATCCTCTTTCCGGTATAATTAGTATATATCTCCAAAGCGTGGCTAAAATGTTCTATCAATCCTTTAGTATCGTTAAAATACGACGTTGTTAGTTTGTCACAAAAGACTTTAACGGGGTAAGCCGGTAAGGGAGTTATAAATTCAGTGGGGTAATGATAGTTTACCATTGCCAAATTAACATATATAGTACTTAACCAATCTAGAAGTCTTTCAACATCTTCTGTACTTCTAATTCGTCTACATAACTTCCAAGAAGAAGATATGAAATCCATACCTGGAAGTTAATAAATTTTTAATTAAAATAAAGATATTTTTAAATTATTAATATTTAATGAAATATTTTTTAGCTTCATTGATACAGTAAACCTACACGACCATAACGATTAATTTTCTTACTACCCTGATCAAAAATTGGACATGTCTTCCTACATTATTTTCACTGAAAGTTTAATTATAACCTGTTTTTCAAGCCTTGACTACAATTTTTTTAATATATAGAAAAAATACGGTTTTTATATATACAGCTGACAAAAAAACTGAATTGGTGTCTTAAGGAGGCAAAACTGATATTATCAGAATAGGTAAACATTATTTTATTATATTTGTGATTGCTACTTAACATAGATATAAAATATCAAACCCACTAAATTGGTCATGACAACATCCACATTTAGATTTTATATTGCAATAGGCTCTGAACAAACTACTTGGTAACGGCATGACAGTATCGTAGCGTTAATTGAAAATAGTCTTAAAATCTGACAATAATCGCAGCACCTTAATCATAAGAGTGTGTAAGATTAGCCGGACAATGTCGAAAGCGAAAAATCACCCAAATTTAATATACCGGACAAAGACTTGCAAAGGAATTTTAAAATATACTTAGGACGGCTCATCAGATAACCAATTTTGGCCAGGGAATTTGAAAAAGATTAAAAGAAGGTGATTTAAAGCCAAGGAGGCCGATACAAAACCCTGTTTTAACTAGAATTTATAAAACGTCTCAGTTAAACTTTGCTCCTGTTGGAAAACTGTACTTTTCACTGACGAATTAAGATTTTGTCTTACCCATTAGGAATGTCAGGAGGTTTTTACAAAAAGCATAAAAGAATCAATTAAAAGAAATAAAAGAAACACAATGCAGGAACAATTAGAAGAAGCCAGAGCGAGCAAATAAAGAAGCAGAAAGAAGGAGGAAGCAAGTAGAAGAGCACTAAAAGGTAAGTGATAAGACGAAAAAAGGGTTATTTTGTTTATATATTTTTACCTAAAAGCCGATTTTCTTAAATGCACAATCCACAATCCCGAAATTTTATTGATTGAAAAGAGTCCCCAGGAGGAGTTCAATATATAGTAGGTACCTGGGCGACCGAGTTCCGCCCAGGTACTATTTTATGTGGGAAAATTATCTTGGTTGAAAAAATGAAAAAAAAAATCCAAACGTGGTACCCATCTAGATCGATTTTTTGCCACCGTGTGCACATATATTACAAATTTCATCGAAATCCCTAGAGCCGTTTTCAAGAACCTATGGTAATATATGCAGACAGTTGCTTGCTTAATATTATAAGAAAAATAAGATATACGTTATTTATAGTTAGATTAAGCAATGAAGCAAAATAAGGAAATTCTTTTGAAAATTAAGAAAAAATCTTACAGTACTTTAATACACAAAGTGATCATATTATATCACAAATTTTAAAAATAATAATTCAATTTTTTTTTTGAAATGACAAAAATCAAATCTGTTATCTTTATTTTTATGGGAAAGGCCTTTAATCGCTGGGCCATCGATATACCTAACTTAATGCTAGTAGATTAGATTAGATGTTTATTGGGTTGGCTGTTAGCCTGTATCACTGCGACCTTTGCAGATCTATTGTGACCACCCATTATCTCAAGAATAGGATTAGAGAACCTTGTCCAGCCCTGCCCTCTTAATGAGACTTAATAGCCTTGACAGTGGCCACTCCGCATAACTTGGAGCAGCCGGTTTCTCCTCTCCCAGTAGTAGATACCGCGTCCTTGCAAGGCCTTCGCATTGGCATAGGACATGAAATGCGGTCTCCTCCTCCTCTTGGCAGCATAGACAGATGTCTTTATCTGCTAAGTTCAACTGACTCATGTGTTTCTTGAGCCTACAATGTCCTGTCAAGAGACTGACAATCATTCTGATATTGTTTCGCCTTTGTGATAACAGCTCTGCAGTAAACTTCGCCGAGTGTCCCTTTATGAAGACTTTGGCTTGTCGCTTGCCCGGTGATTTTTTCCACGACTCCTGGGTCTTCTCTAGCCTCCATTTCTCAATGGCTGCCTTTCTGAATGTGTCAGCAACTCCGCCGAATGGTTCCGGGCCAATAATTGGGGTATTAGCTCCCGCACGAGCAATTCATCAGCCTTCTCATTGCCTCGAAACCCTGAGTGTCCTGGTATCCATGCCAGTGTCAGTGAATTTTGACTTGCGGCATGTGTCAGGGCCCCAACGCAGTCCCACACCAGCTGTGAGCTTATTTGTGCTAAGACTATCGCCTTTAGAGCTGCTTGACTGTCCAAGTATATGACTACGGTTTTACCCTTTATACCCTGACTTACGATCTCCGTTGCACAGTGTTGGATGGCCATTACTTGGCATACGCACCTAGACTTAGTTGGACTTTTATCCTCTGTCCTCTACTGTATATACCTGACCGTGTGCCTTTCTCAGTCTTTGAGCCATCGGTATACCAAATTGACTCCCCTTGGATTGGGGGGCCTTTGTTCCATGAGTCCCTTTCCAGTATTTCTAATTCTAGTAATTGTTTGTCTTATTTATTATTTATAAAATTCTCATTAAGAATTTATCTCAAATAGTTTGATTACTAAAAACTTCAAAAGTTCCACAATATTTTTAACAAAATTTAAAAACAACTTTATAAACTGGTCTTAAAAACTCTAAATATTTTATACACACACCGAAATCTGATTAAACATAGTAAAAAAATCTCATTAACAAATTTTAGAGAAAAAAACATTTCATTATATGGAATATTGGAAATATTACAAATAATCGATTAATATTAATATGAAATCACTAAATATTTAAAATAAGTGAAAATATTTTTTAATTAATCACAATTTCACGCATTCATGAAAGAATGTCCATTTATAAATTGTTACAATTTTATTTAAAGTGTTAAACATTTTTTCTCTTCCTTATATTATTTAGGGCAAAGTACCTACGAAAAATGCAATACCTACTACCGAATGAAAATATTTTGTTAGTGCAATACTTTTAAAATAAATAAAAAAAAACTGATAAATAACTGCAATACTTTTTTAAGTAATCATATTTTATAAATATTTAAATTAAAAAAACCTTTAATTAATATTTTGCAAAAAAGTGGGCAAAATAAACTTAAAAAATAGATAAAACTTTTATTAAAAAAATTCTACTTACCTAACTTGGTTTTGGAAAGATTAATAATTACATCCCATCCTAGTTTAATGGTCTTAACGCATTGTTCTCGTCCATACTTTTCAAAAACTTGGGTAACTTTATCATAAAACAGGTCGCAACTGGTGAGACCAGGAAAGTAAAATATCGGAGCAGATGAAGATACAGCTCCTAAAACGGAGTATGGATATTTCATTCTTAACCATGCTGCCAACATGCCACCATAGGATCCTCCAAAAGCAATAAAAGGATGAGTGTCCCAAGTAATAACATTTTCAAAGAAGTTTTTCTTTAAATCATCAATCACAAATGCATAATCCGCTAGAGCTTGTGTTGTTGTTAGATACCGAAGAGTCTCTGGAGATGAAAAAGATCCGTTACCAAAAGGTAAAGATTGTCCATAGTATCGATGTTCTATAAAAATTAAAAGAGCGTTAAATGTTGGAGCAATATCGAACAAAAACCCAGTATTTTGAGCGTAAATTGAAATATCTCCTTCATTTCCCGTATAAACAAACACCGGTCCTCCTTTTACATGATACTTTGTATTGACTAAATATCGTAATTTAAAAGTCTTTGGCGAAGAAGTTGCAGAAAAATGATCTAACGGAACTTCAATATATCTTGTTTCTAAAGAATATCTGGGTTCGGGAGCGGCGTAAATAAGTCCACTGTACAAAAACACTAAAAATATTATATACGTATACATTTTGAATTATTCTGACACAATTCACAAAAGTGGCATATCAATACTTTTAAACTAAACTTAAAATGTCACTATGGCTACTAACTGGCAACTGATGAGAATAGGCTCGAGATCCAATTTTTTATCACTGAAAAGTAGTGGAGGGTACTTGCGCAAAACTGGAAGAATTTGTTATTAAATAGTCAAGACGCTCCTTGTACGACAAGTTTAATGCATTTATTAATTTATCAATATTTACTAAATAGTTTACATTTTTTGCATATTTATAAATATGATACCTATTCCACTCAAATAACGCTAAACAATTTATTATAATCAACACCAAAGTCACGAGATCAGAATTAGTAAATAAGCAGTATTATCCAAAACCGTTTCTATTTTCTATTCTGTTCCATATTTTTCCAAAAGCATGTATTATTTTATTAAAATCTTTTTTATTAAATTTCTACGTTTTATTTTTTTAAACTAATTTAACACTTAAAATAATAAGACTAATTTCCTGAGAGAATACCCCAATACAGATAATAAAACTATAATCAAGCAATATATAAACAACATTTGGCAATCAAACTGGAATTCTTCATCTAACAAACTAAAAGAAACAAAACCACTAATCCAAGCAACCCTAGTCACACCAATTAAAAGAAAAGAACAAGTTATAGTAAACCGTATAAGAATAGGACATACAGCACTGACCCACCAATATCTCCTGAAAAAAGAGCCGCCACCACTGTGCAATTTCTGCAATCAAGAACAAACCATTAAACATATCCTCTTGGATTGTCCAGCATACGAAGATAAAAGAAAATCCTTCAAACTAAACAACTGCCTAAGAGACATCCTAACTTCAAATATAGACAACTTAATCAATTTTTTAAAAGACACTAACCTATTTTCTCTAATATAATGTAATTACTGTTTGTATTTGTATGCCCGCTAATAACTCTTAGTAGTTGATGCGGCTTGTGTGTTTAAATAAAAAAAAAAAAAATAAGACTAATATTTTTGAAATTTAGACTTTAGATAAACAAGAAATAAAATGCAATTAAGTAGAAATTAAAGACATGTCATATCTGACAGGCTTGTATCTGCATCTTTATCTGTAGCCGATAGCGCCTTTAACCTTTTGGCTACGAAGGCCAAGAGGTTGATCGGTGTTATTGATCATATCCGGATTCACCTCAAATCATATAAGACTAAGTCATATCTTCCTTTGTAAGTTTCAAAAATCCAATAAGCAATGATTTAAGTAATTAGGTTTTAAACACAAAAAGGCGCTGTCATTTTTTTCGTAAATCGAGCGCTCGACGCTTTTTTTACATTAATACCACTATTTTTTTAACAACTATAATTTACAATAACGACATCTAGTGGTAATAAACACAGTTCAACAGAGAGTTACATACCCACAAACAAACAAACATACAAGTGGAGCTAATAAAACCATATGAAAAACTAGACATAACTAAGTGATTTAAAGACGTCTTCTAAGTTTATTTATATTATGCTCAAGTTCTAACAATCTCAGAAACTTCTTTAAAAACTAGAAATTATTTCAGATAATAGTCGATATGCAAAGAACACCAAGTAACTTTTGTATGCTGGAACATAAAAAATTACAACAAACTCTTAAAGTTCAGAAACTAATAAAAAAATAGATTTCAACAGTAAAACTCTTAAGCAAAAAATGTTTGGTACTTTCTAAGACAATTATCTCATGGAGAACGTCTAGTTGATGCCATATTTACCGATAGATTCCAAATTAGTCTACGATTTTTCATTGAAATAAAAAATTGAAATATATACAGACTATTTCTACCGATGATCCAAGATTAGATGAAACAAAGAAGACAATCATTTGGAAAAACGTAAGCACATCTAAGAAGATCGACATATAACACATCACGAAATAGATGTATATTTACGAAACCCTCAATTTTACACAAAGAATTGTGTGAAAGAAATTATTTTTCTGTTGAATATTATATCTGTTAAAAAAGGAACAGAATGTAGCGAGGTTGGATTGGTACTACACAGACCTTTTACAGCATAAAACTGAAAAAACTCATACGAGCAAGAAAACTAACGCCAGTTGGCTGTTTGGGTATTATATGTTTAAAAAAGCCAACAAAATTTATCGGTATCCAAATAGTACATTACGTAACGAGTGCGGAAAGCAGGTGATCCCATCACCAGTGTGTTTGTCGCGCGAGCCGAAGGCGAGCGCGATAAAAAACACGAGTGTGGGATTACCTGTTCACCGCACGAAATGCGTATACTATTTTTCATCAATCCATGAGGAAAGCTCTTGAATTTGTCTAAAATGAAAAAAGATAATAAAAGTAATATTAGGTCTGATCCGTCTGCACCGCGAAGGCGCTGAAGGAGGGTTGGAGGGAGGCGGATCTCCCCCATTAAAACAAAAAATTTTTGAGTTAAGAAATTATAACATTTTTGTTAAAAAAAACACTTTTTTATTACAAAATTATGTATAGTTATGAATCTTTATTAAATACGTTAAATGTAATATTTGAACAGTTGCTTAATTCTATAAACATACTTTTTTTATTCAACTTAAGTATATTAGATAATAATTGAGAATCAACAAAATCTTTATTTAGTAATGAAACGTTTGATTGATTATACCGTGGTGCATTTATTACCACGTTATCAGATGCAAAGCTATTAAAAAATTCATCCTCAATTTCTCTTAATTCACTTTCTATCTCATTTATTTTTGATTGGGAAACACTTATCAACTCTGTTTCGGTCATTCATTGCTTTCCGCACGGTCCTGCATGGACGAAAGCAGCGCTTTCCGCACGGAGTGATGAAAATTTTTATATTTCGTAAAGTTGAAGGTAGCATTGCTTTCCGCACGGTCCTGCAAGGTCGAAAGCAGTGCTTTCCGCAAGGAGTGATGAAAAAATAGTTGCGGTATCAATTCCGAACAGAATCAAAAAATGTTTGGAAAGGTTTTCGAACGATAGCAAACAATGCTCATTGTAAATGGAAATTTAAGGTCAGTTTTGTGCTGCATAGATGGGTCCAATCTTAATCTTGTTGACTTGAGCTTTGGTTTTTAATTACCTACATACCTACGTGTTAATTCCTGTAATTTGTATTATTTAAGTATGCCGCTCTCCATGTCCATACACAGAAATGTTGAAACCGTTTTTTTTATTAAGTAAGTAATTAAATCGTCGACCACAAGATAATGGCAGGAGAGCTAGAGCCGAAATTTCATCTTCAATATGACATTTCTCCATTGCAACATGTTTATTCGATACAGGATAATATGGATGAAAATTATCTATGACGATTTTTGGCTCAAACTTTGGTTCTCTTTACCTTTGTCCGCCACCGCCTTTATAACCACCAAGCTGTCTGATATTTTGGATTAAGGTTTCTCAAGAATACAACACTACGTGGTAGAAATGGCGGACATATTAATGATGACGATTTTGTTAATAAGGTGGTTTTTCTACTGGATCTTGCGGCTAGCTTAGTTAGTCTAATTTTATATTATTAGTACATATTATAAGAAGCTATAAAAGAGGCCATTAGAAATGAAAACGAAGAGCTCGGAGTCTTCTTTTGGGGTGTCTCTAGACAGACTCTTGTGTTTGGGCTGTTGTGATGTTTGAGCTGGTTTCGTATGTAATTTTGACATGCCACCATATAGTTAGTTTTTTTTGTCTTGAGCCAATGGTAACCAAATGTTGAGAGATACAGATTATTTAATTTTAAGTTGTTTTGAATGAGATTCTCTGTCGTAGAAACTTATATTTCGAATTTAAGGTGCTAGATTTGACTGTCCTTGAAAATGAACACTTTAAATTTTAAGTATTCAAAAGATTACCGGTTTGTAGTAATCACTTGACTATTTATGACAAATTGATTACCAATTATTAAGCTGTTGTTCGAACCAATATTTAGATTTTCTTGTGCTATGATTGTTGAGCCGGCTATTTCCTCATTTTTGAGATTATATCAATAAATTATTTAATTTTTATTAGACATGAAAACGTGGACAAAAATGATAAACAAAATGGGTTTTCATGTCTAATACAATGCCAATCTGACATCCTTAATGACGCAAAATTATTTTAAAATTAATTCGAAAATTATTTGAATTATATCAAGAAATTGTTGATAAAATATGAAGGGCTATTAAGATAATATTTAATTAGTTCCCATAAAGGATAAATGGCATATTTGATGAATAATTTACAAACTAGTAAAAAACGTATCTTAATATACAGTATCAGTTGTTTTTATTTATTTTTTTAATTTTTATTAAAAAGTTATCGGAATTCTTTTAAAAATAATGTTATATTTGTCATTTTTAGCTGACTCAGAACTTATATTTTGTTCATTGTTCAAAAATTCGAAATGATAGATTTGTAATAATTAATATATATGACATTATCAATAATAAAAATATTTGTATTAAAAAACATTAATAAAAGATAATTAAGAATAAAAAACTAGTCATTTAATAATTTCCATCTATATAAATATGTAACAGGTTTAGATGAAACCATTCTGTGTTCTGTTTAAATAATCCATAATTTATCCGATTCATTTTATTATAGTTTTTATTTATTTTTTTAATTTATTAATTTTTTTTATTTCTTCTTATCTTGCTCTTTTATGTTTCTAATTTCTAATTTGTCCGGACCCAGTTTATTTTATTCAGAACAAAATTGAGGGCAGTCCGGCAGAAATAACTATACTACTTCTTATGATGTTTTGAGATGTTTCGTGAGAGTGACGACTATCCACAGCGTGTCGTGATCGCAACGGTTCACCGAAGATTTTTTAATATATGCATAGTTAGATCCGCATTTTCACTGTGCAAATCATACAGATTCAGAATATAGGAAATATTCAATTCAAAAATCATCCTTTGTAGATGGAACCAAATAATATTTACAGAAATCAAAATACGTGTACTAGCAAATAATAAGCTTAAATCGTATTAATAAGCTTGCAATGAAAAATACATTTATAGTAAAACTAGTTGTAGCGTGTGATTGTTGTATAAAAATTTCTTACCCCACCCCATTTAAGGAATGGGAGAGAAATTTTTATACACCAGATGTTAAGTTGAAAGAAGACAAATACATCTGTGAAAACCGCATTTGAATCGGATCAGTAGTTTTCATGTGATGCGCGCACAAACATACAGACAGACAAAAAAATCTAAACACATTTTTGGGTTCTATGTCGATGTACCCGCGATGTCGTTCGCGTGGCGTGTTGATTTTGGTATAAAAATTTCTTTCCTCACCCCGTTAAAGGGGGGGAGGAGAAATTTTTATACACCAGATGTTAAGTTGAAAGAAGACAAATACATCTGTGAAAACCGCATTCGAATAGGATCAGTAGTTTTCATGTGATGCGCGCACAAACATACAGACAGACAGACAAAAAAATCTAACCACATTTTTTTGTTCTATTTTAATGTACCCGCGACGTCATTCGCGTAGCGTGTTGATTTTTGTAGAAAAATTTCTTTCCGCACCCCGTTAAAGGGATGGGGGGAGAAAGTTTTATACAACAGATGTTAAGTTGAAAAAAGACTTTAACGGAGTGAGGAAAGAAATTTTTAAACAAAAATCAACACGGCACGCGAACGACGTCGCGGGTACATCGAAATAGAACCCAAAAACGTGGTTAGATTTTTTTGTCTGTCTGTCTGTATGTTTCTGCGCGCATCACATGAAAACTACTGATCCTATTCGAATGCGGTTTTCACAGATGTATTTTTCTTCTTTCAACTTAACATCTGGTGTATAAAAATTTCTCTCCCATTCCTTAAATGGGGTGGGGTAAGAAATTTTTATACAACAATCACACGCGACGCGAACGACTTTGCGAGTACAACTAGTCTCCAATATGTACCTTTTTGCTGCAAGATTTTCATTATTTATGACCACATGTTCTGTGCAACTAATCAAAGAAATACCTCCCCAGACCATTACAGATAGGTACTCCTCCAAATAAAGTGGTATTTAAAAAATTACACTGACTTACAGTTCTTTAGGGCCTTGATATAAACGGCTATGCCTATTGTTATTTTAAAAACAAAAACAGGAGTCATCAATTAATAAAATTTGCTGCCATTCAGCTTCTAACCAGATATGGTGCTCGCTTGGAAAATTTAACCTCGCACTCCCATTATCTCTAACTAATGCAGCACCTTGAGCAGCAGTTCTGGGTCATAAATTATATGTTTATGTTTATTCAATAAACTGAGTAGTGTCGTACTTATTTTGTCAAGGTTACAAGTACCTTACTCTGTATGACTTAATTTTGGAAGTGTATAAAAATCAATTAAAAAAATTAAATGATTGTGAAACTTTGCAAAGTTGGTTAGTTCTCTAAAAATTCCCTATAGTCGTATTTAACTTCAGAATCGAATAATCAATTAGACGCGGCAGTGAATCCTAAGGGCGATAAATAACAGAATAGTTGAACGGAGACAGTAAAAGTTAAGACGTTATACATATTGATAGATCAATTGGATTCCCGACGATTACTCGATAGTGTCTCTTGGGAAAGGGCAGAACGGGCCTTCGGTTCCTGCTACGGTTGGGGAGTGATCTCGAAGCTCTTTATTTGGCTCTCTAGTCGGCAGAATCTATTCCGCACCCTTATTCGTTAGATTTACACGTTCTAAATGATTGAATATTTATTGTAATTCTGGAAGTTTAGGAATGTTACCGATTTCGTTAAATAAAGAGGAAGTTATTTTAAAGCTTATCTCAAAAAACAAATAGTGGGTAAATTGCCAGCAGCGACTATTATCAATAAAAGATTATGAATTGCAAAAAAGACTCATTTTACAATACAATATAATACAATTTGCTGTCTGAAGTATAATGCTTAAGCTTATCAAAAGTGTTTTGAAGTTAGAGTGGTATATACACTACAAATCACAAGATCTTCTAAAATTCTCACAACACTTACATTGATGCTAATTTCATTTGTTAAGGATATATTTTTTAGAACATGATGGAAAGTTTGTATAACTATCTGTATAGTTAACAGTGTCTTTGGTTAGTCCACACTTTTACTAAGATTTTCCAAGAGAAAGCAAGCATTAGAAAATGAAGTTGGTTTAAGTTTCACTTCTGACACTAACCTATTCTTAAATGATCACTGAAAAAACGAAAAATTTCGTTAACTTTATTAAGTCAGCTACAAATTTCCACAGTCACGAAGTTGTTAAATTTTATTATTAGCTAAATAAATAGTAAAATATAGCTAAGACAAAAAGCACGGGCAAATGACAGAACTAGAGCTGTTTAATACACCACAAAGAATCAGAAATAAGAGAAAAGTAGAGTAAATAAACAAAAAAAAATAGCTTTCAACATTTTTACAATACCTTAAAACACAGAGATTAGACTAATAAAGAATAATAAAGAATGTGTATAGCAAACAAATAAACTGTCCTTAATTCGGTGACACCCTAACATCAAAAACACCTTCAGAAGAAGGTGCCCAGAAGCTTTACCACTCAACTGTTATATTCCATATATATTAAAGTACATATTTCAGCAAGGTCTAGAAATTATTAGTATTATCAAAATGGTGACAATGAACAACATATTATACGCTACTGTCATTCTCATCTTTACAGCTACCCCAGATGGTTTACAACAACTGCTACATAATGTTGCGAATTTAGAAAATCAACATGGCCTTAAAATAAACAACGGGGATGGTCATAAGTTTGAATTAAAAATAATATACCAATATACGCATATATGGTACTCCAATACAAATAGGAAGGTTCAAATATCTCGGTGCCTGGATCACCCACAACATAGACCCTGAAATCAAAATCCGAGCAAGAGCCTGATGTTTGTTTATAAAAAAATTACTTCCACACATCACCTTATCACTTAATATTGGTTACTTTTCTCTAAAAATTTATACACTCACTATAGTTCTATATGAACCGGAATCTGAGACTTTGATAAAGCACAGTGTACCGACTGGAAAAATTTAAAAGCGGATGACAAACAAGAACGTTATTAAAATGATGGGAACTTATAGATAGAGAATTCTTACAAGTATAGTAGCATAAAAGTTATAGAGAAACAAAGTATCATTTTTTAAGACTGTTTGTGGAAGGCTGGAAAAATTGCCTAAGAGGTCCAGAAAAGCAAAAATGTTCATGGTTTAAAAATGAACAGGAGTGGATAGGATTAGACACACACAACCTATAAAGAAAAAGGAGTTTGTAGACAACTTTCAGTAGTGAACATAGCACCTAAAGGCGTTTGAACAAAGTAATTGATGTCAAAAAAACTAAAAATGATGAAATTCACAAGACAAAATTAAACCCCCTTTGACATATGCATAAAAAATTGATTATTAAGTTTAAAAGAACAATTATAAATGTTCTTTGATTGGTTCATTATTTCTCCTTGTTCATAATTATTTTTGTTTTATTTTTTAAATATTATCTATTATTTTTAATATATATCCAATATTTCTTTGTTCTTAATGGTTGATTTTCTAGGGTAACACCACAAAAATCTAGCGTTCATTTAAAAGTTTTCTATAAATGTTTATTTTTTTATCTCTCTTTGTACCTAGAGCTAATAATTAAGATTTTGAGCCCTTATATTTTCAAATAATTGTTTATTATTATTTCTATGTATTGTTTTATTACTGTTTGTTATTACTTCTAGATATTTAAACCTTTCAACTCTTTGAAATCTAGACCGCACCGTTGACCATTTGATAAATTTTTCCTGAATTGTACTTCAAAATCTGTCTATTTTAAAATTATTCTCAAAAAAATTATAAACTTGTTCGATATTTTCATTCTCATCGCTATATATACTACTATTTAGAATCTAGGTCCCCTCTATAAACACCTGTAGGTGTTGAAGCAGTGAGGATAAATGTCTGTCAATTTTGTAGCTTTTTACATATATTGAGTGTGCAGAAACATTACTGGGAAAAATTGGAGCTGTAACCCAAAGACATTGCAATGGATGTACACAGCAATAGTGAGACCTATCATCACACGATCTAGAAGGACTAAGACAATCTAAGACGCTCCTGGAAAACTATAACCAGAAGAGATCTCACAGCTGTCTTAACCTGAGTAAGAAAAACCTCCGAAATATAACAGAAATACTAACCGGACACTGTCGATTAAGAGGACACATGAAGAAACTATATAGGATTAGTAGATGAAGCAAACTGCAGATTCTGTGAGGTAGAGGATGAAACCTCAATACACATACTCTTAGAATGCATCGCATTAAGTATTTCTAGGGTCAAATACCTAGGATCATACGAAATAGAAAGGGAAGAATTACCTAATTTAAAACCCAATGATACTGAAACTTTCTAAGGAAGATAGGACTAGAAGAGCTGCTATAAGTCTGAGAAATCATCAGAAATATAGCAAGAAAAGGGGGACACAATAGATCTTATAGGTCGCAGGTGTATCTGTTACCCCTAACTACATACATACATACATACATATATTGGGTATATTGTAGCTTTCTTCTTTCTATGGTCTAATACAGTGCTTATCTTTGGCATTCGTTTTTAATATTATCTTATTTTTTTGGTGTTGTTTTTATGAATTATGTGACAATTATTTTTAGTTTAAAAATATATGTGTACAATTGACTAGAGAGTTCCAGGTACAATTTTGATTTAATAATTTTGTAAATATCATAAATAAATAAACTGAATGATAAGCACGATTTTGAAAATGACTATTAGAAAAGTTATCCGTAAAATCAACATGTTGTTTCATTTTTTCAGACATCATGTTTTTAAAAAGTATATCACGAACGTTTATAAAAATTTTCAAATTTAGTTGATAATTTACCAATATAAATCACGAAGTTGTTTAGAGATAGATTTTGCGTGATTGTTACTTAATAGTGTGAAAACAAATACCTGCATTTTACCAATTCCTAGAATCTTGACATCATACCGGTTTTATGGTATTCAGGTATGAAACGAAAAAATTTATGTAATTTAGACTACTAAGAACGTGATAAATAGCGTATTTACTTCAAATATAATGTTTAAAGTCCTACTACAGAAGAAGAAATTAAGATGATCGCTACTAATTTTCAACGCATGAAAAATTAAAAAAAGCAATCCACATAATTTAGTAAATGGTCTGCCCCAAAAATATACGACTCACCTTTTTATCGCGCTTGTGTTACTTTTACTTAAAGGTGTCCCAATTTAATAGAATAATACGGTCTCATTAATATTTTTACTTTCCAAAACAATTCTACGCAGGATTTTTGAAACACTGCAAAACTTAGCAACAAACCGTGCCGCGTAATAACTAATTTACAATTTATACAAAAATCCAGATATTGTAAAAAAATGACATATAAGTAATAAGGCTGCAATGGCAGGTCATGTAAACGGACAACCTGGACAGCCTGACAAACAGGTAGTAAAGCTGGTCTTGGAAAGAAAACCAACAGGAGGAAGAACCCTGGGGAGGCCTGAATGAAATGACGTGACAATATCAAAGCATATCTAAGAACTATGGGCATAGAATACGACCCAACTATGTTGGAAGGTTGGCAACAATGAAGAAGAACAGTCGGCGATGATCTACTCCGTGTTGTAGAGCAAAGAAAAGAAGAAGAGGATATAAAATAATTTAATTATGTCAAAAACTTGACCATACAATGTAGTTAAATAAAGGTAAAATTGGAAATAGTTGAAAATTTTTGTTAAAATATGCTCCAGAATCAACAATAAATAAATACATTATTAAACATGAAAACATTTTATGAAATTCCTTTATCCTCACAAGAGGAAAGTACGAAAATGTCTTCTGCGACATAGTTGAAAGAAATGACTGAACAAAGTAATGGAATGGTGCAATTCGGTAAGACCTAATATCAACCCTATACCTACTTTAGTAGCGTTTATAAGGAAAAAGACACTTAACTTAAAAACCGTCACGCTACAGAACAGGTTACTCTGAAATAAACACGAAAACGAAATAATATTCAAAGCACATAGGCCCTTATGGTGTGCAGAAAAGTTGCAGAAAAAATTGGAGTTTTAACTCAAGGATATTGCAATGGATGTACACGCAATTTTGAGACCAATCATCGCTTATGGCGTAGAAGCTTGGGGCACGAGAGCCAATCAGACTACTACGATGACAAACTTCTCAAAGATTCAGATACTAGACTTTGCATGCATTACTGGAGCAATGGGGACATGCCCCACTGCTGCAATAGAAGTAATCGTAAATCTCTCACCACTACACGCATTCAAGTAGAAATTGTAAGGAAGTAAACAATATAAAGAATGGTCAAAGAATGAATAATCAAGAAAAGACCTCGATGTCTTCAATTTAATCAAACTTGGGAAATGCCCCAAGATGACTTGCCAAAGAAATTTAACTTTGTGAGAAAATTCACCACAAAACTGGTTAGTAAATCTGATTGGGATAAAGACACCATATTAGGGCTAAATTAAAACGCCATAAAATTTTATACGGACGGTTCCAAGACAGATGATGAAATAGGAACAGCGGTTTTTGAACATAGAGCCAAATACGCAGAAAGTCATGGTGCATTCCCGAAAATTTTCTAAGCGAAAATACGTGTCATTGAAAGATATTTAGATTTTAATATCCAAAGGAACTATTATAGACAAAAGATTGTAATCATCTTAGATACTCAAGCAGCCATCAAAGTACTAAATTCACACACATTCAGTTTAAAAATGGTCTGGGAATGCCTGGGAAAACCAAATGAACTAGGACAAATAACACTGTTATCCTCTCATGGGTTCCAGGACAAATGGGAATAGAAGGACCCGAAACAGCTGGCAAAAAAGGAGCAGAAACCACATATTTGAGACTGGAACCACCTTGTGAAATCAACAGTAGTATAGTCTTTAAAAAACTAAGAAAAGAAGTGAAAGGTAAAGAATTCAAGTACTGAAACAATCTAGAAAGACTAAGACAATCGAAGACGATGCTGATAAACAGTAACCCGAAGAGATCTTTTAGCTGTCTAAACAATGGTAAAAAAACCTATGTAATATAACGGGAATATTAACCGGGCACATAAATGAACTAGCATTGGTAGATAAAGCAAAGAGTAGATCTGTAAGGAAGAGGACGAAAAGTCAATACACATACTCTCAGAATGCAGTGCATTACATAGTTCTAGGTTCAGATACCTAGGGTCATACAAAATAGAAGACTTAAAGCCAAACGATATCCAAAACTTTCTAAGATACGACTAGAAGATTTGTTATTAGTCTGAAGAAACATAAGAGTTATAGCAAGAATAGGGGGACACAATAGATCTGATAGGTCGCAGGTGTATCTGTCACCCCTAATTACGCACATACATACATAGGTAAAAATAAACATAATAATAATGAATGTAAACTTCGAGTATGTTAATTTATATAAAAATTATAATGTACAATTTATCGATGTCATGTACCGAATATGTAAAACAAGTGACATTGGAATTTCACTCCCATCAGAATACTAAAACAAAATTAAATGAAACAGATAATATATTAATCTAGCTTATTACGGAAACCTCTAATTAATAAATCGTAAAGGGGACAAATTATGTTCCTTTATATCATGTCGTCAACATGACACCGTTGGGAGATCAGAAGGGTTAGGCTCTGCCTCCAGTCCATTGAGACTTCTCGATGAATATAATAGATTCGAAACTTTCACGAGGTTTTCCATCTCTGTTCTATTACAAAACCAATGAATAGGAATAAAAAGATAGAAGTAAGAGATATCTACATTGAATTAGTATTTGTTTGTAGAACAAGCTGACTAAGATATATTTATTATGACATTGATAACCGTGTTGTAATTAATTTTGACTCGCCCTAAGTTAAATTCTTTCAGTGTTAGTTAATTGATATTTTATACTTTTAAATACAGGCAAGAGAAATTAACCAAAAGTGCAATATTAAAAAAAAAAAACTGATACAGATTCCATTTATAAATACATAACTATTTGTTTTAAAAACTACATATCAGAATTAAAAATTACAATGATCCTTCAATAATTTTATACCATCTCTGTAAAGATTTAATATTGTTCCACGGTTGCCATAGCTTCTTCATTCGACGAAAAACTCTTTTCACAAAAGAATTGTTTCAAGTTTCTAAAAAGATAATAGTCGAAGGGAGTCAAATCTGGTGAATACGGTGGATGTTCAAGCAATTCGTATTTTAATTCGTTCTATTTGATGAAGAACCAGCTTCAGTCCATTGTGAGGTGTTTCAGTTTAGGATCATGATAGTAGATCCAATATTCATCCATAGTTATATAACGACGAGATTTGTCTCTCTCCGACTATTGCCTCTTTAGAAACTTGAAACAATTCCTTCGTTGAAACCGTGCTTGTCGAACGAAGAAGAATCATTACAGAGATAATATAAAATTACTTGAGGATCATTGGAATAAGTGTGTATAAGCTGAGGACGATTATATTAAAAAAAAATTAATAAAAAATACACATTCTTTCATTTTTGCATTCTACTGTAGTCCGTTCTTCCAGGGAGAGAGAAATAATAGATTAAAACAGTCCATTCCTCTGTTTCTAGTATGCGGGGAACTTAATATGTCTATGGTTGGAATATTAATCAATTTTGTGGTCTTCTTCTTATAATTATGGGATAGATAATATTCCTATTATCAATAGATTTGTCTCAAAATATGTATAATACCAATTAGAAGAATATATTAATAGACACCTAACGTATAAAAAAATTGTCAATACTTTTTATCTCAAAAAAACATTAAAATAATTATTTGTTATAGTTAAACGGTCGAGATTTGGAAATCGTTGTAATTCAAAATGAACAACAAGTGTTAATGCTATCGTCTACAAAACATCCCCTAACCTAAAACGAACAATTACAATTGGTAATGAATAAGACAGCTTTTAGTTCGCACCCAATACAATAGGCATGTGATTGCAAAAGGATAATCCTGGTTTAAGGCCACAATTGACAGGATCCGTGACGTTTTATATCAACGTAGGGGACGGTATATTTGAGGTTGTTTTTCAGGGTTACTGTAATATATGTATTCGATTTGTAATTTCTTTGCAAACATACATGAATTGTTGATATTTTAAAAACTTGTAAATTAAAATGGAAAACTAAAAAAATGTGATTTTTTTAACATTTCAATCAATTTACAAGATATGATTTTGAAAGTAGATGTATTGTAGGGAAAGTAAAATTTGTTTCGGATGCATTGACAAGGAAATGCTGATGCTGATATTGGGCAAATTATCAGGATTTGGGTAGAAGAAATTTGAGAGAGTTACATTTAGGGGTATGAGCATGCGTAGAAGCCAAGAAATTTGTGAAATTTTTAATGGTCAAATTTTATTATTATAGTTTAAGAAATGAATCAATGATTATTATGAATATTAAGTAGTGTATTATGATATTGTTCAAATAGTTGAAATTTTGAGGTTGGCAACTGATGAGGAAAAGGAAATTTGATTTGGCAAGGTGAAGCGAATCACTAAGTCAAATCAAATTTGGGGAATTTGATATGGATTTTTCCTCGGGGACATATTCTTTCGGTAACTTTCCGGGTGTGTATATCCTCTTTAAGGGAATCTATTGCTAGTTTTTGTTAATTTTTTGTTTTTGATTGTCATAAAAGTTTGTCGAAAAGATTGTCTTTAATTAATATAATAAATGTCATAAGATGAAGATGTTATTTTATTGAAATATATATTAATTAAATTAAAGGATATGAAGTTTTGAATTTTAAATTAAAATTAAAAGGAAAATAAATAATAAAAATTATAATTCAAAAGAAATAATAAAACACAAAAAGGCAGAGCAAATAGAAACACAAACTATAGCTAAAAAATAGACGAGTAGAGAGAAGAAGATAGCAAGTAGAGCAACAGATAAAAGGAGTAGACAAGCAGCAAAAACACAAGCGACAGAAACAAAAGAAGAAAATTGTATTTTGTGTTTAAATATTTTGTAAGCAGCAGATTTACGTGAGTGCAGAATCCACAACCCCGGAGATTTTATCGATTTAAAGGGTTCCAGGGGAGGAGTTCCATATTAATCGGCTTTGGCACTTCAAACTTGGTTAGAGATTTTTCTTGATTGTCAGAAATTTGTGGAAATAATTTGATTGGTGGTGTAAAAGGAAAACTGTTTGGTGCAATATTTAAACTTTTGTATATTATTTTAGCAGCAGATTTCTTTGAGTGCAGAATCCACAACGCTGAAGGGTTCCTGGGAAGAGTTCCATATCCAGTCCCTGGCCAAATTATTAGACGCAGCGTAATTTTTTAATAATTTTATATTTCTTTCAAGTTTTTATGCAATAAGTGTACCTATATTTAAAATACAACACTATTAATTTTTATTTAAAAAATGTTGTAGGCTACCAATTAGCATTTATTTTTCACAAATAGTAAGACTATGTGATACAAGTGATCCATGAACAAAAACAATGTACAAATATGTGTCAGATACGTTTGGGATTGCGTTAAATACGGAAAAAGGTGATCTCCCAATATGTAGAAAAGCTAAAGTAAAGGCCTGTGTGAATTCGAAAACATTTACAAACCGTGAAATCAAAGATTAATGGTTTCCTAAACTAATGTACGGTGCATAAAGAAGAAAATTGATCCAGGGAAAAAATTACGCCCGAAACGAAAGAGAAAAAGTAGCAGAAAACCAATTTTTATTTTAAGGTCAGAATGATGTTTACAGAAAATTGTATAAAAAACAGGTGAATGCAAAGCGCCTGAAGTTGGCCAAACAATGGCAAGACAAGAATGTGGACGTCGGTAAGATATTGTAATTTCGTCACAGATAAAGTTATTACCATTTATCATGGAGAAGAGTTTTATCCTGACTGTGTCGTTCCAATTGTGAAAGACTCTACAAAATAATGTTTCGTTCAGTCATCAGCGACAAAGGTACGGTCGTCTATAATTGGTACTAGGTATAATGAGGGAAGACCAGTATAAAGAATCCTTACAAAATCAGTTAATTCCGTAGCTCCAAGAATGGTTTCCAAATCAGAAATCCTTTATTTTAAAGCAAGATGGAATCCATGCCACCTTGCTCGGTCTGTTAGAGCTTTTTTGGCAAAACAAAATATCGCTCTTTTGGATTGGCTTGGTAAGAGCCCCGAATGTGTGGGAGCTGCTAAAAAGAGAAGTGGCTAAAGATGTGATCATCAACAAAATTCAGCACTTACAAAAAAATATTTATGTGTGGAATCATCATCCTTAAATGCAGGAGACAGTGGGGTCTTGCATTGGTAGTATGCCATGCAGAATTAAAGCTTTGATAGGTTCGGGTTTTCACGTTCTTAGTCTTTTCAGTTTTTTAAGATTTCACGTTCTTAGTGTTTTTAGGTTCTTAGTGCCCCACGTATTGGATAGCATTGGATATAATTCAAAAGGAATCGAAAGCTTGGTTTAATGGATAAAGTTTTAAAATGTATATTGGTTGAGTATTTTGTAAATTTAGAGAGTAGAAGCTTCTGGTCTATAAAATACGGAAAAAAGTCATTAAAAAATCACACGCACATGTGCAAGCAGTCTCACGATAAGGCCATCCCATATACATTTTAAAATATTGGATATAATAGTCTTGAATTTAATCAGTACAACGTGTGCGAATATGTGATAATGCTGTCATTTTGCAAGAACGATGATACCAAAGGGATATAGCCGCGTTCCCTGTAGAAATATAGTAAATTTATTCACATATTTGTATTATAATGTTATTTTCAGTCCCATATTTTTTATAGGCATATGTGTGTGTGTGAAAACAATTTGGATAATACAATAATTTGAGGCTTAATTTAATATATTGCCTGATTCTCCAATAACAGCTTTAAATTGATAAAACATAAACTGATAACATCGTTTGTTTGAATAAATATATTATGAAAAATTGTAATAGATTTTTAGAACCTATTTGCCATGTAATTTTATATAAATGTAGTAAAAATGGATTTATTAATTTTTTGTCTGTTGGATTTTTAATCTACAATTATTGTGTTAAAACAAATTAATTCTATTGTTCAATACATAGTTATTTTATCATAGAGATAAAGTTAATTGGAAGCTTCGTGATGACTACATTAATTTAAATTTTAATAATTTTTTATCTACATTTTCTCCAAATTAAATGATTTTTATATATTTTAAATGCTTTTGGAAGGATATATATATATATATATATACTCCTAAGAAATCTTTGCTGATTGTTAAGTAATAAAATTATAAAAATATTGGGTTTTGCAGCAATACGAAAAGTGTAGGTACTCTTATAGGTTTATTGCCAAGCTTTCGATTATGATTATAATCATCTTCAGGGCGCTACAATATTCTATGTTATAATATGGACTAAAAAATATATAAATATAATTTTTTACTTACAACTTGTTGAGATTATTTCGTGAAATATGTTAGTTTAATATTATTTATGTAGTAGATTTTAAAAACAATTACAACAACGAAGAACTTTTTTTTTAAAAATGTTAAAAAACTGTACCACTAAGCCTTTTTAAAAATTAATATTAGGTATTTAACAGTTAATTCAAAAATGACTGGATGTATTTCTGTCATTATGTATTTTGACTTAGATCTGTCCTATGAAATCGAAATTAGGTTTTGAAATTTATACGAAACAAGATCGTAGGTCCATTAGAGTACCTATTTAACATACCGTGTAAAAATCGTTATTAAATTTTAAAATAAAATTGAAAGTTAATATATTAATTTGTAAAAAATTGAAAAGTTTTATTTAAAAATTATTTATATACCTACTTGGTGTTGGTAGCTTGAATTTATTATAACATATTTAACATACCGTGTAAAAATCGTTATTAAATTTTATATATATATATTGTGATGGTTACTTCTTAGCTCCGGCTTTCGGGTATGGGTTCCTTCTTATTGTTTATTGATGATTCAACACAAACCAATTTTCATTTTTAATTCAACCTTTTATTTAACTTTAACTTTAAATATCAATGACAATTAATCAAATTCAAAAATCAATAACCAAAAAAAACATCGTTTCCATAACATTTTTCCATTTATATCAATAATTATAAAAACAATAGTTACTGGTCTATGTCGTCACACTTTATAATAAGATATTTCATTTACACAATAGACACAGTGATACCATAACAAACCCCCACAATTAAAAAAATTAAAATTTTCTCCAAAGACATATTTTTTTTGTTTAATTTACTTTTTGTTTTATTATTATTATTTTTTTTTTATAATCTCTTTCTCTTTATCCAGTATTCCTATACATTTTTTTAAACAACTTATAACAATTTTATTTATTCATTTTATATCTTTTTATTTTCTCTCCCCTTTTCTGATATTTCCCCATTATTTATTTTCTTCCATATTTTTTATTTTAATCTTAATTTTAATTTTATTTTAATCTTATTTACTTTTATTTAACTATTTTATTTTTTTCTCTTTTTATAATTATATACAATGCTCTTCCAAATCTTCCTTAATCTTCTATTAATGTTACCATCTATTTCAAAATAATTTATATCATCATCTTCATATGTTTTATGTTTAAACTTCCTTTTATTCTTCTTATTGTAATTGAAATTAATTTTATGTTTAATTTTATTGTCATTATCACAATATAATCTATTTTTATATTTATTATCACCCTCATATATTTTATTTTCATATTTTGCTTCTTCATTTTTATAATATTTATCTTTATCTTTCTTCTTATCATCGTCATATTCATCATGTAATTTTAATTTCATATTCTTGTTTCATTTTGTCTTTATATGTAACAGATTCTTTATAATAGTTATTTTTATTTTTTCCATTCTGTAAAATGTCTTCCTAAATATATTCTTCTTTATATCGTCTCATAGGTTTATTTTTATTTATATTTGTTTCATACATTTCTATTAATTCAGAATTATCTTCATTTTTAAGTTTATTTTCCCCCATATCTTTTTCTTCAGGAGATTCAGTTTCATAGTCCTTATTAATTACTGATTTGTCATAAATTGTTTTCATATATTTTATTGTTTCTCTATACATTTCCATTTGCTTCCTCATCTCATCTTTAAATGCTTCTTTATTTTTGTTCATTTCTTCTTGAACTCCATGTAAATCTGATCTTATTAATTCAATTTGCTCAGTCATGTCTTTATTTATAGAATCCAAATTTAAATTTATTGCTTTAATATTTTTAATCATGTCTTCAGTATTTTTGTTCACATCTTCTTTTAAATTATTATTCATTTTTTCTAAAACATTCTTTCCATATCACTTTCTTCATGTTTGTTACCATTGCTTTCAATAATTGCTTCAATAATTGTGATATTCTCTTTTTCATCTCCGGATTCATTATTTTCCATAATATTTATATCATCATCTTTTTGATGATCTCCTTTTTGCTCATTATCCCTAACCTGTCTTTGTCTTCTTGTTTCCATATTTTTTTTTTAAATAATTTTAGTTTTACATTTTATGTTTAGTTTTCAATTAAATAATTTTAGTTTTTTGATTTATGTTGTTTTAATAAAATTGTCCCCACAAATCACTGCCTCTATTATATAAATACAAATATCTTACCTATCTGTCAGTCCTGTCTGTCAAAGTCCTTGTCTTCCCTCTTAATCTTTCTTGTGTTTCGGGTTTTTCTCGTCCTTGGTGCCTTGATGGTGTCTCGAATTTTGAAGTTCTAGTTGCTTGTAGGAGGTGTCTCGAATTTTGAAATTCTAGGTGCTTGTAGGTGTCTCGAATTTGCAGTTCTAGGTGCTTGTAGGTGTGTCGAATTTGCAGTGCTTGTATTGGGCCCCACGTTGGGCGCCAATTTTGTGATGGTTACTTCTTAGCTCCGGCTTTCGGGTATGGGTTCCTTCTTATTGTTTATTGATGATTCAACACAAACTAATTTTCATTTTTAATTCAACCTTTTATTTAACTTTAAATTTAAATATCAATGACAAATCTTTTTAAAAAGAATTACAATTAATCAAATTCAAACATCAATAACCAAAAAAAACATCGTTTCCATAACATTTTTCCATTTATATCAATTATAAAAATAATAGTCACTGGTCTATGTCGTCACACTTTATAATAAGATATTTCATTTACACAATAGACACAGACACAGTGATACCATAACAATATATATATATATATATATATATATATATATATATATATATATATATATATATGTATCACATTAGCATGTGATATTTTGGTAATTAGAAAATTTAACTGGCAAAAGATGACTCCATTAAATCAATATATCAAAAAAGGCTAGAACAGAAGATAAATTCGAAAATGAAAGCAATGTAGAAACTAGATAGAGAAAACTATTCTGGACGCGGACCGAGAAGCTCCCGAAAGGAAAACAATAAACAAAAACAAAAAGTGGTCAACGAAAAAATCATGATTTACCAAAGCGTTTTATATAGACCCCCAGGGGACTATTTGATAAAAGCAGGGTCGATATGGGTCGATTGGGGGTCCAAAAATAACAAACTTTTATTATCTATGCAATGTAGGTATGTAAGCTTTGTTAAATTTTTATAATTATTATTTATTGTGGTTATTTTTTAACTTACTTTTAAATTATTTATAAAAAACTAATTAAAAATTGGCAGCACCAGTTTCTAAAAAGAAATGTCGACATTGGTCATTGGATTATTTGAAATTTGGATTCATTTCTTCACCGACAAATTAAACGATTCCTTTGTGACTTTTATACAAAAAAACTTTTGGAATTTATTATATGATTAGGACTCAGTAAGTTATCCTTTTAGACTCAAGATAAATATGAAATAAAAATGTATTGCCAGTGATAGTTTGACCAGTATATTTTTCGTAATTATTAACTTCATTAACTTTTCTTATAAAATTAATTAATAAAATAGGTTTAAAGAAATATTTGATAATCTCCACACCTATTTGTTCAAGTTGGTAAGTAAACATAACTAAAATAAACAGTTAATTTCTAATCGAAGGCAGATTAAAATCAATGAGCGTTTATCTCACTCCATCACTCGAAAGTTTGTGTCATAAAAAGTAATCAGGTAATGAGTGGAGTCACCAGAAACTTGATAGCAATCAGTTAATAATCGCAATAACGCCCAAACAAGGGCCTGACTGTCCACTGACTATGACTGATGTCGAATTAGTTTGTTTTATTTGCAATTACTTAAAAGGTCACAGAAATAACAAAAAAATGAAACGTAGTATTTCATTTAAATATGTAAAAGAAGATATGTAAAAAATAACCTTACCCAATCAAATGGAATAAAAAAAAACATAGGTAATCATATTCGTGTTACCTTTTTTAGTTTTTTTTTAATTGTTCATGTTGTTGCTCCTCAATTCGTTTGACTACTTACGACAGTTTATCATCAGTAACTACCATCGACTACCTACTGTTTTCTTCTATCTTTAGTTCTTGTTACGTTTTTTTTTTATTTTTTTTTCTAATCTTATGTACCTATTCTATTTATCTTTTTAATAAAAGAAATTAATTTAATTTTATTAAAATTCGTTTATTTACAGGGTTTGGTTATTGCTTGTACCTATAAATAACTTGTCACTATTATTTATTTCGTCTTACATTTACTTGTTGATCGTTTTCATTTTACTTTTAATAAAACCGTGTCCACATTTATTTGCTATGTTAAGTTGGCGGAGAGAATTAATTGTAAAAACAATTGTTTGCATTTCTTCACATTTTTACCATTGACGATTCCACTCAGGGAGGCATTACTCTTAAAGCATTTTGTGATATACAGTAGTTTATAAGTATATATGTAGAAACATTGTACATAACGTTAATTTTATTACATTAATACTGTTTAAACACTTAAAAATAAAAATGTATAATGTTGAGCCGGTCCGGCCCTGTCGCCCACAAAGTGTAGCGAGGCAAGACAACAGTTCTGAGAATGAGCGAATGTTCGAGTGACTTTTGGAACGTTTGAAAGATTATAGAACGTTGTTTTTGTTGTAATATTGGAGATGCTTCTAGAAGGATTTAATTTCATATATAAGGGACCGTTTTGGATGCAGTAGTGGTAATAGTAATGGTAATAGCGATAGACAGTGATTGCGAGATAAGTGCGAATTGTTATAAGAGGTATTTTAGAAAGACGTTATTCAGTAATTGTGACAGTATCAAAGTTACGTAGGTTATTTTTAAGATATAATTATTTATTTGTGTTTATCAATAAAATTGTTAAGTTTGTCTGCTATTTATCACTTAGGTATCCCAAATCCACGAAGAGAAAAATATAACAATGTTATTAAAAATTATTAAATATAAATGTGTTAAATACTGAGAGTGATGATTCAAGTAATTACCTACAAAGAGACCAAGCTCACGTGTTTAATAATGAAGAACCTGTTAAATGGTAGGAAAGTTATACTTCTTGTGGCGCGTTAAGGAAAAGTGATGAGGCTAAATTTTTACGATGCTCGCGCACACCGTCACGAAAAACCGATGTAACTAAAACCTGACATCATGAAATTAGTTAGTCAACACTTTATAAACTTTTTATAAACATCGAAAATAAATACAAAAACAAGACGAATCAAGAACATAATTCACAAAAACGGAAAAATACACAAGACACATAAAGTTTCTATAAAAATTCACCGATTTCTACATTTGATTTCAAAATATTCTTCGTATTAAACACAAAAGCATTAATTAACGTAAAAAATAATTCCACCTAATTAATAATATTATTGTACAGAACATTATTGTACCGAAAGGCGTTGGTATAGGGATTATAGGACTTATTGTTAGCCCTTAATAGCCCTGGAAAAAATCTCCTGCAATCGTCCAAAAAAGGTCTCAATGCAGCCAAATTCCTTTTCGCCTTCGATAGCCAAGCTGCTTTGAATGTTTGAAAAGCTTTACAATCTATCACGTTCGCAAATATAACAGATTGGACCTGATCTAGAGGAAGTACGACATTGGGAAAAGGAAAAGAGCAGCCTACAGAAAAATACTCAAAAAAAGCATAAAGGTAAATATGGCCTTCCCTGCTCTAAATTACTTTTATAGTTCTAGACACTTAAAACCTGTGTAATTGCAACAATTCTCGCAGGACACTGTCCACTACAATTGGATAGTGGAACATCCTGATTCTATGGATATGCAGATGAAACGGTTATGTATGAGCGAAATTAGGGGTGACAAATACACCTACGACCTATAAGATCTATTGTGTCTTCTTTTCTTGCTAAAATTACGACGTTTCCTCAGACTTATAGCAGCTCCTGTAGTCCTATCTTTCTTAGAAAGTTTAGGATATTGTTGGGCTTCATGGTAGTTAGATCTTTCTCTTCTATTTCGTATAAACCTAGGTGTCTGACCCTAGAATTAGGTAATGCAAAGTATTTAGAGAGTACTTATGTGTATTACGATTTCGATTTAAATATCTGGGAATAATTTTAAAGGAGATATGGACACAAGAAGATGAAATCGGAAACGTGACTGCAGCATCGGTGATGAGCTATTTAAGAATAGAAAATTTGTATGAGCTAACAGAACTACATAATAAAGGGGGAGCGAAGATATCAGAAGAGAATTTAAAGAAAAAACTAATGCAAAGAAACTGAAATGTACTGGACACATATTTAGAATGAGCAAAGGCAGACAGATAAAAATGGAAAGAACAGGCAAAACGTGGAATAGTGTAACGGAAATATTAAAGAATAAAGAAAATCTTGGCAAGAAGCCAAAGAATTAGCAGAAAAAAGAGGCCAAGTTGCAGAGAATAGCAGTTAATGAAGATACCTTGACACCTTTAGGTACTGGTAAAAGAGGAATATCGATTATGTATGTATGCATATTATTAACAGTAATTCGTCGTTTGTGCATTGTTGTAATAATAATTGCATATTTATAGAAAATTAATGTCATTCCTTAGGTGCATTAAGAAACATTAAATTGAATTATTTTAAAACACTGAGCTTAGAATGCTGCCTCGAAAGGGAAAATACTACATTTTAACAACGTAGCATATAAAATAGAGAACAACACTAGTGGTTAAAGTGCTGTTTACACCGTTAGTTTGTAACAATATAACTTATCCATCATTTTAAAGGATAGAAGTATAAAAAAATCGTGCTATGTAACAAATAGGTATGTAAATTTTAATTTCATTGTAGACCATATCACGTAAAACGGACGAGTAAAATTTTATGTCCGACACTTTAGAAAGCTAGTAAAGAATTAATCAAGCAGAATTTTAGCAACGAAAATCATATAATCGTTAACATTTCTAAAATTCTAATTGTCGGACCGTGTCAGAGTAAACATGAATTTGTATGCGGAATTACTGGAAAGGACAGGAACTGACTGGCAAGTTAACATTTTTTTAAGGAATTTGTTCTTTGATCCAATCAGATCTGTAGTAAATTCTAAGAATATTTATTTGTTTAACACAATGTGGAATCCGTAGTTTTAGATAAATCTAATTTTTCATCATTTTCTTACGATTTTTTCAAGCGTTTGTAGTTTAGATTATTTTAAAATCTTTGTTGTTTCATACATTGAACGATTTCAAAAATATGAATATGAATGTTTTTAATAATAATTCTTTTAAGTTCCTTTGTTTTTAAATATGTAACAGAAATTTAACAAGTATGTAATGACAGAACTTTATGTTACATAGGCCAATGTTCATATTCGCCTCTGTTCCATTAGTCTAAGAGCTCTTTTGCAACATGTTTATTCCATACAATTTTATGGGAAATTGTTGTTCTCGATAATATGGATGAAAATTTTCCCAGTCCAAGGTGTTAATACGATAATTCGAAATCCCGACGGGCGGACACCTGAGTGTACAAAAGAGGAGTTAGACAAGGGTAAAGAAGGCCAAAGTTTGGGCAAAAAATCGTCATCGATAATATATCCACCATTTCTACCACGTAATGCGACCTTTACCTTTACGTAGTTAGGTTTTAGACCACAGATGCGTTAGTAATTACTTAGCTTTTTGGTCGTCCTAATTCAACTCATGTCCCTAAGGTGGAAACAGACTACTATCACGTCACGTGAGCTCATTTCGGGTCACATTATCATGTTTTCATGGTATTATCACGCTTAGAAACACACTGCTATATCGTCTAACGAAATTTTTGTGAATATTGGATTGGTGTTTTATGCAGTGTTTGTTTTTCAATGGCGAATGATTAACATATGTAAAAAAATTTTGGAGATTTTCAGATAAATAAGTCCAACTCTGTAACGAATTTATATCAAAGAAGAAATTAACTCGTTTGTTTCGTTTATTTCGGTGCAGGATTTTCTATCTTCTTTCATTTCCATACGGTCGTGTTTGTGAAACCCTTTATGTAATGAAGTTGTATACTTAATGGCTTACCCAGTATCTAAATACTGTAGAAGTTATGCAAATTTTTCAAACATTAATAAGTACACATAGGTATATATTATACTATAATGCCGAGTGAAGGGATATTCACCAACAATCATATTTTCTTATAAAATCTTGTTGTTGTTTTTAATTGATCTAATAGGAGCATTTAAAAAATATAGTACTTAGTACTGTTTTGGGAAAGTTATATCCTCACGTATATATATTATTTCCTGTGAGTCAAAAAAGTATGGAAAATGTATTCCCTTTAAAATCTACCATAATAATACCACAAAATACAAACAAAGATTAGTAGTTAGGAAAAAAAGACAATTAATAAACAGGAATGATAGTGAGAGAAGGAAAATGACGGAAAAGAAAGAAAAATGTTATACTGTAAAGAAAAAATCATATTTTAAATAGAAAGAATAACAATGAAAAAAAAAAAACAGAATAATACAAAAGAAAGCAAAACGACAGTAAAGAAAGAAGAATAAGAGTATACTAAGAAGAATGACAGTAAGTACAAAAAAATATGCGACAAAAGAAAAAAAAGACAAAATGACAGTAAACTAAAAACACTCACAGTGAAAAAAGCAAAATGATTTACAGTAAAGAAAGAAGACTAACACGCAGTAACTAAAAATAAAAAGAAAAAGAAGAATGACAGTAAAGAATCAAGAATGACATTGGCACTACCCTGCAAAAGAATAGTAGGTCCTATAATATAAAAAAAAATTATTCTCAAGAAAAATTATATCAACTTGAAAAAAATTAATGTAAAGCATTATTAAGCCACAAAATATTTGATATATAAAACAAAATAGCTTTTACCACTTGATAATATGTAAAGGTTTACCTACATTTTTTTAAATCATACATTTTAACAATTTCTGATACTATTACAATAACCTTGAAGAAACAGTAGGTACCTAACGATAAATTCTGCTGGTAAAAAAAAATAACGCATACTATTAGTTAATATCCTATAATAAATAAAAAAATATTCCGAAAAATCAAATTAATAAATTTTATTACTTAAATACAAACCGTAGGTAAAGTTTTGCCATCTACTGAGCAAATCCATAATTTCTTTTAGATATCAATGGCAAATCTCCACTCGATGAAAGGATACACTAAGATGCCATCTATGAACGAACTACTATATTTTAATAGAATACATAAAGAGAGTAAATTTTGATCTTTTTTATAATTATTAGAAATTTTATTATTTATATTAAATTAATCATTCTTTTCGACCCCACTACAGAGGTAGAATGTTTAGGTACTGATTTCAGAATTCCTATAAAATAACCAATTTTAAAATTAGTACAAATTTTGAGGCTGTTATTAAATTAAAATTGTTATAGGTTTACTTGTAAGTGCTGATATCTAAAATATTTACAAACTAGCAGCCCGCCCCGGCTTTGCACGGGGATTAAAGAAAAATAACAAAAGCCATTAAATTTATTGGTTCAACGCTTTCCCTGTAAACAATATTACATGTTGTTTTATTTTCTGGCAGCAAAATAAATTGATTTTCAGGTGCTCCGACCCGCCTTAGGCGGTTGGCCATGAGGAAAACCGATCCCTACTATTTGGAAGGTTTGACCTTGAGACTTATTATTAGTAAAAGCGAAAGATGTTTTGATAGGAAATTGAAGCGGTTTAAATAAATTTGATAGATCAGTTGGGATCATCGGTATCCTCAGTGTATAAGCTAGTTAACCAGCTGGTAGTTTAGTTATATTGGTTGCTACAACTTAATTGTACTTTAATTCCTTTATAAGTAGCCTCGCCCCTTTGCACATGCTAAATTTGTGATATCTGTCGTGATTATGATATGTATGTATGTATAGATCCGATATAACGAAATCTGTGGACACGATTTCTTAACGGATCGAAATGAAATTTGGTACAAAAATCAATCGTCCCAAATCTCGGTCAAGTTCGTTAATGGGCCAAATCGGTACGGCCGTTTGGGCGTGACATCAAATCAAAATGGAAAAAAATTCGTAACTTTTTTACTTCACCCTGTACAAAAAAATGTTACGGGACTTTTTTGTTTGTCTTAAAGAGACCTACAACTTTTATCTAAAACATTTTTTTCTGAAACGTATACTTTTAATATATTCAATTAATATAAACCTACTGATGCGCCTAGCTTACCAAAAGGGCCTTTTTTTAATTGAAACATAGCCTATGTCACTCGGAAATAGTGTAGCTTGCCAACGGTGAAAGAATTTTTGAAATCGGTCCAGTAGTTTCGGAGCCTATTTATTTCAAACCAACCTTTCCTCTTTATAATATTAGTATAGATTAACAGCTCCAAAATAAACTCCTAATATACTGTTATACAACTGGCAAACAAACAACATCAACAACACAAAACCACGACACAAGAACAAAAACCATCAAACTACTCCAAAATAACTAACAAAATGGTTTAAAAAAAATCGTTTTAAAAATAATTGAACCTGCTTCAAAAAAAAAATAGAAAAATGCACTAAAAAGCCAGAAATAAAATCTTTATTTCTTAAAAAAATTGGAAGCAACTAAGCATCTGATTTCGATTTCCTTGAAGTCGGCTCCAATGGTTAATATCTTTGTAACAGATTTGAGTTACTAACATTCAAAATATAGATTTAATAGCTAAGATTAAAATAGAGGGTAATTTTTGGAAACATGTGTTAATTCTCTAACACCTAGAGACACCATGCACGTACGGTGAAGAAAAACATCGTGATGAAACGTGGACCTAATTGTCTCAAATCACCAACCCGCAGTGAGCCAGTTGATTAAATGCTCATTTCTTCTCCTTGTGAGAAGAGGACTTTGGCCTTAGAGTGTGACAGTAACGAGCTAATTATTACGTTTTTATATGTTATACATCATTATTAACATATTAACTTAACTGTAGAGCTTATTCTGTTGATGTTTGATGTTTGTGGTATTTTCTGGAATATCTTCCACATTGATGACCAAATCTATGGGACCACTCGGACACTACTCTTTTGAATGCAAAAAGGATTTTTGAAATCGGTTTATAAATACCGGAGATATTCGGTAACATAAGTCGGTTAAAAATACCTTAGTTTTAAACCTCAGATGTATAATAAAAAAACTGTTAAATAAACATTTAAAGAAGAATTTGTTTACAAATACATTATTAATTATTTATTTAATGTTTCTAATATGGGTTCGCATTGACACATCAAGTATCCGTCTTTCTATTTTATCTAACATTAAGTAGGTACTCGCAAGAGTTATTTTAATTCGCACAGATTGCCTCTTGATATTCGCATTTCATCACCAACATGTGTGTACTTTTGTACATTGTAGTCATTTACAATATTTATTCAGTATGCAATTTAAAATTAAATTATCAACAAACAATGAAAACAGATTTTTTAAATTTAAAAATTAAAGAATATGTAGGTAATGGTGTTAACACAACACTTTCAACACCATGAAAAGATTGTAACAAAATGGATATTTGGTTTAACTTTTATACCCTATTGTACATCGAAGACACCGATGGATTTGTTATTCTTACATAATCTACTTATTCCAAAGAATTTTTAAATGCACTATCCATTTAATACACCTCCTAGATAAGGGAGTAACCAAAGAAATTAAATAACTGGTAGTGAACGAAAACCAGGATTCTGATTTTAGGACACGACCGTCCCCATGTTAGGGTCGACAGCGTCTGTTCTCCAGGTTGGAAGAACACACAAGCTAAATTACCCAAGGTGGGTAGAGCAAATTGCCCAGAATTCTACACAGTTTGTTCACAGGCTGTCTGCTCTACAGATCCTGGGGAGAGCGAAAATTCGTATTTTTCTTCCAGCGTTCTGAATCTGAGAAGAATCGACTATCGACTTAACACTGTAAAATCAGGTCCCGTTTGAGTTGGTGGTAGGAACTTATTCGAAAAATGAGCTATCAACAACGCCCAATGGATGAGATCCAAAGAGGAGAAAGTTACCATCGAGCCAAAGGCTTCCAATGGCTTAACATCAGAAGAGGTTACCCATGCCATAAAGGACATATGCAACTAGATAGTACCAGAAGTCGACAACATCTAGAACTTCTGGTACAAGAAGTTTGCACGAAGCATTAGCAGCGAGGTTTACTCAGTCGCATTTACTTATTTATAAAATTAACACCACTCCAGCTTCTTTTCTAAAATTATTAATGAAGCAGTGACGAACCAACTTCCACCTGCATCTGAACGGCAAGCAACTCAGCAATAATGAAATTCCTGTTGGTAGAGGAATCTACTAAGGCCACTACCTTAGCGCATTTTAATTTTGTTTGACAATGAATCCACTCTCCAGCGTAAAATTCGGACAAAACATTGCAAAAATCAGTTAAAAGTAGTGTCCCGAAGGTCTATTTTTGGCCGAAGCCGAAGCCAAAGCCGATTAATCGGGAATCGCCACAACCTTCGGCAGAAGCCGAAGCCGAAGGTTTATAATCTCTCAGTAATTAATTTTGTTCAATACTGTCTACAAGCTACAATTAATATCAACATTATTTCAAAACTTCAATATTAAAGGTTTATATTGACTGTCTCCTGTCTTATATAGAAGTTGATTTAGAGATGGTAATGAAAGTTTGTGATTTTGTGATTTATTTATAAAAAATAATCATTTCTTTATTATGTAATTTACAAATTACAATTAGACCACTTGTCTTGATGCGCATGCAATGTGCAATGTGATATTTGACAGTGACACCCCGCGGCCTCAGCAAACACGACCGGTCCGTCGCTCTCTAACTCAGTCTTTCGTAACAGTTCGTTCAATCTCGACGGTTATTCGGACCTTCGGCGAAACCTACGTCTTCGGCCTGGTTTTGGTCCGAAGCCGAAGCCGAAGGATTCGCCGAAGATGGTGTTTTTGGCCGAAGGTGGCCGATGCCGAAGCCGAAGCTTCGGTCGGACACTAGTTAAAACTTAAAACAAAAATGTTGAAAGTTGTAAAAAAAATTGAAAAAAATTACATTTCTTAAAAATAAAGATAAAAACTTTTAAGAAATAGTTACTTTATTTACATTACATTAGATTTTATGTATAAAAAATAAATATTATGTTACAATTTAAAAAATATATTTAATATTTTCTACAGTGATATAAGAAATAGCACACCAAAAAATTTAACATAGAGCACTGTTGCATTTTTAGTTTCTATGTATTTTTAACAAACTACGTAATATTTTCAATCAGACAAACTTAAAAATTAAATAATAAATATTATTTTGGTATAAAACTTTCTTCCAAGATCTCTCAAGGTGCTTAAACTGTTTTAAACTAGCATCAAAATCGGATCAGAAATTTAGGCACCAAGAAGATCACGGGTGATATATAATACTTAAGGAATTTTATCCTATAAGGTACACATTAATCATTTTTACATAATTTAGTTTACTATTAGATATTATTTAAGGTACTTACAAAGTAAATGACAATTATATACAATATTTATATTATATACGTAATAACAATTTATATGAAAGAGGATAACACATTTAAAAATTAGTTAATCACAAAGTCTTTATAGATCGTTTTATTTAAATATTTTTCATTTACTCTAATTTTTATAATCCCTTTTGCAATATAAATTGTAAATTAGTTTTATACTTGTTGTGGCGAAAGAGAGCTAAAAAATACGAGAAAATATTTAAATAAAACACTAAAATAATGTTTAAAATTCTTTGTATTCTTTATTTAAAATTTTATGACTAAAATTAAAATAAACTTCACCTGTTTAATAATTATTATATTATATCTCTAAATATTCGTGAAAGTTATTTTTTAAAGATAAATAAGGTAATAAAATGAAATATGTACTAATACCAAATACAATAATTAATATACCGAAAGACAAGATTGCTGATGAAAACACTGCAAAGAAATCCGACACCACAGTAGCCACTGCAGTTGAAGACATTTTAGAGAACACACCAGACGAATACCACAATAGCGAAGACGAGGGAAACACCCGATAACAACAACAACACCTTAGATATCGGTAAGGCAAGTGCTGCAGCCGATCTTTCAAAGCCCTAGCAAAATTTAAAACAACTGACCCAATACACCGAACGAAACTATATATCTAAATAAAGTACCAGTAAGAATACTAACAAAATAATCGATGCTTTTAACTCTCTTTTGCAGAACCGCGTAAACGAGTATGAGACTCTGAAAGAGCTCCACTCTCTTCTACTGTGCAGCGGTAGCAGTGCTATGTTGCAATAATCAGTAAATCCAGTTTCCAAAGAGGAACCTAGGAAGAGACCACAAAGAGCACAATCCTTGGTGGCAATGCGGAAATAAAATTAACATACCGAGAGACAAGCGATGAGATTAAATAGTATTAACGAAGTCTTAGCAGATTTTGATTTGAATTTCTTGCTTCATTTTTTTCTTTATGTATTGTTTTTACTTCCAGATATTGGTTTCTACCAAAATAGGAAAGCTGAATAAAGCAATTGACAGTAATAATATATTTTTGCAGGTGTTGATTTTACTTTAATCTTCTTGTTTGTCTCCTGATGCGTATAAAAGATTTGATATTTATCAACACAGTGAAGCAGAATAAAAAATTACACTCTAAATACATATGTAGAGCGTTTATAGTTATTACTAGATATGCCCGCGACTTCGTTTGCGCGTACCCAGATCTGGTATTCCGATCTTCAAAAGTATATCCTTTATGTTGCCGAGGACTAATAACTATATAACAAAAAAGTTTTAGCAGAATCTGTCCAGCCGTTTTTGCCAGAAAGTCCGACAACAGACATCCAGATAGAAAATTTAAAATCATATTTTTTGCTTGTGTTACCTGCATCAGAACCCCTATGAGTATTTTTTTAGTTTTTATTCAATGTAGGGGAGAGGGTGGCAAGATGGGGTACTTAAGCTTTAAATGTCAATAATATAAAAAAATACGTAGTGAAACAATTATATTTATTTTTTAATTAACCACTAATTTATTACTCTTCCAATATTTGGTGTCATTAGGAACTTTTGATCACACACTTAAGAGAAAAAAATTAAAATAAAATAATGATGTTTTGCCCCGTCTTACCCCATGGTGGTGGTAAAATGGGGTACCCCCTGAGGTAAGATGGGGTGATAAGCATAGTCACGGAAAAAGATTATTATTTTGGCTGGAAGAACTCGCAGACGTGGAAGGCTTCGTCATCATCATCATCTATTCCTGCACAGCTATTATGAGCCCACCTTCCACGTGATGAGCATGATATCCACCCTTTAATGGAAACGGAATATACTTCATCACAATACATACATGGTGTGTCCCCCCCTTCTTTACTTTCATCTCCAGATGCGTTTTGCTGTTTTTGCTGTTCGGCTATTGTTCTTTGATTTTTTATTTTGATCTTTTGTATCCCGTTACCCCATCTTGCCTGCAGAGCCATTTTCTAGATATAAAAACAACAAAAAAAAACAGTCAACAATTGTACGGAAACACAATGTCTACCTTATTAAAGGTTAGTTTAAGCGTTAATCACAGCAACACCTCATCAGCTAACGTTATTTCACAAACCACAGCCACGTGTCAAACCAGAACAAAATATGTTAAACACTTTGTAGTTAAACACTGTTTTTAAATTTTTTTGACAAGCGTGCACTTGTCAACCATTGACAAGTGTCATGGCGGCGCGCCAAACGATGAATAAACGGGCGTGATTGGTCAGTTTGAACTGTGAATTTCGCATGGTACCCCGTCTTACCTCCTTATCCCCTACAGAACTCTTAAACTGATTATATGTATATATAAGGTTATCTCTTGCTTCCTTCGTTATCTTTTAGCACGTTCGTGTACTAGCAGACTTGCTTTATACCAACAGAAAGAAAGTAACTAAGGCGTTTAGATTTAGTATATATTTTTTCTATTGCTTCCTTGCTTCTGTTAGTTTGTGGTTGAAGGTACTTTTTTCTTAGCATTGCTTAATTCTATTCAACAGAGTGAAGATTTACATATTGAAAATATAATTTTTGCATTTTTTGTTTACATTTACACATTGATTTCATTGCTTGTGTTTGCATTTATTATATTTATATCTGTTGCTTTCTTTTTTTTTGACACATTAGTGTACTGGTCTTTAACAGAGTTGCGTTTATTTTTCTTTTGCTTCCGTGTTTTTGCTGGTTTGTTGATGTAATCTTTCTTAACAAGATCTTGAGTCTTACCAACTCAGTGAAGCAGAATAAAGAATTACACAATGAGAATTTAATTTTGTATTTCTTGTTTCCACATTGGTGCATCGCTTGTCTTCTGTATGCATTGCTTCCTTTTTTGTCTTACTGCTAATCTACTAAAACACTTTTATTAAATTTTAATGTTACTAACCAGAGTGAAGTAAAATGAGTAGAAGATATTGATGTATATCAATTCAGTGAAGTAGAATGAAAACAGAGAATATAAAAAAATTAAGCCTTTGAGTTTAAGTATTTATGTTTGTATCTTCAGGTTTCTCACTACTCTATTAGCTTATGCTGTTTCATGTTTTCACCAGATCTTGTTTTTTGCCAACATTGTGTAAAATATCTCGAGAAAAATTAAAATACAAACGTAGAATAGCAATAATCTATAATGCAAGCTAAGGTTATCGAAATATAAAAATATAAAAGAGACAAGAAAAGAGATTCCTGGGTCTCTCTCAGCTGGCATAGATTTAAACGAGAATATTTAAAGATTGAGATGATATTCCATTCAGAATATATTAGAATTTTTATAAAAATTATCAAACAGTAATTTAAACATTATTTGATTCACTTTAATGAAAACATTAACCCTCTTTGTTTTTATTTATTTCTAACCATGATCTGATGTTGTTACAGTCTTTGGTGTTGTTAGGTGTAAAGTTGGATCTCTCGAAGATGGAGTGACTACAGAAGTTACCTGAAAAAAATATATTACATTGTAATTTAATACTTCAATGAGTTTTTAATGATATACTATTAACTGTCGGACATTTTCTATTTTAAAACAGCACAGTATAAATATTATAAACTCTTCTGTTAGGTACCTAAACATCAAGACAATATTGTATTTATAAAATTATAAAAAAATCTCATTAGCATATAGTTCAATTGCAAACGGTGGTCGGTATACTTTTCTAATGAATAACTTAATCGAAATTAGATTATATATTAAATGCAAATATGTACCTCTTAATTATAGTTTAGAATATTAAAAGATGAAAGGCGATAGAATTTAATTAATAGGAAATCCTGAGGGCAAAACGATCAAAACTAAATCTAACCACAATAAACATTGTCTGTTATTAATTAAAAACCTTCTCACGATCTGATGACCTGTTTGATTAGGTGTAGTAAAATGAATTAAAATTAGTATGTGTAATATTTCACATTTTACTAACAATGTTTGTTCATATGTACATACTATACATCTATAAAACCATTATTTGTTTAAGGTGCAAAAGTGAAATTGTTTAAAGATAAAACATTGTTATCATCTAATAAAAAACATTTCCGTAGGTATTTATATGTTTACTCACCCTAGAATGTCCAACAAACGTTTCCACTGTTGCATTGGGTGGTGGAGTGTATTCCGTAAGGCCCATTAATCCAAAAAGTGGATGGGAAGATGTCGGTTTCGGTGTGGTTGTTTGTAGATTATTAACTAAAAATTTATAAATATAAAAATAATTGTAGAAAACATGATATTTGTAGGATATGTCCAATTTAGTTTTAATCTAAATTTGTAATTTCAAGATAGAGTTTGTGGTTGAACATAAAAAAGTTGTATTAATATTTAATAGATCATAGAGTGTGGTGGAAACTAAGAGCATAACGATTAAAGAGAAACTAACAAAAAATGAATATGCGTACACATGAAAGAGTAATAATAGTAACCCAACAAACTAAAGATTGTATTTAGTTCATTGTAGCTAGTTTTGGTAATTTAATTATTTGAGACAACCCTAAAAATCAAAGAAACAATAAAAGACATTAAGGAGAAATTGAGAAAGCTATTTCATCAGTCAGGACTCAAATCTGTGATCTCTCTCTCTACAGCTGAAAGCACCTAAATGGCGATTCAACAACTTCTATGGTTTTTAACATTTTATCAGTAGGAGTCCGCTTAATCATTTTTATAGAAAACGAAGTAATTTTTAAATATTATCTCTACAAAGTTTCAAACCCTTATTTGCATTCTTAGGAGGTGAATTCTAAAAAAGCATAAAATACGTGTTCAATGAAATATTTTTAAGAGTCTGAATTTAATTTCTAAACTTTATAATTAAAAAAATACTTACTTAGATGGGGCCATTCGCTGTAAACAACCTTGACAGCTTGCTTGAGATCCTTTACCATTTTTTCTCTAAGCTGTTTATCCTCTGGTTCAATTCTTATAGAAAACTTTTGAGACTCTAAAGTAACATTTGTTGTACCATTTTGTATCTTCGGAGATAAACTCCAAGCTTTAGCAGGACTAGCTGTAACAAAACTATAGGCTTGTGGTGTTACCACATATACTTTTTCTTTTGTATATGGAGAAACAGTTACAAAAGCTGATTTCCAAGATGAGTTTTGACTTTCTGTAGTTGTGGATAGAGGTGTTGTAGTACCTTCCTCTGGATTTGTTTCTGCTGCGACGATAAAATTTGTTTCTATATCAGCATCAACTGCTGTTTCTTTTCTTGATGATTCTGCTAAATGATGGTCAAAAATTTCGTTTGAAAATGTTGTTGTTTCTGGTACAGATTTAGAGGTAAAGAAATTATCTGGTATTTGTTTTGGTGGTACTATTTGGTCTCTGTTTCCTTTAGAAAATGATTGGTGCGTCCAATCATCTATATTTTTTTGTAATGAAATAATATCGTATGGTAACTTTTCGCTAATTGGATTTCGTTGAATATTACCGGATATTAGATCTTTTATATTATACACTGATGTTGAAGTTTTAGTAAAAGGAGTTCCAGTTACTCTGTTTAACTTTGTAGTTTGTTCGGTTAAATATTTAGACCAATCTGAACTTTCTGTTGGCATTGGTGGCATATACATAGGAATTAAAGTTGTATAACCTTTTTCTCCTTGTTTGCTAAAAGTATTAGGACTTTTGTTTGTGTAAGGAACAATAATTTGAATTGGTTTCTGTGTACTTGAAACCCAAGAAGTTGGAATTGTAGAATGTAACTTTTTAGGTGGGTAATATTTTGGTACCCAGTCACTATATTCCATAGGAGGTGGTTTGAAACTAGCATTTTGAGCAACTTTGTGTATATTTATTATATTATTTACTGAATTATTCAAAATACCTTGATCTACTAACAATTGTCTAATTAAATCAGCTTCGTTTTGAGCTGTATTTGTAGATGTAATTTCATTAACGTGACCAGTTGTAGGTGAAACTAAGTGTTTGTCGTTATTACGTTTTTGGTTGTATAATTTAGTTGTATTATTAATATTAGCAGTAGCAGCTACATGGTTATCTTCAACTACAATTGGATTTTCACTTAGCTTTAGTGTCTCTATATTATTCAGTACATCTTTAAAATCATGATAGTGAGTTTTTGCATTACGATTATAATTCAAAATTGGTTCTGGTGCTTCTTTAACTTGTAATTCCACTAAAGGTGATTGTATAATATTTATGGGGTGCTCCACAGATGCCACGTAATCAGCTACTCTAACACTTTTTTGTACTTGAACACTGTGATCATTTGCTGAACTATGAAAATCTTTAAAATCGTATATTGGCAAAGCTTGAAAACCAGTTGTTTGTAAATTATTAGACTGAAGAATATTTCCCCTATTCTGACTATTTTGACTATTAAATTGTATATTGGAACCGAAATTTTGAATTGGTTCATCATTATCTCCACTTGGCGCTGGTAATGAATCAAATTGTTGGTTTCCATCAAAATTGTCATGAGTTACAGGATTTCCGTAACTGTCTGAAGGAACAGGTGGTGGAATGAATCCATTATCCAACGGAATATTGGATAAATGCTGAGTACCTTCTATATCAAATGAAGGTGAAGAATTGTCCAATACAGGTGGTGAATTACCGACACCTGTTAAAGGTTCTGCATTAGCTCTCGAAGTTACTGGAGGTGGAACAAAATCTTGACCAATATTTTCCTGTATATTAGGAAAACTTTCTGGTACTCTTTGAAGAAGTGTAGTAGATGATGGAGGAGGTGGTAAATTTGGAACACCATATTCAGGTTTTGGTGGACCGTAAATAGGATTATTAGGGATATTTGGTATAAGTGGTGGACCATATTGATTTGAAGGTGGAGGAGGATTAAATATACTTGGAGGTAAACCATATTCAGGCTTAGGCGGTTGGTTATATATCGGTTTAGGTGGTCCATATATTACATTTGGTGGATTAAAATCTGTGTTTGGGGGGCCATATTGAGGTTTAGGTAAACCATAATTTGGTTTTGGGGAACCGTAATCTGGCTTTGGTGGAGGACCATAGTTTGGTCTTGGTATTGGATCGTAATTAGAGTTAATTGGAGGAACATAAAAATTGTCAGGTTGTTTTGAAGGTGTTGTGTATATAGGCTTGGGAGGTCCGTATAAAAGTGATGGTATTTTATAGTGTAAAGGAGGTGGGAGCATAAAATCTGGTATGAAAATTCCTCCTGAGGTTTGAATATTTGGATTTGGAGGTCCATATTCAGGTTTTGGTGGACCGTACTCAGGTTTTGGTGGTCCATATTCAGGTTGGGGTGGACCATATATAGGTTTTGGTGGGCCATATATAGGTTTTGGTGGGCCATATATAGGTTTTGGTGGGCCATATATAGGTTTTGGTGGGCCATATTCAGGTTTGGGTGGTCCATATTCAGGTTTAGGTGGTCCATATTCAGGTTTGGGCTGTCCGTATAAAGGTTTCGTTACACCATATGCCATTTTTGGAGGTGTTCCGTACAATCCGGAATAACCATTATTGGAAAATATATTGTTTAAACTATGTTCATTGGGAAACAGACTAGAAAACTGATTATGTGGTATATAATTATATTTATTATGGCCTACTATCGGTACCCAAGGTTCAAAATTGCAAGGACTACAGTCTCTATCATGATCACTTATGGATGATGGTGGTGGTAAATAGTGATATCCTCCAAATTCATCGGCTGATGGAATTTGGTCAATATCTTGTGTTTTATGAGATGAATTTTTAAATGGAGCAATCCATCCCGATTTCTTTGATAGTTGTGTAGATTTCTTTACTATTGATTTATCTGGTGGTTTATTATCAGCAACAGATTTATCCTTTACATTTTGTTCTTCTGCTTTGCATTTTGTTGATATTATCAGGCACAGGAGAAGGAAGAAGAGCTGTAACAATAAATAACTTTTGTTAGAGAACTATTTATACTTTACATAAAGGTAAATAGTATATTTTAAAAGAAATTGTTTGATATTGGTTATTGACGAAGAAATTACTAAAATTAGACATATAATTAACTCGCCAATTAAAAAAATGAAAGTTGCCCTAGAGTAGGTATACCAAACATATGTACATCAAAAAATTAAAAAAAAAGTAGACAGCTACTACTTAAATCCAATCAGCCATAATTTACACCAATTATTAACTAGCAGTGCTGAGTAACGTATGTTATTATAAGTATCGTAGTCGCTACAAAACCAAGGCCAATTCCAAGCCAATCTTGATCTTGAACTTAACTAATGGCCTACTAAATATTTGTTTGCTATACGATGTGAACCGTTTCACTTTATTGTTAGAACAAACACCGATTATGAAAATTATTTTCTCATAGCGAGCTCACCTAGCAAGTGAGATTTTAAAAGGACTATTTATCTTTTTTACGAGCTTATTTAAATGAAAGCGAAAATTTTGTGCGTAATATAATAAAATATTTTAGTCATAATATCTGCCTTTTTAAAGCAAATTCAAATTGACTAAATGATGTAAGTTTTCTGATGATTCAGGTTATGTGCATTGATAAAATGTTGAGGTAGGTTATAATTATTAAAAAATAGTTTCGGAATAAAACCCAAATACTTAATTAATACTTAGAAAAATCTTGAGCGGGAGAGAACTAGTTATACAGCTAGCAATAGTAGTGTGTTCATTTAGTTCATTTAATGTATAGACAAATTTTATTGTATCTGAGAGAATATTTCTGTGTTTGTGTTAAATAACATGAAAGTCTGGAGATCTTTTGAAGATGGTGTTATTTAGGTTAGTGAAAAATCAGTACCAATGACTAGGAGTACGTTAAATAAAATAATATGAGTAATTTGTCACACGCCCATGGAGAGATATTTTTTCTAGTTGTAAGTGCCGTCAGTCTTCGCCTTTCCAAGTTGTATTGGAAGACTTTAGTTAAAGTATGCTAATTTTTCCATTTTAATGCGTTATGTTATGTTTATTATGTAACCATTGTATAATTAGTTGTTATTTAAAGTTGACAATATTTAACTGTTTTTTAAATAAAAAAAAACGGATTGAATAGAATAAACAGATATAGCTAATTAATTTCCAAAAATAGTTCTTTGCGGAAATTCGAAACATCATTCTGCACTATACAAACGATGCAGGTTTTCGATGAAAGTTGAAACCAATGTTGCATATATTTTTTTGTTTGTCTAAATCAAGGCCAAAGAGAGTTCCATTCATGTTGGGTAGTAACTACAAAGAAAGAAAATAGCGTGTACCTGTGCATAAGTACCCATCTGACGCGCATTGTTAAAACACAAACGTGGGAAAGACTATTTAATAAGTTGATACTACATTCGCCAATGCGAGATAAACAAATGTTACGTTTTTCAGAATTCCGATTAATTGAAAGTGAGGGGAAAATTTTATTTAACAAAATTATTGTGCGTTGGTAGTTTCACTTTTTATTATTCTTTATGTGAGATGAGATGTACCAATTAGGTAGGTATCGAATTAAAATAGGCATGTATATTAATGTAATACAGACATTTAATTATATTTAAATTTATTTATTTATATATGGTGTCTATATCTAATCCTATACAATTAAACGAGCAATATATATTGATATGGATTGTTCTTCATGGTGCATGTTCCTTCAATGGAATGTTGGAACGTGATCTATTATTTGTAAATTGGTTGTCTAGATTTGTATTTTGTATTTTTGTATTTAGATTGTTTTTGTTTAAATTATGATGTTTTTTGTTATTTGGATTATTGATTAGATTGTCATGAAGTGAATTTAAAAATGTCAGCGATGAAATAAAATTGTAAAAATTAAGTATTGAAATTTAAATTAAAATAAAAAGAGAAATAAATAAATAAATAAATAAATAAATAAGGATCTAAATTTAAAAAAAAAAATATATTAAAGAAGAAAAGAAAATTAGAGTTCAGACAATAGAGGAAGCCAGAAAAGCAGAGAGTTGGAAATTTTAAGAGAGCAGAAAGGCAATAGATAAAAAGAAAGGCAACAGAAAGAAGGAGTTGGGAAATAATAGGAAGAGGAAGGTATAGAGAAAGAGTTAAGCAACAGAAAAGAAGTGGAATAGGAAGAAGAGGAAGAAAATATTTTTTTTATGTTTATAAAGAAATATTGTAATCCACGACCAATAATTGCATTGAAGAAGGGTGTTCCAGAAGAAAGATCCATTTCAATATAAATATATATATATATATATAAATATATATATATATATATATATAACGAAGGGACAGTCTTATAATAAAAAGATGAAAAATGATACAAGTATCTTGTGTAATGCTGTCAATCTCCAGGTAGATACCTAGATTTGTGCATGGTTAGAATTTCCTAACTCAAATGCACATGATGCTGCGACGTAGATATAAATATCAACCAGTCTATTCCAGGGCAAAACCAACTGTAGACATGTTTCGGTCTTGTTAGACCTCATCAGTACAGTATAGGTTTGTCTCTACAGTCACTAATGAAGAGACATCCGTGGTATAGAACGGCTGGTACTTGATGTCAAAACTCGCGAAAGTAAGTAAAAGTTAATAAAATTCGCAAGTGCGCCATCTCTACTCCAAAAATAGCACCGAATATTGGAATAAGTGTGTTCAAAATAAGGGAGATTATATTGAATACAAAAAATTTTATTAAAAAAATACGGATTTAATCATTTATGCTTTGAAATCTTTTCAACTAACCTGTACTTTATAATAGAAAATGATGATTCGGCCGAGTATTATAGAATTCAAAATAGCTAAAAAATGTAGTGAATTTTATCTTAAATATAGAAAATTATTAGTTTATCTACAGTTTTAATATATATTTAATCATCTATTATAAGAAATCGAAAGTAAAATTACAAAAATACCACAGTAAATAAATAAATAAACTACCTTTAGTGAAAACTTAATAAAACGTGCTAATTGACATACCTACACCGCAAATTCTTGCGGCAAATATCAACATATCTTTTCGTCTTATTTCTTATCTCGTAATGGTCAATCGCGTGTACGAACGTGTTTATTAGTAGTGAATTTTGTTGTCGGTACTTCTCTACGGTACCATGAACTTGTTAAAGCGGTAGACCGTAGACCGTGGTACAGGTACTGACAACTATCAGCAATTTCACGGTTAGTGATCGTACAATTTGTTTAAATGTCGTTGAGTGATTGAATGTTTTATTGATTTTCTACTTATTAGAAGACATATTAATTAATGCATCTGTCATAACTCCTACCAAAGTGAAATTGGTGAATATAAATAATGGATCTATTGAAACTGCAGGTGTTTATAGTAACAAATGTTAAAAATGCGCAATAAATTCTCGCTATTGTTAATGTTTTAAAAAAATACGTAAAATAGGCACCACTGGGTTATTTTATTTCATTTGGAAGCTATATATAAATATAAGTTTTACTTAAACTCATCTGAAAATTGAAAACATTTTTTTTACTTTTTAAACAAACTGCTTTTACCGATTGTCGTTATCTTTTGTTAATGTTAGAGTTGTATATACAATTAAAATTCATTATCTTTTTTAAAATATTATAAGAACCACTAAAGTCATTTATTTGTCAATACCTTTATTTATCAACGATCCCTTTTTAGAAATCCCAAATTTGACCGTTTATATTAAAGTATTGCGCATGAATATCTATTAGTTTCAACAAAGAAAGCTGTTTTATCTGTTATAACGTGGATTGGTCCTTTTTAAATTTGTTTTTCAATGAAATCATCTGTTTATGTGAGTTTTTGGAAAAGCATTCTGAACATAAAGCAAAGTCCCAGATCTGTTTGAGAAGGCCTTTCTTTAATCCCCTTAGACCGAGTGGTGAAATTGTCCCAGATCTGTTTGAGAAGGCCCTTAGATCTCCTTTAATCCCCGTAGACCAAGTGGTGAAATTTTCTGATATTGGATTTCTTTCTGGGAACCCTTTGTATGTATGTATGTGCATAATCACGGGTGACAAATACACCTGCGACCTATAAGATCTGATGTGTCCCACTTTTTTAGTATAATTCTGATGATTCCTTAGACTTACAGCAGCTCGTTTAGTCTTTTCTTAGTTTTTCTCAAACTGTACTACTGCTAATTCATCAAGATGGTTCTGGTCGCAAATATGGGGTTTCAACATATTTTGCCAGCTTATATCTGCTGTATCGTTTCCTTCTATTTCTATGTGTGCTGGACTCCATAAGAGAGTAACAGTGTTATTTTGTCCTAGTTCATTTAGTTTGCTTAGACATTCCTAGACCATATTTAAACTGATTGTATGCGACTTTACGGCTTTGATTGCTGCTTGACTATCTGACATGATAACAATGTTTTGTCTAAAATAATTCCTTTCAATATTCGATTCTACACATTTTTCAATGGCATGGATATCTGCTTGAAAAATGCTTGGGTATGCACCCAGGCTTTTTGAGTATTTGGCTCTAGGTCCAAACACCCCTACTTCTGTTGCTGCATTTATCTTGGAGCCGTCCGTATACCATTTTATGACATTTTGGTTTAGCTCCAATATGATGTCTTTATTCAATTCAGATTTACTATCTGAATTTTCTCCCAAAGTTAAATTTCTTTTGCATGTCAAAGGCATTTCCAAAGTTTGATCAAAATTAAGTGATCCAGGTTTTTTATTGATTTTTCCTTCTTTGACAATATTGTGGTCTTTCATACACTTTCTACTTAAATGTGTATTGGCGGAAGATTTACTTCTATTGGAGCAGTAAAGCAAGTACAGACTAGTTTCTGAATCTTGCAATATCTTTGGGTTACATTCCCATTTTTTCTTGCAATATTTCTGCACACCATAAGGGCCTTTGTAGCTTTGTTTATTATATTTTGTTTATGTGTTTTTCTAGAGTACCCTGATATTTAGGGTTAGCCCTAGATATTTAACCCCTGTTTTCCACTCAACGATACTTTTACCTAATTTGATGGTTTTTAAATTAGGTTCCTTGTAAAGAGTACTAAAGTGGTCTTGGAGGGGTTTATATTAAGTCGCACCAAATTACACTATTGCTTTGCTTTGTTCAGTCTTCTCTGTACTATGTCGCAAAGAAAATTTTCATACTTTCCTCTTGCGAGGATAACCACGTCATCGGAATACCCTTGACAAAGTACACCTAGTTCGGCAATTGCCACAGTAATACTCCTCATAAGTGGAAATGAAACTTCCCCTGGCGTAATGACAAATTTCGGCTTGCCAACATGTTCGTCGTCTTCCAGCAAGTCACGACCCTCTTTTAACTGTGTAAACCACTCGTGGACTTGGCTACGAGATAAACAAACATCACGATAAACTTGTTTTAACAATCGATGTGTTTCGTAAATGTTTTACCAAGTTTAAAACAGAACTTAATATTGGCTCTTTGTTCCATGCTCATTTTTCGACCGATGTTAAAAAGGTACTGTCACTTTAAACGCGATAACTCGGCGTGAAGTAGTTCGATTGTCATGAAATTTTGACAGAACACCAATGAAAGATGTGCCTACCCAATAACGCATTGCGCTACTAGTAACGGATATTTCCTAAAAGTCCTATTTACTTTGCGAAAGACATATAATAAAATTTTGTTACTCTATGTAAGTTATCTTTAACTGAATATAATGTATAATTTGTACATCGATTACAATACCGGAAATATGTTTCCTATATAAATTACACAGTGTGTTTATTTCTTAAACCGAATATTTAATAAAAATAATGATTAATAGAACAGTACGTAGATATGTTAAAGAAAAAATTTCTTTGAAAAAAATGACGTTACATGTAAAACAAAGACAACCTACTTTAAAAATTAAATACAAGAATTTTCTCCAATGTTACATTGTTACCTTTACGACTTTTTCCTGTTATGAAAAGTGTTATCTGATCATGCAATTATCTATCGTTGGGATGACACAGTGAAAGAACAACTTAAAAATTCCTTGGTTAAAAGTGAAATTGAAATCGGATTCCTAATGCGGGTATTACATTGATTTTGAACAGTTGTCTCTTCCGTTACCATTAAAGATACGGCTTGCTAAAGTAGAAAGAATGTTTTCTAAATAGTTACATATAAGTGCATTAACCGGTAGGTATGTATTTAATAGTATTTACAATATAATACTTTTATTTCTTAAATATAAACGTTTGGTTGTGATTTCTATAGAAGGTAATAAAAAGGTAGTTATAAACTTGGTAGTTATTTCTATAGAAAATAATAAACTTGAGTAAATCTTTTTATTTTAATAAAGAAAATCTTCAAAGGCTCATTTACATTTTGCATGTAAATATCTGTAAATCGCAAGTAGTATCTAAAGAACAAAAATCATTTATAACAAAAGCATCATTAATATCAGGATACTCGGGAGATAAAATTTGGAGAAATAAATATATGACTACAAGAAAAAATAAGAGTATATATACAAAATATGCGTCATGATTAACGCAGTAGAGAGAGGAGAAGATAATAAAGAACGACACCTGAAATCCTAAACTGCGGACACTAAGATCAATAACAGGATATACTCTACACGACTAAAAAAAGTGAGAAAATAAGAAAAATTTGTGAGAATGTGACATCCATGATGTAGTAAGATGGGCAAGAACCTGGAGAAAAGAATGGAGAGACCCCGCAAAAGACCACACACGTCCCAAGCTCCTGGCCGTCCGCTAATAAGATGGTAAGAAAACTTGTTTAATCTTCAACGTAACCGCTTTTCAGTTTTTTTAACATTAACACTTTTATGTATGTTTCAGTTTCAATATCGTTTAAAACTTCTAAAAATTGTTATATATTTGGATGGATCGAAAAGCCCTTGTCGATATAAGATTTTAAAATTATTGATTGTTCACCGGAGTGAACTAGTATGTAACCAATATTTTAGTATCTTCCCAAACGAGACAAGAATATTTAACCTCGTCTTGCATAATGTCCATCTTAAATATAATAAAGCGTTATTTTTTTCCACTCTAATTAATAAAATTGTAGTTTTGTACCACCTGAGTTTTCTTCCATGGCGGTTCTCTCGCTGCAATTAAATTTATTTTGATAATTATATCTTGCTAAATGCTGATAAGACTACAAATACTGCAATTTTAAAATCTATTGTTTTGGTGTATTGGTTAATTTTTTAATAAAACCCTTTATTGTTAAAGTAGTTCTTGACAAATCAAAATTTTTTGTTACCCAAAAATTTAAAGGTTTTTGTATAGATCTTAATTAAGTAATTAGCAATTAAGTTTAACAACTTACCAATTTTTCATAAATTAAAAGTATAACTACACGTCTGTTACATCTTAAGGTGAAAGAAATGTGATCCTCAAAAAATGATTTAACCATTGACCACTAAAAGAATGTATATATTCATGACTCAACTGAACTAAAGTAAAATGAAGTAATTGCTTATATTTTAAAGTAATCCAAATTTTGTTCCGCATTAGCACCTGTTTTTTGATCTCTTAAAATCAATTTCTACAAATCTCAAATATTCCAACAAATATCAACTTTCGATCACGATTTTTTAATGTACCTACCAAAATAACTGTAACGATACACTTTTTATTTTAGTTTAATGCATTCTCCAAACAAAACATATTCTCCATATGTTGAGCAATAAAAATTGACAAATAAATTATTCAAACACTGTGTGTACATTTCAATTTCACTTAATTTCGTTTTCAGACTACATTTCGCTATCGTGAGGTGTTAGCTTAACCCAGAATTTTTTTTAAGACTTAGATTTTATGGATGTGTCACATATGTAAATTGGTAAACAGTGATTTTAGGAGTATTATCACGATTTTAAATGTAAATATATATTTTTTGCAACACTGCTTTCACAAACTATAAATATATTCATTAGCTTTTGTCACATTAAGTACATTTTTTCGTATTGTAAAATGTATGGTACATTAGGTAAATTATTTAAATATGCAGCAAATTGTACTGCATAGTTTTATCAAGCAAATCCAATGCGGCTTTTATATTCGGAAAGCTGTTTAAAGCGGTTTTTCACACAAAAAAAGTTTTTTCATATCACATACATTGAAACAGCTAGTTTTGATCCTTGTTTTGCCAGTCGAAACAAGACAATTTCAGACCAACAACGTTGTTTCTCTTCTAGGGCAGAAACAAATGACATTATTTCAAGTCTGCCAGAATGTTTCTGACTGACAGTTGCATTGGTCTAAAATAGTCTTACTTGGACTGGCTACAGAGATCAAAACTCGCTGTTTCAATGTATGTGATATGAAAAATATAGTGTGTGGCACTGGATGAAACAAAGACGATTTCTGACCGGGCGATGACAGCCCTCGCTTCGCTTATGCAAGAATAAACGCTGTATTTGATTTTTCTTATTCTGTTGGTGGTAGTATTCTGACAAGGTGACTCGGTTGAGGATCTGCGGTTTGTATTGGATTCCAAACTTAATTATCGTGAACATGTAACTGTTAAGAACAAGGGATTAAGGAATTTGGGTAACAGTAACGATCACTTGTGTGTTCAGGACTAGAGTATTGTACACCTATGTGGTCACCTTTTTATAAATGTACATTAAGTCTTTCGAAAGTGTACAGAAGAGGTTTGCTCGTTGTGTCTATTTCCGTAATAAGTGGATTGGTGTCGAGTTTAGTTTTAAATAAACTTCATATGTTGAGACTCCATCATCGTCGTGAGTATTTTGATTTAAGTTTCTTGTATAAACTTTTGATTGGCCTTCTTTGTTCCTATAAACTTCTGGGTATTGTATATTTTTATACATTTTATCGCACAAGGAACTATCAACTATCTTACATTGACTGTCATTCGTGTTATTACAATTAATATGGTCCATTTGCTCGCATATAAAGACTACAATTCTTATCACTTACAACTAGATATATTTTATGTTTCATTGGGAAGCTTCAAATCGAATTTAAAATGTATTTTATCATGGAGTATTTTTTTTCTCCCATATTTTTAACACTTTTTTTTCTTGTATGTAAAAATGGCGTTCGCCGGGAATAAATAAATATGTGTTCAAGTAGGAATTGAGTAGATATCGTAGACGATATAAGTTAATTTAAAATATAATCAAAAACGCCCTCTAACCTTTAGGCATACGTGGCCGAATGGTTAAAGGTGCTAACGGCTATATACATTGATAACAAGTTCGATGTCAAATTTTTTAGATTTACTGTTGACCGAAGGTCTAAATTTAAAAAAGTCCTATGAGTGATGTCTCAAAGTAATAATTATTTTACTATTTATTAATAAATTTTATGTAATTATTTTGTGCATGCTCTAAAATTTTTTTAATACATATTTTTCTAATATTGCAACCAATATTGAATATTTACGTAAAACTCGTATTAAGTGCAATAACTTTTTATGTAATTAATTATAAGCTATCATTTTATATCATTTTTTAAACACTGAACACTAATAATAGTATTTTGCTGTTTTGTGGCCTGAACTAAAATATCTGTTATAAAATAGTGATTTATTAAACACTTCACAATTATTAAGAGAAACATTTATTAGATGTTAGATTAATAATTTTCTTTTTTCTATTAAGTTCAGTAGCACAGTTTAATTAAAAAATATAGAGTAAAAAGATTTGCGTTAAACAAACTTTGCTTGGAACATTAATCAAGGAATAAAAATCAGTACTTTCAATCTTTCGAAATATACGAGATCTGTCACAAAGTAAACACGACAAAGAAAAAAATTAACATTTTCCTTTTCGACAAATTGAATTTATTTTATTTAAAATGGTCCCCTTCAGGGTTAATACAGCAATTTGCACAGTTCAGAAGTTTTTCGAACGAGGATTTCAGCTCATTTCAGCTCGTCGGTATACCGCTGTCCTTGCATGTACCAAACAGAAAAAAAGTCGCACGCTGCCATATCCAGAGAATATGAGAATACTGGGAAGTCTTTTATAGTTAAAATGCCAGTTTTTGTCAAAAACAGTGACGCTTGATTCCTGGATTGTATTAAAAACTCCTAGTATAGTCACTAATTTTTATCTTTCTTAGCCTTTTTAATGATGTCTCTTCACTGTTGAATTTGAAGCATTATTTGGTCATCCGTGAGCTTGTGCAGAACAAACCATGAATACACCTTTCTTATGCCCAAATTCCTGGTCAAAATACGATAGATCGACTCTTTGGAGATATTTATTTCCATTTCCATCTAGCTCAATAAACATTTTTGCACATTTTTAATAAATAGACGCACTTTTTAACATGTTCGTCGTCTACCAGCGACTCATCACCCTCTTTAAACCGTTTACACGAACTCGGCTACAAGGTTTTCAATCATCACCATAAACGTGTTTCAATAATCAATGCGTTTCGACAAATGTTTTACCAAGTTTAAAAGAAAATTAATAACTTTGTTGGATGCTCATTTTTCCACCGATGTTAAAAGGTACTGTCACTTTGGGGGGGATAATTCGGCATGAAGTAGTTCAAGTGTCATTAAATTTTTACAGAACATTAATGAAAGATTACCCATCTAATCCTAGTCCCAAAAACCGATTGCGCTACTAGTATCGAATATTTTACTTTGCGACAGACCTCGTATTATGGATTGAAATATTCTTGATCTAATTCACAATTTAGAAAAACAATATTTCTCAATGGAGTATTATTGAAATAATCATATCGCGTTGATTTACAATTTATCATAATGTTAAACGTGCCTATTAAAATTAATATAAGAACGTCTACGCATAATTTTTTATATATAAAAAAAATCATTAAACTAATCGAATTGTTTAATGGTTATTCAAAAATTAAAATCTATTAGGAATTCTCTTGATAAAATATTTTTTTTAATATAGAAAAAGCCTGATATCACAGGTTTATTTGGGAAAACTATATCTGGTAATAGGTAATTGCAGTTTTGTAATAGAATTACAACTCTTTGCTAACACAATAATACTAAAATTAGAAAAAATTCTGAATGTCAAATATGGTTTTCAATAAAGACTACAGTTTCACGCCAGATTAGAAATTGAATTTCCATCTTAATTTAGAGTAATATAAAAATCCTGTTGCAAGCTTTCAATGCTTAGGTTCATTTAAAGAATCACAAAAATAATCTTTTTTTGAAGTAAAACTTCTTTAGCGACACTATGGGTAACTCAGTAAATCTAACGGACGTGACGTCATTCTAATGTACCGGAAACAAAACCTGATTCAAAATACCTAACACGATTCTGCATGGGCGCCGGCAGCAGGGTGCAAGAGGGTGCGCTTGCACCCCGCTGCTATGAAAGAAAATACCTGAATTTACCAGAAAATTATATATTTTTTTAATTTTTTTATTAAATTATTGTTTGAATAAAAACTAAAGCCGTCGCGGTTGCTGTCCAAATCATTCTACATTCTATATATATTAGATCATAATAGTGTGTAGATGCAGATGCACCTCCCTGAAAATAATCCTGGTGGCGCTCATGCGATCCTGCCTACTATATTAAATAAAATTAAATCTGTAATTGTATGAATTCACAGCTTGTCATCTTGTCAACCAAAATACATTGCTGGTAAATAGTTTAAATTTGTGTTTAAAGTGTTTGTATTAAATATGAATAAACAAAGTGGATTTATTAATGAAGAAAGTGATGAAAAAATATTGAATGAAAATAGTGAGTACCTACTCTATATGCATACATTTTATTTTTGGTGTGTAATTACACTATTTATACCTAATTATTTATACCTATTATTTATACCTAGCTATTTTTGTTTTATAGACTTAAAGAGCTAAAAAGAAAAAGAAATTGTGAACGTCAAAGGGCATATTATAAGCGCCAGAAAGATTTGAAGAAAAATGAAAATAAAAAAAAGACGAGACAGCGACACTCATTATGATTTGATTAAGTAAGTTTATATACATACATACATATTATGATAGTAAATAATTGTTTATACGGAAGCTTTACGTTAAGTAAAGAAGCATGTTGCACGTTTTTGTTCATAAAATAATAATATTCGAAATGTTTTAACACTTTCTTATACTTATTTTAGGTTTGGTTAGGTAGCCATAAAGGCCATAAAACCACTAGTCAGGATGGCTGATCTTTTACCAGCAATAACAGATCCTTCGTAGACGTGAAGAAAACAAACTCAACTCAGGATTTTAAATTTTATGGAATATGCTATAAAATGCTACAAAATGAAATGGTTATCTAACTATTGAAGGCTCTTGTGTTGTATTACAATAAGGTAGATACAGCTACAAAATCACACATTCTAAACGTAATGTGTGTATATTTTTAATATTGTTTACCTATTATTGAAGCAAAACTTCTTTAGGCGCGACTAGGGGTAACTCTAACGTTAGATTCTAACGGAAGATTCTGATGGAAGTAACTGTGTAATTTCAGCTATGGGAGGAGCTTAAATTTTCGATTTATCAAATTTTCAAACGGTTTCAAATACATTAATGGTATTTAGAGAGTAAAATCTATGTTTCACATTTTAGTTATCATAAACCTATTATTTCATATATAAAAAATAATGATAACTTTCAAATTCCTATTTCTAATGAATAATATAAATATAACATCTCATTTTTTGTAAAGTATATAGACAATAAATATGATTGAATTGTAATTAAATATTTATTTTCCGATACGTACGTCAACAAGTTTTACAATCGCTCGTAAAGGTTACACGCACACTCTTTTTTTTTGAGATGCGGGATAAAAATTGAATTTAGAGACAAAGTAGACGTTAATAAAACAGGAAAACAAAACAATATAAAAGTAGAACCCATGGTACTGAAATACCTACCCAAAAAATTATTATAAGTAGAAATACATTAACAGGGAGCACCAAACTCAAACGCCAAGGTTACACTTGATTCACAGATAATGGAAAGTGTTTTTCGTCGAATGGAGAAGCTATTGCAGCCGTGGAACAATATTTTGCAAAGCTTCCGGCAATTCATAACAGAGTTGGTATAAAATTACTGGAGTTTAAGCTGCTGGAAATTATATTGAATGAAAAGATCAATTTCATTAAAAAACACACATTCTTTAATTTTTGCTTGTCAACCAACCTGTAGTATCGATAAAACGATATTCTAAAACCAATTTGTATTTAGTAATCGGTTTTTTAATTAATCTGTACTTACTAGATACCACGGAATTATTTTTCTTAAGATAATAAAATCATTAAAAGTTGGTTAGTAAAGAATAAAAAACAAACATCAAATACAAATGAAGATTGTCATTATTGCGGATTCTCATACGGTTAATAACTTTTTAACTACGATACTGTTCTTTGTAAACCAGTGAAAACAATATAATTAATTCATTAACTTACCTTATATCTAATCATATTCTATTTTCTATAGCTATTTCTTCAAACAATACATCATTTACATTATTTTCTACTGTGGCTCTAGAAGATTGTGTTGAATCTGAAACGACAAAATACGCTATTTTTAACTTTTAAAAAATAATTAGGCGTGTATTGCCCAAACGGGAACCCTTATATTTTTATAAAAATGAAAACAAATTTTAGTCGATAAGGATTCCGACAAACAAGAGATCATTTATTGTAGGTAATGAAAGCAGTTGTCTCTTTAAAAAATATTTTCTAAAATTTACTTATATGAGGGTTGTCTTTTTAGTTTTGCATATAGACATAAAGACAAAAAATATAAAGACTTAAAGTACTTTCTTAGTTTTCAAAATATGTCTTGCCAAGATGGATAAACTTTTGCATATGTTCAGACCAATTGGTAAAACAGTTATTCCAGTCTTCAGTTGTCACTTGCAAAAATGCTGTTTTAAAGACATCGATGGCTTCTTCTGGCGACTGGAATCGCTGCCCAAGTATTAAAATCCCGATCTTTAGGAACGTTAAAAAGTCGTTGGGACTTAGGTCGGGACTATACGGTGGAAGGTTTAACAATTTGATATTTTGAAGCTTCAAAATTTCGATTGTCTTTTTGGCAGTGTAAGCACTTGCATTGTCCTGATGTAGAAAGATTCGTCGTTATGTGTTGCTTTGCCGGAGTTTCGCGATAACTTCTGGTAAACAAACATTTATATACCAATCGGAAGTAACCGTTCTTTGATCTTTTAAAGCAATTGTTGCCACATGACCAGATTTTGACACAAAAGTTGTGACCATTTTCTTTGTCACACTAACAATACTATAAACGTTTTTTGAGCTTCATTTGTTGAACCATTCAAATGTTTTTCAACACCAATTGACGTGAACTGCTTTTTGCTTTTCTGTGAGCAAATGAGGGATCCAACCAACTTCGTACAACCCAGTTCTTTATGTAGGATCTTTTGGATTGAGGTCTTTAAAATGTGCAGAGATGCCTTTATCTGCAGTTTTGTGAGGACCTAACCTGGATTTGTCGCTGAGACTGGAGCGACCACGTTAAAATAGGCAATTTCAGCGAGAAGTAGTTGACTATTGGGGTGCTTGATTCCCAAACACAAATACCATTTCAGCGAGACATGGCTGTTGGGATAGCCCTTTACGAAAATTAAAAAAAAAATTGCTCGAAAATGTTTTCAGCTAAGATCCATTTTTCGACCAACTTGCTAGTTTCAAAAATTCACTCTACCGACACGACTTGTTGTATTGCAATAAAAAAAAGATTGAAGTTAGATCTGTGTCTGAAGGTTATATTGGTGGCCCCTTCTAAGCAGCTATGTGCAAAACTAAAAAGACAACCATCCTAATAAAATATTTGTTTTGTCGCAAATAAATGTTTCGGCAAATACTTATAATATAAAATAAAACCTAAATAAGCAACAAGTGACAAAATAAAAATATTGTAAACAAAAAAAACTTTATAAACTTTCTCTGTTTCTTCTACATGTAAGAAATACTGAAACATATACAAAGAAACATAAAAGATCATTACAATCAATAGGTCAACAAGAGATTGAAACTTTTAAACAAAAACATATTTGGAGGTACAAAACTACAAAATTTTCTTCTACACTTCCAATATACTTTTAAAGAAGTTCTTAGGTACTATACCCTCTCCAGAGTCATCACTAATAGTACCAAATAGCTTCAACAAAAATCTATAGCCCTGAATATTGTTTAAAAACTTTGCTTTAAATAAACAGCAGTACAACGATTTGTCTTTTGTTAATATAAATTAATATTTAACCGTAAATTATTTAGTGCTCTCTAATATTTTTTATCTAAATGTTTGTTGTTTTATAGCCAACCGAAAACTAGCATAACAAAACGTTTTATTAGCTAAAATTCAAAACTTTAAAAGTCTAAACAAGATTTATTCCAGTAATTCTAACTGCTCCAGTTACCAAGAAGTTACCTTGAAAAATTGCTAATTACAAGCACTGCTGGTAATGCAATAAAATGCTCTATTACCGCAACTAATGTACTGATAATGACTGTTAACAGTTTACGTAATAACGTTCTCTATATTAAGCATAAGTGAGAGTTTTATATCAAAATATATTCCTTCGAATGTACATGAACCGGGTTTGACAACCTCCATGTGGGACTAATCGGAGTTATTGGAAATTTGTTCTTAATAATTTTGCGTTTCCGTGGTTTTAAATTAATTACTTTTTAATAACGGTATGGTGTAAAATGGAGTTTTATTTATACTTTCCCGCATTTCTATCTACTTATTTATGTACTTATTAATTACTCACAGTAGAGAGTGAAGTTTACCTACATGTTTACATTAAATACTTATTTACATAAAAATATATTGATATGGATTTTTCTTCATGGTGCATGTTCCTTCAATGAAATGAAATTTTTAAATTGGTTGTCTAGATTATGGATTTTTTTGTTGATTTTGAATTGTTTTTGTTTAGATAATAGGTTGTTGAGAATTTTGTTATTATAATGGATTGATTTGTCAGAGAATTTTGAAGAGGGTTGTCATAAAATAAAAAGATATTGAATTGGTATCAAGAAAGTTTTTTTTAAAATTAAATTATGAGTAGGAGCAATAATAGAAGAAGAAGCAATATTTAAAAAGATAGAGGCCGTGAACGTAGAAACCAGAAAGTTCGAGGACTTGTATGTATGTATGTATGTATGTATGTAGTTAGGGGTAACAGATACGCCTGTGACCTATAAGATCTATTGTGTCCCCCTTTTCTTGCTATATTTCTGATGATTCCTCAGACTTATAGCAGCTCTTCTAGTCCTATCTTCCTTAGAAAGTTTAGGATATCATTGGGTTTTAAATTAGCTAGTTCTTCCCTTTCTATTTCGTATGACCCTAGGTATTTGACCCTAGAATTACTTAATGCCATGCATTCTGAAAGTATGTGTATTGAGGTTTTATCCTCTACCTCACAGAATCTGCAGTTTGCTTCATCTACTAATCCTAGTTTCTTCATATGTCCTCTTAATCGACAGTGACCGGTTAGTATTCCTGTTATAATTCGGAGGTTTTTCTTACTCAGGTTAAGACAGCTGTGAGATCTCTTCTGGTTATAGTTTCCCAGGAGCGTTTTCGATTGTCTTAGTCCTTCTAGATCATTCCAGTACTTGGATTTTTCGCTATCCATTTTTTTCTTTAGTTTTTTAAAGATTGTACTACTGCTGATCCCACAGGATGGTTCTGGTCCCAGGTATGGGGTTTCAGCTCCTTTTTTTGCCAGCTTGTCTGCTGTTTCATTTCCTTCTATTCCTACGTGTCCTGGAACTCATAGGAGGGTAACAGTGTTATTCTGTCCTAGTTCATTTAATTTGCCTAGGCATTCCTAGACCATCTTTGAATTGATTGTATCTGAGTTCAGAGCTTTGATGGCTGCTTGACTATCTGACATGATTACAATCTTCTGTCTACGATAGTTCCTTTCAATGTTAAATTCTATATATCTTTCGATGGCACGAATTTCTGCTTGAAAGATGCTTGGGTACGTACCCAAGCTTTCTGAGTATTTGGTTCTAGGTCCAAACACCCCTGCTCCTGTTCCTTTATCTGTCTTGGAGCCGTCCGTAAGTTCGAGGACTTGATAAAACTAGTTTAGTTAGCAGATATTGAAACAGAAAGAGCAGAAGGAAGTTAACAGTTACAGGAAAGCAGTGAGGTCAGGGATAGAAAGTGGTATGAGGATATAAGAGGCAAGAAACAGAAAGTATAGGAGCAGAAAGAAGCAGCGAATAGGAAGAAATCAGAAATTTGAAGGTATAGAGAAAGGGTTGAAGAACAGAAAAGGTATTGGAGTAGAAAGAAGAGGAAGAAAATAAATTTTTATATTTATATTTTTTTTGTAATTTATTTTTAGGACAATCAATCCACGACCGATAATTACATTGAAGAAGGGTGTTCCAGAAGGAGGATCCATTTCAATATATAAAATTTTATTATTTAATTTTCTTTTTTTTTAAGATATTTACTTCGAATAGGTAATAAGTTGATTCGAATTATATTTCTTTAATATAATTATTTAACTATAAATCTAATTAACATGATATTAATATTATAAATTTTAAATATAATATGCTATATATATATAATATAATATTGTTTTTCAATATACTCTAAGAATTTAGAGGAAAAATTATGAAATAAGTTAGGGAAGATAAAGTAACAAAAATCATATAGTCTAGTCAACATCTTAAAAATCGTGAAAAATAGTGATAAAGGTCCTAAAAATATGAGCGATAGCTCATTCGATCGGCAATGACAATTAGAAAAAGGTGTTTTGAGGATTTTACAGCATGCAAAAAATTCCAATTGTTATTAACAAATTAAGACGAAAAAAAAGACATTTCGTTTTTTGCTTATAACTCGAGAAATATGAAGAGTTAAGGAATTTAAAAATAAGATTCTTAAAGAGGAGGAAATTTCCAATAAAAAAGTCCCTACTCACGGAACTCTATCTTCATTATTTATAATTTTAATTTGACGTTGAAAATAGGGCTCCGCTCAGCTTTTACGGCATTCGCGCGCTGCTGCTAAACGGGGTTTATCAGATAAAATATTTTTTTATGACATAAAATGTGATTTTAAAAATTTGAAAAGAATATAATTCAGTTAGAAAAAACATTTTGTTACTATTTTTCAATGTTTTATTCAATTGTTAAGTAACAAATTTTTTCCTAATCTCTGTTGGCATAAACAATGGGATAAACGGTATAAATAATTGATCTAAAAATTTGAAACTTCGTAGAGCCCTTTTCATATGTATACTTTGAAAGATCCTGCGATAAAGGTTCATAAAAGCTTATTAATTTGCTAATTATGATTTTTCATAACTAGCGCAAGATATTTCATTTTGCAATACTTATGAAAAATTATAATTTACAAATTAATAAACTTTTATAAAAAATTATCGCAGGATCTTGTAAAGTAAAGTATACATATGAAAAGGACTCCACAAAGTTTTAAAATTGTTAGGCCAATTATTTATACCATTTATCCAATTGTTCACGCCAACAGAGATTAGGAAAAAAATTGTTAGTTAACAATTGAATAACTTATTAAAAACTAGTGACAAAATCTTTTATCAAACTGAATTAGATTCTTTTAAGTGTTAGGAAAATACTAGAATTTTTAAACATTTTTAAAATAACATTTTATGTCATAAAAAAAATATTTTATCTGATAACCCCGTTTAGCGGCAGCGTGCGAATGCTGTAAAAGCCGAGCGGAGCCCTATTTTCAGCATCAAATTAAAATTATAAATAATGGAGATAGAGTTCCGGGAGTTGGGACTTTATTATTGGAAATTTCCTCCTCTTTAAGAATCTTTTTTTTAAATTCCTTAACTATTCATATTTCTCGAGTTATAAGCAAAAAACGAAATGCCTATTTTTTTTTCGTCTTAATTTGTTAATAACAATTGGAGTTTTTTGCATGCTGTAAAATCCTTAAAACACCTTTTTCTAATTGTCATTACGGATTGAATGAGCTATCGCTCATATTTTTAGGACCTTTATCACTATTTTTCACGTTTTTCAAGATGTTAACTAGACTAATAGTTTGTACCTCTAATTTACCACTATCTTAAATATTAAAACAATGAAAATTTTTAGAACGTTTAAATATTTAAGTTAAAAAATATGAGAACACATAACCATAACTAAAATTAGATTAATTATAAATTCTTTAACATTTTGGTAAGCTATAATTTTATTTTCTATTAATAAAATTTCTAGAGAGAATTTAAGCAATGAGAGAGAATTAGTTATAGTGAGTTTAGCAATGCCAACTTTACATAAAAGTTTACCCTTCGCACTTCAAGTACAAAAAAATAAATATTATAAAAATCTACAGTTTTATCTCAAGTTCACAGTTAAAAAATCTAGTTTTTATATGCCATTTTTAACTTATTTAATTGGTAACATTCTGAAGAAAAATTAATTGCGTTATTCACGCCAAAATATTTAAGTATTAAAATTTTCTAGAGAAAAAAAAATCAAATATGTATTCAAAGTGAAATATTGAAGATATTTAATCAAATAATAGTTTAAAACATTAATTAATTTTCGTAATGCACACTTTTGATTTAAATATAAATTATTTAATGTAATGAATTTTTTAAATAATTAATAATTTAAAACAAATTTTACACTTACATAACACATCCAAAAAAATCCAAATACAAAAGAATAAAAAACTAAACTAAATACACTTTTAACGCCCACACTTTACCATCAGCATCTAACAAATCATATCACTGAACAAAATCCATTCAATTTCCATATACACAGTGTGAGATGCAGCGTAGCTTATAGTTCGAGTGAAAGCTTACGTTAACACCGGAGGATGAAAAACCGAAGAAGAGGTTGATTAACCGTGTTTTACCGGCGTGCAAGCCTTCAAATAAGAGTTAAAGAGTCACGAAGATGTTTTATACTGATGACCCATATAGGGGTACCATCAGAGACTACCTGCTGACGAAGATTAAAGATTTGACGTGGGGGTGAGGCCGTTTAAAAGTTCACTTTCTGTCTGGTATTTTCGTATCACAGACGGTTATGGAATGCATAATTTTATATGTTAAGGGTTCTAAGTTACAACCGGAATGTGATTTTAGTTTGCTTCAGTAAGATGTTTTGATCCACATTTGTTTTTCTCTACCTAGATTATTTTTTGTTATAATCTACATCTTTTAAAATATTTTTTATCTTAATTATTAAACGCAAGAAACAGTAATTAAAAAAAAAGTGAGAGGTGTCAAGGGACACCCGGATGGAAAGAAGTTCCTTTCGATTAATTAGTGAAGGAATTGTAATTTGTAAACACAACAGAGTGTTTATACATACATAGGCATTTATTATTTTCTCTATAAAATCTGTACTTACCTAACTCCATCAGCAATATCCGGAAAAAGTGTCCATTTATACAATACCAGAGTTTTAGATGACATACATATACCAAAAATTACTTTTTATTTCAATTTAATTTAAAACAGGAATTAACAATTTAATACAAAATTTTAAAATATTTGACAGTAACTGACAGTTAAGGTAATTTGACGTACCTAACTAGTCAAGTTACGAACTATTTTTAAAATGTTTAGGAATTTATAAAAACAGGATGAAATAAAATATAATACTATTATAGGTACTTATTTTTTATTCTACAGTATTTTCTTTTTAATGTAAATTTCCTTTTAATTTAAATTAGTGTCTTTTTATATCTATGTATGAGAGAGAGAGAGAGAGAGACAGACAGAGAAACATGCGTGTGTCGTGTCGTGACATTTTTTGGTCTGAATTTTTTCCGGCTAGTCTCAATCGTAACGAGCGAAAGGGAACTTCGTTCCAAAAAACACTTTCGAGGTATCTAATTGTGGTTTGTTGAATGTGATAGATATTCTTATCCAGATTCCATTTTTTTTTATTTTGCAAATATCCTAATAATTTTTTCTCAAAAAATAAACACAATCAACTTTTTAAAAAACTTAGATAGCATATTGCGGTTTGTATTATATAATAAATAATCTTATCCAGATAACAAATCTATTTCAATTTTGCAAATATATCAATAAACAAGCGAGATACAGCGATTTTTCTCAAAAAACCAAAACGCTATAAAAAAATTTAATAATCGGGATATGGATTTGCGGTTTGGTTTATGTGATAGATATTTTAATCCAAATTACAAATTTATTTAAAATTTGCAAAATATCCTAATAAACAAGCAAGATACAGAGAAATTAATCAAAAACCAAAGAACCCTCAACTTTTTTAAAAATTGAGGTATCGAGTGTCGGTTTGATTTATTTATCTGATAGACATTTTTATTTAAAAAAGATGATTTCTTAACAAAAAGTGTTTTTATTAGGGCTTCACACGAGAGCGAGATTTTTCTCGTCTCGTCCCGTTCTCGTCTCGCTTTTCCGAAACGAGACGAGACGTTTTGGAAAATACTATGGACAATACCGAGACCACATACAGGGCAACCCGATAGTTTCGTTTTTAGTCTCGTTAATTTTTTTTTTTTTGATATTTTTATTCGAAAAATCAGAAATGGCCTGTATAGAAAACAATATATATTTTAGAAAATATAAAATCTGGAGACCATCTGTGATATATTTTATTGTAAATTTAAACAGAAATCATTAACCGAGTAACACCTGTTAACTAAGTTTTGAGACCAACTGTAGCCGTTTATTTAACTGCATAAATGAACCAACAGATGTCGCTCAATGCGCTTGTCATTCTCTACTGTGCTTCTTCTTAACTGTCAAAATCAATTTTCTCAGTAGCTTTCATTCAAAATGTCATATAAGCTGGAAATACGTAAATCTGTCCCAAATTTGTTTGGACGACTTAGTATCTACACTATCTACTAGTGAAATTCTTGATGTGTTTAAAGATAAGCCAATCTCCCGTGCAACTATTTTCCGTGTTTTGAAGGATTGCCGTGATGGAAAAGAACAGAAAAATAAAGCAAAACCTGGTCGCCCACCAAAACTAAGTGCCGGATCAACGAAAAAGCTGCTATCAAGCGCAAAAAACAAGGTTGGCCAATCAACACGCAAATTGGCACGGAAATTTGGCATTTTAAACTGTGGAGTTCACAAGATCTTGAATAAACAACAACGTAATTTACCGTAAACGAAAGCGAGTACCGAAATATACAGCAAAACAACTCGAAAAAATACCAAAATGTTGCCGTGCTCTTCGTCTTAAACATTTCAAGAATGGAAAATTCATTATTTTGGACGATGAATCTTACTTTACATTTTCGCACCATGAATTAAGCGGTCACGACGGTTTTTACACCGACAACATTGAAAAAACGATGTTAAATATGCCAGCAAAATAAAATAGGAGCCAAAGGTACTAGTGTGGGTGGCCATTTCTTCGAAGGGTGTTTCAACGCCATTGATTTGGACAAACAAGGCCAAAGCGATCAATGCTGACGTTTATATTGGTAAATGTTTGCCAAAATTGAAGCAATTCATCGGCAAATTTCACAATCATGACAAAATCATGTTTTGGCCGGATCTTGCAAGCTGTCATTATGCCAAAAAAACGTTGGACTGGCTGACCGAGCAAAAAATACCATTTGTACGGAAGAAGGATAACCTTCCAAATGTGCCACAGGCACGACCAATCGAAAATTTCTGGGCTGTTCTTAAGCGTATGATGTACGAAAATGGCTGGGAGGCACAAAACGAGCAACAGTTGATTCATCGAATAAAGCGAAAATTAAAAGAAATCGATGTAAACACCGTCCAAAACCTAAATCGAGACATCCGCTCTACACTGCGAAAAATGGAGGATAATGGTCCTTTGAGTATACTTTAAATGTACTTTTTGGTAGGTTATCTACAGACTGATGTACCAAATAAAAGAAATTCGTAATTTGATTGTTTGTTTTTAAATGGCGTATTTCGGAAATAAATAAGTCTCAAAACTTAGTTAACAGATGTTAGGTATGATTTTTTCACATTTTTAATTCAACTTGTTCACGCTTCTTATAGTAACTCATTTCTTATCATGAATTGGTCATCGAGTAATTTAAAAGGTAAAATTAAGAGTGTGTAAAATTATTAAATGTATGTCTATGTAAAAATATTTTTGTATAATAGCGTGATAAATATAGCATTAAAAAATTATTTATTATTTCAGTTTATATAATATTTATAATCATTATTTACAATTAAGCGAAGCGAGACGAGACAACTAGTAACGAGACGAGACCGAGACTGGAATGAGACTCAATTTTTTGGGAATTGCCGAGACCGAGACGAGATTTTTGTTACTCTCGCCTACTCTCGTCTCGTGTGAAGCCCTAGTTTTTATCGTGGTGTATTTGAAATGAAATGAAATCTTAAAATTATCCTCAAATAACGATTTTTTTGGCAACTTTCTTATGAATGATGATTTAAGAATTTAATGATTTTTTGAATCACAAGATAATGTTGTCAAAAAGGTTTTTCTAAGCATTTACTAGTTTTGTTAGGTAGTTCTTCTGTTTTTGTTAAAACCATGGCTTTTTGCCACTTTAGAAATTGTGATCTCCACCATTCCTAATACATCTTGAAAAGTTGAAAGCAAAATGAAATTGTTTTCCTTCAGTAATTTTATACTATTTCTGGAATGATTTTCCAGAAGCTCTCCAACATATTGTTCCACGGCTGCAATAGCACCCCATGAAAGAATTATTTTCGTTTTAGTTCCAGAGTAACCTGTTTAAGACAAATACATCTTTAATGTTTTTAATTGTTAATTATTCATTTTGATTACTTTTTGTATTTGCAATTAATATATATTGCATTGCATTAGTATATCTAATTTAATAATAGTAAAATGTATGTAGGTACTGTTTTCCATGTTGCATGTTTAATTTATTATAAAATGAATTGTATATCAAATTATTTATGAAACTGCACCCACATTACTGGTTTCCAAATTTTGCAACTGATACAAAAATGACATATCTAATTTATATGTTGCGAAATACCTACAATATAGAAACTATAATTTTAATGCAATGGGAAATGCATATTTTTCTATCAACAATGACATAAATTTACAGAAAAATTCTACTTATGAAACAATACACATAATTTAAGTTAATCTAAAGAATTGCATTTAAATATGCAAATTGGGTTTTGCAAGTTAGTTCCATTAGAGCTAAATGCTGTGAATATGTTATCTGTTGAACAAGAAATACATATCACTTTTTCATGAGACATATAAATGACATTTTGGCAAATGTAAGATAAAAATTTTTACAAAATACGATTTACGAATTATATGTTTATAATAGGAAGCTTAAGTTGAAGTTAAGTCTCCATATTTGTTACTTAAGATTCGTAGCATCTTAAGATCTAAACATCTAAACAGTGTCTGAAGTACAACGATGCAACACCGATGTTCGGTTAAGCTGACTTAAGATTATGGGAAAGAATCTGAAATATCGATATACAGTGTAAACTCTATATAACATCACACAATTTCAAGACAAACTCCTTAAAGCGTCGAAATCACTTGGTATTGGTTGGTTTAGTCTTCCATACAATGATATACTCTCTATAGCATTACACCCACCCCTAATAATGACGAGAATTAAGTCATAAAAGTTCCTTTAAGTTTCCAAAATTATGTTAATATGCTACATGCATTCTTCTTTCAAAACCAAGATGCCTCAATACCGTAAGTTATGAATCAAATAAGTAAGAAACTACAACTAAATTACTGGTACAGCAAAAGAAAAATATACAGAATATAGGTTTATTATGTAATTGTTAACATTATTCTAAAATAAAGATTCTCTTTTTCTTTTTTAATTATGATTTTCTCTCCATTTTACCTAAACTCCCTATAACGTTATAAGATGTACATTGTACAGTCCCGTGAGTGTGAAGATGATGAAAGTCAAGCAGAACTTTCAATGCTGCTGTTTGAATTTCTGAAATCTGAAATATGGACATATCTTAATTTTACTTTGCCAGAATATCGAGTTTGTCTCGTGCACTCGTATCCTAGAACCCCAAAAGGCCCCAAAATTTACTATTTTACTATTTACGCATGTATTGATCCAAATACATATATTTATAAGCCCCCCAATTTGCCTTTTTTGTGCATTGCAAGATTGTATTCACCTGTCTCTGAAACACCAAGGTGTGCACCTGGAACTTCTTAGACATATCTGTGAACCAGATGAAACCTTGAAACAATATTTCGTGATGTCCAGGTTCAAATTTTCTTGCATCACCTAAAAACCCATTCAAGTCTCGCCCTTTAGAATAATGCGAAGAGGAAAAAAAGTAAGTAAAACTTCCATTGCTGCTGTTGAAGTTTGTCTCAGATCATCTGTTATATAAGAAAATCCCTAAAACCTTGTTCAGATTGTTGACGGCTTTTCTTTGACCACCATTCCTAAGACGTATATGTGGAGTTCTTATTATCACTGGTATTCTAGAACCTTAGAATTCTATAAGGCCCCAAAAACAATCTTACTATTTGCTTATGTATTGTTCCGATTAGATTCATAAGCTCCCCAATTTGTTTTTTCTTTTGCATTACAAGATTGCATTAACCTGCTTCTGAAACACATACCCTCTTAGACACATCTGTAAATCAAATAGAACCTTCAAACAATATTTCGTAATGTCCTGTTCCAAATTTTCTGGCATCCCATCCTAAGCCCAGTCTCTATCCTTACCTTTTACAATAATGTGACAAGGAAGAAAGTCAAGCAGAATTTTCATTGCTGCTGTTGGAGTTTCTCTCAGATCTCCTGTTATGACAAATAAACACCTTGTTCAGGTTGATGAAGGCATTTTTTGACCATCATTTCAAAGATGTATATCTATGTAATTGTTGATTAAACTGGTTTATAGATTTTATATAACATGTATTGTCACGTTTTATCGTAAGTGGGTTTGGCAACTATTAAAATGATATATTTGTATTCAAAGTAGATGTTATAGTAAATATTGTGGAATATGCAATTGTAAAAAAATGTATCTACAAATAAGACATATTACAAAATATAAGAGGCAAAAACTACCTGTATACCAATGATTAGTTAATATTTGAATTAAGCTTTGTTCCACTTTTTTATGATTAAAATTACAAATGCAACTTTCCTTTATTTTATAAATATTAGAAATTGCAAAAAGTATAAAAAATTTAATCACATCGAAATAGTAAATAACTACCAGTCTAATAATATCAACCACAAAATTATTCCTAATAACTACAACATGAACGAATCGAATATTAAGTTTTATAAATGTATCATCAGGTTCTTCTTACCAATAGGTACCAACAAAGATCATTTCTAAATTTTTACGACATCTGGGTGAATATAAACATAAAATAAACACTTAAGTAACAATGCAGAGAAGGATTCGATTATTAATACAATGCAATGAAATGGAAATATGTAAATAATAATATTATTAATTTTACCAAATGAGTGTTGCTATAATTTGATAAAAAGTATTTCGCTTTTTATGTCATTTAGAATTTAGAGCGTCCTGCATATTCTTGTATAATTCGTTCTAAGTTGGACCATAAGCTAAAGCATATCCGTAGCCTTCATGATTTCTTCGTTTTCTCTATATTCCGTTACTATACCTCAATAGGCAATGGCATGTCACTGACGTCATTGTGACGTGTATGCAAGTGGAACCAATGCGAGGTTTGAATGAATAGTAGTTGCAAGGTTTAACTTAGAAAGACTTACTATCTTTGTCTTATTAACGCGCAATAGAAAGAGATACTTTTAAAACAAATGGCAAACGGCGCTAGCGTAGTTTATTATGTTCTTCAGTGTTGCCATTTTCTTAAAAGTATCTCTTTCTATTGCGCGTTAATAAATCTTTCTAAGTTAAACATGGCAACTAGCATTCATTTAAACCTCGCATTGGTTCCACCTGCATTTACGTCCACAATGACGTCAGTGATATGTAATTGCGTATCGATTTTATAGTCCTAGTTCTTATATTTTCAACCAAAGGCACTGATTAAAGTGTTACAGCCACTGATTCTTATCGACGAAAAAACATTTTTAGAGCCGTAGTGGCAGCTTATTCAATCCCGATGGATAATATTTTTGGAGTAAATAACATCTCTGTTATTGTTCAACTTTTTATTTCTTACGAGTTTTGTTTTTCAACAAAGGATATATAACTGATATTATATTAGTTTATTGTATAGTACTACCAATGTCAACATTGCTACCAATGTTTAAATTGTTTGCTGCAACTTTTAAACGTCATATCTACAAATAAAATCCTGCTAAAACTTACTTGCTGATGGAACTTGAAAACACAAACAATCTTTATCCTTCTTCTTTTTATTTACTGCATTGCAGTGAAAACGTTGTACGAAAATGCCTTTATTATTATTATTAACCTGTAATTCTAATATTTTATCTTGTCCGCAAGTGCCCCCTTTGTCTTGTCCGCATATGCTCCGTCCGGAAGTGACCCCTATTCAGGTAGAGATCGCAGGTTCGGATCTTGCATTTTTTTAAATTCTTCTTATTATTATTTTTTGTTTGTCTGATTTCTAAACGTTAAAATTCTATAAGAGATGTCTCAAAATAGTTAGTTTACTAAAAGATACAAAGTTTTATATAATTTTATTTAAATATATTTGTAAGAACGTAAATATAAGTGTTTTCATTATAATGAAAAACAATATTTATTTGGATTTCACCGGCATTATTTTAAGAATAACAGTTAATAATCAGTATAACCACTTTCTCAAATAATACAATCCAAACCTGTACAAGTACATAAATAAGCAATACTTAATGAGTTATGCATAAATTGTCAACTGTCGTAGAATTGGCTATTAGTATGAACCACAAGTTACTAGTTTATTTCTGTTTTCGAAGACAATGAATTCCGTACTGGTCTTCGCGTTGCATGTACTATTAGATACTTTCCCTGATTTAAAATTAATGCAAATTTTTGAAAACTAGAATAGCGAAAAAACTGAGTGTGTAATGATTCTTAACTGTTTTTAGAAAATAAAAGCTAGAAACCTAAAGTTAGTTAAAACGTATATAACTATATAAATATACGTATACGTGCGCCTTAATTCGAACGTGCAACTGTCGTATGTATGTGCGTTTTTTCTTACTGCGGGGTGGGGTATATTCAATGTACCTAACGCGTTTTCTATCGCTCTTTCTACATCCATCAAAACGTTCAATTAGTAGTGTTACTTTAAAAATTCATGTCCGAATCACTGATATTATTCATTACTACTATTACTAGGTGTACCTGCGACGTCGTTCGCGTGGTGTGTTGATGGTTGTTTAAAAATTTCTTCACTCACCCCGTTAAAGGGGTAGGAGGAGAATTTTTATACACCAGATGTTATGTTGAAAAAAAGACAAATACATCTGTGATAACCGCATTCGAATCGGATCAGTAGTTTTCATGTGATACGCGCACAAACATATAGATAGACAGACGTACGTACAAAAAAAATCTAACCACATTTTTGGGTTCTATATCGATGTACCCCTGACGTCGTTCGCGTGACGTATAGATTGTTGTATTAAAATTTCTACATCCCCCCCCACACCGTAAAAGAGTTGAAGAAGACATTTTTATACACCAGATGTTAAGTTAAAAGAAGACAAATACATATGTGAAAACGGCGTTCAAATCAGATCAGTAGTTTTCATGTGATGCGCGCACAAACATAGAGATAGACAGATAGACAGACGTACAACAAAAAATCTAACCACATTTTTGGGTTCTATATCAATGTACCCGCGACGTCGTTCGCGTGACGTATAGATTGTTGTATAAAAATTTCTTCCCCCACATCGTAAAAGTGGTTTTCCCAACATTTCCCTTCACTGCTCTGCTCCTATTGATTGTCGCATGATGTAAAGTATCCCATAACCAGCTCAGGAGTATGAAAAATAATTGTACCAAGTTTCGTTAAAATCCGTTTCTATAACGGTTATACAGACAGACAGAGAGACAGACAGACTGACAAAAATTTTACTGATTTCATTTTTGGCATCAGTATCGATCCCTAATCACCCCCTGATAGTTATTTTGGAAATATATTTTATGTACAGAATTGACCTCTCTACAGATTTATTATAAGTACAGATAAATTGTTAATCTAGAGACACACCTGTGCATAAAATAGCACTGACCTTCATATTTTCAACTTGCCTTATAAATGAGTATCACACAGAGCAGTTTTTTCTGTAGGGATACCTACTCATTCTACACATTCAACATATTTATTCATATAGTAAACAAAAGGTATGCTTCATATCAGTAACATAACAAGAAAACAATCTGTACCCACTCAGAATGTGATCTAGTGTTTTAGTTCTATTTAAATTGTACCGAAATTCTATGATCAGTAAAGAGTGACTAAGTCTTATTGTATTAATATTAGCATGCCAAAGAAATACGCGATGATTCAAAGGTTTAAAATAAACATTACAGTCTCACTTATCTTATAGTTTTTTTATTTGAACCACAAATTTCATAATGTAAGCAAGCAGTGCGGTATAAAGATAGTTAGTTATCTACAAATTTGATATTTTATTAATTACTTTAAACATTGTTATCTAGGTGGGTGAATTAGTGGCAGCTGTTTTTAACTTTTTTTGAAGAAATAATTATGTGCAGAATTAAAATATTTAAAGGATCTGATAAAGCATCCTATGGGTAAGTAATTATAATTATAATTTTAGATGGTCGTAATTAAATTTTCTTGTAATTTGTGACTACTTAGAGTTTGATGTGTAAAATAATGGAAGGTGTTGGAAGAATCCGGATTAGGTCGAAAGACGCCAAAATGCCTTTTAAGTACAATCCTTGATCCTTTTTTTGTGCGATACCGATGATAAAAAGTAGTTTTATCAAAGGTAATACCACGAGTCCTTAAAATTTTATCGATAAATTTTTAGTTTCCACGAAAACTTTTTTATTTGGCAAAAATACGAAAACAAACTGAAATGTGATAAAATCACGAGTCCGTAGGACGAGTGATTTTATCATATTCAGTTTGTTTGAGTAGTTTTGCCTAAAATAAAAAAGTTTGAGTCTGGAAAATAAAAATTTATCTAGTAAAATTTTACAGGACGAGTGGTATTTGAGAAGATTATTTTTTGAACCATTCTGTACAAAAACTACTTTATTTAAAAAACTTCCTAGAACAACTTATGTTTCATAATTAACACAAACCTAATACCGTTACCCCTATTACCCCTATTAACTTATCCTGTACACTAGATAGTATTGACAGTTGTCAGTTGTCGTGAGCATCGTGAAAACAGGGTTATAATTTGAATAAATATTTATTTTTATACCTGCCTATTTATACAATTATATTATTTAAAGAGAAAATTACCAAAATAAAAATTATTAGGTAGGTATATCTATTTAAAGTTTACCTACAAGACCACATTTGAATGTAGGCATATAAACGTTTTAAATGCATGCAGAACCAGGAAGCAGGTTAGTTTTAAAGTACCTACATATTTAATTTTTCATTATCGTTTAGATTTTAGATGAATTGAATTGTGTTAATAATAATAACAAAATATATTTCAGAATATTTAGATAATATAAATGAATGTTGATTTATCGTAGGGTACTTATAAAAAAGAAAATTGATTGTTTAATATTGTTATTGAATTTTTGACAGTTCTATAATTTTATCAATACTAGTAAAACCACTAGTGGTTTTATCAGTATAAACCGAAATGATTGGCTAGATTTAGCATAAAACATTGAAGATTAAGCGTTTTCATTGGACGAAATTACAAAATTGTGATATTTTGACAGGTGAAATAAATAATCAATATAAACCGGAATGATTGGCTAGATTTATCATAAAACATTGAAGATTAAGCGTTTTCATTGGACGAAATCACAAAATTGTGATATTTTGACAGGTGAAAGAAATAATCGTTACAAAAGAGAAGTAAAATTATTGTATAAAAAATCACTCAAAGTGGTTAGGAAAATAATAATTGGAATCTTTTATTTTGAGGATATTCAATGACAGATACGGTCGCAAGACTTTTTTTTGGAGTTGCCTTAATTAATGGTTATGAATCATTACATAGAACCCAATAAGTCTATACGACCCGATTTTTTTTTAAGTTTTTTAATGTTTTCTCAGCTTTTAAGGGTTTTGTTAACTTTTTTCTGTTTTTATACGTTATTTTTCGCCTTTCTAATATATCTTCGGTTTCTTTAATTTTGTTCTTTTTATCGTTTTTTTTTGTATCTTTAAACTTTTTGTAAATTCCTTAACGTTTTTTGGATTTCTAAACGTTTTTTTGGATTTGTTAGGTTTTGTTAGACATATAAAAATCTGTATCTCTTATTTTAGTGATATTCTATAACCAATACAGTTGCAAGATTTAACTTTGTGCGGTTTTTTTCTCTGTACCTGCCTTAATGCTTTTATCATATGTCTCAGTAAATCTATAAGAGGTTCTAGAGAAAAAATAAAAAATTAAAAATTTGACCGCAAAAATGTCTTAAAAGAAAGATAAAAATTGTTGACTTATATAATTTTTACTTATATCTTAGTATTTTGGTAAATTTCAAGTATTTATTTAGAAATTCTTTGCGTTTTGGTAATATCACATTTAAAAAAATTCTCAGATAGCGTCTCCTTCCAAAATTATGAAAAACTGTACAGGAAAACTTATATTAAAACTATCAAAGCTGCTAAGGATAGGTATAGTTGATTCAAATAGAAGTGTCATCAAGTAGTCTCTGGAAAATTCAAATTTGTAGTGGCAGCACCCACGTTTAGTGAAATTTGAATGGCAATATTAGCCAGCTTGTGATCAGATTGCTACATATGCTCAATATAACTATACATTTTGACACATCGCGATGACATATAATTCCCTAAATAAAGTTCTGTTTCCATTGAATCTAGTAATAAACTTAAAGATGATCTCACACGTACCCAGCCCACTTGATGACACTTCTATCTGAATCGAATATATGTATTACAATAGAAGATTGGGAAATGCGGGTAAGATTGCTAAAGAAACTTGGTCTATTGTAAATGAATTAAGGGACCGGGCCTTTTCATCTAACAAAATTCCTACTTCTTCAGAGAACTTAAACAACTTCTTTGTTAATGTAGCAAAAAACTTAGTGAGCTCCATAACTCCTTCCCACGATCCTCTTTCTTATCTCAGAAACGAAAATTTACACAGTTTCTTCATTTCACCTGTATCATTGGCCGAGCTTCGTAACATAATTAATGATATTAAAAACAAATCATCTGCTGGAACGGATGGGCTTACTCTGAAAATGTTTTCAAATCTACCGGTAAACACCCTAAGCCATCTGACCAACTTGATTAACAAGTCACTTCAACTTGGAGTCTTTCCAAGCTGCCTTAAGACTGCGATAATTATTCCCTTGCACAAAGGAGGTGATAAAGATCAAGCTTCGAACTATCGCCCAATAGCACTTCTCCCCGCGTTGTCGAAGATTATTGGTTAAAAAAAGATTGCTATCTTTTCTTTGCAAATATAAAATACTAACGCCCCAACAGTTTGGTTTCTTGAGCAATAAATCTACCAATGATGCTATGTTCTCGCTCTTTAACAATGTTTACTCCAGTCTTAACAATCAGGACTCTAAAGCAACAATCTTCTGCGACTTCTCTAAGGCCTTTGATTGTGTAAACCACAACATCTTATTTAACAATTTACAACACTATGGAATTAGAGGAATACCACTCGAGTGGTTTAAATCTTATCTTACCTACAGAAGTCAGCTGGTAAGGGTTGATGTGAGAACATCCTCTTGTAAGCCAATTGACTGTGGGGTGCCTCAAGGTTCAGTTCTAGGTCCTATCTTATTTCTGCTCTTTATTAATGATATTGCCTACCTAAATATTAGTGGTAAACTCTGCCTCTTTGCTGATGATACTAGTTTTACCTGGAGCAACCCGGATAGTACATCCCTTTATAGTACCGTATCTCGTGACTTAGTCACTATTAAATCGTGGTGCGATTCTAACCTTCTGTGCCTCAATCTCTCTAAAACTAAAATCTTATCATATAAAGGTACATTGCAAACTTTTGAACTCAATAACAATAGTGTGGAAATCGTTGATTCTGTAAAGTTCCTGGGTCTTATTGTTAACAACTCATTAAAATGGGATTTGCACATCAATCCATTGTCAAAAAAATTAAGTTCTGCGTGTTTTGCGCTAAGATCAGTTTCCAAGGAATTAAACAGCTCGAACAGTCTATTACGCCCTTTTTGAGTCGCATCTCCGCTACGCCATTCCATTCTGGGGTACGTGTTGTGCGACTCAATTTGACCGTATTTTCAAACTTCAAAAGAGAGCTATCCGTTACATGTTAAGATTAAACAATAGAACTCATTGTGGGGAATACTTTAAAAAATGTCAAATTTTAACTCTTCCTTCTTTATTCATTTTTGAATCCGTTTGCTTAGTCCGCAAGCACTCGTCAGCGAATCCTGAAACGCCTTCACACAACTATCCACTTAGAAACAGGGAGCTTGATCTTTGTTTACCAATCCCTCGATCAGAGTTAATCAAAAACTCTATATTGTATAATGCAAAAAAGATGCACAATCGTCTGCCTTTCAATATCAAATCTATTACACTCTTTCCCGCATTCCGTAGAGCTTTGAAGACACACTTATTGGAGAGATCTTTTTACACAGTAAATGAATTTTTCATATTATGATTTTATACTTCTAAATTATGGAGGGTAGAGGTAAGGAGAACGATCTTAAATGGGAAATGATTAAAAATGTGTCCACTTTTTAGAGGAATATAACACTTCTCAAACTTGCCACTACAATGGCGCTAAAGTAGATGTAGGGTACAGAATGAATGTAGCAGTTTTTGACAAATTGATTGAAATGTCGTATGATTTCGTAATATAAGTCACAAATTATATAAGTGCTATAAAAAAACGTGGTCAGCGAATTCAGTTTAGTGTATTTTAAATTCGTTTTATACTTTATGATTATCTTATGTATATTTTAAAAATGGTTTCATAATAAAGCGGAAATGTGTCTTTCCTTGTTTATTTATCTATCCTACTCTAAGAAATTATGGCGCTTTTTTTAAAATTTACCCTACTACGATCGTAGCGCCACCCTTATTTACCACATTTTGACGGACACATTCAATACACGGAGACAGTTCTCCTTACCTCTACCCTCCATATTCTAAATACACACTAATTTACTACTTCAAGGAACTTTTTCTTTTTTCCTTTTCTTCTTCTTTCTCTTTTATTTTAATGACTTTTAATTTCTTTAATTGTATAAATTTTTTTTTTTGTATTTTGTTTATGTGATATGTTATATTTTAAGGTTTTTGTATTTTTTGTATGTTTCTAGCTTTTTCGGCAAATTGTAAAATTTCTGACAATAAAGCAATATTATTATTAATATTCTATTCGAATTGTTTGTCAAAGTTTTTGGTTCAATTTAATGGATCTAACTAATATTTTTTGTGAATAAAGGAGGATTTAGATAGAGGCACCTAATGGCAACAAATCCGCATGCGGCAAAACCGCATGTTGCAGGTTTCCCTGTTTATGGGAAAAGGCGTAGGTACATGGGCTTGAAATCAAGAAGTTTTTGATGGAAAATTACGCCTTGGCGAAAATAACATTTTCCTGGTAGTAGCCAAACATCTCAAAAGCAATACAACTTACTTGTTAAGGGTACACAAAATCATCAAATTTTAAAATTAGAGTAGCTACCAGAATTGAAGGTTATCAAATTCCTGTCTCTCCATACTGTACAGACTAACCTTTTAATTAATTTTATCACCTAATGCAGTTATTATAAATATCATGAAATAATTATTTGCTTGCAGATTACGGGATAATCAATCTTCAACAAAAGGAAGCCAAGCAGATATACCTGGATTAGATGATGATGCTAAAATTTCTTCAAACAATGAAAACTACAAGAAAATCCGTAATGTTTGAAAGTTTATTCCCAATCGATCTCTTGTGCCATAAAAAGAATATTTCAAAGTTAATAGTAATTTAAAAAAAGTTTTTGTATTAACTTTTATACTATAAATTATTAAAATAAACTTAAATAACAATTATTGTCATTTTTTAATCAAAACTTTATTTTCGTTTTCAATCCAACTTTCATACAAGTTCTCATCTATGAGCGTACAGCATTGGATTATATAGCACATAAGATACTTAGTTCGTATTTACTATCGTGCAAAATAAATATGAGAATAGTAGCATTGGTGTTAATAGTCTAATTATACAAAATATTTAAAATAAAGCCGGTTTGCAATGTTTGAAAATTATTTCTAGCATCTTATTTTAACCGACGTTTTCCCCGTACTATACCTGAAGCACTGAAATTTCGAAATTTAAACGGCAAGACGGATTTTAATGCTTCTTTTTGCATTCAGTTCGTGTGAGCGTCATGTAAACTCCGGAGTATTTGGTACCCAGCATAACTACTGTTTACGTCGTCGTCTTCTAGAGTTTTTGGTAATATCGTTATACAATTAGTTAAAACTCAATACTCGGAGGTTTTTGGACTCGCTGAAAACAAATATGAGATAGGAAGTGATCTCAGGAGTACCTGGTGCCCAGAACACCTACCGTTTACCTCTTCTCATAGAGTTTTTGATAATATCGTTATAAAATTAGTCGCTAAAACTGAATATGACGTAATATGTTATCTCCGGAGTACCTGGTGGTTATAAAGATAGTCAAATTAATCCATTGGAAAAAGAATTTGCAATAAAATCAAATGTATAAAGTACTTTGAAGACCATTAAACTTTTTTACAAGCCAAAAAAAGAACCTAAGTATAGAGTTTTGGACAATTGTATAACGATATTACCAAAAAGATTTAGGAGACGAAGGAAACAGCAGGGATACTGGACACAAGGTACCTACTCTGTAGTTTACTTTCGGTTTATATTTATTTTCAACGAGCCTAAAATTCCCAGAAATGTTTTGACTAATTGTATAACGATATTACCAAAAAATCCAGGACATCACGTAAACAGTAGGTATTTAGTGCACCAAATACTCCGTAGATTACTTCCGATTTAATATTCGTTTTCAGCGACCCCAAAAACCACTAAGTGACCAAACTAAACTCATTTAGCGAATAAATAACGAGTTTTGATTGAAAGGCACTTTTAAAATACATTTTTTTTATGCACAAATGCAGTTTTCCAATATTACATGATTGCATAAGTTCACAAAGTTTCCTGACGCTCTTAAGCTGCGTCCACACCGAGTCGACACTGTCGATCGACTTTGTCTATCGACATTGTCGATCAACAAGCGACAAAATCTGCATCTGTCTACACCAGAGTCGACACAAAAGGTTGTCGATCAGTGGTAATCAACATGTTCGACGAAGATGACGTTATAGTTGCTTGTGCCGCGTATATTATTATCGCGACTAAAAAAAGAAAAATTGCACGAAAAAAAAAAGATTTTGGGTTATCCAACGAAAACACACGGCTACGTTGTCAACAAGGCAATGGGTCGCTGAGTACTACTACTACTTTAACACTTTGTGGAATACACGTCCACACACAAAAGTCGATCGACTGCTCTTTGATGTTTACCGACAAGCGACACCGTCGATTGCAACGTACACACCAAGTCGACAACGTCGATAGACAAAGTCGATCGACAGTGTCGACTCGGTGTGGACGCAGCTTTACGAATCGAATGCAACATGAATCGTAGGTAAGGCCGATTTTGGTACTGTATTGCTAGGAATACGTTATGGCTACATAAAATCAGTTAATGTTAAACAAATTTGGAAGATAATGATTACCTGTTTTGAAAATCGATTTTTAAAATAGTAAATTTATTTAGTATATCTATTAATCTATTTACGTACACAGCCTTGTTTATTAAGTAGATACTTATAAAACATTGCATTAATATGCTACATCATATTTTAAATATTATAATTTAATACACTCGATAGAATATTATAAATAATGATTAGTACTAAACTACATAAAAGTAGCGATAGATAAATCATTAAAGTCCAAATCAGACATTCAATTAAAATTCCAACTGATCATTTTTATGTCTATTATAAAATCAGATTTAGGCCCTCTAAATTACTTTTCGTTTTCTTTAGTATTTGAACAACTAAATTACCGACAAAACCTTTCCAGGTAATATAAAAAAATAAGTGAGTCGTTAAAATCGTAGAATTTTTTGTGTACCTGAAAATATTGTTATTATCTCTTTTTTATTATAATGTACACCGAGGAATTCTCGAAAATCGTAATAAAGGTACACAAAATAGTAGATTAGATAAGTACAATAAATTCTAAATCATACAATGCTATAAACAAAACAGAGAAGAAGTAAAGTATAACATTTTTTATTTATGTCTGAGTTTTTTTTTCCTGTTAGAAATAAAACAAAGATTCTTTATATCTGTTAAATATTTTTTTAATCGGTTATGTATACTGTGAACTTTATAAAGCTATATAAAATAACTTAAAACTTAGAGAACTGTTTCGAGTATGCGGTAATATTAATTACATCTACAACCTGCATTCTTTAACTTTTAGGTGAAAAGATAACTAAACTTTTCTTTGTGCATTGTTTTCAAAACGAAGATAGAAGGTTATTTTTTAGGATACAACATCCAGCATAATATAAATTAAAATATAATTACATAATCTATACTAATATTATAAAGCTGAAGAGTTTGTTTGTTTGTTTGTTTGTTTGAACGCGCTAATCTCAGGAACTACTGGTTCAAATTGAAAAATTATTTTTGTGTTGAATAGACCATTTATCGAGGAAGGCTTTAGGCTATATAACATCACGATGCAACTGTTAGGAGTGAAGAAGTAATGGAAAATGTGAAAAAAACGGAGAAAATTATTGATCCTTTGAGGGCTTCCATTGCGTGCGCTGCGAAAACGGTTCAAGATACCAAAAATATATGTATGAAAGAATTATTCCTCTTGAAATGATCTAAAAAAATGTCCGCGACAGTATATGTCTATCTTTTAAGATTAACTCACTAGAACCGTTTTTATGGTAATCAAATTTGGTCAAATTAATGCATTATTTGTTAAGATTTGTATCAACGTATAATGTTTATCCAAATAAATGTGTTGTTGATTAAGAGTATTTAATTGTGAACAAAATTGTCTTTGACATCACTTAATTTCCATGAACATCTTAGAAGATATTATAATTTAAAATAACTAGGACGCCACCGTAAGGTGGCGCAGTTATTATCTCATATATTTAAACGAGAATTTCTTACTAAATTAAGTAGGTACTATAAAGGCACCGTACGGTGGTGCAGTGGATATCTTATATAAAATATCTAATATAAAAAAATCATTGAAAACAAAAAAAAAAGCAAAATGGTAAAAATTTGAAAAAATGAAAAATGGAAGAAAAGACACGACAGTGTTATGCGGTACAAAGTCCGCCGGAACAGCTAGTAATAATATAAATTTGAAGTTTCTTCGTTATGGAAAGTCTGCTTTCGTGAGAAAAATTTCCTGATTCTGATAAAATGTCAATCAAGGTTTAGCGATAAAAACCAAATCCAGTGAAAATTCATTAACTTAACATTTAACCTAAATACATTAAGTTCATTAATTAACATAAAATAACAGAATTTAGTAAAACACAGAATAGCAACTATGGACAATGACTGAAAAATAGTTATAAAATCTTTAAAAAAATCGAAGAGTTAGGTAAGAAAATGAATAATACACACAATTAAACTTATATGAAATCACTCTGTATTTCCGAATATATTTTTATCTTTGTAAAGAAAATTTGATATGCAAAGGTGAAGAATTATTGCTGTAATTGAACAAGGAATGCTCCAAAGAGACGTAGCCGAATTGTAAATTGTAAATTTCTGGAAATAAAGCATTATTATTATTATTATATATAGATATTATGCAGGGTTTTGTTTTGAAACCATATGCAAGCGAAAGTCCCACACATACGTCTTATTTATAAATTGGAGCATTTTGGTGTGAGAGATCCATTGCTGTCCTATTTTTGCTTTCAAAATTTTTTCTGTAAATAGTATATTACGACCCTAGGCCAGAAAGTTCGATTTTCTGGCACGTGGAATACAGATGCCGAGGTAAAGCCGAGTCATCTATATTCCACGCGTTAGAGCATCCAACTTTTTGGCCATGGGTTGTATACTATTTTTCTTGATCCCCATCCGAACATAGTCCGCCAGAGCGCGCTGTAATTCAAACAACCCATAAAAGTTGGACTTTCTGGAGCGAAGGGCTGCCAGAAAGTGCGTATTTTCGGGTAGGGGATCAAGAAAATCTGTAATTCAAGCAAGCCATAAAAGTTGGACTTTCTGAAGCGAAGAGGTGCCAGAAAGTGCGTATTTTCGGGTAAGGGATCAAGAAAATTATATTTGTTAACATTGTTTGAAACCTAGCACTATTGAAATAAATAAATAAAGATTAAATGTAGGCGATATAACGCTAAAATTAGAGAAAAATATTTGATAGATAAACTATTTTTTTAATTCCCTTATGATTAGATATCTGAAAGCTTTTCTTTAAAATATCCCAAGTTTTGCGTTCACAAATAGTTATTTATTTTCTAAGATATTTCTAGATATTCTAATTTTTATATTCAAAGGTTGTTACTTATTTCGTTATATAACAAAAGAAATAGAAACCTTACGAGACAATGTATTGGTACCTAAATGTAGTGATTTGTTGAATAAGTTAATTTTATTATTAACATTACTTATTGCAAAAATAGTTTTATATGCATCAAGTTATCTATACCAGGAACGATTTGGTAACAAGTTGCTTCAATTGAAACAATAACATTACTCAATAACAAATAAAGAACAAAGAATACGTCCCAAAATTGAAATAGTGAAATTTGTGCATACCTACTTGCGATAGTCAACAATCCATTTGTCAGTATGTAATTTCATGTCGATTTCCATACAACAGTTGTTGGCCCCATATACATTAAACAAATATTTATTGCTTTAGAAAACGACGTACCATTTAAATACTGACTTCTCGAATATACACATACATGTTTTACGTATTCATACTCGGAACGTGAGGTGCATGCTTTTCTCTTTTGGCTTTTAATTATTTTAAGAATAATTTCGTTCTAACCACACCTAACTAGTGGAATCATCAAAATTTATAAAAAATAAACTATTCTTTTTTAGATCTGATATTTTTAAATTAATTGAAAGTTCATATAGAACTAATTATTTAGAAAAGATAAAGGTTTGTTTAATACCTAATATTATTAATTAGAAAAAGAACCTGTATTGGTTCATAAGAGCACATGAGCAGGTGTAACCACAACGTAAAGTCGCATTCTCTAACTATTTCCTTGGCTATAAGTTAAGTGTAGGCATTCCGCTTGCAGTACTCAATGCGATACAATAGATTTGATCCAACAGACCAAAGAACCATTCTAGAACCGTCTGGGAACTGCGCAGTAGACGAAATCTCGATACCTTTGATGTAGTGAGTTGCTTCGTAACGGTTCTGGAACAGATTTTCGGTCTGTTGGAATAGACCTATAATCTGATTCGTTTAAACACTACGTCGCTTCTCCCCGTGCAACTCACGATAGTAGGTACCCAAGTTATAAAGTTTATTTGAGCATAGTTGCATTGTGATCTCACATACCACTAGGCGAAGTCACTGCCGATGGCTAATAAAAACTATTTAAAATTATTATTCTAAAACAAAATCTTCAATTTGGATATTTCTATTGCAGTATTTTTCTTTATATGATTTTGTTCACTAGTAAGTTTTCATGATTTATGAAATAAAACAAACAATTTGACAATTTATCTATTTATTTACAGCTTTATAAACTCATTCCAGATATTATAAACTTTTACAAGTGCAAATGTAATCCACGTCACATAATTGTCTATCAGGATTAAAATAAGATCCTGTAGGGCAACTATATTTAGTCTTAATAAATGATCCACTTCGTAATCGATTACACAAAAAATATGTTGAACACGTTATATCATTATCATTTTTAAATCTTCCCTTCGCTGTACATGTAAAGTAATTTGGATCAGCGTTGTAAAATAAACAATTGCTCTCCGTGGTCACGGATTCTGTTGTAGTAGTAATATCTGTAGGGCTTTTACTACCTGTACTTACATTATCCGTCGTTATGTCAATTTCCGGAGCATTTTTGGAAGTAGTACTCTCTTCAGTAATTGTGGTAGTTTTAAAGTCATCTGTGAAACTGACAATTGTTGACGTACGTTGTGATAAAGTAGAAGAAGATTCTGTGGTAGTAGTTTCTTCTGAACAACCACAACTGTAATCTACATCACATAATTGTGCAGTAGGATTGAAATACGAGTTACTGGGACACGAGTATTTAGTTTTAATAAATCGACCACTGCTTAGTAGGCTACAAAGAAAATATGTTGTACATGTTTTATCATTTGCGTTTCTAAATCTTCCTTTGACTGTACAGTTAAAATAATCTGGATTACTTTCGTAAGTACATTCAGAAGTAGAAACAGAATTAGTTGATATTGTAGTTGTAGTAAAACCTTGACTACCTGAAGGTTCATTGTCTGTCGTTTTGTCAAGTTCTGTAGCATTTTTCAAAGTAATACTTGTGGTAGTTATAAAGTCATCTGTGGAACTGACGACTGTCGTTGTCGGTTGTGACATAGAAGAAGTAGATTCTGTGGTAGTGGTTTTTTCTGAACACGCACAAGTGTAATCTACATCGCATAATTGTGCAGTAGGATTAAAATAAGAATTACTGGGACAGAAGTATTTAGTTTTGATAAATCGACCACTACTTAGTAGGCTACAAAGGTAATATGTTGTACAGGTTTTATCGTTTGCGTTTCTGAATCTGCCTTTAACTGTACAATTAAAATAATCTGGATTGCTTTCGTAAGTACAGTCAGCAGTAGAAACAGAAGTAGTTGATATTATAGTTAAAGTAAAACCTTGACTACTTGAAGGTTCATTATCTGTCGTTGAGCCAATTTCTGTAGCATTTTCAAAAGTAGTACTATCTTCAGTAGTTGTGGTAGTTATAAAGTCATCTGTAGAACTGACGATAGTTGTTGTCGGTTGCGACATAGTAGAAGTAGATTCTGTGGTAGTGGTTCCTTCGGAACAAGGACAAGTGTAATCTACATCACATAATTGTGCAGTAGGATTGAAATAAGAGTTACTGGGACAGGAGTATTTAGTTTTGATGAATCGACCACTACTTAGTAGGCTACAAAGGTAATATGTTGTACAGGTTTTATCGTTTGCGTTTCTGAATCTGCCTTTAACTGTACAATTAAAATAATCTGGATTGCTTTCGTAAGTACAGTCAGCAGTAGAAACAGAAGTAGTAGATATTATAGTTGTAGTAAAACCTTGACTACTTGAAGGTTCATTATCTGTCGTTAAGCCAATTTCTGTAGCATTTTCAAAAGTAGTACTATCTTCAGTACTTGTGGTAGTTATAAAGTCATCTGTAGAACTGACGATAGTTGTTGTCGGTTGTGACATAGTAGAAGTAGATTCTGTGGTAGTGGTTCCTTCGGAACAAGGACAAGTGTAATCTACATCGCATAATTGTGCAGTAGGATTGAAATAAGAGTTACTGGGACAGGAGTATTTAGTTTTGATGAATCGACCACTACTTAGTAGGCTACAAAGGTAATATGTTGTACAGGTTTTATCGTTTGCGTTTCTGAATCTGCCTTTAACTGTACAATTAAAATAATCTGAAATGCTTTCGTAAGTACAGTCAGCAGTAGAAACAGAAGTAGTAGATATTATAGTTGTAGTAAAACCTTGACTACTTGAAGGTTCATTATGTGTCGTTGAGCCAATTTCTGTAGCATTTTCAAAAGTAGTACTAACTTCAATACTTGTGGTAGTTATAAAGTCATCTGTAGAACTGACGATTGTTGTTGTCGGTTGTGACATAGTAGAAGTAGATTCTGTGGTAGTGGTTCCTTCGGAACAAGGACAAGTGTAATCTACATCGCATAATTGTGCAGCAGGATTGAAATAAGAGTTACTGGGACAGGAGTATTTGGTTTTGATAAATCGACCACTACTTAGTAAGCTACAAAGGTAATATGTTGTACAGGTTTTATCGTTTGCGTTTCTGAATCTGCCTTTAACTGTACAGTTAAAATAATCTGGATTGCTTTCGTAAGTACAGTCAGCAGTAGAAACAGAAGAAGTTGATATTATAGTTGTAGTAAAACTTTGACTACTTGAAGGTTCATTATCTGTCGGTAAGCCAATTTCTGTAGCATTTTTAAAAGTAGTACTATCTTCAGTACTTGTGGTAGTTATAAAGTCATCTGTGGAACTGACGACTGTTGTTGTCGGTTGTGACATAGTAGAAGTAGATTCTGTGGTAGTGGTTCCTTTGGAACAAGGACAAGTGTAATCTACATCGCATAATTGTGCAGTAGGATTAAAATAAGAGTTACTGGGACAGGAGTATTTAGTTTTGATGAATCGACCACTACTTAGTAGGCTACAAAGGTAATATGTTGTACAGGTTTTATCGTTTGCGTTTCTGAATCTGCCTTTAACTGTACAATTAAAATAATCTGGATTGCTTTCGTAAGTACAGTCAGCAGTAGAAACAGAAGTAGTTGATATTATAGTTGTAGTAAAACCTTGACTACTTGAAGGTTCATTATCTGTCGTTAAGCCAATTTCTGTAGCATTTTCAAAAGTAGTACTATCTTCAGTACTTGTGGTAGTTATAAAGTCATCTGTGGAACTGACGACTGTTGTTGTCGGTTGTGACATAGTAGAAGTAGATTCTGTGGTAGTGGTTCCTTTGGAACAAGGACAAGTGTAATCTACATCGCATAATTGTGCAGCAGGATTGAAATAAGAGTTACTGGGACAGGAGTATTTGGTTTTGATAAATCGACCACTACTTAGTAAGCTACAAAGGTAATATGTTGTACAGGTTTTATCGTTTGCGTTTCTGAATCTGCCTTTAACTGTACAGTTAAAATAATCTGGATTGCTTTCGTAAGTACAGTCAGCAGTAGAAACAGAAGAAGTTGATATTATAGTTGTAGTAAAACTTTGACTACTTGAAGGTTCATTATCTGTCGGTAAGCCAATTTCTGTAGCATTTTTAAAAGTAGTACTATCTTCAGTACTTGTGGTAGTTATAAAGTCATCTGTGGAACTGACGACTGTTGTTGTCGGTTGTGACATAGTAGAAGTAGATTCTGTGGTAGTGGTTCCTTCGGAACAAGGACAAGTGTAATCTACATCGCATAATTGTGCAGTAGGATTGAAATAAGAGTTACTGGGACAGGAGTATTTAGTTTTGATAAATCGACCACTACTTAGTAGGCTACAAAGGTAATATGTTGTACAGGTTTTATCGTTTGCGTTTCTGAATCTGCCTTTAACTGTACAATTAAAATAATCTGAAATGCTTTCGTAAGTACAGTCAGCAGTAGAAACAGAAGTTGTAGATATTATAGTTGTAGTAAAAACTTGACTACTTGAAGGTTCATTATGTGTCGTTGAGCCAATTTCTGTAGCATTTTCAAAAGTAGTACTAACTTCAATACTTGTGGTAGTTATAAAGTCATCTGTAGAACTGACGATTGTTGTTGTCGGTTGTGACATAGTAGAAGTAGATTCTGTGGTAGTGGTTCCTTCGGAACAAGGACAAGTGTAATCTACATCGCATAATTGTGCAGCAGGATTGAAATAAGAGTTACTGGGACAGGAGTATTTGGTTTTGATAAATCGACCACTACTTAGTAAGCTACAAAGGTAATATGTTGTACAGGTTTTATCGTTTGCGTTTCTGAATCTGCCTTTAACTGTACAGTTAAAATAATCTGGATTGCTTTCGTAAGTACAGTCAGCAGTAGAAACAGAAGAAGTTGATATTATAGTTGTAGTAAAACTTTGACTATTTGAAGGTTCATTATCTGTCGGTAAGCCAATTTCTGTAGCATTTTTAAAAGTAGTACTATCTTCAGTACTTGTGGTAGTTATAAAGTCATCTGTGGAACTGGCGACTGTTGTTGTCGGTTGTGACATAGTAGAAGTAGATTCTGTGGTAGTGGTTCCTTTGGAACAAGGACAAGTGTAATCTACATCGCATAATTGTGCAGTAGGATTAAAATAAGAGTTACTGGGACAGGAGTATTTAGTTTTGATGAATCGACCACTACTTAGTAGGCTACAAAGGTAATATGTTGTACAGGTTTTATCGTTTGCGTTTCTGAATCTGCCTTTAACTGTACAATTAAAATAATCTGGATTGCTTTCGTAAGTACAGTCAGCAGTAGAAACAGAAGTAGTTGATATTATAGTTGTAATAAAACCTTGACTACTTGAAGGTTCATTATCTGTCGTTAAGCCAATTTCTGTAGCATTTTCAAAAGTAGTACTATCTTCAGTACTTGTGGTAGTTATAAAGTCATCTGTGGAACTGACGACTGTTGTTGTCGGTTGTGACATAGTAGAAGTAGATTCTGTGGTAGTGGTTCCTTTGGAACAAGGACAAGTGTAATCTACATCGCATAATTGTGCAGTAGGATTAAAATAAGAGTAACTGGGACACGAATATTTAGTTTTGATGAATCGACCACTACTTAGTAGGCTACAAAGGTAATATGTTGTACAGGTTTTATCATTTGCGTTTCTAAATCTGCCTTTAACTGTACAATTAAAATAATTTGGATTGCTTTCGTAAGTACATTCAGCAGTAAATACAGAAGTAGTTGATATTGTAGTTGTAGTAAAACCTTGACTGCTTGAAGGTTCAGTGTCTGTCGTTGAGCCCATTTCTGTAGCATTTTCAAAGGTAGTACTGTCTTCAGTACTTGTGGTAGTTATAAAGTCATCTGTGGAACTGACGACTGTTGTTGTTGGTTGTGACATAGTAGAAGTAGATTCTGTGGTAGTGGTTCCTTCGGAACAAGGACAAGTGTAATCTACATCGCATAATTGTGCAGTAGGATTGAAATAAGAGTTACTGTGACAGGAGTATTTAGTTTTGATGAATCGACCACTACTTAGTAGGCTACAAAGGTAATATGTTGTACAGGTTTTATCGTTTGCGTTTCTGAAACTGCCTTTAACTGTACAATTAAAATAATCTGGATTGCTTTCGTAAGTACATTCAGCAGTAGAAACAGAAGTAGTTGATATTGTAGTTGTAGTAAAACCTTGACTGCTTGAAGGTTCAGTGTCTGTCGTTGAGCCCATTTCTGTAGCGTTTTCAAAAGAAGTACTATTTTTAGCACTTGTGGTAGTTATAAAGTCATCTGTGGGCCTGACGACTGTTGTTGTCAGTTGTGACATAGTAGAAGTAGATATGGTGGTAGTGGTTCCTTCTGAACAAGGACAAGTGTAATCTACATCGCATAATTGTGCAGTAGGATTAAAATACGAGTTACTGGGACACGAGTATTTAGTTTTAATGAATCGACCACTGCTTAGCAAGCTACAAAGGAAATAAGTTGTACAGGTTTTATCGTTTGCGTTTCTAAATCTGCCTTTAACTGTACAATTAAAATAATCTGGATTGCTTTCGTAAGTACATTCAGCAGTAGATACAGAAGTAGTTGATATTGTAGTTGTAGTAAAACCTTGACTACTTGAAGGTTCATTGTCTGTCGTTAAGCCAATTTCTGTAGCATTTTCAAAAGTAGTACTTGTGGTAGTTATAAGGTCATCTGTGGAACTGACGACTGTTGTTGTCGGTTGTGACATAGTAGAAGTAGATTCTGTGGTAGTGGTTCCTTCGGAACAAGGACAAGTGTAATCTACATCGCATAATTGTGCAGTAGGATCGAAATAAGAGTAACTGGGACAGGAGTATTTAGTTTTGATGAATCGACCTGTACTTAGTAGGCTACAAAGGTAATATGTTGTACAGGTTTTATCGTTTGCGTTTCTGAATCTGCCTTTAACTGTACAATTTAAATAATCTGGACTGCTTTCGTAAGTACATTCAGCAGTAGATACAGAAGTAGTTGATATTGTAGTTGTAGTAAAACCTTGACTACTTAAAGGTTCATTGTCTGTCGTTTTGTCAAGTTCTGTAGCATTTTTCAAAGTAGTACTTGTGGTAGTTATAAAGTCATCTGTGGAACTGACGACTGTCGTTGTCGGTTCTGACATAGTAGAAGTAGATTCTGTGGTAGTGGTTTCTTCTGAACACGCACAAGTGTAATCTACATCGCATAATTGTGCAGTAGGATTGAAATAAGAATTACTGGGACAGGAGTATTTAGTTTTGATGAATCGACTACTACTTAATAGGCTACAAAGGTAATATGTTTTACAGGTTTTATCGTTTGCGTTTCTGAATCTGCCTTTAACTGTACAATTAAAATAATCTGGATTGCTTTCGTAAGTACAGTCAGCAGTAGAAACAGAAGTAGTTGATATTATAGTTGTAGTAAAACCTTGACTACTTGAAGGTTCATTATCTGTCGTTGAGCCAATTTCTGTAGCATTTTCAAAAGTAGTACTATCTTCAGTACTTGTGGTAGTTATAAAGTCTTTTGTGGAACTGACGACTGTCGTTGTCGGTTGTGACATAGTAGAAGTAGATTCTGTGGTAGTGGTTTCTTCTGAACACGTACAAGTGTAATCTACATCGCATAATTGTGCAGTAGGATTAAAATACGAGTTACTGGGACACGAATATTTAGTTTTGATGAATCGACCACTACGAAGTAAGCTACAAAGAAAATATGTTGTACAGGTTTTATCATTTGCGTTCCTGAATCTGCCTTTAAATGTACAATTAAAATAATCTGGATTGCTTTCGTAAGTACATTCAGCAGTAGATACAGAAGTAGTTGATATTGTAGTTGTAGTAAAACCTTGACTACTTGAAGGTTCATTGTCTGTCGTTAAGCCAATTTCTGTAGCATTTTCAGTACTTGTGGTAGTTATAAAGTCATCTGTGGAACTGACGACTGTTGTTGTCGGTTGTGACATAGTAGAAGTAGATTCTGTGGTAGTGGTTCCTTCGGAACAAGGACAAGTGTAATCTACATTGCATAATTGTGCAGTAGGATTGAAATAAGAGTAACTGGGACAGGAGTATTTAGTTTTGATGAATCGACCACTACTTAGTAGGCTACAAAGGTAATATGTTGTACAGGTTTTATCGTTTGCGTTTCTGAATCTGCCTTTAACTGTACAATTAAAATAATCTGGATTGCTTTCGTAAGTACATTCAGCAGTAGAAACAGAAGTAGTTGATATTGTAGTTGTAGCAAAACCTTGACTGCTTGAAGGTTCAGTGTCTGTCGTTGAGCCCATTTCTGTAGCGTTTTCAAAAGAAGTACTATTTTCAGTACTTGTGGTAGTTATAAAGTCATCTGTGGACCTGACGACTGTTGTTGTTGGTTGTGACATAGTAGAAGTAGATATGGTGGTAGTGGTTCCGTCTGAACACATACAAGTGTAATCTACATCGCATAATTGTGCAGTAGGATTAAAATACGATTTACTCGGACACGAGTATTTAGTTTTGATGAATCGACCACTGCTTAGTAGGCTACAAAGGTAATATGATGTACAGGTTTTATCGTTTGCGTTTCTGAATCTTCCTTTAACTGTACAATTAAAATAATCTGGATTGCTTTCGTAAGAACATTCAGCAATAGAAACAGAAGTAGTTGATATTGTAGTTGTAGTAAAAACTTGACTACTTGATGGTTCATTGTCTGTGGTTGAGCAAATTTCTGTAGCATTTTTAAAAGTTGTACCATCTTCAGTTCTTGTGGTAGTTTTAAAGTCATCTGTGAAACTGACGACTGTTGACGTACCTTGTGTTACCGAAGAAGTAGATTTGGTGGTAGTGGTTTCTTCTGAACAACGACAAATGTAATCCACATCGCATAATTGTTTAGTAGGATTAAAATACGATTTACTGGGACAGGAGTATTTAGTTTTAATGAATCGGCCACTTCTTAGTAAATTACAAAGGAAATATGTTTTACAGGTTTTATCGTTTGCGTTTCTAAATCTTCCTTTGGCTGTACAATTAAAATACTCTGGATTGCTTTCGTATACACATTCACTTTCAGCAATTGATGTAGCTGAGGTACTGCTGGTCAGATTTTTGATTGAGCTACTAGCGGTGAAATCTTGAGTTATAGTACTTTTTTCAGTAGTTGTTACAGTAATTGCTGTAATACCTTCTGGCGAATTGGTAAATTGTGTTCTAGCTGTCGTATCAGCAGTTATCGTTGGTTTTTCAATATTTTCACTTGTTGTGTAATTAAATGACGGATTTGTTGTTGTGCTTGATAAGGTTGTTGTATTAACATCAGACAGCGTACAAGGACACATGTAGTCTGATTCACACATTCCAGATTTTGGATTAAAATTTAGATTTGATGAACAGTTTTTTTTTAATTGAATTAGTATTCCTTGATCTTCTACACAGTTAAAATAACTGTTACAAGTAAGATCATTGTCATTTGAAAAATTACCAACACTGTGGCAACTAAAATACTCAGAATTATTATTATAATGACATAACTTATCATATTTGGTATTGTTCGAAATTATCACAATTGTATCAAAACTCTCTGTGAAATTATTTACTGTGTTTCTATCAGTTGTTAGTGCAGTAGGACAGATATAATTTGAACTACAATCTTTCAAATCCGGATCAAAGAACGTTCCTTCCGCACATGTTAAATATAATGTTACAAATGTATTTAAATTTCTGGAACACGAAATATACTCTTTGCAAGTCGAGTCTTCTTTATATGGAAATAATCCATTTACAGTGCAATCATAAACTTGATTAAATGGTTTAAACACATCTATTTCTTGGCAGCTATCACCAGTTGCTAGTTCTGGCCAGATCTGCAACAAAAAATAGAAGATTAACATTATTTTTACTGATTTTGGCTATAAGGTCATTGCTATATTGTCAGCATTAAATATTTACCAGTATTTTAATAAGATCACAATTGTTTAGTTGCTCCGTTTTTCTATGTTATGTACTTAGTTATTTTAAAAGGAGTTTAGGACCAAATGATTAGTAATTTTTATTTTGTTCACTTAATTCTTTAAGTTTGTTGGTGAAGGGAACTTTGCAAAATAATTGATAAACCCATAAAAAGTGTGATTTGAAATTTAGCATTGTCCCCTATTTTAGAATAACAATAATGGACAAAATTGAAACACCTATCTGAAATCTATCCTGCAATGTCTAGTTAGGTTCTTTCACAAGGTTTTATAGTGCCCTATAACTACATTATTGCCATTAGTGGATTCGATATTTCTAAAACGGTAATGTAGTCAAACTGTAACGGTTTTACGTCTGCATACGATGTGTGTTGCTGGTGTACCTACCTAATAACGATTTCAAAAGCCTAATTTATGGAAAATATCTAGAGATTTTCAAAGTAGGTATGTATAAGTACTCTTAACTCGCAATGTCGCGTGAGGAGGAGTAGGTACCTGTATAGTTATTTAAAGTGTCCCTGATAAGATTAAAATTAAGGGATTTCCATTGACAACACGGTTTTTTAAATAGATCTTCAGCATTGGATAGACACTTTTTGACCAGGACCTATCATACTACAGAGCTCTTAAGTACCTAAATGCCTCTTATCTATCATAGAAAAATATAATTAATATACGGTAACGTAATAGTTGCCAAAATTTAATTAAACATTTACTGTGAGAAAACGGTTCGTGGTATTCATGATCCCTAGATTTGCTTTTAATGGTTGTTTAGTGCCTTGATTAAGCGTTTGTCTGCTTAACGGTAAATTTCGTTCTGATAACTTTAAAACTAAGATTTTAAATCAAGAAAATAGTAAAGAAAATAGAATATAGAACAACTCGGATTTAAAACGGCACTTGAGACTAGAGAAGCGCTCTTCAGCTTATCGGTACTCCTGTAATAAAGCAGAGATCAGAGTAAGGAAGTATTTAGTTGCTTCATAGTTTACACAAAAGCTTTTGATTGTGTGAAACATTTCGAGTTATAACAATTTTGTATGCAAAAGGGATTAGACCACAATGACATACAAACTCTGTTTTACGTGTATAGACACCAAGTAGCATCCGTATGATTGGAAGCAGACTAACAAGGGAAACAACTAGATAAGAATGGGTACTATCGACCACTTTATTCAATGTCTACTCAAAATCCATCTTTTAGAAAAGGTATTAGAGTGCAAAGGAAGGCATAAAAATTAATGGGAAATCTCTCTGCAATATAAGATACGTTGATGACACAGCGATATTAGCTAAAAATATTGCAGACTTACAAATGCTAATAAACACGCTAATTAAAGAAGTCGAGCTTGGCCTAAATAAAAACAATGCGAAGACTAAGCAGAAACCCGAATGTACAAATAAACAAACATAACCATTTACGGGAAACCAATTGATTAAGATTCAAATACTCGTGCTGTTAAATAACGGACAATTTAGACCCAGACCAACAACTAAAAACAAAAATGGAGATGCAAGAGCAACTTTCCTCAAGATGAGGAAAGTTGCTCTTGCTTGTCAACTGATATGTGTATCCAGTTTTATTGTATGAACTTTAGATTTGGACAGTGAAATTGGGTACAATGAATCGCCTTGAAGTTTTTGAAATGTGGATATTTCGACGTATGCTCAGGATATTCTGGGTAGATCACGTCATAAATGAAGAAGTTCTACTGAGAATGGGAAAAGAAAGAGATTAAAATGAGAAAGAGCACATATCTATCGGCACCAGAGCTACGAGCTCCAAAAACTCATTATGGAGGGTCGCAGAGGTCCTGGCCGAACACATTGTTCGTGGCTGAAGAATATCCGTGACTGAACAGGACATGATTCGCATACACTCCTGAGAGCAGCGCAGAATGGCAAGCAATTCGCCGAAATTGTTGCCAACCTCCACGATGGAGACGGTTTTTAAAGAAGAAGAAGAAGGTTATTTAGCGCATTGATTGCTTAACAGAAAACTTTGTCCTGATAACTAATAATAGCTGTAAGTACTTTAGGTACCTATTTTAATTTTCCTGATACTACAGTGTACATACATACCAAAGTTTTAAAAGTTAAGTGAAAAAATTTTATTGGATTATAAGTTGTTTCAAAATTTTTCTAAAATAATTAGATTATTAGTAACAACAATTAGAGAAATATTAATGAACGAATTTTAATTAAGTTAATTAATGTTTTAAACGATAATTACTTAATATAGGTATATTTACTGAATTATTCCGAGGAATTGAAAGTAGCTTTAATCGCAATTAACATGTATTTCTACTATTGTATGATTATATTCACTCACTTCTTCATTAGTATTTAAAACAGTATAAAAATCTGTTTGTTGACTTGTAAATGGTTGACCAGTTGTAGAAAGTTCATAACCGTGCTGGCTTACGTTTACTTCTGTGTTACAAATCTGAGTGGATTCAGTTTGTTTGGTGTTATTATTATTTTTTTCAAAAAAATAAGTTGAATTACTATAATTATATGGTGTAACATCTGATACAGGAACATCGCTAGTTGATTCAGTATTCGTGATATGCAAATCACTTTTTTTTAAATGGATAACTAACACTAAGATCGAAAATATCACAAAACTAATTACAATGAACAACTTTATCATTCTCTTTCTAAAGGATTTCATTTTAACAATAAAAAATCAAATAAATACAATCCCAATATTCAATGTTGAGGGTTATAAAGGGAATAGTGATTTATAATCTTATCTAATATAATTAATGTATTATTGTAAGGATTAAATATTCCATGCAAAGTAATAAAATTTACTTTGATCTAGTGGTTTCTTAAATCCGTGCTGATCTAAGGTTCCAAGAATTTTCGTCTTCATATCATTAGGTATATAATATAGTAGGTACTGCTAACAAATGAGTCGCAAATGTTTTGAATCTTTTCAACTTTGAATTATTGGAACTAAGTTCCTTACGGCAGGCTTGGATGAGATAGCGATTTTGCTGCGCGACCGAACTGAAAAAAATGTGATAGTAAAACCGTAACAAAAAGTCCGTGGAATAAAACCGTTAAATGAGACGTTCGCAGGCGCTACAATCGTATACACAAGCGAGTAGTGTCGATTCTACATTAGCCGAAGGAACTTAGTTCGTACCTGGTGTCCCACGACAACTTGTCCAATAAGTTTTTCGTCTAACCTACTATAATGACGCCTTTTTGGATAGATTTCCTCCAGGCTAAATAATTGGTTGGTCTCGTTCAATCCCGGATATCTAGATAGTGTATACGGTATCATAGTGGTAGGTATATAGTAATTTATTGCCTATATTTTATCGTGATTGATAACTTAATAAACACGAACGCCAATTTAATATCAATGGAGTATACGGACCAATTTAATAGGTTCTCACCAAAATCGAAACCGCACCAATTTACATTAACGAAGATAAGAACAAAGACTTGAGTGAAGTTTTTCTTAAATTTAAATGTACAATGCTAAAAGTTCCATTTAGTTACAAACTTTCGGTTGCTATTTGTTTTGTATGTACCTATAATCATTTTTTTAATTTTATAATAACTTTAATGGCTCACGAATTCCTTCCAAACCCTTATTTTGAGTCCAGGTAGCTATCGAATTCCTTCCAGCGGATTAAAGTATCAACCTCTACCCTTGTGTATTTATAAATGCAATTATCTGTGGTGAAACAAAGTAAAAGTTCTTTTTTATCAAATTTTGTTGTGTAATTTGAAAATTAATTTTAATTTGCGATTTTGTCTTGTTTGTTTGAGATCTGGAGAAAAATGGGATCTATAATTGGAGAGAAAGGTAACAATGTTTTAGTTCTTGATGGATACAAATTTCATTTTCACAAAAATCTTAAAAATAATGTTTAACGGTGTCATTCAAAATCTTGTAAATCTTTTGTCAAAGTAAATCATAGAAATGAAATCGTGGATAGGCAAATTGCTTATGAGCATAATCGAATCGAACAGAAAGTTCAAAATAGCAGAAACTTAGCAATAAGTTAAAAAGAAAGGCAGTTTATGATATTTCTTGCAGGCCGTCTAAAATTTTACATTCGTAGCTAAGGAAGGATAATATCGATACTTTAACCACTTCCGATGTTATTTTAATTCGTAATTTAATTTGGCTATGCAAGAAGATCAAATTTTTCGAAATTTAATGTCAATTCAGCCGAACGATCAAAAAGTGGGAAAATTTTATGATTATATTCTGGAAAAATATATCACAAATGATTCACAATTTTCTCCTGTTGTTTGTTACTGTTACGTTTTCTTCCAAAGTAAGGACGAATGATTTGCACTTTGTATATATCACAACCACTTCAAACACAAGTCTAAGTACTATTTGGGTACAATATCTGTAAAATCGCTATAATTAAACTAGATACCTGGCTTAATGACAAAATTAGTGACAAAATTATTGTAGATTTCTCTTTTTAATCGTATTGCAAGGTAATTACAGTCGTCCTTTTTTGGTTTTGGGAACGAAATTACATAGGTACAAACTTTTAATCTGTTACCTGCTAGGAACCAAATTATCAACACTCATATTAATCCCTTTTGAAACGTTGTAAAGATCGAAATTAATTTAAAACTTGTTATTTGATAGCAATTTTTACCCTGCTGGCACTAAAATTACATTGCATAAGCTTTATTTCTCTTTTCCTATTATAACATCATTTATTTAGATTGATTTAGTTCTAATCAATAATATACTTTAGTACTTTTTTACTATCTGCTTATTAAAAAATAATTTTAAATAACAGAAAAAATACTTACAAGCAACACGAGAATAAATGCAATCACAACCATCTTCGGTACGGCTATTTCGCACTTTCGATTATTCATTTTCTATAGGATAAGTATTGACTAATCTTATTACACAGAGCTTAAATAATGTTTGAAGATTAAGATTTATTATTCGATTTACATTTGGCAAATAAAGAACTAATAAAGTCATAGCGGCAACAATAAAGGGTGTTTTATTATAACTTCTAAGAACGTACATGATTCATTTATTTTTTTTCTTTATTTCTGATAAACACTTTGATATAATCTAATCATCTGCGTGATGTTTTTTTTTTCATTTTGCGTATCAAAAATGTACCTTTGGTAACATACATCCATTCTTTCTGTTGCCATTGTGAAGTTGTATTATTTTATATACCTAATCATGCACGTAGGTATCATTTCCTGATGTACCTACCTACTGTAGTTTTAGTTCAGGTTATCTAGAATTATATTTTTCTACTAATTAAATACAAAACAAGTCCTAATTCAGTTAAAATGTTTAAAAAATAAATTATTAAATTAAGCAACGAGAAGTAAATATGTATCTATTAAAGATACCACTACCCGAGAAACAATTTGCCTATCAACCTTGCAAATTTACAATAGATTTTTGGATATACAGGAACCACTCGATACCTCCTCATATTATTTTATTATCGCTGCTGTATTAAGTATTGATATAGTTACCTACCTTGGAGATCAATTAACTACCGTAAAAGCAGTAAAAGGTTGTCCTAAAGGAAAAGTTTTATCGCCTTTACTGTGATTAGTGGTAACGTAGCAACGCTTAAAAGAGGTGGTAAGAGGTAACGATGACAGTATTAATGCTGACTCCATGCAATGTACTTTATTCCTCATAACTACTTGGCTTTCGAAAGAAGGACTTTCAGCTAATCCTAACAAAATGACACTCATTTCATTTACCAACAGAATTATAACACTTTCATTCTCAGAAGTGGTAAAATATCCCGGAGTTATTCTCAACAGAAAAATTACGTAGAATTCACACCTCGCAAAAATCTAAAGCTAAAAAGGCTATGTGGACTTGCCATAAGCTTTTTGGGAAAGCATGGAGTCTTTAACTTAAAATCATCTATAGGTCATAGGTATTGTCAGACCCCTAATCACCTATGCTGTACTGGTTTGGTAGAACAAAAATGCAACAAGATGCAATAATAGACTCACTTGTATAGGGATTACTAAAACAATGAGATTGTGTCCAAGTGTGTGGTTTTAAAAGTAATTTTAGACCTTTCGCCCTTTCATGTTAAGAGGAAAGGTCTAGAAAGTCCCTATAGGTAAACAAGGACTTAAGTATGTAAAACGCGGTGATCTTAAAGTACATCTTGGGATTCTAAGGATCGGAGCAACCCAACTCATGAAGATGGCTACAGTCATTATGTCACCAAAATGAGATTTTGAACTTACACTGAATGTCAATATTGGTAAGTGTAAATGAACACAAAAAGAAATCACTCAACTTAGAAAAGTAGCCCTCACTCATACTAATGATGGGTCTAAAACACTAGAAGAAGTAGGTATAGGGGTTACAGGTCCTAATGTTAAGCAGTCGGAAACACCTCTTTAAGCAATAGATTTCTGTGCTCAAAAGTGCATTTCAAATGCCTTAATTTATAGAAAACATAGCTACACTTTACCTCGTTCGAATACAAAACAAACTGGAATTGCAAAAAGTCTTTTAAACAATTGGCAAAAGATAACAAAGTAACTTTGCATATGTGTACCAGGGCAAAGGGATTGTCGGAAACGGGATTGAGGAAAGTCACGCAAAAAAAGTTGCTAGTACTCCTTTAATCGGACCGTAACCATTCTGTAGCATCTCAAAATGCCGCAATATGGATGAAATTCGTAAGCGGGAAACGTAACTGAGTGCAGCCTACTGAAAAAACAATTGCAGGAATTCCTACAGGACACTGCCCACTGAGGTTCCCAATCTATTAAATGCGCAAAGTGAACAGTGGTAATAGTTTATTACCTATCTAGTTAAATAAAATATAGGAATGAATAAGCGTTCGCTTTTGTATCATGTTAGGAGCTCAACACACTTAGAGTACGTATCTAATACGTGACCGAGATGGTATACAAGAGTATTTTTTGAAAGCCCATCACAACATATTCCTGAAAACTGAATCCGAATTGGTTAAGCCGTTACTCAGATAAGCGTTAACAAACATACTGAAATACAGACACACAGACAAATGACGTATTTTTATATGTATACCTAATTTTAAAGCTTAAAGTTGGAAATATTATATGTACAAAATTTTTTACATGTATTACAAACTAGGTGTACCCGCGACGTCGTTCGCGTGGCGTATTGATTGTTGTTTAAAAAATTCCTCACTTACCCCGTTAAAATGTTATGTTGAAAGAAGACAAATACATCTGTGAAAACCGCATTCGAATCGGATCAGTAGTTTTCATGTGATACGCGCACAAACATATAGATAGACAGACAGACGTACAAAAAAAATCTAACCACATTTTTGGGTTCTAAATCGATGTACCCGTGACGTCGTTCGCGTGATGTATAGATTGTTGTATTAAAATTTCTTCCCCCCACACCGTAAAAGAGTTGGGGAAGAAATTTTTATACACCAGATGTTAAGTTAAAAGAAGACAAATATATATGTGAAAATCGTATTCAAATCGGATCAGTAGTTTTCATGTTATGTGCGCAAAAACTACAATCATACCTATATCAGCGAACATTTAGGGTTAAAATGGATAATGAATATTCGGAACTAAAATCAATACACGCAGGCGTCCCACAAGGCAGTGTTCTCGGACCGATACTGTATCTTCTGTATACATTTGACATTCCTGAGCATGGAAATATTAAATTAGCCACATTTGCTGATGACACAGCAGTTTTAACCGTAGGAACAACCATAGAAGACACAACAGGTAATCTACAGAATGCAGTTCATGATATAGAACACTGGTCTAAACAGTGGCGTATAAAATTTAATGAAGAAAAATCCGTGCATATTAACTTCACCAATAAAAGAATAAACCACTTACCAATAACCTTAAATAACAGTATTGTCCCAAATAAGAAAACAGCTAAATATCTTGGCTTAAATCTGGACATTAAACTCAAATGGAAAGAGCATGTGAAAAAGAAAACAGAACAGTTAAAAATCAAGTATAAAAACATGTATTGGTTGATAGGTAGACACTCGCAGCTCTCGATTCAGAATAAAGTACTGGTTTACAAACAAGTGTTAAAACCGATCTGGACATATGACCTACAATTATGGGGTTGTACCAAAAAAAGTAACTATAAATGCTTAGAAACTACTCAAAACAGAATACTAAGAAATATTTTAAGCGCTCCTTGGTATATTCGAAACAGAGACTTGTATAGAGACCTTCAAGTTGAATCTATCCCAGAAGAAATCAAGAAAGTCGCCAGGAGGTACTGCAACTTCTGGATAATCAACCTCAGATCCGAAGGCTCAAACGAACCAAACCTTTTGAGCTTGTGTAAGTGACAAGTGAGTGCAAAGCAGAGTTGTGCCGTGTAGCCACAACAAAGAAGTGGACAGATTACACCAAAAACTAAGATGAATCACAGGTGACATCTAGACTACAAACACTTAACAACTTAGGTTAAAGTAAAAATGCTGATTAATCTCTTAGATTAGGTGCATTCCTATTGTAAAATAAAAAAAAATGTGCGCAAAAACATAAAGAGAGATAGACAGACAGACAGACATACAACAAAAAATCTAACCACATTTTTGGGTTCTATATCGCTGAACTCGCGACGTCGTTCGATTGTTGTGTAAAAATTTCTCCCCCACACTGTAAAAGTGGTTTTTCCAACATTTCCCTTCACTGCTCTGCTCCTATTGATTGTAGCGGGATGTAAAGTATCCTATAACCTGCTCAGGAGTATGAAAAATAATTGTACCAAGTTTCGTTAAAATCCGTCGAGTAGTTTTTGTTTCTATAACGGTTATACAGACAGACAGACAGACAAAAATTTTACTGATTTCATTTTTGGCATCAGTATCGATCCCTAATCACCCCCTGATAGTTATTTTGGAAATATATTTCATGTACAGAATTGACCTCTCTACAGATTTATTATAAGTATAGATTATATTTATATTAATTAACAGACAACAGACAAGTAATCTATCTAAAAACTTCACAATAAATTATTTATACCCATTTAGAACCTAGCAATCGAATATTGATAGAAAAATAGATGCCGCATACAAAAATAGGAAAAGGTATTTTAACAGATATTTGTTATGCTCCGCTAGTAGATGGTATATCTGAACCTAGGAATTGACGAATTCCATAACTTTTACTCACTGTTACTGGTAAATATCTGTACCAAATACCTGTTATCAGTAGGTATTTAATATCATCCCTAGCACACTATGTTACATATGTGACCCATTTCTTCGAAATGAGTTAGAAGTTTTTATTACTTTGGGTTTAAAAAAAAGAAAACTGAGTGATGAGTCTCTCACAGTTAAAGTATATTCATAAATATAGTGTGTCATTGTAAGAGTAATTTTGATTACGCCTGTAAAACTAAATAATCCCTTTTAAATACTGTTGTGGAATTGTCAAAAGCTGCCAGGACCTGTTTATAGGCTAGTCAACTTTAGCTAAAGTGTACCTAATCTGAACAAACCAACTACTCCTTATAAACGTGGAAATTAATAAGTTTTGCGAAAAACAATTTAAGTTAGGAAAAATGTTTGATCGAGCAGGCCCATCTTGAGCATAACTTTTTAACAACAAAACGTACAAATTAAGAAACATTTAAACAGATTTTATTTAACGTCTAACTTAATTGGCCTATAACAAATTATACTTTATATAAATTTATAGCTGTTATTTATCGTTAATTATATTTTAATTAGTAGAGATATGTAAGATCTGCCTTCGATTGAATTGATTGTAAAGTTGTTTGAGTGTTCAGATTGTACAAAAAAATAGTTTAGTTTTATTATAATTTTTTTTTTGACTTTAGAGTGTGGAGACTTGCCATTGATTCCACTAAAGACAAATTCACCTTTACTGTATGAAACAGTGTCACGTCCCTGGAGTCCAGGGGATAATAAGGCAATTTCACTAGTTGATGAACTGGACTCAAATCAACAATGAGGTGATCTCATTCGAATATTAGAATATGACCACAAACCAATACTTTTATCTACTGATGCAGAACAAATTGTGCCGAAAATATGAATCATACGATTTTTAGACTTTCGCCATATTACTTTGTATTTAAATCAATCAAACATATAAAAGGGAAGTTAACATAGATGCGCATAGTTGGAAAAATGCAGTGTCACATATCATGAAAGCGGAAGATCTATATTTTTCCACACGTAATTAACAAAATATTATCAATTTATGAGACAAAATGATGTATGTATGTATGAGCAGTTAGGGGTAACAGATACACCTGCGACCTGTAAGATCTATTCTGTCCCCCTTTTTTTGCTATATTTCTGATGATTTCTCAGACTTATAGCAGCTCTTCTAGTCCTATATTCCTTAGAAAGATTGGGATATCATTGGGTTTTAAGTTAAGTAATTCTTCCCTTTCTATTTCGTATGACCCTATGTATTTGACCCTAGAAGTACTTAATGCGATGCATTCTGAGAGTATATGTATAGTGATAGTGACACAGATTTGACTGAAAACTATTCTTCATTAAAGGTTTTGTACTTCTTTTTTTCCCTTAAACATCTAGATACTTATTTAAAATAAATAAGTGATTTCAAGTAAATACAAAATAAAATTTAAAATTTTTTAGGCCGTCCCTTTCCACTAGTTAGGTACCTGAAGTTGGGAAATCACTTTATCGCTCCGACTTTATCAGTGTATAATCTTAAATTCTGCATAAGTCAGTTACTATAATTGTGAATGTACTATACCTCTGAACTTCTAGCAAATGCTTCACTTTTTGCTTATTAGCAAGTGCCGTATATGGAGGTATAGCAGGATTTCAATAAACAGATCAGGATAATATAAGACAAAATAATTTAATTTATTAAACAAAACAATATAATTAATTTGAAATCATATGGATAATACTTTTATTTAAAATTTTGGAATAAATTGGTACTATGATATTGCATTTTAACTTAAGCTTTTAAAAGAGGTAAACTTACTAAAATAGTTAAGTAAGCTTATATAAACAATATAAAACAAATAAGGTAGAGTGTAAGAAAATATACCAGAAATTCTTTATCTAAGCCATAAGAGTTTAAAAGCTTCGTTTATTAAACAAGTTTTTTTACTATTTTTTAACTTATCCTAATAAAAGTGTAGCAATAACAATAGTAAGTACAACTACAGTTAAAAATAGACCCATAAGTGTATAATTAATAACAGTTGTTTCTGGAACAACGCAAGTATAATTTGAATCACAGACTTGTGTTTCAACATTAAAAGGTCTTGAAATCGGGCAAGTAAAATTACTCAAAACATATGTGTTAGTCACAGTATTGTATTCACATAAATAAAAATCTCTGCAATCGTTAGTGTAGTAAGGAAATCTGCCTGTAGCGGTACATGTTACCGAAAGAGTCCCAGGAACATGCAACATAATCTAAAACATATGAAAATATAAATTGTATATCCACGCATAGCATAACATTATTGCAACATATTTTAATTAAATGACCTCAATTATAAATGAAAATTATTTAAATAAAATTAAATCTAGAATTGAAAAAATCGAATAAAGATTGCAAGCTCAATATTCCACTTTCTTTTATTTTTCTTCTTTATTTAGTTCTGTCATATATTTTGACTGGACCATATTCTAACATGATCTTTTATATTTTCCGTCTAGTCTCCAATTTGTATAGTCCGTCCAGAAAGTATCCGGAAAAAACAAAGCTCAATTGAAATTATCTTAATATTATATAAATTACATGTCACGTTGTTTGTCCGCGATGGACTCCTAAACAACTGAACCGATTTCAATGAAATTTTGTAAATATGTGTTATTTGTTCCAACTTAAAAGATAGGATAGCTTACATTTTAATTTATAGTCGCAATATTATTTTATTGCAAATTATTTGTTTATTGAATTGTTATTATATTAAATATGATATTATCATTTTGAAAGCCTTCATGTAAGGTCTTAGTAGCTAATTTGGATCAGCGGCTGATTATGACATTTCGCTTGGGTTATCGTAATGGGATCGATTACGCCAGAGGAAAGTTTTTTTCTGTTTTTTTTTTTGTTTTTACATGTGAAAACAGTAACTATTATTATTTTAATTTTAACTGTTAATAAAATAAACTATTTTAGAAAGTTTTTAGATACAACTACAATCCTCTCTATGATCAATCACAGCGTTGTATGACTTAATATATTTGCAATATCAAGGATGCTGTGCATTGTTGAGATGACACTTAAATTCAGTTTTAATTATTGAAAAGTTTTAACATAAAAAGTTGTAAACATGCGCGTACGATTGCAAAATGATCCATGAGCACAAATATTTTCCGAACAATTACTAGATATTGCGAACGGTAAAAAAGAACTGCAACCAAATACGCAATTCATTAAACTGCCAGACAATTTCTGCACTGTTCTTCAGGAAAAAAAATGAACTGATCCAGAGTATTTTTCCGGATTTACAGAATAATTACTTAAATCATGACTGGCTCAGTCATCGGGCGATTTTGGCAGCCAAAAATGTTGATGTTGACGAAATTAATTTCCAAATACAACAGTTGTTACCAGGCGATCTGATGTCTTTTAAATCAATCGATACTGTTGTTAATGAAAATCAAAGTGTCAATTTTCCAATTGAATTTTTAAATTCACTACATATACCTGGAATGCCACCACATAATCTTCGATTAAAGATTGGTTCCTCTATTATTCTCCTACGTAATTTGAACCCACCTCAATTATGCAACGGTACGCGTTTGGTCATCAAAAAGATTACCGGAAATATTCTTGAAGCAATCATTTTAACTGGAAAGTTTAAAGGAAAAGTGGTCCTGTTGCCACGTATTCCAATGATACAGTCAGATTTTACTATACCCTTTAGAAGGCTACAGTTTCCAATTCGTTTGGCTTTTGCCATGTCGATAAATAAGTCACAAGGTCAAACAATGTCCATTTGTGGTTTAGACTTGGACAATCCATGTTTTTCTCATGGGCAACTATATGTTGCATGTTCACGTGTAGGGAAACCGTCGAATCTGTTTGTGTTAGCTAAAGACAGGTTAACCAAAAATATTGTGCACCGATTAGTGCTAATTTAAATTGAAAATAAAAAATAATAAATATTATTGTTACAGATTTAAGACTATCTGCCCTACCTACCTCATTCATAAGTTAAAGTGTTACATGTTATTTACTTTGTAATGTGACCTAGGTGATAGGGTAGTTTTGCCCTACATATTAATTTATTAGTTTATATTTTACTGTATTGTTATGTATTAAATTTTACCAGGTAAAAGGCATTACGTTAGATCTTGGCATGTGTTTAAATAGTTTAATTTTTATTCTCACGTAGAATATGAATTGGCTATAAAAGCAGGTTGTTGAGATCAGACACCAGGAGTTTGTAGTCTGAGGTTGTCTGTAAGGATCACCCTTTAAGGTGTTCCTAAAACAGACCCTTGGGTCTGGGCCATTGTGACTCTTAACGTATTTTTGTGAGTAAGTGTGACATGCCACCATGTAGTTTATTTGGTAAGATTAGTAAAGATTATTATTGTATTCAGTTATTCCCTATTCATAATGTTTATTACACATTCTTATTGCCTAATTATTAATTAATATATTTGTTGTTTGTTTCCTGTTGTTTATCTCACCTTCCCTTTGGTTAGTTTTCTGCCTTCAGCAGGATACCTAACCGGGAGTGCCTTTAGTAAGCTACCCCTTATCCTATAACACTAAGGCACAGCAACGCGTGGCCGGGTCAGCTAGTTTAGTATATATTTTTAATGCTTAAATTGGTAAATTATACCAAATAATTCATCGGATTTACTGATATAACCTCCATTTAACTGCAAATACATACTTAAGTAAACGTCGAGGTACATCCGAAACTATAGGTCAGCGCCATAATCTTCGGTGGTGGTAGCCTGAACTCTAAAATGGACTGAATCAATTCATCTTTATTTCATGGGACTGCTTGTTCAACTTCAATCTTTAGTAAGATCTGGTAAAGCTGCTGGCCATGGAGTTTTAGTCACTTGGGTGTTCTTGCATCCAAGCTTGAGAATAGGCCGAAGTATGGCTCCTTCCATAATCATGCCATCCCTCTGGATATAAAACATGCGCACTTTCAAGAAAAAAATCATTTTAACGTTTCGAAAACCTTTTCTATATAAATATTCTATCTGTTTTCTTTTTCTAGTTGCGACATTATTTCATTATAATAGTAAACTTGTTGACAATTAACAATAATTAACAAATAGTGTGGTCATGGAATTTTGGCCATTGTCTACTATCAGCATAAGATACTTGATGCATTACTTTAGCCTTATAATGTTACAAAAAAGAAATATAATAAAACTATGATCATAAATGAATTCCTACTATCTAGACGGATATACTTAATTATGCTCAATTTGCTTAACAGTTTTAATTTTCATGAAAATTTTATATTAGAGCAGTAGGTATGGTAATAAAAAAATCACTCCCAATATTTAAAATCTATCAAATTTTATTCTATAAACACTTACCATTATGAAAAATAGAAATATAGCTATAATTTTATTCATGATGATCTACGGATCTTTGAGTGCTAATAGTTACATTTTAAATGCAAATATTTAGCAACTCAAAAACAGATAAGGAAAAATAAGTAATTGCACAATACAAATTAAGTTATGTAAATGGTAAATTAATCTATTTTTAACTAAAGGTTTAGTGAAGATTAATCAGAATCATGCAGAGATAATACGAGGGTTGTTTTCAGATATGTACACACTGGTGTGAATAAGTCAAATCTGGCATAAAAATAATTAAAATCTTTATAATTAAACTAATAACATTGTGCCAGTCAACTAGCCTCAAATTCTGGTAATGAAGCACCCATAAAACAGGTCGCTCTTCTCTACGAAACAAATTTTGTGAAGGCCATTTTAAATCGGTTTTTGTGTCAAAAAAATCGGCTCTGCGTGTAAACTGATATTAGGAAATCGTCGTTTGACATATCGTGAGATTAAGATATTAATTCCACTCGCATACATTCAACATTGCGTAAATACTTATTGATCGTCAAAGCAGTTGGTATTGTATACTGCATAATTTAACAATCTCTCATATCGATTTTTACAGAAATGACGGTGTTTCATTAAACGCCTATATGTTCTCTGCAAGCTTCCACAAACTTCAAGCCTTTAGAAACGCTTGAATGCCTTTTACACGCTTGCGAGTGTGCTAGTGTGTTACAGACAGGCAAACAAGGCAGACGTAGACGTCGAAGTTGTTCCAGCACTTGCATTTGGCTTGACAAATTTTTGTTTTATATATAAACAAAAGCAAAGGAAGCGACAAGTTGGTGGTTGTTAAAAATCTATAGATTAGCACAAAACTCAACCGTATGGCGCGAACTCGTGAGTGGCACTAAATATGCGCAACGTGTAAATACCTCGCAAACGCTTGCCGCAAGGTTCCTTTGATTCTAGTCCGAAAACCGACACTGACCTGGATCGACAACAAGCTCTTTCCATCTCACGCAAGCCAAGCGAAACACTCCCTTTAAATTCTTATGTCTGTGACAGCTTGCCGAGATTTGCCATGCATGTAAACGTACCACAACAGTGGGATGCGTGTAAAGGGGGTGTTTGGCATGGCTTGCGTGAGATAGGAAGAGCTTGTTGCCGATCCAGGCCAGTGTCGGTTTTCGAACATATATCAAAGGAAGCACGTACGGTAAAGGAAAACATCGTGATGAAACGTGGACTTAATTATCTGGAATCACCAACCTGTAGTGAGAAAAAGAATTGATTAAATGCTCATTCCTTCTTCTTGTGAGAAGAGGTCTTTGGATTTAGAGCTTATTCTGTTGACTTTTGTGAATATCTTACACATTAAATACCAGATCTTAATCAAATTTCTATGGGATCACACAGACACTCTAAACACAAATCAAAGGATGCATACGACAAGCGATTGCGACGTATTAACAATTGTCGCATGTTTAGTGCTACTCACGAGTTTGCCTGTCAGTAAAAACCTATCGCACTCGTAAATGGCATTCAATCGTTTATGAAGGCTTCTAAAAGCTTGTTGAGAACAGCCAAGCATGTACCTAAACGTACTGTGAGAGTTTTTTAATACGATCCAAATCTAACAGAAAAGGATAAATTATTCTCTACCACGTCAATTCTTAAACAAGTCAATTTTTGAGAAACCAGAAAATCGAATTTATCAATCATACATACAGTATTTTGTTTATTATACGTGCAGATAAGTGCTCTGAAAATTGTATATTGATCCTAATAGAGAATTGTAACCCCTTTTTTGATGTTAAAGGCTCACAAAGGGTTAGTCAAATGCGGACGGCACTCAGGGGGTAGGAGGAGAGCGAGTCGTGGGTCGAAGGAGCAATTGGGCGAGTATCTAGGAAGAAGGAAACATAGAAAATATTTACAAATCGGTAAAGGGCGCCACTTATTTTTTTTTTTTATAGTGAAATAGGAAAGAAAATAAGAAACCTATTGAGAAATAGTTTATTAAATCTGAAATGGTTAGGGAACACACTTTAATTGAGTTATATCCTTAAGTCAATAATTATTTTAAACTTACCTTATTGATTCTACAATTCCTTGAATCCTTTTGTCTTATTAAAATCTAAATCTTTATTAAACAAGAGGTTTGAATCAGAACAGTTACTGGGAAGGTATAAGAAATAAATACTCAACGATATCAATAAAAACAATAAAACAATGTATTAAAAAAAATAAAACAAAAATCACCAGTATTAGTGAGAACGGTTATCACCAAAAAAACTAACACTTCTGTTTATACAGTGAAAGATATTAACCGGTATTTGACAATACGGTTATTAAAAAACTAATATTCCTGTACATATAATATTACAGATTTTATCTAAATTGCATAACCTATTTTCAATAAACGAAAGTATGTAGAGAACTCAATTAAAACAAAATATATACTGAAGGTATATTTTCTTTCTTTAAAACAAAATTCAGTTCTCTAAAGAGTGCACACTCTGAGTGTTCTAAATATCTAAAAATTACCATATACATGAATACAAATATGAAATTTAGCAATACAAGTACCATAGAGGTATTAATCATGTAAGATTACGATTGAACACCAACACTTTGAAGAAAGTTAAAAAACAAAATTTAAAAACACTACATATTTATCATTCAATCATAGTTCCATAGATTTGAATAGTAACTAATGTTATTAACTGATTTAATACCGCTAAAAGCTTATAACAATTTAAATTTAGATAGAATCACTATAAAAAGTTTCCAAAAGCATATTCTTCCGAATAAGCACTAAAATTGTGACTGTTTCTTAGAATATTCGCAGTTCAACTAAGTATCGAACATAGAGAAATAACAGAAAGAATAGTCGAAAGTTTACCTTGTAATCCGGAACCAAAAATCATACTTCGTGACCGGGTAGTCACACTTCTACTATAATAAAGCTTCTTTAAACATACCATAATTAACCAAAAACCATGTAGAATTAAACATCAGCACATAGGAAATCGTCTATAAAACCATCCATAAGGTTTTTAGATCACTAGGTATCTATTTACCTCGGTACCATATAATTTTATAAAAATTTCAAAATGGAGTCTTCCAACAGACAGCACGTAGCACCATGAATTTATTGATACCATAAATCAAACAGATTGTACTTCCAATTTAAGCACATCTACATCCAAATTGAAATGCAGTATTTTTTCAAACACTTCCGATACGGAATAAACCAAGAACAAACGGTAATCTTAATGCTGTGAATTAACCGGCAGCCATTAATTTTCACAAACGAGGAAATCAGCGTCCTTTCACTTGTCACGTAAAATCGTAAGTGCTGTTCAAAGGGCGCTCTCTCACCCTGGTTGCTTAACTCGGGTCTTATCGAGTATTAACGCTCGATATCCGCTTCCGCCTGTCAAAATTTGAAGTAAGGTTGGTTGCATACCGACAAAAGTGTAAACGAGAAGATAATATTATTTAAATGTAACTGTCTTCGGAATAGGTAAAGTTGGTTGCCTACCGACAAAAGTGTAAACGAGAATATAATATTATTTAAGGTGGTTTTTTGGGAATGCTACAGAATATTTAAAAATATACATATATATTTTCTGTGCTGCTGGACACAAATCAGTTATATATATTTAAGTACCTAATACTTATAATAAGCACAAGTTTAAATGTGTCTGCAAACTTTGAGCTAACTTTGTAGATGTCATATTTGAAACCACACTGTTAGAATGCAGGTAAATATGTTCCAGTAATAATATTTTAGATGATAATAGAAATTTATTTCATATTTATTTAACAGTATTAATAAGTTGATCAAAGGATAAATTAAACATTAAAACTAATCGAGATATAAACTGTGATATAGTAAGGATTGGATAATTTTTCTGTAAATTTATTTCAAATACAATTTTTAAATTTTAAAGAATTCAGATAAAATAATTTTGAATCAAAATCCAATTTAGCTATAATTTACAAAAATACTCTTAAATAGTATGAAAATAATTATATATAAGAAGCAGTTCAAAAACGAGCATCTTTTGATAGATTTATATTCTTCACCATTTGAACCAATTATGTATTTTATGGACATGTAAAGTTGGCATCACAACTTTGCGTATTGTTATTGAATGGTCTTGATGTTGGACAAGTAAAATTTGTTAAAGTAAAATTTCCATTATACAGTACACACCAATAAAATTCTCTGCAAGTTGATGTCCAATAAGGAAATCGACCAGCTGAAGTGCAATTGACAGATTCACTCTCACGTATAGTTATAAAGAACTGTAAATAAAATAATATCTAATTACACCTAAACTATGCAAATATTGGAAATCCCGATTAATAATAATGCGCAATTATTAACTTCCATAATGGTTTTAGTTATTATTTAAAAAACAATTTTACATTTTACACATTATTTAAATCGTTCTGGTATAATTTTCTTCCGATCATTTTATTACAATATTACAAAACACAAAAACCTAAATTAATACTGACCAATAGTGAAAAAAATAATACTGCCCAAATAATCTTCATGATGCAGCTTCTTGATTTTAAAATATAATACAAAAGAAGAATAAAATTAATATTTTACTTTAACTTTTATAGCAACTGTAGGTATATTAAATAGGATTATAAAATGCACCAGATTGTAAACTGCATAACTTATGATGTAATTACAAAAATGCTTAATCCCTATTAATTAACAGCAGTATAAAGAGACCTTGGCAGTCTTATCAGAATATATTTTGGTTATAAAGGGATTAATGTTTCATAGAATATAAACACTGTTTTTCAAATTCTGTAATAGCGGTTGTTACTTTTATTGTTTTTAACTTTTTTATCGTCAACTATAAATCTAAATTAATTTATTAATAGTAATGATCCTATTACTTTTTAGCTTATAAATATATTAGTTTTTAAGGTTGATAAACTGGTTGATTTGGAGAAAATTGTCTGCTGATCTTGGACTATACTAGAGCCGAAATTTCACTATCATCCGTAAGATGAGATTTTTTCTTTGCAACATGTTCATCTAATACAGGTATTTACGACACCGATTAGGCGGACACTCTAGTGGATATAGGGGGAAGATATAAGGGGAAAGATATAAGGGCGAAAAGTTACCAATTTTTACGAAAAATTTTCATCGATAATATGGATGAAAATTTTCCTAGTTGGAGATGTCGATACGACAATTCATTATCTCGATGGGAGGACACCTGAGTGGATACAAAGGGGGTGACGGACAAGGGTAAAGACAGCCAAATTTTGGCCGCCTTTTTTTTGTACCCAGCCAGCTGGCCTAAAATACAACAAAAAAAATGCTCTCATCAAGCTAAGCAAGGTCCAAAAATTGGCTTGTCTTGGCATAACCGAAGCTCTGAGAGCCTTTCCATCTGTAGCAATGGAAGTGCTATTAGACCTACTTACATAATCTTAAATTGAGAGACACTAATGGGCTTCTACAGGCAGCAAATAAAATAGAGTAACATTTTTTTAGATCTGGCCACAACAAAACAAAGCCATAAATTGTAGAAGACATCTGAGAGATGATACAAAACCACATGGTTCCAAAAAACCGCCTTAGAAAACATTTCAGATAGAAATACACCATCGTAAGGAATAGCAAAATGTGAGCAACCAACCCAAGCTTTTGAAATACAGATTGTACACAGACAGGTCTATGACTGTAGAAAGTTCAGGAGCGGGAATTTACAGTAATGACGGAAACGTAAAATTTTCTGTGCCTCTGAAAACGTATAGGTACCTACATCTTGTTTTTAAAGCAGAATCTAGCTAGATCAACCTATGAACACATAGTCAGATGGCTGATAGACTTACAAAAAAAGGATCAGCCACATTCGATGATCCAGAGTTACCTATAGGGATACCAAAGAGTACGGCGGGAGTTGAATAAAAGTCTAGATCCGTATACCAGAATGTGTATTAAACAGACATGTGCTTACCAATAGGAATTAGCAACGAGTCATTGCAGAATTCTTTACGGGACATGCCCCTGCAATCATGGGAGTGTTTAATGGGGACTCAAGCTGCAGATTATTTGGCAGAAAACCTGATACAGTTAAACACATACTGTACCAATGCGAGGTACTGTGTTGCAGGAGACTTTCAATATTTGGAGACTATGAAGTGCCTCCACAAACCTATGGCACCCATCCCTTGGACCTGTACAAACTAGTAGAGGGTACCAAGATCCTGGAGAGGGTGACAGGGTGACATGAACCAATGGAAGAAGTACAATAAGCTTAACTAGGCTGCAGTACGACCAGTGACTAAGTATGTGTCAGACGACTTTCATCTTAAGAAAACTACTCTCCTGTAGCTTAGTAAGTGTGAGTTTAGACTCCTTGCGTTGTACGTGACAAAAAATAGAACTTTGTGTTAACCTTGTAGAATTGGCTAGTTTTTGTCATTTCGGGATTTTCGTGATAATAAAGAATAATGAAAGAGAAAAAATAATACAAATTCAAGAATAAACCTTCTCATCCAGCTACATCTGAAATCGTCAATAAGGCAATCAAAGAGCCAAAAAAGGGGTGGATCGTCGCTTCAAGCTATCAAAAATAGCATAAGGGAAGGGTTTATTTAAACTTGCATAAGCTGCATTCACTGGATCAATCAAAAGTGCTAGTGCCGCTGGTGAAAAGAAAAAGGCTACCTACTGGTAGAAAATCCAAAAAAGCTGCAACTGTAAAATGATCCAGTTTAGCAACTGGAGATAAGCTAAGCCGGCTAAGAAATCACTCAAAGCAAAAATCATAAATGAAAGCTGCAAAACCGAAAAAAGGCGAGAAAAAACAACATCTGTTTATAAAACTTTATCGACTACAGCTGCAAAATTACCGATTAAAGCCAAAAAATCAGCTAAAGGTCCAACTAAAAAATCCAAGGCACCAAAACAAAAAATCTCCACAACACCTACTTCACCTAAGTCAGGAAGGCAGCAACACCTAAAAAGAAGAAATAAACTCGCAATATTTATACATTTATTATCGTTGTTTATTGCAATTGTTTTGGTATCCCTCAATAAAATGTTATTTATCCAATTGTATTAATGTAGTACCTACCACTCTCTGGAATTCATAAACATGTGTTACCGTGGATAATACTCTTTTAGGATATATTATCCAAAGCCATTTCTTTCTAATATAAAGATACTTCAACTTAAATTACCAAATTAAACCTAATAACTAATTGACTTTGTCTTACTAACAGATATACTTACTTGAAATTGGATGTTTTACTGGATTTTAATGATATAAAACTGGTATAAAATAAAAAAACATCTTATTCTTAATTATAATTAGAAACAACTAACAATATTAGAAAATACTAACATCATCCTCTTTGTTTCTATAATACTTTAATAAAAAAATCAGAATTTCTTTTATAAATGGAACAATTGTCCAAAGTATTACATTTCCACAGTAACAAAAAGCTGTTGTGATCGGATACCAAGACACTAAAGCTATTTTATGTATGTAAACTAAATAATAAATTAATATCACAAAAAAGCCTGTGAAGACATGAAGAGTTCCTTCAAATCGTCTGTAGTTTTGTTTTCCTGCAAAGCTTTTGTATACTAACTGTTCAGTATATTTGGTTAAACCATAACCAAATCCAAAGAGAAGGCAGCTCCAGATTATGAAGTCATTGGACATTTTTTGCTTCGTGAGTACTACAAATTTAATAATCATTAAAAAATTAAAAATAAAGGCAAGTGAATACAAAACCAAGACACATAAGAATTGGATCTAGTTTTGTTTTATATATTGTACGATAGCTTTAAAACCAATTCTCAGGTTTATAATCAAAAATTTCTCATAGTAGGTAAAGAGTTATGGGAAATGACATGAACATAGAAAATATGTAGAGGTGAGTAACTACACAATTAACCCCAAATATGCCTTCAATTAGCGTGCCTATCTTGGATAATAATAGCTGCATTAACACCATAATAGAGAAGATACCAACTAGCAACACTGTAAAACATGAAATGATTGAGTGGTTGAAACAAAAGAACATTCCGTACAAGAAGAGTATAACCAAACCACAACTATATGCAATTATAAAGAAACATAGTTAATAACACCTTAACTATAAATTAGGCGAGCACATGAAGGAAAAAAAACCCAACCAATATTGTGCAACTGGCAAAAACACTTTCTTTTTCACCGCAAAGGATGCTCATCCTGGTTTTCGCTAGACAATAACAATTTGAAGTATGATGATTGTTGTAAGAGATAAATATATAGATAATAATAATAAATTATACTGAATGTTCTGTTAAAATTTAACGATTTTTAAAAGTTTATGTCTCCCTACACGTGGATTTCACTGAATCATTTGATTACACACCAGTATTCGGTTTAGTTCGGATAAATATTAGATATGGAGAGGGAACTTCGAGGTGTTCCGACAATTCTGATTTGCCAATTTATCATTTATCTCTAGCATTCATATATCGACTTTAGAGGTTTTCATCTGCTAACGATATAGAACAGGTGGTTGATCATCGAACGTGCTTGTAGTCCATTCTTTGTAGACTTTTGGCAACCAATTGATATAAATATATATGTCAACAATGCCGACATACGTAAAAGTAAATTCAATGAACAATGGGATAAGGATTTTACTATTATAAAGAAAAAGCGTACTAATTTTGGGGCTTTTTGCAGTCTTTGCATATAAATTTCCTAAACAGGCATTATGTACCTATCGACCTATATGTACCTATATTTATTCATACTACTCATGTCTCTATCTCTATCTATATGTATTAAAGTTTATCTAAAATGTGGATTCGGTACTTACATAACATACTACAACTGTTCAACACCAACCCAACAATAAACGTAAATCTCAATTTAACAGCAGAAAATCTCATTATAAGTGGCACAGCAATCAAGGATAAACACCAAGAAAATGCAATATACGATAACAGAAACGCCAAATCTTCTTTGGAGTATTTATCATTCTTCTCGAGAGTTGCATAAGGTGTTAATGAGATAAACAAAATCGAACTAACAGCAATAGAAATTTTACTTAACAAAATTGGGTAGAAATGTAGATCACTAAGAGATCCGAATATAGGGATAAAAAAATAATCTATAAGGAAATCTTTCCATGTACGTATCCTCCTTCTCCAAACAAATAGTGTATAAGGAGAACACAAACAGCACCTATTCCTGTTTTTAAACTTTATGTCCTGTATAAACATTTTCTTCTGGTTATAATTATGGATATATTCTATTTCCTGGATTGGTTCTGGTTTAATTATTATATCTTTTGGTATTATCAGTTCTTTTATGCTATTTGTTTCTTTGCTATTTAGTTCTTCTAAAGCTGTACTTATCCGACTTAAACGTTTTTTATCTATTACATTAATATTAGTTTCTTCTAACTCTTCTTCTTCTGGTATTTCTGGCAAAATACTAACTCCTGCTTGACTAAAGTACATTTGAACGGTATTTGATGTTAAAGGAGTTGGAGGTAGTGGTGGCACTTCTTCACTAGGGTACTCGAAGGGATCCATGGGTTTCTCATAGAATAGAAGATCATCATTTTCATCATCTTTCTTAGTATCCTCATCGTCTGATTTATCATCTTCTACTGATTCATATACATGGTTCGATATATGACTATAATTCATATCAGAGGTGTTTCCAGAGTTTGAAAAAACTTTCATTTCTTTCATTTGTTGAGAGAATCTAAAAAAATATTTATAAATTACAATATTTAGCTAAAATAATCGTTATTAGATAAGGAACAAAGTATCCATTTACAAATCATAACTAAGGTAAACGAACGACAAGTAAAAATATGGAATCACTTTAATAGTTTTAATTATTCTAACACAGAGATAGAAGTGAATGAAAAATATTTAAAAGGAAAAGGGTTTCAAAGAAAAAAGAATCATGTACACTTACGAAAAAATATTGGGAAATTAAATAGAGGTATGTCCTAATAGTACCTTTTTATTTCTCCCTCTAAGATACTTTACAATACTTTACATCATCTGTCGTATGACATTCTTTGAAGTAGTCTCCATTGGATGGAATCCACCATTTTCAGTTTTTAAAACCCCTTTTTGGTATCACCGTTAAAGCAATCGCCGCATTAACTTCATTGGTTTGCACAACGTCAAATCAATATGTCCTTGAATGACATTTTTAGTCCTGAAAACGCTCAAATGTCTCAGGGAGCTATGTCAAGACTATACGAAGGCTGACGAAGCTATACAATATGAATCTTTGTCAAATATTGTTCAACAATATTGTTGGGCCGGTGCTTTATCGTGGTAAAGCAGCCAATCAAAACATAGCTTGGTAATTTTTTTCTTATTGCGTCTTGGAATAAGTATGCTCGTAAGGGTCAGACAAAATTGATTGTCTGACCCTAAGGAGCATACTCAGGGTACACAAAACCATCATAATAAAAAAAACAATAACTGAACTGGACATTGCTCCGACTTTGATGTACTTTTTTTGGTTGTGCAAACTTCACTTGTAAAAATTGATGTTTGATTTTGATATAGCCGTAAACTGAGGCGTTATTTAGTTTTAAGAACATTATTGGTCATTTCCAAATTATCCTTAGCAATTTAAGTCGACGAGTTTTTGCTCATCCATTAGCAATTTTGGAAACAGTCATTTGCAAGTCTTCAGTTAAAATACTCCAAACGCTAATTTTTGCTACTTCACTTTCATTTTCTAGTTCTCGTAGTTCTTAGCTGCTAAAAGCCATTGACACGGTTACAAAAGTTTTATAAGCATATATTACACATTAAACATTATTTAGAGATAATTAATTATTCAAGGTTCTGAATTAATCACAACGAAGATTTTACAGTTTTCTTTTCCTCTTTTCATATTAAGTGGTACAACTGAAATTCTTTCAGAAAGTCTAACACCGTATTATAATTTCGGGTTCTACCAAGCATCTGATTGAGGTTCCCATTGATGTTGTAAGTTGTAACGTTGCGGGAAGATGAATAAAGTTCATATTGGGTAAGGAGGTGTTCTACATAGAGTGTGGCAACATTCACAAACGGAAGGGCACTCACGGTACGTGAGATAATCATGGGATCATCGAGTGTGACCTATACGCAGTCTTCTCGTAACAATATTTTCTTTTCTGGAAAGGGCAGGGAATATTAAGGGTGTTATTTTTGGATGGATTCCATAAAGTTGGATGTTAGCTCTACTCCAATCGCTTTGCCAGGATGTTTGTACGATTGATCTGATTGTGATTAATCTTAGTGGGGTTGATTATATTGTACTCGAGGTTGGAACAACATGCTCTTTTTACGGCTTGATAAGCATTTTTTTTTCCAGTGAGGCCTCTGTGTGATGATACGAATATGAATGTTAAGTGGGGTGCCTCTTATGGTTAACAGTTGGTTAAATACAAAAATAACTTTGTACCTAAACAGGGGCACGTTGTTCACGAGCCAAAGTGTCTAACTCCCGCATTCACAAAGTTTCGCCCATATTCTATAAAGGTGGATTGGAATGGTAATGAAAAATGCAAGTCGTGGAAAAATTATGATAACTAATTAAAATATGTGATCACTCCTTAAATAATAAGAACAGTACAAATGATAGAAATAGAATAAAACAATGAATGATGGAAGTTAATATATTTTTTTTACTCTTACTGATTACTTACGCAGGTAAAGTATGATATCTATTAGTACCAGAAAATTCATATTCTGTTGATTTTTCCTGAGGAAATCTAATTATTAACATGGAAGGAATTATGTTGAAAATTATAGCTGCGTACATCATAGTTACTCGATTTAAAGAAAAATTCGTAATAAGAAGCAATATTATATGCGGCATTATTAATAGACTTATAGCTCTTGCTGCCTGGATATTCGCCTCAAAGGATTTTTCTGTACTTTTAAATTTTTTCCTAGATAAATACTTTATGTGTGTATAAATTATGTTTGAAAACACTCCTAAAAACACAAGAAAACTATCATTAAACTAATAATTTCTTAGCAATTAGAGCGGAGTGTATTTAATAGTAATTGAATTTAATCTTTTACCCAGTTTTTGCTGTTCTACACATACCTCCAAATATTCCGTAACATACATAATGGGGAGGAATAACTATCCCAACTGCTAAAAATGTGGTGGCAACAGAAATTATAATTTTATGATAATAATGTGGTTTACATTCAAAATATTTCATTGAAAACTGAGTCGACGGTGCTGTGACAGGAAAAAAGTATTAGATCAAAAATTTTAAACAATTTTAACCATTTAATTTAATCGTACCTGTTATATGCCATGCTGCCAAGTAAATCAATGTTGTCCATGCAGCTTTTTCCAATGGATATTCTGCACTTTCCACAAATTCTGTCAACAGTATTCCATAGCACTGATATAGTGAACAAACTAAAAACTGACATTGGTCTTAAATTCTCAGAATATATAATATTTGAATATAGTAAGTTTTGGTGCACACCACATAGACCAGATAGATAAAATCCAACGTATTACTAATGGTACCTAAAGATATTATCTACCAACATAAAGATCTAAAGACTTGTTGAAAAAGGAAAGAGTGTTATGAAGCAGAATATATTAAATAATAAAAATCGAGATAAACAATTAGTTTAAATATCTAGAGACTGGTTAAAAATATTGAAAAAGAAATAGAGCAAGAAGGAAATCCATTAGAGTTATAAAAAATTGACCAATGTTAAGAAGTCATAAAAAAAGTACATAAATTAAGATAAAGGATGCAATTAGTCAATTCAAAACTATCAAGGCTGGTTAAAAGATTTATTTAGTATCAAGAAGACCTAGAAAAAGTAGAAAAGTAAAGATAAAGAATATACTCAGTTATTAATGATCTGAAGACTAGTTGGAGATTAGAAGGAACAAATGGTATAAAAATAAAAACTTAAAAAAAAACTAATTTAAATAGGAAACAATAAAGAAGTGATTAATGTCAAGAAGATCTAAAGTAGAGGTATAACCAGTTAATTTAAAGATCTAGATCCTGGTTTAAGAAGGGACCGGTCTAATTATACAAACATATGAAAACAAACTAAAAGTTCCAACAAATGTATTGAAAATAGATAGCAAAAAAAGAGAATTCACGGGAATAATAAAGGAATTAATCAAAATCTAGAAGATCAAGAAAAAGTATATGAGTAATTTTAAAATTTCACGACTGGTTGGACTAGGAAACAGAGTCTTTCTTATAGAACAAAATATATAAAAAAATCAATCTTAGAAAACCTAACAAATGTATTGAAAAAAGATAGGAATAAAAGAGAAACAACGAGAGTAATAAAGAAATTGATCGATATTTAGAAGATCTAAAAACAGTAAATGAATGAAGGTAAATGATATAATGAGCCAATTTAAATTCTGAAAACCTAGAGAGACAAGATAGCGTCCTATAACTATGATATAAAGGATATAAAAAAGTAAACTGTGAAAGGCTTTCGCGGCCATTGTCTAATGTATCAATGGTTTTTGGGCTGTTAGGCCGGCGTCGATTGTCATTTTGACTTGACGTTTCGCCAACACGAGCGGTTGGCATCTTCAGAAGTTGCTTTCTGGTTGACAGTCTGCGAACTACTAAGCTCTGCGTGAACGGAGCCCGTATTTATACGTCGGGAAGGAAGTGGGCGGGGCCTCAGTTGCTTTCGATTCCAATCGGTTCTGGTCGGTGTTGTTCGTTAAGGGTAGTTTTCGCACCCTTAATTATGGGGACCCATGTTTTGTTGATCTTGACTGCTTCCTCTTTTTTATTAAAGTTGTTCGGGTGCTCCTCTATCTCTATGGCTTCTCTATAGAATCTGGAATGGTATGCTGATGTAGTAGCGAGGACTTGGGTCTCCTCAAACTTAATCCGATGGTCCATAGTGAGGGTATGTTCCGCTACGGCGGATTTGTCCGTCTGCCCCAGACGACAGTTGGCTTTATGCTCTTTAATCCTGGTGTTGATCGAGCGTTTGGTAGTTCCTATGTACACGGTTCCACATGTGCACGGAATGCGGTAAATTCCCGAAGCCGACAGTGGATCGATCCACTGTCTTTTGCCGATCGAAGACATTCTTTGATTTTTCTCGTTGGTTTGAAAATAGTTTTCACATTTTTCTTTCTTAGCAATCGACCAATTCTGTCTGTCACTCCCGGAATAAAAGGCAGAAATGCTTTTGCCACTGGTTGGATTTGCTCATTTTCTTTGGGTCTACGATTTGTTGGTCCAATCGATCTTTTGATTTCCCGTTCTGAATAACCATTGGCCCTCAAAGCATCATGAATATGAGTTAGCTCTGCGTTTAGTGCCTCGGGTTCGCAAATCCTTCTTGCCCTTTCTGCTAAGATTTTGATGACTCCATATTTCTGACATGGGTGGTGGTTAGAATCCCTATGTAAATAACGATCCGTATGTGTTGGTTTTTTGTACACTGTGTGACTCAATGATCTTCCTTTTCGTGATAATAACACATCAAGGAACGCTAGCTTGTTGTTGTCTTCGATTTCCATCGTAAACTGTATATTTTCATGGATGCTGTTAATGTGTGTTAGAAATTCTTGCAATTTATTCTGCCCATGGCTCCATATTACAAATGTGTCATCTACATATCTATACCAAACCTTTAGCTTGTATGGGGCACTGTCCAAAGCCAGTTGTTCGAACTTTTCCATAAAGAAATTTGCTATTACCGGGCTGAGAGGGCTTTCCATTGCTACTCCTTCAATCTGTTCGTAAATCTTGTTGTCCCATGAAAAATAAGTGGTGGTGAGGCAATTTTTAAACAAAATGGAGATGTCCTCTGGGAATTTATCATATATACATATGTTCCATTGCATCGCTTAGGGGCACTTTTGTAAAGAGAGATACTACATCAAAACTTAATAATATATCATTCTCTTCAAGAACTAAGTCTTTAATTTTTGAAATAAAATGGGTGGAATCTTTGACATACGAATCAGTAAGTCCGATGTATGGTTGCAGGAGTGATGACAGGTGTTTAGCTAAATCATATGTCGGTGAACCAATAGCGCTTACAATGGGACGCAGCGGAATGTTGGCTTTGTGTATCTTTGGCAAACCATAGAGCCTTGGTATAGCAGCTTCACTTTTACAAATTAATTTCTTTGTCTGTTCTTCTATACTTGACTTCTTCACTAAGGTCTTTATTGTTCTTATTACGCGTTGTGTTGGATCATTTCGTAACTCCTTGTAACTGCTAGGATCCAATAAATCATTTATCTTTTCCTTATAATCTGTGGTATTTATTACGACAGTGGCATTTCCCTTGTCCGCTGGTAACACCAGTATACTCTCATCCTTGTTTAGATCTTGAATTGCTCTTAACTCCCTAGGTTTTAGGTTACTTTTGGGTGGTTTGGCCTTTTGTAAAATTCTTGCTGATTCGGTGCGTAATTCCTGAGCTATTTCTTCTGGCAGACATCTTAGTGCGGATTCTAGATTTGCGATAATGTCTTCCTTCGGCACATCTTTTGGCGTTATGGCAAAGTTGCCGCCCTTAGCAAGTACGGAGACCTCATCTGGAGACAAATTCCGATTGCTAACATTAATCACTGTTCTCTGAGTGTCTAGCGTTTGCTTTGGTCCAATGTTTCTCGTTAACCTTTCAAATTTGTCTTTTTGGCTGTCGGTGTTTCTTTGCAGTTCATTTTCCATGCTTCTATATGATATTGCATCAATTTTATCCCAGTCTGTTCGGTGAAGTCTGTTGCTTAGCTGATAAAAGATTCCTAGTAGTTTTGTATCGACCTCTGCTAAATATCTTCTGGTGGTTTGTGATATAAAAAAGGTTAACTTGCAGAATCACATAATTGTATTATAAACCACAGCGATAAAAGAGTGAATTATATTGAAAATACGTAAAAGTAGATAAAAGGAAATAAAGGATACCTATAAACAGCAAATTTAAGATCTGGTATTTACCTACTGTTCCAGAAAAAATCAGTCTAAAATTAGTAAAGACCCAACAAATTTGGTTTAAAAACATGACAAAAACAGAATTCATGAGAGTAAAATTGAATCGATCAATTTTGATAAAACCTGAAAAAAAAGTAGACAAATAATAATAAATCCATTTAAAGATCTGAAAACTGGTTTAAAAAAATAAAAGATAGGAACTTACAACAATCAACAAATATATTGCTAATAGATAGACAGAAAAAAAAATCCACGAGATATTTAAAATACATGATCATTGTCGAGAAGGCCTAAAGAAAGTTGATGAGTGAAGGTAAAGAGAGCAAATTCAAAGATATGAAAACTAGTTAAAGAAGAAAACAATCTTATGAAACAAAGTATGTACATAAAAAATACATACTTAGAATAATTAACGAATGTATTGTAAGAACCCATCCAAGTGATAAATGAATTGATATATATCGTAAAGAGCTAAGAAAACTGGATGAATGAAGATTTGCAGAAAGAAATAGTCTTAAAGAATTGATTAAAGTCAAGAAATAAAAGTAGAAGTATGAAGATACAGATCAAACATATAAACTTTATATCAAGGTCATTAACGCTAAAAGTATGGCAAATAAAAACTTTACGACGAATCATTCAATTTACTACATTTTGAACAAAAATTATACAAGCAATTATGACATTATTTTATTAGATATTCTTAAAATAATAAAACTGTAAATAAATCAAAACCTTTTATTTTGTTTAACTTGCCTTATTTTGACACAGATAACACAAAATATAAATATGATAATAATTATTATTAAAAAAAAACTTAGTTATCAATAGAATGTGTCTCTTACCTCAGATAAGCCTATACCAATCTTTGCTCTTAATTTATATTTTTTAATTTCGATATTCTCTACATTGTCCCCATTATTCGAAAACGTGGATGAAACTATTTCCGACAACGTAATGCTCCTGTGCATTTCAATTCATTTAATCAATTTTTTTTTTTAAATTTTATAGCAATATCTCTTTTGCAAGCAACATTTTGGATAAGTAATACAAGTTAGAAATTTGTAGCTTGGTTATCTCTTATCTTTTTGATTGTTCATTATCAGGGCAATTATTATTTACTAATACTTTCCATACGTTTGTGTTTCATCTTATCTTGAATTGATCCTCTATGCGTTGCCACTAAACTGTACTGTAAGTTATTTCAACGAATTATCAAAAAAAGATTGTTTATTGGGTTTATACGAGGTTATCAGAAAATTTTATTAGAGAAAAGAATTGTACTAAATTTATTGAAGTTATTCGTGCACTCGGTGTGTACAGTTAAATGGGAAAAATCATTTCATATGTAATGGTGTGAGTAAGAGAGAGACAGAAACACTTAAGGTATATTGGTCGGTAAAAAGAAAGATGAAATATTTACCACATGTTATTAGTCATAACTACAAGACCTTTCAATACCGTTTCAACATTCAGTACATTGAAAAGGGATAGATATACAAAAAAACAGTCTGAACTAATGTATGAATATCATAGTGACTAGAGAAAACTTACAACTCGGTAAGTACTGCTAAAAATGGGTTAAATTTATATACTCGGGGTTTTTGGGGTCGCTGAACACGAATATCATGATGCCGAAAGTCTCCGCGGCACTTGGAGCATAGGGTATTTACCTCTACTCTTGGGGTTTTATGAATATTCTGTACGAAATCAGTGCACACTTGGTATTCGGCAGGTTTTTGAGTCGCTAATTTGATACAAAAAGAGTGTGCACTCGGTACTAGGAGGTTTTTGGGGTCGCTGAACACGAATATCATATAATCATTTTGCTAAATCATTTGCTTACAAATTTATGAATCCGGGCGCGTGCATAGAAGTATAACTTCTCCCTGCAGTCCCACTGACTGCCACTCTCGTTTTTTTACATAAATAAAAGAACTAAGATTTTTATTATTAATTGTGTTGAACAAGTAAAAAGTTGATAGTGGCGTAAATTAGAATTAGTGCTTCACGAGATAGATCGAGACTAAGACTGATTGTTTTGTATCGATTTCGAGAAATATTAAAATGTAGAGAAATACCTACACGAAAGCTTTCACTGCCTAGGTTTTTCAGATAATCTGGCCATAATTGTTCAGAGGAGGTTTCTGGGCATAGTCTCAGAGCGATTGCAGACCACAACGAATATGGTGTTTAGGTGGTTCAAAAATGAATTCTGAGCAGTCAATCAAAAAAAAAGCATCATTCACAAAACAAAGGGCATTGCAAAGCTTAAAACCGATAACGGTGAATAACGTGCAGGTACCAATGGCCACAGAAGCCAGATACCTGGGTGTGGTGTTTGACCTGAGGCTATCATAGAAACAGCATAGGTCATACACAAAGCTACAATCCCCTTGGTAGGTAAAGACAAATGTTTGATAAGAACTGGGACCTGAACCCCAAAATGAAGCTCTGGTTGTACACACAGGCTATTAGGCCAGTGTTAACCTATGGTTCGGTGGTGTGGTGTAGTAGAATCAATTTCTTCTAAAACGACAATTCACTAAATGAGAAATTAACTAACATGGAAAACATGGGTTGGTTTTAAAAATTATAATTTATGTTGTTAAATTTTTAGCCGGTCAAAATTTGAGTTTTGGGGATGGAAATATTAAGATATATGAGCAACAAAATCGAAACTTTTTAAAATTAATTGAAACAATTGCAAAATTATTCTCGCACCCGGGTGGCTGATAGCCTAGGAACGGCCCTGCGTATGGGGATATTTCAGTGTGGGTATTTGGCTTGTGGGTGTTTATGGCTGTGAGGATTATGCTGTGTGAAATTTTCGTGTGGGGAATTATAGTTGAATCCTCGTTAAATATCCACTTTTTGTTAATTGCAAGGCCTCTTACAGGTTCAGTTTTATGCATAATGTGTTGCCTATGTATATGGCGTACGGGATTTGACGTCTTCTAAGAGTTAAAAATCGATGGAACAGCATTCTTTCCTTGCTGTTTTATGATGCTTGATGTCAAAGTCAAACAGCAAGTGACACGAGTTTTTGAAGTTTTATATCTAGTCATTACCAAAAAATATAATTAATGCTTTAATTTGGTGCACAATGGTGATTCTCGATTTGTAGCAGCTAAACAAGACACGCTATTTGTACAATATTTAAAGTTATCTTTAAGTTCCAAAATGATTTCAAGAATTTCAGGTGAAACACAGTGCCAAGAAATAAGTTCTAGTTCTGATTTATATTCCTGTCCCTTTCAATCCAAGTTTTCCCTTAGAGGAAGATCTTCATATAGAAGATCTTTTCAAGGTGTTAACAGAATGTCCTTTCTAACAAGAACTTCAAGATTAGGTATCTGGGTCCCCGTCCTTAACCTCAGATTTTTTTACCTATGGATTGTTTTTATTTAATATTAATATTTTATTAGTTATACTATAGCATCATGTAAGTCCTGTTAAGGGTGTTTTCTGTTTTAGATCGACTACAAAGTGAGGTATCACCAAAAACTGCAACTATATGTGCTGCAATAATTTTTCTTACATCTTTATCAGCTTTATTTCTAGTCTATAACACTTTTCCAAAAGTCACAGAGTAAGTACTTTCTATTTTCGTCAAACAAATCATTGTTATAAATTGATTTATTAAGTGTATTTTTTATTTTGTGATTTTTAGAGAAGAAAGTGTTCACTTAAAAATACCATGGAATATAGAAGAAGCCAAGGAACTTGGCATAGTATTAAATAAATATAAAACTGAACATTATTATCAAGTAATGACAGGTGTTTTTGTAACGTATATATTGTATCCTTTTAAAATTTTTGTTAGTTAAATAATATACATATACTATTTAAGCTGGTATCATATGGGAAACTTTTTTATTCTTGGTTTTATGAAAAAACGTTAGCGACTACTTAGTATGTCCTTAGTTCTTAATCTTGTTAACTCATTGTGTAAGTTGTTTGGAATTGTCATTTATATTTGTCTAGAAATCCATAACGTCGAGTTATGCGATTAGAACACTAATTTTCTAAAAGGTTATTTTACTACATTTTTTTCGCATATAAAAATGGAAAAATACTTTAAGCCAGAGAAGCTTGAAGTTGATCCAGATTCCCCAACTGCAAATAAAGAATTCAAACATTGGTATGAAACATTCAAGAACTTTTTAGAGAGTAATAAATCTAAGGATCGTAAACTAGGAGATTCAGAGAAGTACATGCTATTAATAAATTTTGCGGTACCAACAGTTTATGATATTACTAAATCGAAAACATACACAGTTGCTATAAAAATTTTGCAATAACTGTATGAAAAATCAACTAACGAAATTTACGCAAGACATGTTTTGGCTACAAGAAAACAGATGAATAAATCTAGAGATCAATATGTAGAGCAGCTAAACTTTTGTCTAAACATTTCAACTTCATAGCAGTTTCTGCAGAACAGAATATGTGCGAGACTCTTTTATTAACTGCAAGGTTGCTTGAGTTTAGTACTTTATCTTTAGAAGATGCCATATCTAAATCGAGATCTTTAGAAGATTCTCAAAAACAATCAGATACGTACAACACACCATCAAATTATGCACACAATGCAACATTATCTGGACACACAACACTGTTGTTTCTGCTCAGATAAAATCTTCTCAGACTTTCCAATTCTGTGTCCTGTAAAAGCAGCAACTTATCAAAATTACACCAAATCATATATTGGGCCAAATGTAATTAAATTAACTTCTGCGTCTACGATCTTTACTTATTTTCGGTATAAATAAATTATGCAATTACAACAAGAAGGTATAATAGTAACAAAATCGATTTGCTCGTAGTGGATGGATATTGGATATCCGACAATAGTTTTGAATTATCATCAACTTTTCATAATGCTATTTGTCGCTGTTTTCAAAAATAAAGGTTGATTCAAATTCATATTTTTGACAAACCTTGTACACAGCTTAAAGAAATGATACCTGATGGTTAGGTTTTAAGATAATGGAAAACTTTTTAGACAGAATAATTTTTTTTCATAAAACTAAGAATAAAAAAGTTTCTCATATGATCCCGACTTAATTCTACACTCTGTATATTGGGCATGTGGCAATAGTTGTTTGACGAGGCCACCAGCATAGTTTTGTTTCAAATTCCACTGTTTTTTTTGCCAAAATCACTAGTAATTTGTTACTGTTATGTCTTCTGCTAGAAATAGGTGAAGTGTAAAAGAAGGCTTAAAAGGCTTTAAGATGAGCATGAAGAAGATGGAGAGGAGTGTATTGAGAAGCTTGTAGAAACTCCAGAAAACTAGAAACAAACTTTAAGGAGGCATCCAAGAATTCTTTATATAAATTAGCGAGTTCAGATAGACATTGTAATATGATTTCAGAAAAGTAAATGCATGACATAAAAAGGCCCTCTAAAGACTCTGGAAGGAGAAAAAGACATGCAGAAAAACCAATAGAATTATATAGAAAAATAGCCTCAATAAATGTAGTTATTCATTAAGTAGCTTAAGAACATAATTTTTTATGCATCGAGTTGAAATGCCTTGAAGAGCCGCTATTAATTGCAAAATATGTCTAGGCTAAGTCATCGAAGCAGCGTCATAGAAAAATGAAGACGTCGAATAGCCTAGAGCGCACACCTCTCCAGAAGCCATTATTTTGCAAAAAAAAATGTAGTTACAATTTTAATACTTAAAATTACTAATCAAATGAGACGAGGAAGAGGTCTGGATCAGATTGTATAACCATTTTATACCCTACCAGAATTATACTTGCTACAAGGGTTAATAAACCATATTTCAGGATTTAGCACTTGTGACATCAGAAGTTGGTTATCAATAGCAAAAAAGTCTGCGTAATATCCAATAATTATCATTTCAAGAAAACGCGTTTGGAAACTATTGAAATTCGCAGATATGTTAGATGATGCTGCAATCTATAAGAACGTTGGCCGGTTTTACTGATTAGAGTGTTTTTAATAGATGTTTTCTTTTAATTTCATGTTTTATATGCTTTATTAAACCTTGCACCAAGGATAATTCTGGTAGGGTATAAAATGGGTATACGATCTGATCCAGACCTCTTTCTATTTTCGTTTGATTATTAATTTTTTGGTATTAAAACTTGGTTCAAACAGATTTTCTCTAAATTTTTCTTGCAAAATAAGTAGTTTCCGGAGAGATGTGAGAGACGTTAAAAAAATGTTTAAAGCAGTAATTATATTATCGTTTTCATAGAACATATGTTTAAAACCTGAATTTTCCTTAACTAGATCATAGCCTTCAAACTTTCGCCATTCCAGGATCCCTTTTCCTTTCAATTTTATCCGGTTTTCTGTTTCCATTTTATACAGCTCTTGCATTAGTCTGTACATGCTCAATGTTAGGAGCGTCTCTCTGTTTCATCCTATCTCAACTTCTAGGACGAAAACTTGTCTTGCATTATTTTCCAGAAAAAACGCGTACATGGGCCCAACAAGTAGAAAAACACCGTTCGAATATGTTCAACTACATGGTGTTCCTCAGGGTGACGCCGTTCTTGCCAAACTGGTTTATCAATTTGACAGCACCAGTCATTGGAGTGCCGTTATATCCATTTGCCTTTGGGACGTTTGTTGGAGTTGCTCCTCCATCGTTTATTGCCATTCAAGGCGGTCAAACCTTACACGAAATGACTGCCAACGATGCCACTTTTAGTATGGTTTCGTTTGTGTGGTTAGTGGTGTTTGGACTGGTCTCTTTGATTCCAGTTTATTTCAAACGGAAGTTAAGGATTGACTAATTGTTAACTATACAGGGTTTACTTTGTAGCTCGATATGTTTGAGGGTGTTTATTGGAAACATATTTAGATATCCTTATTTATCTATAAATTCTGTTAAAATTCCAAGCTATGAAAAAACAGTTTAGTAAGAATGAAATATAATTTAGGGTAAATTTTAATTCCGGATAATGTTACACAGTCAATGATTGTACGGAAAGAATATTTTAATTTTGTTTTAAAATCTATTAATTTTGACATCGTTTGGAAACTTAGAAATCATGTATTTAAAAAAATCAAAGTAGTAAATCATTAAAAAAAATTAACGGTATTCAATAAATATTTTACTCAATAATATCTGAGCTACTCAAATGTTAGATAACTAATTTAATTTATTTATTATAATTTTATATTGTAATTAAAATTATTAGATCGAGAATGACTGCATATGTAAAAAAAATTGTGAGTTGTATATAATTCTTTTTTTACGTATAAAGAGAATCAAATAAAATTTCTTGTCATTAGCTATAATCATTTATTCCGAAAAATTATCAAGGGTAATATAACAAGACCTTGATTATTAATGTCAAATTATGTCGAAACAAATTGTAAAATATTCGAGAAATTTAGCAACAACAAAAATAGCAGACTATTAATCACGGTCGCGTTATATTTAGGAAGATTATTTCCTGAGAAGACCAATTTTTGACATTTATATTTGACGTGACTATTTCTCTAGTGCAATAGTCGCTGATATTGTTCTAGTGCAATAGTCGCTGATATTTGATTCTGATTGGTCCGATTTCAAAAAATTATGACATTCTATTGGTTAATTTGAAACGAAGGAAATAATCAAAATTAAAGAAAACAAAACACTAAATGAATGTAAATTTGTTTAAAATTTTCTATTTCAACACGATAAGGTATTTATATTCTGAGAAAAATAGATTCATAAGATTCTTTCTTTTGTTTGTAATCAGTATTAACAGTTTATTTATAATTGTTTATACAGCGATTTTAATAGTTATAACAATTTTATTATATTTTAAGTTGTTATCTTAGTGTGTATAAATATGAAACGTATACTCATATATGTTCATATTGTCAGTTTTGTTGCATTTACGCCTTCTATTTTGCTGAGGAATTACTGTCACTAAAAAATACTATTATTTAATACAAAAAAACTCTTAAGAAATAATTTATAGTCAACAGATTTCTTAAATGAAACGTATACTCATATATGTTCATATTGTCCGTTTTGTTGCATTTACGCCTTCTATTTTGCTGAGGAATAACTGTCACTAAAAAATACTATTATTTAATATAAAAAAACTCTTACGAAATAAGTTATAGTCAACAGATTTCTCAAATATGTTGTCGATTCGTGTTTTACATAAATTGAAACATACTCCAGTAGTATTTCAATTTTTGAATATTTATTTTTTTAATCAGCAAGTTCTCTAAAATAATAGAATCAAAGGAAATAAATTGATGTTTGATTAAAATCAGACTTTTTATTTGATCATTTGATTTGGTTTTAAAAATACCCCAATTTTTTGTTATTAATATACTGTAACTACAAAATTAAAACATATATTCTTTGAAATTTAAAAGTAAGTTAATAGGCAAAAAATTGAGGTGAAAATATTACAATATATATATAATTACAAATAAAAAACATATTTTATAAAAATTAGCAGTACGAATTGATATAAGTTACGGAAGGTCCACTTGAGTTCGTTACAGGAAGACTTATAGGTCGCCAGTACCACCAGTTGTACCACACTAAACAGAAATAACAAGTTAATACCAGTGTCTGTATTATTACAGCACTTTACAAATCTCTATTCATATTTCGAAATGTTAGATATATAGTATTCAAATCGACTCATACTCAAGCAGCAATAAGTTTGTTAAAAACCATCTGATAATAATGATTTTTAGGATAAAAAGTTTTGCGTTCAATTAAATTAAATGTGACATATAGACTAAAGAACCGTATATTTCAACTTAAGCCGGGAATCCACTTGAACACGAGGCTCGGTTATGAGCACGGCGTTCCGAGCTGAGGCAAACAAGCTCAGCTTGCTTCGCTCCCGATCCATCGGTTGTCGGTAGATCAAGGTAGGGCAAGCCCGATATACGCCTCGCTTGGTGCTCAGTATGGACAGAAAAAGTTAACAGTGTATTTGCTCACCGGCAAATGAATGGACACATTCTTTTTCAATCTCTTCTTTTCTCTCCTATGGGAACCACGTAGTGTATCCATATTTTCAGCACTATTCAATGGAACATTTAATTCGTTTGCAATTTTCTGCCACGCATGGGTGGCTTCCATAATACTTCCTATGAACGAACAGCATCGAATAATGCCAGGCTTTTTTTTATTCCACACCATACTTATTCCCAAATAAAAACGATAACTTTCCCTTCAAATTTAAAAACACATTGCAACATGCACTGTTTTGAACACATAGATTGGTAGCGCGATATTTGACATTGTTCAACAAGAACATTTAATTCGTTTGCAATTTTCTGCCAAGCATTGTACTTTATTATAATATTCGGAATTGGTTGGTTTCCGTAATACTTCCTTTGCACGGACAGCTTCGATTAATGCCAACGATAACTTCAAATTTAAAAACACGTCAATATTTACTGCTTTGATCATATGGATCACTAGAGCGGTATGCCTCGCCTCGTAGAAATTAAATACCAATCTTGCGAGATGTTAAAGTTCTATTGTGTGAACCCCTCTCTTGTAAAAGCCTTCTGGCTATTGAGTAGCCCCGTTTGCCCTTTCCCAAATCCCGTCCCATTCATAACTATGACAGTTATAATATTACTCTAAAAAATTTCTAATTCATGGCTACATACGAGACCAATTTTCACTATAAACACTTAGACTACTTCTAATTAATACCCTACTTACGTATATAAGACGGTTTTAATATGACCGACACCGTTCTACATTTATTTCCACATTCTCTGGAAGGTTTCAAAACAATACTTCGTTCTCCAGATCCTTGAATCATAAATATATAACTACATTCCGTATTAGGCAGTAAGTATGGTTCAGCTTTAGCACCATCTACCATTACAAATCTTTCTACACTCTGACCTGATCTTTCAGGAAGAAAAAATGGCTTTGGGAAGACTTTACGGATAATACGAGCAGTTGTCATTTTTGTGATACGCCACGAGATATGTACCTTAATTGGAAAACCTTGATTATTGCCAAATAAGTCTTCTAAATTCTTATATGATGAGTTAGTTGATTTAATACTTCCAGTTTCTGAGTCTAATGTATTTTTGTTTTGATTATACAGTTCTTGTAAATGTTTTAGTGTTACGGGGAACTGTTTTGACTGGAATAAAAAATAAATTCATTTTTATCACACATACACTAATAAATCAGGTACTTACTTTAGTTATAAAAGGAGTGCCTGAACCAGATTTGAGATAACTATCATCAACACTAGTAAGGTTCAAAACGGTATAAACATTTTCACATGGCCAACATTCCATGTCTGCCACATAAAAGTACGGATTTTCGACTAAACATGTTTCATCGTATAAATCTAAAAATATTAAAAAACACTTTTAATTTTTTAACTTCCCGCTAAAAAAAATTAATTTTTTTTTTAAAATCGGGAAGTTATTGGTTTCACCCCGTTTTTCGAAAATCGAGTTTTCATCGGATCTCAACGTTTTGAGGTCTTAGGAACCTCCCCTGACTATTTTTACGAGGGTGTCTGTATGTCTGTATGTACGTGTGGATGTGTGTGTGTGTGGATGTATGTAAACCTCTTATAACTTTTGAACGGCTTGACCGATCGGAATGAAATAAAAAGCATTCCAAAGAGTTCCATCTAACTTAGATTCCTTGTAAGTTTAAACCGATTCGAGCTGGTAGATTTCGAGAAATTTCAAAATAACCGAAAAAAACAATTGGTAAAAATGATGTTTTTTGGGCATATCTTTTTGGCTATTGCATTGATCAATTTCATAACCTAATCAGCTCTTAAGCTTAAAAAGCCACGTCGAATGCCGTTTTGCAAATTAAAATCGGTTGATTCGTTCGTGAGATATCGTTGTCGAAAAATTTCAAAAAAAGTGTTTTTTTTCAATAACTTAGAGATTTTTTGACTAACCGATTTTGCACTCTGGGTAACGTTTTTAGGTCTCAAAAAACTGCGTCGAATGCTATCTTGAACATCAAAATCGAATAAGGCGTTAAAAAGTTATGGCTTTTTAAACATCAAAAAAAGTCAAAAACGTCAAAATACGTCACGTAACTATAGCTTTGCGGTTAAAACTAGCGGGAAGTTGCAAGGATGGCCTTTAAGGTCAACCTCTTTTCGAATTTTTTTTTAATCTTTTGCTGGAAACTAATACTATGTTATATATAAAGCTAGTACTTTTAAAATTTATTATAATAGGCACTAACATATGAAAAATTAATTAAACGGATTTGTAAGATTTTTCTTTAGTTCAAAGTGTTAACACTTCAAGAGCTGTTCAAATTTATGGAGTAACTATAACATTTATTACATATATTAAGTAATTGTGCTATCTGTAGCAGATTTTCTTAAACTTCTAATGCTAAAATATGATTAAAAAGCTAAAGTTGGTTTTAAATACATCATCTATTAGTTATACTCAAATTAAACGTTTAATATGGTTTTAGTAATTGTAAGAATAGGCAACAATCTACAATCTACAAATTAAAAAAAATAGATCCAACTTACCTGTTAAGGATGGAAACAGCTTTATAATAGGTACACTTAAAAATCTTACAAATTTGAGGGTAGGATATGTCAATCCTTGAACATTTCTGAGCACAATACTGGATGTAGGTTGATGAACATTCAATAAAATATACATAAAAATAGAAATTAAAATAAATAATACGAATATCTTTTTAAAAATACTACAGATCTTTTTAGCCCTTTTTTGTTTGATAGATTTTGTTGATCTATTAGACGTTTTCCTTAATTCGAGGAACGATTCTTTGAAAATTGTTTCAACTTCTGTGTTACTTAAGCCTAAATCTTTGGCTTGTTTTGTTAATTCTGCTACATTTTTTCTGTATTGTTTTAAATGTTGATCTCTTGACATTTTATTTTACATAACCTATGAATAAATAAATCTTATTTTGACATTTCCAGCTAATAATCAGGGTCTGAGACTTCACGTACAACCAGCCAGCTCATAAATTTATGTTAATGATAATTCCATAGAAATTTGGATAAAAATGGATGTTAATACTTTTTTTAATTTTGTAATGTGTTAATCCAAAAATGGCTATTGTAAAAGTACAAAATTTAAAAGTGTATTGTTAACGTAATTGTTAAACAAATTATTAATCGAAAATGTTAAAAAAAAATGTTTGAAAATAGTCTGGATAAGGCACTATAAGATATGTTTGGAGTGTTTGTTCAAATATGGTTACGACTAGATTTTGCTTTCTGAATTGTAAAAAAAAGAAAAAAGGAATTGAAAATAAAATGTATTGATTTTATAACAATTTTCTCTTTAATAAAGTTTTAGGTACCTAATGTTGAAAATCCAAGAACTATTTTCTTGTCTTTACAAAAATCCTCATATTTTATTTCTTTGTTTAGATCTTTAAAACTCAGTGTAAAATTTTTTAAATTATATCAAAATTTAGTAAATATTTTGATTTTTTCACATTATTTTTATTGGATTAACTCATTTTTAAATTTAAGCTTTTAATGTTCGGAAGAGTGTTGCGGTAGAAAAATCGTAATAAAAATTAGTAACGAACGAAACGTCTTTTGACCTGTGTAACTCTTGTTGCTCCCACTTTCGATTTTAGATTACATCAAACGCCTTCTACTTGTAGGTCTTTCAATCGCTGCTAATAGAATGTAGATAGTATATTATTATAAGTGGAGGTCAACTCAGGTGACCTTATTACACTACGACCTTAAAAATCTGTTATGTATACCTACCCTACATATAATGATGAGTGCATAGGGTCTGCAATTTTAAGAAAGTCTATTATCCACTTGGGATTTATGTTTGTAACCTGATCGGGCTCTAAAAAAACTGTCCAAGATATTTACGTCGTTGGCGAATCATTACTCTGCTGTTACAGATAATATGTTCAGCCGTTTCTTCTGCATCCTCATAGAATCTCCCCTATACACTTTGTCCATTTTACAGAGATGTACCAAAGTGGACAGTTATTTTTGAAAATTTCTGCCATTACTCTGAGATATGGAATCTGATTAAAGTGTTTTTCGAGTAGGTTGCACTGAACTCCTTTGCCCAATTACCAACTTCATCCACAATGCGGTTTTTTGAGCTAGATGCCATATAGAATGGTTTAGGTCCAATAAAAAGAGTACTATTTGCTTCTTTTGTGAGACTATCGTTTCTCACATTCCCTTTCTGCCCTGGTCTAGTAAACAATATATTAATAAAAACTTAGCTTCCATTGGTTTTTTATATTCTATAATTGTATATTGTTACAATTTTTACAATAATAGATTAAATAAAAAAAGTGTAGATTTCTATGAAAATTATTTTTCTGAAAATGACAAGAAGAAAACTATTTAAATATTAATTATAATAATCAGTATTGGCACCTTTAGTATCAATGCAAGCACGAATTCGACGAGGCAAACAAATTGTCAATACCTTTTTGGGAAACATGAAATATTTGTCCATTCTTCTGTTGCTCGGTATTACCAGGGCCATTTTAATGAGCTCTAATCTTTCTTTTGTTTTAACTTTATAAGTGCTCTATGGGGTTAAAATCCGATGAGCAAGTAGCTCACATATATGTTGCAACACCTTCCGTTTTTAAGAAACACTTTGCAACTCGGCTGGTATGCAGAGAGGCATTAAATTGCACAAATAAAAAAATTGACAAAACCAACTTGCCTGACTACAGGTCGCAATAGCAAATCTACATACCGACCTTTGTCGAATGGAAAATAAAGGTGTTCTTTTACTCTTTTACCAATCATAATTTCATCCAAAAACATTACAGTGACAGAGGTTTCGTAGTACGAGTTCAGTTTGTGAAACGAACCGCGAAGCGGTGAGTTTCGCAAAGAACGAGTACTACAAACCGTCATTGTAATTCGAGTGTTACATACTATTTTTTATAATGAACTTTAAAAAGTATAAAAAAAAATAAAATGAGAGTTTTTCGAAATATTTATTTATGTTGGCAATCTTGACAGTTTTGACACTTGTCAGTTTTAATGATTTTAAATTAGAATTATGGAGGGTAGAGGTAAGGAGAACTGTCTCCGTGTATTGAATGTGTCCGTCAAAATGTGGTAAATAAGGATGGCGCTACGATCGTAGTAGGGTAAATTTAAAAAAAAAGCGCCATAATTTCTTAGAGTAGGATAGATAAATAAACAAGGAAAGACACATTTCCGCTTTATTATGACACATACATAAGACAATAATAAAGTATATAAAATGAAATTTTATTAATGATTATTTTCCAGCAATAAGTGAATAAGTATTTAAAAATTCATTACCACGTTTTTTTATAGCACTTACGAAATCATACGACATTTCAATCAATTTGTCAAAAACTGCTACATTCATTCTGTACCCTACATCTACTTTAGCGCCATTGTAGTGGCAAGTTTGAGAAGTGTTATGTACCTCTAAAAAGTGGACACATTTTTAATCATTTCCCATTTAAGATCGTTCTCCTTACCTCTACCCTCCATAATTAGAATGTTTGTCAAATTTGTATAAAATATTCCGAATTTAGCAATAACGCTCATAATGTAGTTAATAATTTACTACAACATACTTCTTGATTTACTACCTGAACTCTTTCGTTGAAAATCAGTGCAGTGCAACCAATTGTGTGAAACAAAAAGTTACCAAAAACAGTGTTACAATGAATCTATTTCGATACTGTTTTTAGTGTCAAAATAGAAACTTTGTGAACGTGAATTATAAAAACTCTTTTGTATTTCGGAATAGGTTTGGCAGCACGAAGTCTATTAGTTTTGTCAGCGTTTACCTCTTAAAATACGAATTATAGGCCGATTCTGTTTTTTCCGAAAATAAGATGACAGTTTTCCAATCTTCAATAGACCAATATTGATCCTCCAGATACCCATTTAAACAGTCAATTTTATTTTGCCTTCAAATTTGAGGAACTCTTAACTGCATTCTGCTATATAATTCCGGACCGCGAAGTCTAATAGTTTCGGGAAACACTTACACCCGCAGCTTGCTGCATTTTTTCTTCCTATTTCAGCTAAAAAGCGATTCTGTCCTTCTGTAGTTACTCTTTTACCACTTCCCCACAGTCTCTTCTTTAAGGTTTCCATTTCCAGAAATCTTAAATTGATTTATGAAAAAACCTTTTGTGTCCCCACACCATGCCTTTTTATACTATTATTTATATAATTTATCTGCCTCTTCTTAATAGTAAATACATGCATGTACGTTTTTACTGCTTTTAATAAAAAATAAATTAAAAAATACTTCGTGATTCCACTGTTTGTTAGTGTTTAAATCGTTGAGAACATTAAATTTAACCGTCCAAAAAAACAACTATTTTTTGATTTTGTTATTTCATGAACATTTATATTATATGCATCGAAAAGTAAACAGAATCCCCAATAATAAAAACTAAAGTTGGCTTTTTACTTTTTATCATGAAAACTAAATATATGGAGTTTTCGCAGATTTTTTGCAGAGTCGTTGCATTTATGACGCAAGGGAGGGGTGCGGAGTCTTTCACTTGCCCGTGCGAAGTCAAGATAAAATATAGGCTCCTCACTTCTCATATAATAACACTGAAAAAACACTTTAGAAGGTAATAAAATACATATTTTATTTAGCGAACATTTAAATTTCTTCTGGATGGCGTCTTTTCATCGATAGCTCTACAAAATTCTTAAAAGCAATTCTTCTGCATAAATTTCCATCTCTTCCTCTGGCTCATTCTGTAACACTCAAAGAAAACTACAAGAGCGTTAAAAGTGTTCTTTAGCTTTTAAAAATAAATGAAGAATATGCTTGGGACAGGCGGGTACACTAAATATGCTTATTAGGTACCTTTGTCTATGAGACAGTCGAGCCGATTCACTTCACTTCTAGCAATACTCATGGTCTCAACGGAACGAGTTTCAAATCGGCCAAAATAATGTCGAAAGTAAACCAATTGTGGAGCCTGATCGTGTTTTAATGCTTACATTGCACATAACATTAGGTATCATGAAGCAGTTCCTCAAGACTCTGGGGTCTTTCAATATTTAAAATCATTTTTCCGAAAACTCAGAGGCTAAAATTAAAGCTGGAATTTTCATCGGTATACAATTAAAATCAATAATTGGTAATGAGAAATTTCTACAGCTCCTGAGTATCCTTGAAAAACAAGCTTGGCTGAGCCTTAAAGCAGTCATCCATGATGGCTTCCTTGGAAACAAAGAACTTGTTTCTAATAAGCTTGATAGCTTCAAAGTTATGGTTTAGGTACATGCAAACTTGGATAAATTCAAAGATAACTTGGGTAAATATTCAGAAAAGTAAGGAAACGCTTTCACCAAGATATCATGAACTTTGAAAAACGATATCAAGGTCAATATAATAAAAACATGATGGGTGAATCCATTTGGGGTTTCATTAGAGAAAGTTTTTAATTTCATAGACGAAATACTTAATAATCACAATTTATAAAAAGAATTTTTAAAAAAGAAAGTTTTCTTTACTGATTTATAGGTGACATTACTATTATATAATAGTTATTTATGATATGAGTGTTAAAAGTGAGGTTTTATTTTGTGAGTGAAAATGTTTGTGAAATGAGCGGAGCGAATTGAACAATTTCACGAACAAAATAAAATCACTTTTAACACAAATACCATACAATGTTTTTTGTACAACTTCCCTATTTTGATAATGAAACGAGCGAATTTGCAATGACAATAAACCAAACCGTGTTAAAAGTAAACTAAACCGTGTTAAAAGTAAACTTGTTTACATGGCAACGTGTTAAAAGTATTTTTAACACGCTGCTATGTAAACAATCGTTTTTAACATTGTTTGCTATCATTAAAAGTGTCACTTTTAATGACAGTTGTACAAAAATTCATTTGTTACTTGCATTTGTATATTAGGTATGTGGGAATTTTGTAATCGATTTAAAACTCATATCAACCCGAAATAATTGAAACATGCATTGTCGTCCAGTTCTTAGCTATACTTAAAATTTCAGAGCTCTAGGTGGTCGGGAATAAGCTTTAAATTCGATTACAACTGGAATGACAAAAAGAAAGAGGAAGAGAAAGAGAAAGAGAAAGAGAAAGGGAAAGAGAAAGAGAAAGAGAAAGGGAAAGAGAAAGAGAAAGAGAAAGAAAAAGAGAAAGAGAAAGAGAAAGAGAAAGAGAAAGAGAAAGAGAAAGAGAAAGAGAAAGAGAAAGAGAAAGAAAAGAAAAAGAGAAAGAGAAAGAGAAAGAGAAAGAGAAAGAGAAAGAGAAAGAGAAAGAGAAAGAGAAAGAGAAAGAGAAAGAGAAAGAGAAAGAGAAAGAGAAAGAGAAAGAGAAAGAGAAAGAGAAAGAGAAAGAGAAAGAGAAAGAGAAAGAGAGAGAAAGAGAAAGAAAGAGAAAGAGAAAGAGAAAGAGAAAGAGAAAGAGAAAGAGAAAGAGAAAGAGAAAGAGAAAGAGAAAGAGAAAGAGAAAGAGAAAGAGAAAGAGAGAGAGAAAGAGAAAGAGAAAGAGAAAGAGAAAGAGAAAGAGAAGGAGAAAGAGAATAAATAAATACTTTAAAAATGTATACTATTCTGTCAGTGGAAAAAGAGTATAAAAATACAATTATTTTGAATATTAAATATATTATCAAAGTTCAGAAAAAATAGACCTCTTTTATTAACGCAGAGCATCTTGCGTTTACATGTTTAAAAGCAATAAAAGTTTATCAGGCGTATCGTTGTTAGGTATATATTTAAAACACAAAACACCCCCAATAATGCCCTTCTAAAACTCGGGGAAGGGACCAGACCAACTATACAAACATACGCACACATGACAAATGTTTAGTGCGTGCAGTTCATTAAATAAAAAGAACTCATCGACTTATAGACCATCGGTCTCCCTAATACTTATTCACTAAACGTATGTTTCGAATACAATTAGAATATTATAGTCAAATGCGAGGAGGAAGAAACGGAAGTAAAATTAACTCGTCGGTACTGATTTTCTATTTCTAGTAGTACCGACTCTATATCGAAAGAAAGGCAAGGTAAACGATTAACATATTAGATTAGAAAATCAATTTTAAATCAGTAAAAACTAATTTTAGAAGTTCGGAAAGGTGCACTTGGTGAGTTTTAGTGACGCTCAGAGGGTCGTCGAATAATTTTGAAATGTTTCCACAGCAGCCAGGCGGTTTTTAAGTTTTGATTTTGATTTCAGTTTCAGTTGCGCTGCTACGAGAGAGAAGTTGTAACGTAACCGAAGAGGTAGCAGGCGCGTTTCGTTTCGTAAAACAGCGCGCGCTGGTTGAAGATTGAATATTGTTTTTTGATTTTGTTACTTTTCATTATTATGTGTCGGAAAAGTGCCAAAGTTTTTGTGAGTGTACATTTTTATGGAAACTAATTATTTTTCGTGATACGGATGGCGCTGAATGCAGTTTTTAGAGTAAGTTTTTAAAATAATAGAAACTCTTGTTTATTTTTATTTTGCCGAAGTAAAAAATACGTTTCACTTAAAAAAAATAGTAACAAAAATTCAGTTTTTGTTTTATATTTTTTGGTAGATAGAATTTTCTTAAATTGGACGGATAATTCAACTTTGTTTAAAAAATTGCATGCTTATTATTCCTAGTTTCTTAAATTGTTTAAACTGTACATTACAATTATATCTAAAAACTGTTTGCATATAATTTTATTTGTTTCATATTATTTTGTACTTTATTGTAGGATGTTTCTATTTTTTTTTAAACTTCCTTCCATTTGGAGATGAAAAATAATATAATATTTGCAATAAAAGCAAATAATAAAAAAATGGTTATTACATACAAAAAATAAAGTTAACATTACTATCTGAGTTTTCGACAACCAAAACCATATAGAAAATAAAAATTTATACATGCACAGAATATTTAAATATTCTCTATAACTTCTTTGTGGCATAATTGGATATATTTACTTCTTCTTTTGCCACTAAATTCAAAATAATAAAATGCTAATAATATATTGTGCATCTATCTAGTAGGAAAAGCGATACATTCCCGGACGACAATGTAAATTGAGAGTCCGGGAATGTGCTTTTACTACGAGATACACATACTTTTTTTTCTGAAATCGCATTAAATATAATCGTAAATTAAGAAATTTTTATAAATGCATAAATAGATATCATTTTTCTATGAAACCGTTTCATTGACATTGTTTGTTTATCATTGTTGATTAGTGTCACAAAACTGTCAGTTCGGTTAGTTACATATTGCTTAAAATTTTTTAATTTATATTTAAAATGGACGGTGACGATGATGTCCAGAGGTGCAAAACGGCTCCAGCACCAGAGTTACTAAGCACCGCTACTATGTGGTTTTAAATTTATTGCCAAATAAAATCAAGGGCAATCAAGGCGCAAAATATGAATTTGCTTATAAACGTTTTATGGATCATTCCCGTACACAGGTACAGAATAGTATATTCTGTAACAAGGTTAGAATGAAAATTTGATACATGTGGAAAATTTCGAACGCGAGCGTAGCGAGCGAGAAGAACCACGAGTAAATCGAATTTTCATTCTAATCGTGTAACAGACTGTATTTTCTCCACGACCATGTAATAATTCTGTTTATTTAAATTGAAATTTGTAGCAAAACAATTAGAACCTTGCACTGACAAACTGAGTGACAGTTTTGAAATTGATGGTAATCTATGGTGTTTGTTGAGCATAACTACAGAATGATATTCCGTTAGCTATAGAATGAAAACCCAGGCAACCACATGATCACGTAAAACGTCATAAAGACGTGACTATCACGTGAAAAATGCATTAGGTCGCAAAATGTCTTAAATATGACCTAAAAAAAACGTGATTCGGCTCCCCCAAAAAAACGTATACCTGTGAAACGTAATTAACACGTCGAAAAATAGTTAGCAAAGTGACGGATAATAAAATATTTATTAAATTCATTTATTAAAATTTTAAAATGGATCAAACCTTTATAACGTTTTATATATGCATTTCTAATAATAAAACAAGAAGGATGAAAGATGCATATTTTGATAAGTGCGCCAAAATCTTTTTTACGCGGTTTTATTTTGGTTGGTACTACGTACCAGTTGGTACCACTGTTCCAAAGGATTGTCGGCATTGTCGCTGTCGCCATTTTATATTTGTGTTTGTTTGGCGTAGTTTGTGTGCTCTGTATTTAGTATTAAGTAATAAAAATTTTAAGTAAGTATTACATATACACTTTATTTAAATATATGTACATCTGTCTTTTATTATATAGTTAAGTAGATTGAAATTAATGGTTACATTTTCTTTAAGGTTATAATCCCATAATCATTGAAGAATTACTTTCACAATCATTAGTGAAAAGGAATCGAAAGAGAAAAGCCTTTTATGAGTCTTCTGATTCAGATCCAGATCAAGACCTTTTAATTTCTCAAAAAAAGTAAGAAATTAAAGCGACTCCGTCAAATTATATTTGGAAAGAAATCAAGTAAGTTTATGCTTAAGTTATTAATAAATGTAATTACAGTTGATTTATTGCTTTAGAGATTTGTCTTCAAGTAAGAGTTGCAGCATTCGTAAACAACCTCTAACGGAGAGATGTCCAAAAGAAGACGATCGATCGTTGGTTGAATTTGGAGGTAGGTTATCTTTATGTCATAGGCTTAATTTCGCGGATTCTTTTTAGGTCTTAATTCTTCCGGAACTCGTACCTTGAAAACGTCAAGAAATTGCGATAAAAAAAATCTAATTAAGCTAAAAAAGTTTCATTTTTCAAAATAGAATTTGATTTAAGTTTGAAAACGAATATTAATCTTATTTAATAAAAAAAAATAGTAAGTATATATTGATGTTTTATTTTCCTATTTTTAAAAACCAGCTTTTATGTGAAAGGTTACATACAAGTGATCTGCTTATGTTAAATAGACGTTATATTTACGTATATTATACGTCAGCAGTACGTTAGTTGCTAACGTTTTAAATACGTATATTATACGTCAGTTGCTAACGTTTTATTAACGTTTCATATACGTATATTATACGTCAGCAATACGTTAGTTGCTAACGTTTTATTAACGTCATTAGTATCACGTGATTGTGGTGGGACTTATTCACGTTAAATTACCGTCAATAAAACGTCATTTGAAAACGTGATTTTAGGTATCCGATAACGTATTTTTCACGTTTTTGGAACGTGATTTTGTTGCCTGGGAATACATGCAAAACACATAAGAAGCAAGTGTTTTAGAATGAATATTCTATCTCAAGAGTGAGAATGAACACTTTCTATTATTAAAAATGAAGTCGGAATTATTACATTCATTAATGGTCGTGGAGAAAAAATATTCCCGTACAGTACGGAAAAGTTAGTTGCGTAGCAACGCACTAATACTAAAATGGTGTATTTTGCGGCTCGAATTTGATCCAAGAAACTAGACATTTCCAAGTGATTTCAGAAAAATCAATATTTTAAAAATGACCCTTGCTTATTTATCTTGATAGATATGTCAAATTTGTCAAGGGACGTTTTTCAAAACTGAAAATGCCTAACAAAAATTAAAATAATTTTCTCTTTTAAGCTTTTGGTTTTAACATTTATAATTCGTTTCTTTCTGTTTCTATAGATACATAGATTATCAACTCATTAATTTTTTGAGGTGGTGTTATATATCTATTCTTCTTTTGTTTAATATCGTTTAGTGTACGTGTTGATTATATTATATAATTTTATTTATGCTGACATAAAATAACTTGTCACATCTTTTCAATGTTTAAAATAAAAAATCATTAACAAAACCAAGTTTATTAATACATAATAGGTGGTTAGCCAAGAACTAGGTAAATCCAAAGTAAAATTGGAAATACATAATAATTTATTTCATCTTGATTTTTTGGTTGTACCATTGATTTTCTTTTCTTGATTTAATCCTTTTTATTGTAACGTTTACAACGTTATTTGTGGCCTGGCCTATGGACTATTAATTTTTATAATTTTCGGGTTATTGGAGTCGACGCGTAGTCTTTATCTGTTTTGAGAAGGGGAATATTTAGTTCGAACATGAGAAGTGTTTCTATTTTAATTCTTTTCATTTTGTGCTTTAAAGCAATCAGTTTCTTCTCACTACCTTCTCCCTTCGGGCGATTGCCAATTTTGTGAAGGGTCCAAAGTGAGGGCTTTTTAAACCGAATTTTCCATCTGGACAGTAGTCACCAAAGTCAGATTGTTGATCACAACCAGAGTCATTCCTCCAATAATTTTCAATTGAGAGAAAACATCGTGCCATCGGCATCTTTAACTGGTGCTATCTACTACCGAGATTCCGTCCTCCACATCAATTCAGAAGAAAAACATAAGATAAGAAATTAGTTTTTCACTTTTTACTAATATATTAAAGTTTGAATAAACAATTTAACACTGATTCTCCTTTTTTATTTGTATGTCTGTACATGGCGCCCTTTTTTATTTGTTTGGGGGGAGTTAAAAAGAAAGCCAGAAGGAAGCCACGAACCCTGGAGCTAGCCAAGGGTATTTTCACGTTACATTATCAAATATTTCTATTTCAAACTAACATACTCAGCATACATTTATCTCCCCTCTTTTATAGGCTTGTTTGTACCTTATCCTTAAGATTTTAATCCATTCAATCCAATAAAAATATTAAGATATTTAAATACCCATTTGTGTATATGTATGTGTGTATGTATAAATATTAACACTACTAAGCTGAAATACAATACGAGTTAACTTTTTACGATAATCTTCACTTGAGTGTCGTTTTCATAGCCCAACAAAAAAATTAAAAGAACTTTCACCATTAATCAACTAAGTTAATTGCTTTACTTCTTCTCCCACATTCTACGATTCCCTTCTTGAATGCCCTTAGTACACAAAAACTGTGATTTATCACTAAAAAGAAAGCAAACGTTTTTGAAAACAACGAAAGCTATTTTGAAGAGAAACAGACAAGGATAATTGGGACACCTGCAGTTTTACGCTGCATTTTTAAGTTGACCTTATTTGTGTAAGTATTCTACTTTATCTATAGTTCTTCAGAAATCTCAAGTAAAGAGGGTTGTGTCTCTGCTTTTAATAAAACATGAAAATTTTGTCTGCTCCATAAGGGGCTTTTAAACTTTTCTCTGTTGATAATTTAATAGCAAGAATATTCATTTAGTTTTTACAAAACTAATGCAATAAGGAATTTTTGCACTTAACATCGAATATTTTGGAAAGTCCAAGAGTGGAAAATTCGGTTAATTGACTATTTTGAGTGACAATCCCCAGTTAATTCAATAGCTAATGTTAACTTTAACGTTGTTACATATGCAAACAGTTATTTTTGACACCAGACAGCTCTTTGATTCTTAAATATGTGAATCTTGAAAATAGCAAAAAGCTCTGATAAAGCTATTGGAAATATTGGAAATGACATTAATCAAAGTACTCATAGAAAGTTTTTCTAAATTGTTTTCAGAGAGACATTGTCTAAAAAAAGATAAAAAGCATAGTTTGAAGCAGTAAAAGGAGATCTAGAAAATATTGGATTACAGGACCTAAGAGAAAAAGCAAACAGGGGCCTTTTCTTGGACCCTAACAGCATGTTATTTCATTTCGATACAATAAGTCATGTAGGTACAATGAGTTTTTAAAATTAGCAAGTCGGTCAAAAAATGGGTCTTAGCCGAGAACATTTTTAAGCATTAATTTTTTACAATTTTTCGGAGAGGATTATCCCAACAGCAATGACTCGCTATAATGGTTTTTGTGTTTGGAAATGAAGCACCATATCAGTGAACTATTTTCCGCTAACTCGCTCCAGTCTCAGCAACGAACCCTGGCTAGGTCTAGCCAAAACAGCAGTCACACAGCAAAAAAATAATGCGGTTTGTGAGCTAATTAAGTATAACCGGCTTGTAATGTAACATACCGGATGATAGAGGAATTTTTAGGCATTTCAAAGACCTCGATCCAAAAGATCTTGCATGAGGAACTGGATGGTAAGAAGTTGGTTTCCCGTTGGATCCTACATTTGCTCACAGAAGAGCAAAAAGCGGTTTGCGTCAATACCATACACCGTCCCAACGAGTTCGTCACGTTCCCAAAGAATAAAAATTGAATGCATGGGCAGCGATTTCAGTCGCCAGAAAAAGCCATCTATTCCTTTAAAACAGCGATTTTACAGGTATCAACGGAAGACTGAAATAACTGTTTTACCGATGGCTTTGAACGTTTCCAAAGTGTATCTATCTTTGTGGGACATAATTTGAAAATCTATATATTTTTTGTCTTTATTGCTATATGCAAACTTAAAAAGACAACCCTCGTATATCTGCTAAAATGACCAAAATAGCTAATTAGATTTAGTAGAGAGTCTATATAGTTTTATGAATAGATCATAACTTCAAAATTAACCTTAAAAATAACACCGACCAGCAAATTTGAGTAATAACACAAAGCTGATAAATTGCATGTATATTTTAAAAAAGTTCTTTGATTAATCTTGTACTTATTTTTACATTTCGATGTGCACATACAACGAAGTTACTATATCGACTTTAACATATGCAGTGAATCAACTATCTTGACAATAATTAGACTGATTAGTAGAGTATTATGTCTCGGTTTTTGAGGTATAAAAGGACGCAAACGGCTTCCGGTTCAATTTCCTTTAATGAGACTTCTAAGGATGTGCAATTAAAACGAAAGCCTTGCGGTTCCATTTGATGCTCCGTTGAAAACTGGCGAGATTTTTTAAAAAAACTGTTCATTTAATTGGAAGTAATTGTAAAAGTGATGAATTCAAAACAGACGTTGAAATTTCCATTATACTACGCTACCTTTAGAAATTAAAACTTTTATTTTGTAAGTATTTAAACAATATTTAGAATTCGAGCACATTTCAGAATATATTGGTCTTCGTCTGTATTTTTTTATTTTTATTAAGTAATTTTATTAATACTACTGCCAGACCAATCATCTCAAATAATAAATCTAATAATAATATGTAGCCTCATAAATACGGTTGTAAACCCAGAGTATGCTGATTTAAATTTGATTCTGGTTGTTATAGTCGAGTACGCGTTAAAGTTTTAGATAAACCATTACTTAATATAAAATAAATCAATATTCTTGTTTATAAAAGTTTTCGTGAGTTTATAACCCCAAATATCCGAATAACTGCATAGAGAGAAAATAAAACTATATTGACAAGAATAGTAAGATTACTTTGCCCGCTACCTTTGAAGTTATTTGTAGCACATTTTGCTCCGGTATGCCGACGTTTTTTGTGCAGTTTTATGAGAACTGGTAAGCAGTGATGCCAACTCTACTGATTTTTCAGTGGATCTACCGAGTTAGGAAGTAATCAAAATATTCCATTTTTGCAACCTTATTTACCGATTTTTAGATTTTTAATATCTTTTTCATTGGGATAAACCGTTTAGGGAGTGAAGTATGTGCATGCACAAAACTATCCCCCAGTCAGAACAAAATTTCGTTTCTTCGCTGGTGTTTAGAGCATTTATAACGGCATTCTCTAGGTAATATACCCTCGGAAAATGTTATTCTATATTACTATACTATAATCAACCATTCTTCAAAACATACTAGGAGATTTTCACTTTTTATAGGTTTGTAGATGGGATTTCGAGGCTTAACAATACAGTTAAATTGGTCGTATACGTACTACTGTAATTCCACTTTTCGAGAATGCGGAACTAAACGATAGAGAATAATAGATCACGCAGAAATTTATGGGTCTATTTAGGATTGGCAAATTTCCGAATAAAGATCTTGATTTCTGCTTTCGAATAATTTAAACTATTGAAGTGGATAAGGGAAGTGAATTCTGTCAATATTTGCTGTAATTTATTAATCACTAATACGTTACACATTTTAAACATATATTATTTAAATAGACATCACAAAAATCTGCTCTTTGAGAGGTTGTGCATTTTAAATGGACTCAAGTTTACTAATCACATTAAAAATATTTAGGTACCTATTAGATTTCAATAAGAAGTGTAACTTTACTTTACATCCCTAAACAATCTTGATTATTTTATACCAAATAAGATCTGAAAAGACTCAGTTAAATCGGACAATAAATTTAATCTGGGTATAATACGATTGGGCCGATGAATAATTCTATTGAAAAGGGTATGATTAATAACCAGGAATAAATAGGTCAGACCTAAAGTATACAACATTAATTAGAATGTTTATTTATTTATTATAATATACATTACTTAAGTTTGAAACCTGAAACTGCTTTTACAAATTCAAATCTTGAAATATCGTTTTGTTATAAGATTTAACTAAATAACTTGTATATGTCAATCAAGCACTATTTATTTATTTTAATAAGTGATTAAAGCGAATATAAAAATAAATAAGTATATAACTGATTTAAAGAATAAAAAGCTTTGCTGAAGTAAGAATCCAATGTCTCATACGCGTAGATCACTCTTTCGCCCATTACATAAAATTCGACCCAGATTTTGCGGAGGAAATTTGGTACTTTCTTCGATATACTTGTAGTTCTTCAACAAATAGTCAATAAATTGTTGAATTTTTTCATTCTGAAAAGGTCAGATGTCCTAAAATCAAAAGCGAAACACTCATGTCTATTGTCTACTTCATCAGGTGATAAGAATTTCATACCAAATATCCAGTGTTACATTTTTCCCTTACCAGATATGTAAGAAATTAAACTCCAAGTTATGTTCCCTTATCAACACAACAACAACAACCTACCTCGATATTCAAAACTTATCTGTTTTTCTTTTTACTGGTCACAAATGATACCAGATAATCGATGTGGATTGTAAAAGGGTATAGGAATTCTAGGTATCTATTGAATTGAGTTTTCCTTGTCTTGTGTTACCACTTTTCTTATTATAAGCACAGTTTAAATATGCTTTTATGTACTTCGTGACAAACTTTATCATTTTGAAAAACCAATGACCAACGTCGTCGTGACATAACCTACATATTTGCATTCGGTCAGCTTTTGGAACTAACCATCGTCCCCGTCATGTAACCTTTTCTAAATTTTATTTTTTCTTAACTTAAATTTTTATTATTTTAACTCCCTTTTTAAGTAACCCCTTAATTCGTCGCAACTGATCATCACCCTCCTGAACAGCAACAATTCATTAACTCTCAGTTACATATACGTAAAGTACTTCAATACCACTGCCTTGCATTTCCTCTAATACGACTTGCTGTTAAGCGAGTAACTACCTCATCCCAATGAAATCAAGTCGCTAACTTGTTAACATGTTCTATCCATCGTTCCACTTGCTGATCATCTTTAGTAGGATCGAAAATTGAAAAATTCATTACCCAAATATGCGACAGTAGAAGTTGATCAATTTTGTTGTAGTTTGGTCATTTGTTTTTTTTTAGTCATTTTAACTCCCTTTTGAAGTCTGCTGAGGACGAGGAACTCGAATTGGTATCACTGTCTGAACTGCTACTTGGCGATCATCTACGTCTTTTCCCCATTTTATACACAAAACAGCGCATAGAATAAGAAACTATTCAGAATTATTTAAATGCAAAATACACTTCTGATTATAAGAAATAAAAGGCTTCACCAAGGTTACAAATTTATATTAATACAAAACAACCTTCTACCTCGATATTCAAAACTTATCTGTTCTAATAATAACTAGCTTATATCTAGAACTGATTCTTCATCACATTAATAAAATAATGAGTCTCTCTTGGCTTATTAATGACATAATATTTTGAAATTCGATAGTCGCACAAAAAACCCTTACACATATTTCTTCTTTGAAACCTGTATCCTATTATTTCGACATTAGGCCACAGTATATTTACAGCTCAATGAATTTTCTATAACTTTTAAAGGTAAATGGATTATTTTATATTATTTTCAATTGGACCAGTTAAGCATTCAAAGTTTGGTCTCTTATTTAATGTTAAGGGTAAAAACATGTAAATCGGCACAATCCTGTCCTAGCACCTCACGGATTATGCATTACATATTACCATAATGCTTCCTACTAAGAATAAACGGATATGGTACCATTAACGTAATCATACAAACATGTTTGAATAATGTTAATATATATCACTTTTAAACGAACCCTCGTAGTTACTTAGAAATTACTTAAGAGATAATTTTCTGGCTAAACAGAAATTAGACTGGGTATAATGGGTTCAATTATAATACAATCGCTTGCACCAAGTCTGTTTTCAAAGATAACAAATTTAGTTGCTGTGCGCGGTGGATTTGGATCCTAGTTAGTGAAACTCTACTCTTTGTATTTTCTCTTCGTCGTTGCCAACCCGAATCCGGTGCCTTGTATTGAGGTTAATAAGGATTTAATAAGGATTTTACACATGATTCTCTGTTAACTTTGTGGTATAAAATCAACAATGGAACAGTTAACAATTTAAATAATAATAAGCCTGGTTTTATGATTCATCATTTCATTACATTGGGCATCTATAATTTTATTATTTAATTTTCATTTTATTTTACTTTATGAGGCGTAAAAGTTGAATTAATAAATAACTTTAATTTCAAACCCTTCCTCAAATTCTGTGTAATAAAATTTACTTTGAAGCTACCGTGTGGCTCTAACTAACAATTGAAGTTCACGACTACTTAAATTTTTTAAATCTTTTTTCTTTAGTTTATATCATAAATGTTTTTTTTTTTTGAGAAAATACCATTAAATTTTCGTAAGGACGTCCTGCATATTCGGGTTTAAATTAAGTTCATACTCACATAATGCTTATTACTGCCGATAGAAAATAGAAAACATATTCGAATTCAATCTATGTCCACGATATTTGCTGTCAATGACAGAGCCTTTCATATATTCCCTGTTTTCTCCCATACATCCACACATACACATACTCAACGTTTACGTTTTGACGTCAGTGACCTCTTTATGAAAATATACCGGCACACTACATCAAAGAAAAATTATAATTGGAAGCCTGTTGGCAACAGGAAAGTAACGAAGAAAAACATAAATAGGAGATTATTTATTGGTTTTATAATTTTCCTATCTCCGCCAGCGTAATGGATGTTTATTAAAAAAAGCAGAAAAATTTTATCCAACTGCAATTAAAAATTATACAGATAACCAGAAGATGTAACTCAAATCAAGTGTAAGGAGTACATAATAGAAAGTTACCTACTGCCGATTTCTTGTTTAGGTAACGCACTGAAAATATGAATCCTACATTTTGTAACCATTCATTGCCACTGATTTTAAATCGTCTATTTGTTGTAATTCTTTCCAAAAATTTATTATCATCAGCCATTTGTAATGGTCTACCAATCGCCTTTATCTTGTCAGTTTTGCCTTTCCTGGTGGTAAATAAACAGGTAATTCTCATAACACTTCAGTTTAAATGTATAGTTATATTAACAAACTAGTTGTACTCGCAACGTCGTTCGCGTGGCGTGTTATTGTTGTATAAAAATTTCTTACCCCACCCCATTTAAGGAATGGGAGAGAAATTTGTATACACCAGATGTTAAGCTGAAAGAAGACAAATATATCTGTGAAAACCGCATTTGAATCGGATTAGTAGGTAGTTTTCATGTGATGCGCGCACAAACATACAGACAGACAGACAAAAAAATCTAACCACATTTTTGGGTCCTATTTCGATGTACCCGCAACGTCGTCCGCGTGGCGTGTTGATTTTTGTATAAAAATTTCTTTCCTCACCCCGTTAAAGGGGTGGGGGGAGAAAGTTTTATACACCAGATGTTAATTTGAAAGAAGACAAATACGACTTTGAAAACCGCATTCGAATAGGAACAGTAGTTTTCATGTGATGCGCGCACAAACATATACATTTTTACAGTTTTATTATATGTATAGATATATAGATAATAAATAAAAAAAATTATTTTGTGATCAAATCGTATTTGTGTAGTCCCTTAACATGTATGTATAAAAAAATTAATAATTATATTTCAGATTAAAGTTAAAGAGTAACTGAGGTAGAGATAGAGGCATATTTTGGCATTTCTAAACCTTATATGAAGAACTGGGTGTTAAGAAGTTGGTTTCCCTTTGGATTCCTCATTTGCTCACAGAAACCTTTCAAGAGCAATTGGTGTTCAAAAACATTGGAACGGTTCAACAAAGGAAGGTCAAAAATACATTTACACTATTGTTAGTGGCGATGAATGCTGGATGTACTCCTAGTATTAACCGGAAAATAAATGCTAACCCGCTGTGTGGGTGTTTTATGATGAGGATAACCCAACAAAAGTGATCCGTTCTCGAAGCAAATGGTAACTTTTGCGTCAAAATCTTTTCACGTGACAACAATTATTTTAGGACAATGCAAGTGCTCACACTGCCCAAAAGACAATCAAGTTTTTTTAGCTTTAAAACATCGAATTGTTAGACGATCCACTGTATAGTCCCGACTTAAGTCTTAACGACTGCGTGGGTAGCGATTCCAGTCGCCAGACGAAGTTATCGAAGCATTTATAACAGTGATTTTGCAGGTCTGAAGACTGAAATCAATGTTTTACCAATTGCTTTGAATGTATGCAAAACTGTATCGGTCTTGGTGGGACATATTTTGAAAAGCAACAAAGTACTTTAAGTCTACATACTTTTTGCCTTTGTTGCTAATTGCAAAATTAAAAAGACCCTCATACTCGTACAGATTGGCAGACAGATAAGATTTATAAATAACTATTATACTAAATACCAAATATAAAAAAAAATCGTCTAAATGTTATTTGTACATATAGCAGTTCACGATATAATCTATTGAATATTACGCACAATAATTTAATATAATAAGAATAATATATGCTTAAATTAAGTAATAGTTCTTGTTACTTATATTAGATTAAATCTCCTAAGTTGTTGACGTAATTGACTGAATTAAAGAAACAAATGCAGATGACGAGATGACCTTTATTACGAGACGATATGACAAGTATACCTACTTAACTTTAATGCCTCTACACTAAGAAGACATTTATTTAAAATTTTATTATATACATGATATAGGTACATTGTCTGCAAGATGTCGCGCCTATTCTAAGAATATACACTCCATTATTCAGTTCATGATAATAAACCATAGCGGTTTATTTTGTTTTATTGTTGTTTTCTTAATTTGATGACGTTTAAACCGGAACAAGTTTTAGACTTTGATTTTGTGATTATTTATCATAGTATTTCCGAGTATAGCCTTGAAAATTTGTCTAAAACGTGAGTATACGATTACATAAATCAATGTTCACGTGATTTTGTTGTTATGATATTATAGAAAGTATTTGCATTTTTTGGATTAATTAGTTCACCTGAAGTTAAATCGAAATCAATTGGATAAGAATTTAAACGGGCTTCTCCTTGTACAGTGTTAGAATTGTATCCTAAATAACCAATCAATTGACGGTCACCGTATTATAGTTATTATCCTAACAAGTGCGGAAAGTTATACTTTCCCGCACGCGAACTGCCGAACGACGCGAAGCGGAGTTCGGGCAAGCAGTTTAAGTGCGGGAAAGTTAATTTCCGCAAGTGTTAGGATCAATACTTTATACAACTACTGCTCTGGAAGTAGAATTTGAGAGGAAAATAACAAATAACTTTTTCTTTTGACACATCTGGCAATAAATTTGTTGTTGCATTTTTAGCTGATTCAACTAGTTCAGGTGGAGTTAAACATCTTGTTAAATCGACCATTATTTTAAATAGTACACTTATTTTAATTACCTACACTTTCTTTTTGTGTTTAATACAGTTGCTTTGTGACAGTGGTGACATAAATTAAAAAGGGTTAGGACTGATCGAGTAGTCTCTCTAGTCAAATAAAAACGACAGATAGTTTAGGCGGAATCCGTGTAGTTATGTGGTCATAACCAAACATGTGCGTTTATGAATTACATATAGTCAAGTATGCGACTATTGTGTACTTCGGAGATGACATACTGCGCTCGAAAAGTCAACTTCCAGAGCAGGCGTTGTATAAAATTAATTAAGTAATTGTTTATATAATGAGTAACGGTGGCGTCGTAGTACCTAATTTAGTTGTCAATTTCGTTTTCTGTTTCTATGTCAAATGCGTTTTTGTTATATGACATTTTATAATAATACGGTCAATTGAGATAAAATATATCCCATGTCCGTCTCCTGGTTGTAAGCTACCTCTCCACGTCTCCACCAATTTGCAGATCAATCAAATCAGCCGTTCTTGAATTATATATATTTATTTTTGGTTACAGAGTCTTTAAAGTCACTCCTTACCTGGGAACAGCGGTCGGTCTATAAATGAGCTCTAAATCTAGATGAAATCCTTTTTCAACCCTAGACCCGAGATCTGACATGCATTCATAATTTTACAATCTATTGTTTAAATTTAAAAAATATATGTGATTATTTTTTTAAAGATAAAAATAAATAAATACCAGAAACGTAAAGATAATTTTTTTCTGATTTCAACCATATACATATAATACTTTTTGAAGTTTACAGGCGCTAGAGGTATTTAAGGCGGCTCGCACACCGGAGGAATATGCAACTAGCAACAGGCAATAAGCAACAGGCAACATATTTTGTTGTACTTCGCATACCAAAGAAATAAAAAATCACTTGTTGAAAATGTCTTCTGATGAAGACGAAGTTATAATGTTGTGGCAAATTTTAAGGAGAAAGAATAGAAAATGGAGACGATATTGAATTCATCCAGCATTTGAAGCGTTGGGTAAACGGAGCCAGTATATAGCTGAGATCACGCGTCGCGCGCAACGTCGGCAATCGACGATGCCTCTCGTCGCCATCTAACCAAAAGGTTCGGTTTTGGTTTGCCAAAAAACCCTTAATGATCTATATAACACTGCTTGATGAACGAAATATTGGCAAATTATGGGCGATATAGTTGCTTTTCAACCGGCATGTCGTGTTGCTAGCAACATATGTTGCTCTAGAAAGGCGATAGCGATATCGTATTGCGTCGGTGTGCGAGATCAACAAAAATGTAATGGAAAAACACATTGGCGATAATATTGCTTATTGCATGTTGCTAGTTGCTAGTTGCATATTGCTCCGGTGTGCGAGCCGGCTTATGTTAATATGAGTGTTGTTCTTTTCTCAATGTAATGTAGAATATGTTGGTGTCTAGTCTGTAAAATTTAAAAAATTAAGAATGAGTAGTTAAAAAGTAAAAAATCGTAAAAATTTATTAAAATTTAAAAAAACATCTATAAAAATAAAAAATAAAATAAAAATCATTAAAAAATACAAAAAATATCGTTTATATTACTTATTAAAAAGTCATAAAGTTATTAAAAAATGTATTTAATGATCCTTTGATTTTTATTCCTATATGATAATATTGATAATATACTCAATCTCTTTGATGTTGAAAAAATTCGCAAAAATTGAAAAAAATATTTAAAAAATATTAAAAAAAAATCATCAGGAATTGGAAAAATGGTTACAAAATCAGAAAAAAAACTAAAATATAAAAATATTATTAAAAATTGAAAAATCGTAATAAATAGTAGGAAAAAATCTATTAAAAAAAACAAAGAAATAAAAAAGTGTCAAATATCGTAATTATAGGTAACGTTAAAATTGGAAAAAATGGCAATTTATTGACAAATATGGTGTTACATTAAAAAAAACTTAAAATATAGAAAATATTGCAAAAAATTTTTAAAAAACGTAATAAATGGGAAAAATTGAAACAAATGAAAATTATCGTACTAAATAAATATACAAAACAGGAAAAAGAATATTAAAAATGGGAAAAGACGTAAACAAATAAATAAAAAACTGAAATCATATACAAAATATTGTAAAAAATGAAACTATTGTTAAAAATAGTAAAAAAACTGAAAAGAAATAGAAAAGAATAGGATCATTCATGGCCGAATGGTTTAAGGCGCCTTCGGCTACAGATAGAGTTCGAAGTTCTGATTCCTACCTATTGTAAAAGTTTTTCAATATTTTTCTGTCGATTTTTTAAATTTTATAGGTACTTATATTTAAACCAAATTTATTGTAATACCAACTCAACAGGAATAAAAAATACTACTACTTTGTGCACTTACGGGTAACTTAGTTGGTTGACATTGTTTATCTTATATTTATTATAGTACCCATTCTGATAGTTATGGCTTTTCTATGTTATGTTGTTAATTGGATTACTTTAAATGGTGCATACAGTTTAAACGAGTCTATTGTTATAGTAAAGTCGGTTGGATAATATATACAGTAGCTACGTAAAAGACTAATACGTTCAAAGACCAAAGACTTTATACAAGAGAACATCTGTTTGTCCATTAATAGACTGGAAAAATGTACTACATAAAAGTTTATGGTTATGTTCTTGTTTCGCCACAATATGAAATCTGATTCGATCTTTTGTATATAATGCCTACGGGGAATAAAACATAAAATTTTTCGTTTTTACTGTTTGCGGTTCTTGTTCTTATTACAGCTATATTTCATAATTTAATTTTTTTAGCAAAATTGTATTTTCTGACAAGTCGTGGATATTTGTTTCTGGGGCAACTAAATTTATTATTCTATTTGCTAATGGAAGTTTTTTATGTTTCTTAGAAGTTCTTCTCTAAAAAGGAATGAACTAATGTACCTATTTGATATTACTTCTTGGAATGAATAAATGTACCTATTTAATATTTGTATTTAAATTTATTTTATTTTAAGAAAATAGTAGCACAGCATACGGTATCATCATTTTGTACAAATTTATCCTACGAACGTACATATACGAGTTCTATCGCAAAGTAAACTGGACTTTTAAGAAATATCCAATACTAGTAGCGTCATCTGTAATTGGGGCTAGCGTTCGATAGGCACATCTTTCATTGATGTTGTGTCAAAATTTCATAATAATCGAACCACTTTACGCCGAATTATCGAGCCCAAAGTGACAGTACCTTTTTAACATTGAATAAAGAGCAAATATTAAGTTCTGTTTTAAACTTGGTGAAACATTTAACGAAACGCATTTAATTTTTGAAACAGGTTTGTATCGTAGTCGAGTCCACGGATGGTTTACACGATTCAAGGAGGGGGGGGTCGAGAGTCTCTGGAAGAGACGAACATGTTGGCCAGCCAAAATTTGTAATTACGCAAGAAACTGTCGAAAAAGTCTGTTTATTAAAAATTAACAAAAATCTTTATTGAGATACATGCGAATGGAATTGAATATCACCAAAGATTCGATCTATCGCATTTTGACCGGTAATTTGGGCATGAGAAAAACGCTTTGAATTCAACAGTCGAGAGACATCATTAAAGAGGCCAAAAAAGGTAAAAACTTTCTGTAGGTATATAACATTTTGACTGGTGACGAAACATGGCTTTTTTAATACAAAATTGCGTCAAAGTTCGGCATGAAAGCATCCTAGCGGGCCAAATCTGAAAAATAGCCATTTGGAAAAGTCAAAAGTGAAGACAATGTTGATTTGTTTCTATGATTTAAAGGGAATTATTCGCAAAGAATTCGTTCCAGGAGGCCAAACGATTACAGCTGTGTATTATCTTGGTATTATGAGGCGTTTGCTCTCGCTTATTCGTCGTGTTCGGCCAGAATATCGCTAAGAAGAAAAACTGGTGCTTGTTGCACGATAATATACCAACACGATTTTTTTGCCGAAAAAGGCATTTTATCCATCAACAACCCCTTTTTTTGTCCGGATGTGACTCCCTGCGACTTTTTTCTCTTCGGTAGACTACATTTGCCCATGAAGGGATAGCGGTATGCTGACGTAGAGGCTATCCAAAAGGCGTCGACGACCATTTTGAAGAATGTCCTGGTCAATAAGCTAAAATTGTCATTCGAAAAACTTGTGGACGGTGCTTATCGCTGTATTAAATCCGTTGGGGAATATTTTAAATAAAATAAATTCCATTTGCCGAAAAAAAATTGCTTAATTTTTTTTCTTTGTCCTATTTACTTTTAAACTTTTTTACACTGCAAATTTAATCGATAATTTTCAAAAATCTTGCATATTCTTTATTTTACAGTTTTCCCACTGCATACTAAAACGTACCTAAAATAATCCGTAGAAATACTTTATCTCTTTGCAATCTGTCCATCTTTTAGACATATACCACGATTTTAAAGCATATGATAAATGGTGCAGTCTGAAAAACAAAATATACAAAATTGCATTTACAAAAGTAAAAAATCGATTAGTGAAATCACCATTAAAAATTTCCGCTAAACTTCCGAATGATAAATTATCTTGACTAGGTATATTTTCAGCAAACTAAACAATAATAATCGCAAACGCAAAGACATCACAACTGAAAATAAACAGTATAGAACCGAAATAAATACGCTCGAAGAGACTGAGACCAGACGTTGGTGCTTTCTTTAGATTAGTCAGGACGCTTAGCATTTTCATTCAGTTTCTGTAAAACGGTACTTATTGTTTTCTGGTATACTCTTTCCAATCCTAATGTAAAATTTTGTGTTCTTTGGCGGTTTTTAAGTGCCTTTGACGACATTTCCGACCATTGGCGTGGAATTAAATAAAAAGAGTTCATAAATTTTTATTAATTTTTGTTTTAAATTTCAAAAGAAAAACGGTTTTTGTATATTTGTAAATTTTATATCAATTTGAAAATTGTCAAATAACATATTAATTCTTTCAAATTGAAACTTGTTAATTTTAGTTATTAATAAGAACATTTGGCTCATTAGTCAAATAGTACATAACTTATAATATTTTTATAACAATTGTCTAAAAATAATACTCATTTTATCAGACAATCTTAAAAGATTGTCTGTCCAGCAAGGACCATGAGGAGGTATGAGCCTTCCTTGCCTGGAAAGGAAAGGGTTGGGTACGTTAGTAAGAATATAAAATTAGTTTGTTTTTGAAAACAAGTTTTCAAGATACATCACGATAGTTGTAAAGGAAATTGGTTGGAATTAATAACAAGAATTGTCAGAGTCTTCTGAAGTAGAATCGTTTCCAGGTTGAATAACTAATGGTGCTATTGGCGGTAAAACAGGATATTTCTTTTCTATTTTTATAACATGTGTTTGGCAATTTTTCCATACATCGCTATTAATGTCACTAATTACCTCTCGAATATTATTAAGAACAACTGCGCTTAAGGTTGGTGACTGAATGTATTTTCGTAAACGTTTCTTTACAGTACTCCAAACCATTTCGATTGGATTAAAAATACAGTACTAAGGAGGTAAACGCAAAAGGGTATGACCATGTCTGCTGCAAATGGTGTCAATGACGTATTCATTTTTAAAATTCTGACTTTTGATCATTCTTATTAATTCCTTCTTTACTGGAACCTTTTTAGGAACATCGATATTTTTGATTGCCATAAGTCTTGAAATTTCATACTTTTTTTTTGTGTTATTATAGGTATTTTGTTTAATATGCGGAAATGATACGACACATTGTCCATAACAATTACTGAATTGTAAGAAAACCCAATAGATAGTGTTGAATTTCGATTCATAAACAAATAAATAAATGAATAAACGAAAAACTAAAAGAAAGTGGAAAATTAAAAACAGAAAAAATGCGAAAAAAATAAAGTCTAAAAAAAATACCTTTCTAAATCAAATAATATAACGCCACCGTAAGGTGGCGTAGTTATTATCTTATATATTTAAACGAGAAATTCTTACTATATATATTAAGTACTATCAAGCCACCGTAATATATAATATATCTAATATAAAAAATCAATAAAAATCAATCACGCTACTGTGTACTGTAATGGGTAAGAAGACTATTGGCGGTATTTGACTGTTGTCGCATTTTGCAATTTCCCTCTTTGAAGTTTCGTTTGATAAAAAGCGCACCGTCGGCATTTGTTTGCGTTAAGATCAATGCGACTTAAAAATCCCGACAGTAAATACACAATGTTGCCGGTATTTAAAAATTTCTTTAAGTATAAGTAATATTTACAAAATTGATATCATTAGAAGTCAAAACTGTTTAAAAATGAAGAACCTAGTTAATTAATTTAAGTATATATTTTGTAAGAATATTTTTATATTATCTTCTAAGAGTCATTGACGAACAATTGAATAGTAAAGTAGAGAGAAAATTTTCAAAATATATAAACTTAGGAATATTCGCAAATATATCTGACAACCTAGATTCAAAAGTCGGATCCTTTGTTGGGGTTAAAGGGCGTGGTTATGTTTTCACATTTAGATTGGATAAACTATACCTGTCTATTTAAATATTCCCAAAATCCTCAGAGCCTTTTAAAATTGACAGAAATTTTTAGGAGCATAGAAGTTTTCGCTATAAACTATACAATCTGATAATCCTATTGACCTTTCTGGTCAGTTTATTACTTAGTCAACCTACTCATAAGAATATTATTTTATTGAGACTTGTTATAATTATAATAATAGACGAAGAAATTTCATTTTAGTCCTAGAACCATAAACGTATATCCATATATTGCACACTGTGTTGTCACGTCAAATATAAAATCCGGATAATTGTATAATAGAAAAAAAGTTGTTTAACTAAATAGTAATTATTATTAGGAGACTATAGTAACAAACAGTTAAAGATAAAGGTAATATATTTTTTTATTTGATGAGAAAAAATTTAGACGTTTTTTATTGAAGTTATACTTCTATTCATGCACTCGATTTGTGGGGTTAAATGGGAAAAATCATTACATATGTAATGGTGTGAGTAAGAGAGAGATAGAAACACATATAAGTTATATTGGTCGGTAAAAACAAAGATGAAATATTTACCACATGTTTAGTCATAACTATAAGTCCTTTAAATACCGTTTAAACATTCAGTACAATGAAAAGATATAGATATACAAAAAACAGTCTGAGCTAATGTTTTGAATATCATAGTGACGTATTTTGTTTGACAGATTATTTTATAATTCTGTCACGTAAGTAAACATATAAAGTTTAGTATTTTATATTATTGATATTAATAATAATATTCAGTAATGAGTATTGTATTGTAGTCCATACTACCGTCACATGGTTGCATTATATCCTGCACTATCATGCACTTGATGCCTAGAGTATTTACCTCTTCTCCTGGTGTTTTATGTAAATTCTGTACAAAATTACACTTGGAACTCGGCTGTTTTTTGGGTCGCTGAATACGAATATGATAATGGCGATGGTGTCCGAAACACCTGGTACTTAAGACGGACCTCGTCTCCAGGAAATGTTATGCAAATTTGATACACGAATATCATATAATGATTTTGCTAAATCATTCGCATAAAAATTTATGAATCCGGGAGCGTGCATAGAAGTATAACTTCTGCCGGCAGTCCCACTGACTGCCACACCTTTTTTTTTTTAAAGAATCAGTTTATTTTGTCTGATTGTTAATTCATGAAATTTGATTTCCTCGGGAGCTAAAACAACGTTTGCAAAAGCCACATACGACCTGATCTTGAGATTCTCGGTAGTTAATATGCAGATTACCGATTCTTTTTCATAACAGGACAAGAAATTATGTTTGGTTTACATATGTATGAGGGTTACAAACATGTGAAATGTGCCATTTAATCAGAGTGATTTTAAATGCCTTATGGCTAGAGAGAATTAGATGATTGTTAATCGGCTTTGTTTTAAAAAGATCAACACCGGTCTGTAGTAGTCTTATTTGGTAAAGGATTTTGCAAGGTGCTTGTATATTATAAACAGCTAAGAGGCGACGCTTTTGTTCTCCTTCGCACTTTTAAGTATGGTATCAGTATCAGGTAAAGGTAGATAATGTCGAAGCATTGCAACATAGGGTCCATATTCGGCCATTATTGTACCTACTTCTACCCCAAAATTTCCTGTTCTCAATTCACGTGCCCTCGACGTAAACACTGTATTGTCGTAAGATTGCTTTAACAATAGGTTTGTTCCAACAAACTAAAGAACCATTCTAGAACCGTCCGGAAAGGTCGCAATGGACAAATTCTCGTTATCTCTGAAGTACTGAGTTGTTTAGAAACGGTTCTAGATCGGTTTTTTGGTCTGTTGGAACAGACCTATTATAACGTAAAAGCATGACGACCAATTGTGGTGCGTTTTATAGTCACGTGACTTTTGCATTAAGTATTAATATAATTTACGATTAGGTTTTAAATAACATAATAACATCAGTATTTTTTTTAATCCCAATTCCACTCACTTATTAATATAGTTAAAGGAATTTTTATAAAAATAAAAAAAAATATTTAAATCAATTTTTCACCTTTTATATTATACCTTCATTATTAGAATCCCCTAGACTAAAATCTGATTTGTTATATTCTTCTTAAATCTGGCTGATGATTATTTAAAGCGTTTATAAAAGTTTAGAGACCAGCCTTCAGTTGAAAGTCATGTTGTTTGCATTAGGTCGGCTTTTTAACATATGGCCACCATAATCATTTCACCGGTTTCACGTATATATCTTAGAAATTCTTCCTTCCGTTCATTTAGACTTTGTAGAAGGTCCGATGAAGGCTAGAAACGTGGGAAATTTCGCTGAAAGCTGAAGGTCAAGGTAACGGTTTTATTTTAATAATTTGCATATTGGAAATTTTTCAAGCAAATATTTTGGCATCTGCTATTATACACCAATATTACAAGAACTGTAATTTAAAAAAATAATTATTAAAAAAAGGCAGTATAGCAAGTGGAGAAAGTGCCATTTTAAATAATTTTAGTCATCCTATAACTAGTATCGAAAGGTGATCTAATCTTCTAAAGTCTAAAACATTATTAAGCAACTTGAGGCATTAAAAAAAATTAAAGATATACTAATTAATATTTAAATTTTGAAAAGGCTAATACAAACATTGTTACATAAACAAAAGGAATTAACTATCATTCGAGGAGTGCCGCAATTTAAAACTTTCACTGGCGTGTATTAAAAAAATCTATCTTTCGATTTTACAATTTTAAATATTTTTTTTATTAGAGGCGATGAATATAGTACATATTCGTATTCGTATTCAAATCCAGAGGGCAGCACATATTTCCAAAAAAAAATTAAATGCCTTTTAATGATTCTTTCATGAATACCGAGTTGATTTTTTGAAAACTAAAAAATAATTTTGATATTATTCATGTAATTCAATTTAAAAACTTAATATAAACTCTGCAAAAAACAACTAATGAAAAAAATATATTTCGGTACATTAAAAGTTTTAAAAATCGAAGAAGTGCATATTAAAATTTTTCATATGTCTCAGAATAAAAATTAAATAAAAGCCAACTTTCTTTTAAATAATAATAGTTTACACTTTAATGCATAATGACATTCATTTCCAACGTGAGCTTTTTAAATTATTAGAATTAATAAACCTCTCCATATAAGCGAGGTTTCGTCTCCCAAAAGGAAACCGCGTCTAATGAAATACCTATATGCTGTATGTAAAGTAAGGAGTTAGGTGAAGGAAATAACAAATCAATATCAATATCAATACATAGTATAAAACAAAGTCGCTTTTTCTGTCCCTATTTCCCTTTGTATGCTTAAATCTTTAAAACTACGCAACGGATTTTGATGCGTTTTTTTTAGATAGAGTGATTCAAGAGGAAGGTTTATGTGTATAATAACATTCATTAAATGGTGGAAAAATACTGTTATTTTTGAGGTTTCTAATGTGATGTCGTTAATTATCAATTCTTTTCCGCTTACATTGCAAACGCAGGCTGAACCCTACGAGATTTATCAAAATAATGTACTAATTATTTGTACACATTAAAAAGGTCTACAGAAAACTCCGTGATGGTAGGTATATGTCTATCTCTTATGGATATCCCACAATAACATTTTTTCGAAGCGATTTAAACCAATACAGCATTAATCCTTATCCAATTAAATAGCTTAAATACATTGTTGATTTAATATAGATCTATATGGTCCTTTACAGCACAAGATTTAAATGAATATTTTCGAAGATATTACAGATTGCGGGACGTAGCGCTTGCGGTGGTACTGGCCGGCGGTAACGTGCCTATAAATAGCGCATCGGAGGCCGCGATTTTCCTTATAGCACTTTGAATTTTGCAGCGATCGGACACGTTTATTACGAAATTATTCATTATGACGCTACCCTAAGGTAGCGCAGTTGAGATGTTATAAATTTACACCTGTAATTTTTACATAACTAAGTACTATGACGCCACCGTAAGGTGGCGCAGTTGATATCTCATATATTTAAAAGAGCAAAACTTACCTACCTAAGAACTATGACGCCACCGTTAGGTGGCGCAGTTAATATATAATATACCTAACCGATAAATTACAAAGTACTATAAATAATAGTAAAAAGTGGTAACTAACGAGAAAATATGATAAAAAATACAAAAAATTAATCGTAAAAATAAAAAAAAAATTGGAAAAAACATTAGTGTTAGGCGGTGCGAAGTTCGCCGGGTCCGCTAGTTTTTCACATAAAACACATTTCTTATGTTAATTATTCGACAATCAACTTAACATTCATAAAAAAATTATTCATAGACTTATAATTGAAATTGACCCCCTCCGTAAAATCTATGCTGCCCTATGGATTTGAATGCCAATAAGTTTCTGCTTTTTTTTAAACTTTCTTTCTATAATATTGGCATTCATTTAACGAATGTATAAGATGTATAATATTCCTTGCAGGTTGAAAATTCATTTCCCATTCTAGTGCACAGCAGCGGAAGTTTATAGTAATTTTTTCAACTTAGAAAACCCATAAAATTGACATATTAAATTGGTATTCATTTTACAATCGGTCTACTATTTTATACGGCTATTCGCTTCTAATAATAAAATTATCATCTAGCTTTACTATTAATTGAAAAAACTTGCATTTACCTATCTGGATAATGTTTTTCTTGGCAATTTAAAACAATTTACTTTAGATATAATTATAATTACAATATATACCAAATGTTGTCTCACATTCCATGATTATTATGGTAATCTATACACAACTAAAAGTTTGATTTATATCGAATTATCAATAACCGACAAATACAAATTCCATCTAGGAGCCTACGGCCTTTTACTACACAGCACATTGTTCGTATTTATTATCGTATAAATGATACATTTGTATAATATTACAGTAATGTATGATGAATAAAAAACTCTATTCAATTCATTTACACATACCTACATATTCATAATCTAATAATTAAGTCCTCTTTAGAATATTATATATTACTTCTTTCGTAAAAGAAAATCTTCTAGTTTAAAAGGGGGAGGGAGGCAAGACGGGGTAGCAGGTGAGAAATGTGGCTGTGATTAATAATTTAAGTAACCGACCAGTTTTTTTTATCTTGCCACGTTGATGACGTTATCACCAAATCAAATTGAGGAGAAGCCAATATTAGTAAGGAGTCACAGATATATCAACAAACTCTAAGAACAAATGTGATAGTAGCTTTGTCTTCGCTTCTCTGAAACTACTATTACCTACCACTTACCGTTATCAAAGAACATCACGAGTTACTGCAAAACAGCAATTATTACGTCTTCTTCCTATAAACAGAAGAAAAAGATGATGAACAAAAAAACTAGAAAGATTAGAAACGAAAAAACAGAAGAAATATGGTGAAAAATCTTAAATAAAAAATCACGAAATAAGAGAAAAAAAGCAAACGACCAAGAGTGTCATCATTTGAATACGCCTTTGTATGTATACGGAGTTGTATTCCTTTTTTATCAGCTCATCATAATTTTTTCTTTTACACTTACCACCCCTACCTTACCTCCAGGGGGTACCCCATCTTACCAGCAACATGGTTCAAGTTAAGGCAAAACGCCTTTCTTTGATTTCTTTAAATACATATATACCTAAATAAAATTTCCTAGTGTCACCATATAATGATTACCAAACTTTGATTTTATTGAACTTTAAAGCTTAAGTACCTCACTTGCCACCTTCTCCCTATCTGGCGCGCCAGAGGCAGTTTTAAATTAATATATTTATAAATTTTACATGTACACAAAAAATATTGCCAAATATTGACCAATAACCGTAATCTTTTCTGCATCGGTTTAAGTGCAAATTTCTAAAGACTAGTTACGTAAAGAGTTGCATTAACACAATAAAATTTTGTCAAAAAACCGTAACTAAATGATGGTTTTATATTCGAGTAAATATCAGATATCTTACAAGTTTTACGTTTTTATCTCTCAAGAATTTAATATTCTAGTAAATAGCGTGGAACTATTTCAACAAAAGAGAAAAACGCAAAAAGTGTCCATGAGTTATTTTGAGTTCAATGATTCGTTAAAAATATACTTTAACGCTGTTTTCTTCTTGGTTGGCACGTAAGTAGTTTCTTTTCTTGAGAAGAGTTTATCGACCCAAATTACCTTTTGTATTGGATGTTAGTAGCTGACAATGTATTTTTGAGTTGTAATGACTTTTTGATGACCATTTACTTATGCGGAAGTTTTGTGGAACTTACAATGCAATATTGTATTGTACACTTCGTGAGTTTTATATTTTTACGAAGCGACTATTTTCCTGTTTTTTTCTTTGAAATTTATTCGACTTTGTCCTATTCGTGCGAGAAAAATAAAGATACAATCTCCGCAGATATTTATCTTAAATGTCGCTTAATTTAGACACAGACACAGTGAGAGACGCTTGCTTACATAATTGATTAAAAGCGAAGGCGACGAATTTGACTAGGAACTACTTAAAAGCTTTTTGCGAGATGCTTACGCTCCGATGTTGGCTTAAAGTAACTTTCCTGTCACGAAACCACTAAATGAAGACTAAAGGACAAAATTCACTGTATTTGTTACAAATAAAAGTTAACATTAACGGTACTTTATATAGAGAACTATAGATAGTAAATTATAAATAAAAGACAAAGCAAGTGATGAACAAATAACCAATAAATGTAATAAAATTAGGACTGTTAAAACGTTAACAAAGTAAAAGTATTTTTATATAAACTAAAAATTAAAGATAGCACTGTTTTAATTAATACTTGTGGAAAGAATCACTGTCAACATGTAAAATTCCTATGTTGGAATAAAAAACACAGAATAATTGTTGGTTAGAGGACCAATATTTAATTAAAACATATTATACCAAAATATGCCAACAGCCAAAAACTGAAATAAAGTGCTCATCAGGAAGATTGGAAATGCAACGAAGGAAACAAGGAACCTATCGAAAGGTCTTAAAAGTATTGGAGTTTAGGACTCTGATTATATGTAAAAACAGATGACAGTGCATTCTATTGAAAATAGAGCTGTTAAATATATCTTTATCACAAAAGAATGCATTGAAAAATTATTTTGTTAAACTATATTCGAGTTACACGTAGATTCACAAGGTATTAGTGTGTTCGAAAGTAAAAGCTGTGAATAAAAGAGTGGAGAAGAGTGTTGGTTTACTTGAAAGTGAAAGCAACGGCCCACGTAAAATTCTTGAAGATTTTTTGAAAACTGTAAACAATCGATAAAAAAACAGAAGGCCTGAAAAACAGAAACAATTGAAAAAAAAAATAGGGTTAAAAGTAGGTAAAAAAACTAAAAATAAACAGAGAGATAAAAAAAATAAAAATTTAAGAAACAATTGCTAAAATTGTAAAAAAAGTACAAAAAAAAAATCAAAGAAAATAGAACAAATAAATAAATAAAACATAAAAAAAGCTGAAAATAAACGAGAAAAATAAGATAAAAATTGAATTACCCAAAAAAACACAGAATCGAAAAATCGAGATAAATAGCAGAAAATATCGAGAGACAAGAAAATCATAAAATAAGTATAAATTAAGTAAGACAAAATACAAAAACCAGAAAAGAAAAACGGAAAAATCTAAAATACGAAACAATGAAAATAAAAAGGAAATATCTAAAAAAATAGAAAAAGAATATGTAAAATTGGATAAGCAACTAGAAACAAAAAAGAAAATCAGAAAAAAAAGAGTAAACTTTGAATCAACGAGAAAATTAGATAATATCGAAAAAAAAAGAAAAATAAAAACATACGAAAAATCAATAAACAATTGCACTTTAATTAACGGAGAAAAAAAAACAAAAAAAAAACAGACACCAGTGATTGTAATTCGGTACGAAAGACGCATGGACAGTTACTTATTTGTGAATTTACTATACACTGAATAAATACATCTTTTATAAATTAACAATTTCTACAGTACTATGCAAATGTTTATTGTATACAATAAAACATACGAACTAAATATCTAATATTCTATATTGTAGGAGGCCATAAGCTCATAGATATAAAATTACAGTAGTTTACAGTTTAATTTTGTTAATTCATCAGGTAGTAAATTATTGAGATGTTTATGGTAAATTCACAAATATAGTATCTCATTGTGAAAGTCATTTTGATAACACCTGTTAAACTAAACAATCTATTTTCAATATTCTATTGTTGTGGAATTATCACAGTTACACAATCGATCTGTCCCATCTTTAGCGTACTTTTTAACAAAATAAAACTCCTTAAGCCGGCTCCCTTCAGTAGTTATCTAAAGTTGGGAAATCCCTTTACCGCTTCGACTTTATCAGCGAATACTCTTAAATTCTGCATAAGTCAGTTAGTATAATTGTGAATCTACTAGAACTTTTTTGATTAATAGTAAAGCTGGATAATAATTTTATTTTTTTTACATACATCTTCTTTAATTAGAAAATATTTAAGTGTTTAACAGTAAGAATAAATGATAATTCTAAAAATGACACCTAAGTTTTAACTATTGTTGGTGTACTTCTAGTGCTACATTTTTGAAACTAACACTTCGCTTTAATAACAACAATGGCAAAGAAATAAAAATAGATGTCTTTTAATTAGAAAATAAAAAGTAGGAACTGTGCTACTCTTTGAACTTTCAGGCCCTATCAAAGACTATAATTTTTTTTTCGGCGTTTTATTTGTACAAAGTCGTAATCTGTAAAAACGCTTATAAATACTTTCAGAGTTTGCTCTATAGGAATAAACAAGATAAGGTATCTGAAAATTGTATAGAGAACCTATTTATACAGAATTATCCATAACCCAGATAGGTGGTACGTTAAGTAAAAAAGTTTTGATCTCTAATCTACAATCTATTGTAAATGAAATAGTACTCAAAATCTTCCCATATAATCATTTAATTTAATTAAATTAATGTAATAAAGTAGCGACTAGTTTCGGCTCCTCTAAGTCATCTTCAGGCTAATAATACTTATTACTAATGGAAAAAAAATTATAATCTTTTTCCCAGATGATTTTTAACACATTTTAGTATGTTTTAATATTAAATTAATTTTCCCCTTTCCCGTTTAAAACTCCCTCCCAAGTTTGATTTACGGATGGATTCTCCAAAACTTTAATGTTACTCAAAGTAACCTGCAGCTTCTACATTCCTATAATTGATTGGATTAATTGATATTAGATTTGTAATAGATATTATTAGCCTGAAGATGGCTAGGTGGAGCCGAAACTAGAAGCTACTTGGTTATATTAATTTCATTAAATTAATTGATTATATAGGAAGATTTTTAGTATAATTTTGTTAAAATACTTCTTCGATATAGTCGATCTAAGTTATAGCTAATTTAAGTAGATAAAGTAATGGTAAAATTATCTCTGTTTTCCCTTTGAATTTAATATAATTACCTAATTACCACCATAGTATGAAACCTATTTTTTGTGAAGGAAAATAATAAATCTAATTAACAATGAATATTAAATCATGAATTATTCAGGTTGCATTAATGCACTAATACATTAATAGATTGGAATAGGAACCTATAAAAATTTATCACCGTTTGATTATAATATTCGAATTTATTGCTTTTAATATTAATTCATGGAAAGAAATATAAGTATGTGTTGAAAATTATTGCAAGGTATAATTTTAAAAGTGACGATTTAACTATTGTTTATTATTTGTTAATTTAAATTGAGTAATGTCGACATATATAAAATATTATGTCTACAACATTAATCTTATACAAACAATGGATGTGCATATTAGTAAATCTTAATATATAATAAAACTAAATATAATCACAATATTTGTTTTCACATTATTTCCATATATAATTATAATACATGGTATTTCACTAAGGCTTGCTAGCGGCCGTATCTCAGAAACTACTGGACATAGAAAAAATATTATTATAAAAGTGACCATGAGAGGGCGCAATCAAGAGTCAAATATTAAAATGTTCAATTTCTCCGAAGGTATAATTTTGGTAACATCATTAGAATGCTAAGTGTCATTAGTGTACCGACGTTATTAAGAGTCGGGGAAGGTATTGAAAGCGTAATCTTTTGAATCGTTGTAACCACTAAACGAATTATCTGATTTTAGAGAACAAAAGCGTGTTTCGTTGAGAAAAGTAGTTATTTTAAACCAAAATCATTTACATACTATTTAGATCCTTTGCTGGTATGATTTCTTCTAGAAAAAAATTGGATCAGTTTCTAAACGTTCCTCTAATCCTATTTAAAAATAAATTTTAGATTGTTTAATTCTTTTTAATTGATCCCTTTGTGAGCACACTAAAAAGTTAAGTATTGACCGGATATCAACCGGTCGGTGAATATTGATTGGTTCTAGATTATATTTGGAATTAATTAGAAAATTATTCCAATCTATATCAAATATATTCCATTCGGCACCTTACTGTGTTGGACATTACTAATTAATATGATGAGAACGTTTGTTTAGTTCGAGTGTAAACCTCAGTAACACGCTTCCGTCTTCCGCTGAAGGTTACGTTACGTCGAATCAAAAATATAATCAATCGCAGGTATAATCGAGAATATATAAATATATGTATATTAAAGAATATTAATATGTCATTTTGAAAACACATCCTTCCTCACATTTTTAATTTTTTTTGCAATAATATAATGTTTCTCAAGGAAGTTTAAAATTTGGTAGCTTGTTAAAGAAATTTAGACATTTTACTTCCAACAAAGTTATAAATATCATTGGTAATTTCAAAGATATAACTAATGAAAAAAGAAAAATCTGTAGCCATGCTTTTATTCTACATCTTAGGTGTACCCGCGACGTCGTTAGCGTAGCGTGTTAATTATTGTATAAAAATTTCTCTCCTCACCCCGTTAAACATTACCCTTCAGTGCTCTGCTCCTATTGATTGTAGGGTGATGTAAAGTATCCTATAACCAGCTCAGGAGTATGAAAAATAATTGTGCCAAGTTTCGTTAAAATCCGTCGAGTAGTTTTTGTTTCTATAACGGTTATAGAGACAGACAGGCAGACAAAAATTTTACTGATTTTATTTTTGGCATCAGTATCGATCCCTAATCACCCCCTGATAGTTATTTTGGAAATATATTTCATGTACAGAATTGACCTCTCTGCAGATTTATTATAAGTATAGATAGATAAAAAGGAGTTGTAAGAGCCCCTTTTAAACAGTTCTATCATTCATTTTTTCATAAAATTTCATAATAATATGATGAAATGTATTTTCACAATTTTTCGACGATTTTTCATGATTTTTTTCAGTTTTTCATTAATTTTCCTATAAGTTTTGTGATTTTTATAAAATTTCTTTCAGTCTTTCACACACGTGTTAATATAAATAGTGTAAAGCTGCTTGGTGTATTTTTTTACTATTTAGCATGATCTTCAGAACATCCCATAAAAAAATTGTTTCAAAAAGGATTAAAACACAACAACTCCAATTCTATATAACTATACGTATACGTGTACGTATATAGGCAAATGTAGGTATAGTCCATTTCATCGTTTTTGGCCGATTTGATATTAGAAACCACTGAAATAAGATTAAACTGTCATCTAAGTTACCAATGGCGGAGAGTTTTTTTTTCTAAATTAGGTCGTAAGTTTCTGAAACTATCAGTGTGGTTTGACATCTACAAAAATATGACATTAATAATTATTAAACTCAACCCTTCAAAAACGAGCCGTACATGACGGTTACAAGGAATGTGAATTAAGTCAAGACTTCCGTATTGAATACTTTTTATCTACCGGTGAAACAAGATGCAGTTACTAAGTGTTGTATTAAAAAACAAACGTCCTCATTTAAATTTCTAACTTGCCTGTATCTGAGAGAGATGTAACACTAAATTTACTTCGAGTATGATTTCTGTCATCGGCCAAAATCGGTGAAATGGACTATATGTAATACTAAGCTGTTTATACCATGAATGGTCGTATGTGTTCGGGTTTTTCTCCAACGCGGAAGTAGAGTATATCCCATGTAACGTTCTTTCTTCGTGCAATTAAGTGACGTTACTTGTTTCTATTTCAATGTATTGAAAATTGCCTCTAGTTAGTATGTAATCGAAAGTTATATAGTGCTATCAAATATTTTTGTTTTTAAAAAATGGAACGAAGAAACAACGATTTGGAAAAGTTTGTTTTGTTGGGGACTATTTAAATTAAACTCAACACAATTGAAGTTAACATCTTCAAACCACCGTTTCTTTGCTCTTCTTTATTTTTGCTTCATCTTGTTTGCTGCAGTTTTCAAAATGACCTAATTTTTGTAAATTCATTTATGATTATGATTATACTCGGGTCGTTCAAAAGATGGAATTCAAGGATGCGAGATCAGTGAATACGGGCATCAGGACGGCTTACGGTGTAACTCCTTCTAAACTGCAATAAACGAAGGACAGTTCAGACTGTACTCATACCAGAGATGATATAAACTGTGGGCCGAAATAAAGGAGTACATTTGTCTCGTGATCATTCCATCTTTTGAACGGCCCGACTATAATTCTCTATATATTTTGTACATATCTCTATTTGTTGATTCTTGAGCTGTTTTGAGGCGTTCGATTCCGATTACAACAAATATTTAAGTGTGGATTATCTATAAATATCGCTAACTAGGTATTTCTTTTAAGTTTTTTTTTTTGACATACTTCTTCTAGAATCACTTACACAGACTGAAATTAGTACACTTTGCTACAAAACAAAATAAAATGAGTCTAAGTAACCGAATCCCAGTTATCTGGATGCAATTTCAAAACCGTGAAAGCAGTTGTTGTCCTGTTCCCGCATACACACTTGACATATTTACTTGGCTGTCGCCACTCTTATGAAAATAAAAAGTAGATTATCATGTGTTGTCCTCCAGTTCTCTGAGATTTATTCACGACACTGCCAGATGTTCGAGGGCAAGAGATTGCACTACCATTCTGAATTCAATCGGAGTACGTATGCCAAAAGTCCATAAATCACCACTTGGAATTTCAGACGATGAAACAAACATATGAAAAAAAGTAACACCGATGAATTATTTAGAGGTAGAGTTGAATGCCATTAATTTTTTATTCATTTATACCTAGACAGCCAGTTTTGAACATAAAAATAATATTTTAATAAATTCTTATGGGACAAAGATATTACAATATATTTAGGCTTTTCTTAATCTTTTGTATAGACAACAACCAAAAAAACTTTTACTTTTATAAATAGATATAATTAGGATTTTAAATACTACAACTTCTAATTAGATTGGATGTTGTTATTTAAGTAAGCTATCACAGAAAAACACCACATTATGAACTTAGTTTTTTAACTCATTGTTTACTCAAGTATGTGATTTAATTATTCTGGACGTGAGGAGATTTCTGTAAAAGTTTGAAGGTTCATGGAATTTTATAATGTTACTTTATGTTTTTTGATGAGGCGATTTTTGTTGGGTACTTTCCCGAAAACCGGTGAGAAAGTTGTTATTAACAGTTTAATTGTTTATAAGCCTACAATCTTAAAGTTAGTAAGATATAATAGTTAACTATAATAATTTTGATTGCTTGTTAAAAAACAAACAAAACCTATTTTGAAAAATTGAAATCGGTTTTTAGAACCTGAGATTGTCATTTTATTGTTAATAAAGTGCAAAATAGTAGAGTGAACGAGCTTTTCCGCTCATAACTCTAATACTAATTAATATAGAAATGTCTGCAATATGTCATTTTAAAGCTTTTAGTCTAAGCTTTAAAATAGTTATTGACAAAACTTTCAAAATGTGTTGGAACAAAACATATAAGAAGTAAAAGATCAAATATACGTCTTAAAGCATATAACAAGTTCAAGTAAAGTGATATCATTTCCTTTTTTTATTAAAAAATTCCAGCTTTTACTTTCTACGTTAATTGGAACCCGGTTTATGAGCGGAAAAGCCCGGAAAATTCGCTACGTTGCGTTATTAACAATCAAATGGTGATATCTCAGGTTCTAATAAACAGTTTTCAATTTTTCAAAATTGGTTTTGTTTGTGGTTTAACCATTAATTAAAATAATTTTAGTAAACTTTTGTATTCTACTTACTTTACGAATAATAGGCTTATAAACAATTAATTTGTTAATAAGATCTTTCTGATCAGTTTTTCGAGAAGATCGAATTAACATATTAAAAAATATAAAGCAGCATCATAAAATTCCATCGAATTTTATAGAGATTCCTTTTTCAATTGCGTAGAACAAATTTGATCACAGTTTACACTCCGCAAACAAATCTTATAGAGTTATCAACTAGGTGTGCTCGTTCTAGGCGGTTCTAATAACATTTAAGAGAATATTGAAAGTTTCAACAAGATACGTGATTCGATCACTTAATAAACCCTAAATTTGATCATAATCAAATTTTCCGTAATGTTCCTCAAGTTCTTGGAGCAGTTACGTGTGGTTCTTTCCTGATCGATTACTTGAAACGATTCTTAAGTCATAAATCCAAACAAAACATATTTAAGCAACATATTGTGTAGCTTTCGGTGCTGCTTTCTCTCTCACACCAATGTCTAATTGGCAGCCTGAAAAGCTGCCTTAAGTAGGTAGTAGATGAAACCGCGGAGCTTCTGGCCAAGAAGGGAGCGGATACACGATTCACTGGTCCAGAACCGGTATTGGGACTGCCTAGAGCCTGGGTAAGGACCAAACTCAGGAACTGGGTCTGGGAAGAGTCAACCAAACACTAGAGTAACACTGTAGGGCTGAGGCACTCGAAGCTGATGCTCAAAGGCTACTCCAAAAAACTGACGTCTGACATACTGAATCTTGGTAGGAGTCAGATAAGAGTACTAGTGTACCTGCTCACTGGCCATGGACCATTCAGACTACACCTTCGGAGGATGGGGATTCTGACTCAGGAACCCACCTTGTGCCGACTGTGTGCCATGGACGATGAGACGGCACCTTACATTCTATTTGAGTGTGAGACCTTGGACCAGAAACGGTTCCTCATCTTCGGTGACACGAACCCTGAAACATATCACCTCCTTGAGGAATTAGTCACAGGACTCAGATCTCTTTTAAACGGAACTGCCCTGTGGCAACAGTAACTCAAGGAATTTAGGACACCTGGAATCCAGCCTACCTGAAGATCAGCGTGACGTTGATTTTCAGCTGAACAAACTAGAGTCCTGCCCGCATCGGGTGCATGTAAGGACTCTTGGTGCCGAACCTGGCCACAATATTCCCATAGAAAGCAGTGCTCAAACATGGGGCTGCACAGGAGGACCATGCCAGGTTATTTAGATTAGATTAGATTAGGTAGTAGATGCTCAAAGATTATACCTTTTAAACTATATCAATGTTATGTTTTTCATCTTATTCTTCTTTGTTCATTCTCATAACTATACTGTCTACAGAGAATTAGATAGTCATAAGTCAATCAAAATTAAATGAAGGTTGAAACAATTAAAATGTCAGATGGTTAATCAATTATTTAACCATGAAGAAAAAAAGTACAATTGTAAATACATACTTGTAGTAAGCAAAAACAGAGATTTATATCTATTAATGTGATTTATCTTATCGTTTCAATCTCATCAGTTGTTGTTGTGTTCTTATATATAACATATTCGAATCTAAAACAGGGTAATAGAATGTCTAAATCGTTTTACAGTCAATTAAAACTGATAATTAAAATCGTTCTCTTAATCATAAATTATTCTAAACAACAATGACTAATTAAATACATTATCTGTATAATTAAAATAAACAACTGAATTTCGTATAAATAAATGCAGATCAATCTAACACTGTCTACCTTTTGTCTATGGAAACAGAATTATTTTGGTTTAATGCCTGTTTATTTTCGTATGCATTTTATACCGTTTAGTTTAGTTGGTGTTTTTATTATTTGGGAGCTTCGAGTAGAGACGTTTATTCAGGGACATTATTTACGACCAAAGTCTGAAATTGAAAATGATCGTACACTTAGTTTAAACGAAAGTTATACTTCCATTTGCTGAGGCTACCAAAAAAAAAACTATAATGCATTTTGACTGCAGTGAAAAATGTATATACACTTTAAGAATGTTTTACTGTTGGTGAAAGGTCTTGATATAAAGAGTATACAAAGTTTATTGTATATATTTCAAAGTTAGGAAATAATGCTTTAGAAATGTAGTTTTTAGTATATTTAGCTATTATAACACTTACCAACTGAGTTGTTATTTATTTATTAATTATTAGATTATTGTACAATATTTTCTGCAAGAATTTTTAAATTCGTTTTATAATAAATATAATTAGACTCGTACAATTGATTGTTGTAATTTAATGTTTTCTAAAAAAGACATAACCCCATCGTTAAAATAAAATATTAAAACATGTTAAAAAGAGATCCTAAAGGAACTAATATGTAAGTTCCTTATATTCTCATGATTTGACAATTCGAAAAAATTAGACGGATCCTGGAAAAAAGCGCATAGAAAATATTGGCACAAAAGTCTGCTCATGTAGAAACAATCACAACGTGTATAAAACGCACAACGAAAGGAAGGTAATAATTTGATTTTTACTCTATAACGACAATCCGTTGTGAAGTACAATCTACTTAAAGAGGTACTTAAAACTGGATAAAATTACCTATAAAAAACCTATTTCTAGCCAAAGATAGAGGTGATTACATTATTTGCAATAGATTTCGCTTATTTTAGGTTTGCTTAGGTTATAAAATCACAATTTATAAAAAGACTTTTTATAGTAGAAAGTTTTTTTTACTGATTTATAGGTCATATTACTATTATATAAATTATTTTGTTACTTTCACATGTAAGAACAAAAAAAAAGAAAAAACCTTCTCTCTCGCGAGATCGATCCCATTACGATAACTCAACATTCCCAACAGAATTGTCACAATCAGCCGTTTATCCAAATAGGCCACGCCAAACTTATATGAAGTCTTTCAAAATGATAATATGTATACATATTTAATTTAATAACAATTCAGTATAAATTTCGAAATCTATGTATATGCCTAAACACACTTGAAACATGCATTGTCATCCAGTTCTTAGCTATCCTGAAAATTTCAGAGCTCTAGGTAGTTGGGAAATAGGTATAAATTCGATTACAAAATTCCACGGAATGACAAAGAGACAAAGATCACGGCAAAAATCTAAAAACTTTCTAAAAAGAAATAATTTTGTGCGGTAGTTTCTCTAGTTGTATGTATATATGTATGTAATGTATGTATAAGCAAATTAGGGGTAAGAGATACACCTGTCACCTATAAGATCTAATTTGTCCCCCTTTTCTTGCTATAATACTGATGTTTCCTCAGACTTATAGCAGCTCTTCCAGTCCTATCTTTCGATATCGTTGGGTTTCAAGTTAGATAGGTCTTTTCTCTTCTGCTTCGTATACCCTAGGTATCTGAACTAGAATAACGTAATGTAATGCATTCTGAACGTTTATATATTGAGGTTTCATCCTCTACATCATAGAATCTGCACTTTACTTCATCTACCAATACCATTTTCTTCATGTATCTCTTAATCGGCAGTGCCCGGTTAATAGTCCTATTATAATACGGAGATTTTGCTTATTAAGGTTTAGACAGCTGAAATATCTCTTCTCAGGAGCGTTTTCGATTGTCTTAGTCCTTCTAGATCGTTCCAGTACTTGGCTTTTTTCACTATCCACTTCTTTCCTTAGTTTTTCTAAGACTGTAATACTGCTGAATCCACAAATGGTTCTGGTCCCTAGTCTGGGATTTCAGCTTCTTTATTTGCCAGCTTATCCGCTGTTTCGTTTCCTTCTACTCTTATGTGTCCTAGAACCCATAAGACGGTAATACTGTTAGTTGTTAGAGTTCATTTAATTTGTCTACGCATTTCCCGATCATCTTTGAACTGTTTGTGTGTGACACCAGAGCTTTAATGGCTGCTTGACTCTCTGACATGATTACAATCTTTGGTCTACGATGGTTCTTTTCTAAATTAAATTCTACACATCTTTCAATGGCACGGATTTTCGCTTGAAATAGGCTTGGTTACGCACCCAGCCTTTCTGAGTTGGCTCTAGCTCCAAAAAACCCTGCTTCTGTTCCTGTATCTGTCTTGGAGCCATCCGTATACCATTTTATGGTATTTTGGGTTAGCCCCAATATGGTGTCTTTGTCCCATTCAGATTTACTACCTTTGTGGTGAATTTTCTTACAAAGTTAAATTTCTTAGGCATATCATCTTGGGACATTTCCCAAGTTTGATCAAATTGAAGTGATCGAAAGCTTTCCTTGTTTCTCTAGTTATACATAAATAACAATTTTTGTTTAAAAAACACCATTTTTTGTACGCTATTTAATTCGCATCAACGATAAGATTTGTGTTTTACAATACGCTCATCAGATAGAAAATTTAATTTTCTTCAAATATTTAGGTACAGATGTTTTTATCTAAAATCAATAGTTTTCGAGATAAATGAGAATACTTTTATCAAAATATCAAACAAAATAAACAAAACTTAAAAAATGAATTTAATAGAGAAGTCTAACAAACGTAAAAGAGATAATAACCACAGCAAACAAGCGGTAAAATGTAGTTTACGAAACACGACCTACTCGTTTACCAAACATCATTATTCGTAAAAGACATGTACGTGTTAAAACATGAGAGTTTGTGGCGTGTAAAATTGCATTTTACCTGAAATTGGAAGTATTGTTAATTTCGTATAATAAAGAAAGTTTAAGGTGTAAAAAATGTGATTAATAAAAGTAAACAAACAAACTGGTTCCCACGTAACTGTATGTAAATGAGTGGGTTAGGTACATACAAATTATTATTGTGGTTTACGTACTGCAAAAATTACAATATAACAATATAATGGTTGGCAAATCTTCAGTTACCTCCATCACTCGCGTTTTGAATACTTATGCAGGATTTTTAAGAATTTTTGGAAGTTTTTAGAAAGTATGCAAACAAGAATATATTAAATGACATTTAGGTGAAATTGAAAAAAAATGTCGCATCCAGCGAGACTCGAACTTGCAACCTACAGCTCTACGCGCTGACGCTCTAACAACTAAGCTATGAATGCCTACCCTAGCCATCAAATCGCTTATCAGTTTTTAAATTCTACTCCTGCCACATGTGACACTCTCACTTTCTCCCTAAACACAGATAGTATGAGGTATCTATACTTCGTGATGACGTTAATGAGAGAGAGACTTTGTCAAATCGACAATTGAAACATCAAACTCTTTTTTTTTGTGCCCCGTCTTACATTTTTATTCGGTTAGGAGACCGGAACCATGGATTATTTAGTAAACGATTATTTGAGATATCTTAAATAATCGTTTACTATAGATACTTATGTAGGATGATTGCATGACTTAAAACATAAGTCCAATGAGCTTTCAACTAGATCATTTACACCGATAACAACAGGTACGATCCGATAGAATCATTTTTCAAACTTCGGATATTTTGTTTTGTAAGGTTGTATATTTCAAGATTGTCTATTTGTTTTGCTTTTACTCACTCCTGTCTACTCTTAGACTTTGTAATACCAAGACTGTGCGTTTCGATCCAAACCAGTGCGAAAAAGAAATAAGATGAAAACTGTGCTTGGTACTAATATTCCTAAAATTGAAGTGTATCAAGGAGGTCACCATTAGGAAGTTAATGAAACACTGCTTTGATCTTCTCTGTCTCTTGAACTTAGAGAGAACGGGCTTGAATCGGGTCGCGCAGTCTATGTATTTTTGTGTATTTATTCGATTTTACTTATTTAATCGTCTTATATAAATTAATGGCGTTTAATTTTACGAAATTATCCCATACCCATCAATAAAATATTAAATTAGAATATTTTCACTACATATAAATAAATTGGTTAAGTTGTATAACCTATAATTATCTTATAACGAAGATTATACACTCCCAGAGTTTCTGTTTCGTTTTTTTTTCAATCATAAATTTGTCTATACAATTTAGCAGGAGAAAATTGTTATGTTGAGTAATAAAAATAACAGTTAGCATTTCCGATGTCTTCAAATTTGTAGTTCGGTGCCGAATATGTCATTATAGTTATAGTGATGTCTCGTAAGACGGAAGCTTTAAGTAATAATCGTTAGACAAATTTATTTTATTATTCGTCAAGTTCATGTCATTGCTTTGGTGAGTTATTTGACTATGCAATTTGGTTTCGGATTATTAGTGTCACTTTTCTTCTATGCCGAAAGACGATATTCGATAAATGAGAATGTTAAGGCTTGGAGACGATCAAATTTTATGAAGGGTGACTGCGTAGATGTGCATAATAATTAAGTAAGGGAAGGTATAGTTAAAAGTATAAAAATAGATTAATGTGACTCTACATATTTGGCAGAAGTAGAATATTGCAAACGTAACAGGCCAGTTTTATAAGATAATACGATTTTATTCAACAAAGGAGTTAAAGGAATGAGTACAATTTAGGGAAATACTTTACAAATTTTAAAATATTTTCTTTGTTCTCTATTTGTTTAGTTTATGATTTTACCAATAACAGTGCAACAATTTTATATCAAATTCGTAGTTAAAGTTTGTGCTGTAATATCTCTTTTGTCTTTTTCTTATCTTATTCAACTCTGGGTGACAGAAGACAGAACAATCCACATATCTTTCAATTTAATATTTCAATTGATTCCTGTTTGGTCTCTAGAACCAGATTTAACAAATTTCAGATTTCTTGTTAAATGGGATCTGCGTTGTTATAAATAGTCGTAAAGGTTAATATTTAAAACCATGACAGAGAAACTGGTCTTGGTATAGGAAGCATCAACAACAGACCCAAAAATAAGAGACTATTTGATAACCAATAACCAAGGGTATCACAGTTTGGAAAAATGAAATTTCGATATTAATCAGTTTCACCATTTCACCTCTCATACCATTTTGCTAGAACACATTAGTTGTTTTCCTTTTGTTTCTTCACAGAAAAAATACATACTGAACGTTTTGCACCTAGTCGTACCATATGCAACTGTACCACAGTTTAGTGAAATGAAGCAATGCTATTAATGTAACTGTTGAGTACAATTTAAGACTTTTAGTAGATCAGATTATGGACATTTTTGTACAGTACGGAATGCTTCAGATTAATACCAATGATCGTGATTGGCAGCTATTCTGTCTATTTCTATATTTATACAATTAAACTGTAAACTTACTTGTAATTAACTTTTCTTACTATATACATAATTACAATTATCAGTTTGACCACAGTTAAAGAAACAATAACAGAATTTGGTTTAGTCGAAATAGTTTATATTCAATGTTGATATAAATTATTTTATCCTTACCTATGTTATTAATGATTCGGTTAACCAAACTACGAATCGACTCAGGAATTTTAACAGGAATTCTGGATATTAGGAAGGCATTATGTTATCCGAGTAAGAATGCAGGCGGGACGAATGAACTGTCAAAATGTCGCTTGGTTTCATATATCACATGAAAGCGTTAGAATTAAGATATGAGAATAATACAGAATGTTCTCATTAGAACACACAACATGGAAAATCGATAAAACGTGTCAGACAACTCAAAATTTTCTTAAAAGGTTTGACGTGTTTCATCCTATTTTGTCACTAAGTAATAAATATTTTTTTAATAAGTGTACATGTGCCTTTAAGTGCTAGCTTTTCTAGGTGGGTGAAATAATAAAATTCAAGTTTTTAAAAATGATGTCTTAGTTACCACTGATTTAACTCTTTATATTGTTAATTGACAAAGGATGTTTTTCTTTGAAGTTCTAAATTAATTATTATGAATACATTTTAAATTGATAGAAAATCTACAATTTTTACAAAGTACGAGTTTCTGCTTTAAAACAACTTACCTTCTCTCGCTAGAGAGAGGATCTTGTTTTGGCGATAACACTAAAAGAGGCTTTACATTGAGGCAACCATAGGCAATCTAGTTGCCGGCAGCATGCGATTATGGAAAAACCCCTCAATCTATTTGCAGCATGCGATTTGGAGCATCCACCATAGCATGCAACTATTCCTTTTACAGATACTGCGACTGGTTGCGTTAACTTTTCCCAATTAATCCCGAGATGTCTATGCAAACTTAATGTTTACCAGAAGAAGGCGAAAGAGGCAAAGGCGCAAAATATTTGTGAACAGTGATGAACATCGAGATTATTTTTTTGAAAAGTTATGGCTGATGACTCGATCGTATTTTACACGTATGAAGAGACAGGAGTGATAACCTAATTTTGGTAGCTCCTCTAATTTCCAAATTTGACAAAAATGTTTGATTTTGTGTTGCCTTTAGTTGCCTCAATGTAAAGCTTCCTTAATATTTATAGTTTATACCAAATAAAATTATCTGGAAGAAAGCAACTAGTCCTTCCTCTTTTTATCTTTTTATTTATATTTTAAGTTATAAATATATTGTTAAGATAACCAAAAAATTTATAGTGTGATTATGAATGATTTTAATGCATATTTTTAATTTTAGGTGATGGTGTGGAGTTACACAACCATTCTCTTCCTAGCCTGCTTCTCATCTTTAGTACTAGCCTCAATTTGTCCAGAAAAACAATACCTCAACAGTCGCTTACAAAAATGTATGAACTGTACGAAATGTTCTACCACAATGGTAGTTCTACGACCTTGCGAATTTCATCGCGACACGCTTTGTGCACCATTAAGCGAATTATTAAAAACCATGGAAACTGGAAATCCTCATAGACATAAACATCAACAGCACCATCATCAGAAAATTACTCCACCGCCAGCACCACGTGCAGAAGGAGAGATTGTTTGGCGTTATGGAAACGACGTTCGGGAAAATAATGCGGGTGAACCTAATGCAGCTGCTTCAGAAGTGGCTAGCTCTGATGCGCCGTTTTCCAGTACCGAAACGTTGGTGTGGGACTGGCAGGCTATCGCGTTGACTTGCGCAGTGTTTGCTTGTATACTGTTTTTTCTAGTGATCACCTTGTATTCGTTTCACCAAGCCAGACAGTGGAGGAGACTCAAAGACAATTTTGATGCAGGTAAGTTTATGTTTGTAACTGTTACTTTTACAAAATTTTAAATTAAAAACTTTAGTATCAAAAATAAGTTTTTGGAACAAAATAATAATTCCGCTTTTAGCAGATTAAGCTGGTTATTAAATTTCAGAGGTTTCGATTTTTCTACATCATAATTTACACTTCAGTTGTCTTTCTGATGAGAATATCGTGTTTCAGTTTGATTACCAGCCAGTTATGATTAATGATCTTTGAATAATCCAAAAATACGCTACAAAAAATAACTAGCGGGTTATTATTAATAAAAAAGTCATTTAGATTTATTATCGACGGATATTAAAAAAAAAATAATCAATAAATTAAAAATCAACCTTTGGAAAGCCCCACAAATATAAACTTTCAAGAAAACAGGTTCAATTATAGTAAATAAAATTTCCCGTTAAATCAAACCAAGCAAGTGTGTTGAGAGAATGAAGAAACAAACAGAAACGAAATTATATTAGATAGATAAGTAAACAATATTTCTTATCCTAACTGCAGCAGCATTATTATTTTTAAAACGAGAACTTATTTACATATTGCAAGAGAATTATTGATACAACTGGTAAGTTTCTGGTTCTTGGGTTAAACTTTGACATTTTAAACAGCTGAAGACAGTGTTCTTTTCAAATTTTTGTGGGAGGAACAAAAATAAACAAAGTTATGATATGATAAATCGCTTCCTTTCTCGAAACATGATCGTTTTTTTAACCGTAAATTAACCGTAAAAATATTATTGTATAAATAAATTTTATAGCTGATGTAAATATACCTGGTCGGGTTATTTTTATTCACATTAAAAAATTACTCGTTTATTTTTTCAATTTGTTTATTTGTAGAAAGTTTTAATATTCATGTTTGGTTGGATTTTGTTTTCACAGTAATCAGATGTAAGGTGTAAGGAAATGATTACCAGGGTATAAATTACTATGGTGAATGGGTTCACTACCACTACCGTACAATTTTAATTCGAAAGAATTATGTTTTCACTTAACAATAGCGGCTCAAAAGTTCACAAAACGACGCTTGCAGGAAATTCACTTGAGTACGAGGCAAGCCGAGCAGCTGCGCGTCTGCCTCGGCTCGGTAATAAGTACAGCGTTCCGAGCTGGGGCAAACAAGCTCAGCTTGCCTCGTGCTCGCCTTCGTATCCGATCCATCAAAGTGAGGAAAGCCTAATGCATGCCTTGCTTTGTCCTCAGTATGGACAGAGAAAGTTGGCAGTTTATTTGCCTAAGCGGCCCATTTTTTTGACACTGTTTAACAGGAACATTTAATTCGTTTGCAATTTTCTGCCAACCATCGTACTTTATTATAATATTCGGGATTGGTTGGTTTCCATAATTCTTTTGCACGGAGAGCATTAATTAATGCCAGACTTTTGCTTTGATCACATTAATCGGTTACGGGGTATGTCTCGCCTCACAGAAATTAAATAGCAATCTTGTGAAAGGATGGACGAGGCGAGCCTAACATGCGCGAAGGCGAGGCAGTTTCGCCACGCCTCGACTTGCCTCGTAGTCAAGTGAATTTCTAGCTTTTACGTGAATGTGGATGCTTTCGTAAATTTTAAATCGTGCTTTGTAGTTTGGAATCGGTTTTGTCTCGTGAAAGTTTCTGTCTTAGCTACTTACGCGAATAGCACGTGTAGAGCCAACATGCTACTTTTAGACTAACCAAGTTAAATACATATATCTGAATAAAATTTTATACCGAATTTCAATGTTTTGCTTTTTTTGGGTAGGATGTAGGTCTTTTATATGTTTACACACGAAGATATATATCCACACATTCAATTTCTTATAACTACATAAAAGAATCATTGTGTGAAATGGAATTCTCCAGTACTCCACACGTTCTTTATAACCTCTATTGCAAATTGCGTTAGATAACAACGGCTTTTTACTTATCGAAAATATCCCTGCCTACGATAACAATTTCAGTAGCGATCATTCTGAAAGAGAAAATAAGCCGAAAGTAACGTAACAACACGAAAAAAGGTTATAGATCACGACTCTTTCACTAGCGCGATACAGAGTGTTGTTTAATTATTTCCGTATCTAGCAGGAAATCCTGAAATAAGTAAGGGGGTTTAACATGTTTTTAGTTGTTAGGTTGTCAGCAATGTCAAGTACTGGCTGAATTAGATACATGGAAAATGTTGATCGCGTGTTTGTTTTTTATGAAGGGTTCTTTTTTTTAAGAAGGATATTTATAGAAATGGTGAAAGAAATGTTAGTTTCGTGTTTTTTTAAAATAGGTATTTAAGATAATTGTTATAGATCCATTAGTCTATTATCACCTTTTTGATACAGATTAAAATATGTATTTTAAATATTGAAATTCGCGTACAAAAATATTGGAATGTATAAATCCTTTATAAAATGTCAAAATTTCAAAAAAGTTACTTATTTATGGAACAACAATATTTGTGTTGCGAGAAACCACATTAGGATCTACATGTATATTGTAACTCAATAATAAATTCCAAAATTAATTTAGCAGGTTGGGCGCCAATTTGTAACTGTAAAAATTCCCAATGAATGGCTTAAATCCCCTAGCTAGCTCACTAGAGTCTTGGCTTCTTTTAAGAGTTTTACCAGTCCTCCCCAAACATGAAATATAAGGGCGCCAGAGTACAAACTAAGCAAATTACACACAATTACCCGTTTAAATGATTTATTTTAAAGTATTGAAAATATCAATTTCATTTAATACAAGAATAGGATATTAATATGGTTAATTAGTAGTTCGAAAATTAATTTATTCTCTTATCTGCTTCTGTTCTGATCTGCCGTGGCTTCGGGATAGATTCTCCAGAGACGAATTTTCCTCAATTTACTAAAGTAATCGAAATCAGGGTTTCTATTCTGTTCGGCTGTCCACACAAAATGGCGGAAATTTGATCTCGCCTCCAAAAAAATCTGTAACTCGAACTTGGCCCACCTTGATATGGATTAACCTTGTATTGAAGAGGAGCTACCACTAAGAATTCAAAAAGGAAAATGAAATCGAGAATCTTGCGTAGTGAACAAGAAAGTTCGGTTATCAGTAAAACCACTCTCGGAACAAGTTATAGTTACGGCGATAACATTAAAATAAATTTCACTAAATAAAGTCTGGTGGATTCTAATACTAAAACGATCCAATAGATCGTTACAATATATGTAACTACGTTGAAATCGCTTAATTTTTTAACGGCGGTAAAATAACGTGGATTTCGATAAAAGCGGTGCGATTAATTGTTGCAGCGATGAATTGACGGCTCAAAAGTTCACAAAAAGACACTAACTCGAATGTGGATGCTTTCGCAGATACTAATTCGCGATTTGTGGCGCTGCTGTTCCGAAATCGTACGTGTACTTTTAGACTATTCAATTTAAATATATCTACATATATAAAAAATTTTGCCGAATTTCCGTGTTTTGCTTTCCTTCTTGGGTAGGATTTAGATCTTTTATTTGGTTACATACGTAAATATATAACCACACATTCAATTTCTTATCACTGCATATAAGAATCATAGCGTGAAATGGTATTCTCCAGTATTCCCTACGTTCTTTAAAACCTCTATTGCAAATAGCGTCAGATGAAAACTTATCGAAAATATCCCTGCCTATGATAACAATTTCAGTACCTAGCTATCATGAGGGTGCGAAAGAGAAAATAAGCCGATAGTAACGTAACAACACGAAAAAAGGTTATAGATCACGTCTCTTTCACTAGCGCGATACAGAGTGTTTAATTATTTCCGTATCTTGCAGGAAATCCTGAAATAAGTACGGGGTTTAACATGTTTTTGGTTGTTAAGTTGTCAGCAATGTCAAGTACTGGCTGAATTAGATACGTGGAAAATGTTGATCCTGTGTTTGTTTTTTATGAAGGGTTCGTTTTTTTAAGAGGGATATTTATAGAAATGGTGAAAGAAATGTTAGTTTCGTGTTTTTTTTAAACAAGTATTTAAGATAATTGTTATAGATTCATTAGTCTATTATCACCATCTTGCTACAGATTAAAATATGTATTTCAAACATTGAAATTGGCGTAAAAAAAGAATTGAATGTGAAAATTTCAAAAAACTTACTTGTTTATGTAAAACTTGATCTCACTTTTGCCGTGTACCTACATCCATTATTGCAATGTTTTAGAGTAACCTGTTATCTAGAGTTAGCCTTAGATATTAAAGCTCCTTTTTCCAATCAACGATATTTTCATCTACTTTGACGGTTTTTTTCCTTGAAAAGGCTACTAAAATGGTCTTGGTGGGTTTAATATTAAGTCACACCCACCGAATTACACCATTGCTTTGTTTTTTTCAGTTCTTTCTGATCTATGTCACAGATGAAATTTTCATCTCTTTTGCGAGATTAACCACGTCATCGGAATACCCTTTGCAAGGTATACCTAGTTTGGTCAATAGCCACAGTAAGAATTCACATGAGTGGGGATGCAACCCCCTTTGCGGGTAACCTCTAGTAGCATTGAGGGAGATAGTGTCTTGGCCTATCTGCGTTTCTACGATTCTTGTATAGACAGCAATTGCGACAACCAAGTGGAAGTCGTTCTATTCACTCCTCTATCATTAAGTGCTCTTTTGACAGCCTCATGTGGAGTATTGTCAAAGGTCCCTTCTATGTCTTGAACTGCACACGCCACAGTTGCATTTTTGTTTAGAACGTCTTGGATTTCATCAGTCAATTGTATTACTCCGTAAATTTGCCTACTTGATACGCTTGTTGACACGAGGGTGCAGTGGCACCTGTTCCAGGACTTCTGTTCTATTGTAATTGTCTACAGCTTTTTCCATCGTCTTAAGAAGAAACTATGTAAGGCTGATTGGTCTAGGAGATTTGGGGTGTGTGGTGTCCCGTTTCTCTGCCTTTGGGATGAAGGTGATTCTGGCACTTCTCCATACTTATGTATATATTCCAGTTTCAAACTGCTCCATTCGGATCATGTGAGGAACAATTGCCTCCTGTCGTTGTGGTAGTAGGGCACGAAAAATTCCGTCAGTTCCAGGGGTTTTGAATGTCTGAAAGTTGCTCATAGCCCATCTCATCCGTTCTCCACTACATATGTGTTTTGCCATTGCAGTGTCTTTCCTGGTTGGTCTTTTAACGGCGATGAATAGATGACGGTGATTTTTTCAGTCCTTCTATTTATCAGAACTTTGCTTTAATGACATTATGTATTTGAAAATTTAATTAATTATTTAACAAACAGTTATTTGAAATTTAATTAACTATTGACAAATAATAGAGAGAGATATTTTTCTTTTTGATTCACTGGCTTGCCCTAGGCAATGTGCAAACAAATTACAGTAATTTCGAATATTCAGGAACAGTTTGTAAATAACAGCATGAAATATATTTCCGCTTTGTCTATACTATTTATTAAAATACATTATTTGTTATATTTTATATATGATGGAATGCATAGAAAATTAATTGTGTTAGTCCATTATCATACCACTATTGTGTATGTATCCTCACCTGGAGATATTGCAAAATGATTATTTCCCAGAATAGTGAGATGATAAAACGCAGGCTTGACTGCATAGTAATCATTAGTCTCATGGGAACGCTAAATTAATAACGATACCGCCGTTCAATTTTGTATGGTTTTCGCGCTTCCAATTAATTAATACAGAATATTCGCTTTGTGTATTTTATTATTGATGGTTACAATCGGAATACTAAAAAGGTTTTTCAGATAAAGATTTTTTTATTTAAACGTCTAGCTATTCTATAATACGATATATTAAAAAAAAATATTTGAAGAAAAGATCTTTGAGTGTATGACTTTATCTGCTTACTTAAAGAAAATCTTAGAGAAAGCATAATATCTTGTGAAAAGAACCATAAAGATTCACCGCTTTAAATGAAGAAAATAGCTCTTTGTAGACGAGCGACAAAGATCCCACTAGGGAATGAGACGCCTTGATGATGATATATAATGAATTTCTTTTAAAGAAAATATGAAAAACATTTTGATAGTTCGGCTGGTTGAATTGTTGGATCAACAGCTCGTTGGATGGTTCTTTTTAACGGACTTCAAAAGAAGAAGAGGTTCTCAACTGACTGTTACGAGATTTCTTCACAAATTATAAATCGATTTAAATGATTTATTTTTTGTCTGTTAGGTCAGGTTTCATAAAAATTTTATAGACATTGTTCTTTTTGCAAAAAAATCCAAAAAACTCTTAACGCCTGTCAGAAGAAATCGAGCTACAAATATGTACATATGCGTTGGAGGTGGGTATAGTTTTTTTTAATAACTTTTATAGTTTTGTCCGAGTGATACATCTCAGCAATCAAGCCACTCTGTGCGTTACCCACAAGAAGAAAGCTATGCTTCAAAAAGTTTATATTTTGGTTTTGTTACCAACACATACGATTCAAACGAATTTTCATAATCTGTTACACGACCTCAATTTCGCTAAAGTTCAGTATATTAGAGATGTATCTGCTTTCGGGTTTTATGATATGTATGGTAATTACCTAGGTTCATCCAGAATGAAAAAAATTCAATGCAAACATGAAGTTGACGTTTCACACCGAAGAAGGATTTGTAAGCTTTTACAATTTTTTAGTAATTATTCGTGATTTATATCAGTAATCTAAATTCTACATTCAAGAATCAGTCTGATGGGGACGTTTTCTAAATAAAAATTCTTTTTACCCACGACTCATAAGTAAATTGCCTATTTTTTAACCTATATCTCTGTCAGAAAGTGTCAAATTATTGAGGAGTTGTGTTATAGTTTTATTTACTGCACTAGTGGAGTAAGTAGATAGAAACCTGTATTATTATGTTGGTTGCCTACTGTATACATTAAATTAAACTAACATTTGACATTTCTCAGACAGAACTGTCTGTGAAATCGAATATTTTTGTTAACTTATGCCAAACTTTTAATTTTATGTTTGTTATTTTTAGTTTTATACAAAACCATTTGGTAAATCGTGGGTAAAGCATAGTACTTTACTCGAGGAACAAATTGCATATTTAGCTCGTTTCTTTAGCCCATTCGCTCGCAAGCTCGCTCATGGGCCAAACACACTCGCTGTAATATGCAATTTACTCCACTCGTAAAGTAATATACTATTTTTTTTCGCTTTGGTTTTCATCACAATTAATACATTTTTCATAACGAGGCTCTAATGTTATGGTTCGATTCGTTTGTGCCTCGAAATACTCATTCACAACATCGTTGCTCACAAATTTTTAACCTTTGGGCAATTTTGTAGGGTTGGGAAACAAATAGTAATCGCTGGGAGCTAAATATGGTCAAAACGGTAGAAAGGGGAACAGTTTGAACTTAAATTTGTTGATTTTAGCCATGAAAAAACAGATTCGTCTTTCAAACGTTGCAATAACTGTATAGTATGGACCTTGGATGGTTTTACCCTTTCAATGAAAATAATTCCTTTCGCATCCAAAAAAAAACCGTTTATATAAACTTATTCGCCGATAATTTTATTTTTGGTTTCTTTGGAGTTGGTTCACCTGATCCAATTCATTGTTTCGACTGTTGTTTATTTTCAGGAGTGTAGTGATGAATCCAAGTTGCATCCATAGTTATAAATCGACGCAAAAACGGGATAGGCAGATTCCCCGCATAAAAGGGATTTTTAAGTGAAAAAACAGTTACGGCTTCCTCAGGAGCGTAAAGCTTTGATGATAATGATGATAAACTATGGGATACTTATAACATTTTACCCACGACTCATAAGTAAATTGCGTATTTTTTAACCTATAACTCTGTCAGTAAGTGTCAAATTATTGAGGAGTTGTGTTATAGTTTCATTTACTAAACTAGTGGAGTAAGTAAATAGAAACCTGTATTATTATGTTGGTTACCTACAGTTTTCATTAAATTAAACTAACATTTGACATTTCTCAGACAGAACTGTCTGCGAAATCGAATATTTTTGACAACTTATGCCAAAATTTAAATTTTATATTTGTTATTTTTAGTTTTATACAAAACCATTTGGTAAGTCGTGGGTAAGGCATAGTACTTCACTCGAGGAACAAATTGCATATTTAGCTCGTTTCTTTAGCCCCTTCGCTCGCAAGCTCGCTCATGGGCCAAACACACTCGCTGTAATATGCAATTTACTCCGCTCGTAAAGTAATATACTATTAACGATTGAAGTATTTTTTTGTTTCATACTGACAGAAACGTGTATCGTTTGGGTTAAAGCTTTGATTCTGTTGTTACTTTCAAACTCTAAATTCATATATGTAATAACATTACTTTTATTATATTGAAGCCTAGAATAAATAAAGCAATGATTACTTAATCATTTTATAAAAATTTAATTGCAGTATGTAATTGGAAAATATATAATTTGTTTACAGTAGCATTAGTGGTTTGTTTACAAAAACTAGTCTCATTAACAAGTTTTTTACAGTTTATCTTACAATATTGACATGTTTATCAAAAAGAAATTTAAGTCCGTGTAAGTGGAATGACCTATATAGAATATAAACACTTTTCTACGTCAATTTGTATATCGATATTGTTAAAATAACTAAAGACGTTACTAATCAAATACATGGTAAGTTATAAAAAAATATTAGAGTAGGTACGATTTTTTTTTCATTACCGAACACATAGAAAGTGCTGGAAAATGCAGAAAATAGGTGAATAAATAGAATACAGAACGAAGGAAAAAGAGGTATACCTAAAAGATCATGAAAAAGGAGATCGATGATACACATGCGAAAGAAGAAAAACGTTTACTGTTATTTTACTGGAAAACTTGGATAATGAAAGTAATGCCACTGCAGCTAAAGGTCAAAATCAATTTTCAAAAACTTCCTAACTACAAACTATAATGAATAATATAATACAACCTCAAAATTTTGTTAGTAGCACTTTAACAAATGTGTCTATACATCATTTGGAACATATCTGACAAATATCGTCTTGTTCAATTTAAAATCGTACTACATTTGTAATACTAACAGTTTTCTTGTAATTTACAAAATCATTCGACAACTAAAAGCACATGTCTTGCGTATGTGCATCTGTCTTGTTGTGCTTTTGAGCCTCTGGTTTGGCTCGTTCCTCTCCTAGCTTTTTCACTATGGAATGAAAACACTGTGACAACTTCGTTTCCGTTTTATGATTTTATAACACGTGCCCTAGCTGACGACCATAAAGTAGTGGAAATTGGAATAGGAATATAGAATGACACTCAAAATTAAAAAATATGTGCATATACACGCAGTCCACGGTCTGCTTTAGTTCACATTCATATAAATGCTTTTAATACATATATACAGAAATGTTAGAATATTATTTATTTTCTTTTTCTTTTTTTATTTCACACTGTTTTTTGTCATTTATCTTTATTTTTGTAAGTACTGTACATAATCCGAGTCACAGTGTGGATTTTAATAATTTTTTCTAAAATTTGTAGCCAGATTATTGAACTTTATAACCTTCTTCTAAAGTAAAAAAGTCCTCTTATGCCATTTTTACGAGGCTCTGTAAAGTCATTTAACTGAGTACGAAATTTAAAAATTATGTAATAGTCAAGACTAGTCGTCTACCGAGCATATCTCAGACGTGTTCGATAGGTTTTAGATCTAGACTGTGCGGTGGCCATTTCATCTGGACGATTTTAGCATATTATAAGATATAAATTTGTGCGTGATTCCAAAGAAATGCCGACGACCCACACCTAAACCTCCTTAAAAGCTTATCTGTAAAGGACCGCTGGCAATGAACAACACTGTAAATTGTTAAGACTGTATATCTCCAATAAAAATTAAGATATCGAAATAAAACAAAAAACAAACTGTCGAAAAAAGAGAACTCTTGGCGATTAAATACTTTTTCAATTTTGACCCATGTTAAATGGAATCCGGCACACTTCGCCAGATTTTGTGTGACGAAGAAGTACATAGAAGGAGAACTCCTGATAAGTACGGCAACGTCGCACATAAGGGTGGAGCGAGGCTGCGAAGAAAAAGTGAGAAGGGGTGCTACAGGGTGGTACCTGGTACCTATGACGTTACTCTTTTTATAATAATATTTGTGATAATATTATAAACTATAAATTAAACACAAAACTATTAATTAATATTTCTAAATGATAGATATTGCTATATAATAAACATTTATATAGGGTGTCCCCGATTGGACTGAAATATGGGGAAAAAAATTTTCAAATCTAAAAACATTTCAATTTTTTTAATTCCAAACCTGCATTCCTATATTCATAAAGGGGGTGCATCAAGAAGGGTGCATTCAGCATACCCACCCATTCTCTTGAATATTACATTGCGTTCGCAACTCTACTATGTAACTGGGTACCACCTTCGCTGGGCAACGTTGCCGCATCAAAATCGTACCTGAAAGATCTGGCGAAGTGTGCCGATACGGTTAAATGACTCTGTTTCAAACCTACAGCAAAAAAACATTTTGTTTTTCCTCATATAAAATGACAAGAAGAAGTTTTCTTTTTTACTAAAAGAATGGGTTGTAAAGGCGAATACTTAGCTACGAATTGCTGAAAAAAATCATTAAAATCGGTCAAAAAGAAAAAAGTTATCAAACTTTAAATTTGTTAAAAATTTTAAAGTGCCCGTTTTTCATGCCGGTGATCTGAGGCTTTTATTGTCTTTGTAATTCCGTTTACGCTTTAGTAAATTATTTGTCGTTTGATGTATTTTATTTTAATGTTATTTCTTTTAAAAAACGTATTTTTAAAATTCAAGGTTTTTGGATTTGTAGCAGTTTTAAAAAAACACTTAACCTGATAACATTTGTTTTATGCAACTGAATAATTAATACGATTGTTCTTTATTGTATAAATAATTAAAAGTATAACTAAAAGTGGTTCATGGACAAAAAGACAATTCGTAATTAAACATACAAGAATGGCAGTCCTTAACTATAAAATTACACACGTACGCTATTTTTATATATACTTATTCACGTATTACTTAAAAACAGTTCTTACCATATGGTGTTTGACTTTCTCATTCTTCCTTTTATGGCACTTAGAAGTTGCTGAAACGAAATGGTGTAATATTTTATGGGTTAAGGTATGATTTTACAAAAAATACGAAAATAATTCATGAATAGGTATATATTTATATAAAATGCGTCGACAAAACAATTGCTTTCTTGTCTTCGTAATTTTTTTAGATAAAATCAAAGATGTTTTTGTTCGAACTTGATTTGTAAAAAATAATTATCTTAGCAAAATGCTTTACTCTGAATTAATATTAGCAGGTAGTGTTTAGGTCAGTAAAAATAGCATTTAACTTTGCACTAAATTTCCGATCCAAATTTCTTTTTTTATAAGGTTTCGGATAACTTACTTAGTATAAAATCACAAAATGCTGACAGATCCAGGTGACGCTAGAGGCGCTATCTTGAAAAAACGTTTTCGGCCGATATCTCGGAAACTATGCACTTTAGAGCAAAAGTCAGACAGACGATTATTATAGAAAATAAAATTTTGCATCTTTTGTTTCCAGCAAACTTTTTTGTAAAATTTACTGTTTACGATTTATGGCCCATTTAATGAACCGGTTTTTCGATCGCAGCCAATAGCTCTTGAAAGATTAGATTAATCAATAAAATGCATTAATCCATTTTTAAAGATCCGTTTATTCTCTACAACTGTTGTTTTAAACTTTTTTTTCTAATGGTCATAGTTTTTGAGTTATAGGACGTTTTATGTTGGACTACCGAGCGAAAAGTTGAAAATTTCAAGATACGCATAGAATATAATAGTACAAATTCAAGAAATAAATTAAAAAAATATCCCGATTGTTTATGTAGTTAACAAATAATAGTTCAATTCCTTACCTGCTATAGTAACGAATATTTTTTTATTTTACTTAATTATATTTCGCTGCCGCGTCACCCGCCGAGCGTCGACATTTCTTCATTAAACGTCCTATAACTCAAAAAGTATGGACATTAGAAAAAAAAAGTTTAAAACAAAAGTTGTAGAGAATAAACGGATCTTTGAAAATGAATTGATGCATTTTATTGATTAATCTAATATTTCAAGAGTTTTTAGCCGCGATCGAAAAACCGGTTCATTAAATGGGCCATAAATCGTAAACTGTAGGTTTTACAAAAAAGTTTACTGGAAACAAAAGATGCGAAATTTTATTTTCTATAATAATGGTCTTTATGACTTTTGCTCTAAAGTGCTTAGTTTCCAAGATATTGGCCAAAAACGTTTTTTCACGATGACGCCTTTTAGCGTCACCTGGATCTGTCAGCATTTTGTGATTTTATGCTCAGTAAGTGATCCCAAATCTTATAAAAAAAATTTTGAATCGGAAATTTAGTGCAAAGTTGACCCTTAAAAACGGCTATTTTTACTGGCGTTGTACTGTAACAGTGTTGTACTGTAACAGTTTTGGATAAAACCAGTAATATCCCAATAAAAGTTACTTTAATTATAACTCTACTAAACCAGTAGTTAGAATACGAACCTGTTGAGCCATTGACCTCATGTGCCTACAAAGGGTCAGTTTAGTACAATAATTGTAGAATTGGAGAAAATTGGAGATACGAAATATAATTTAATGTATGGTCACAAATTTGAAAATGACTTTCAAATTTGTGACCATACATTAAATTATATTTCGTATCTCCAATTTTCTCCATAATTAACTGTTTTTTGTGGATTTTGGGGTACCTTTAATAGACTTTAGGTGGGATAATCAAAGTGAAAACAAATTTCCTGAAAAATTGTATTGTAAGATTGGATTTAGTCAACGGTTAAGTAATTGGATTTTGTTTAACTTACTTACGAGGTATGAATTATTGAATTTTTAATACTCTTGAAGTTATTCAATAAATATTGACAGACCAATGTCTTTAGTCATTTCATTTTCTCCATAAATACAATAAAACTGTAATTGATCGCGGTCTTTACATGGCAAATATATTTAAAAATATATAATCGGGGGCTTTTGTATACGCAAGAGAAACCAAAACAACGTTTTTTCATTTTGTCTATTTGTGTGTATGTTTGTTTGTCTGTATGTTTGTTAACGCTAATCTCAGAAATGGCTTTACCGATTTGGACGCACATGAAAAATATATTTAACTAGCTGACCCGGCGGACTTCGTACCGTCTAACACTGATGTCTTGTTCTCATTTTTTCGAATTTTTTTGATTTTTGTTTTGTTTTTTATTGTATATAGATGTACGCGGCGCGCGTTGCTACGCCAACAACTAAAATAAATTTAAGAAAAATAAAAGAGAAGAGATGGAGAAGGAAAGAAAGTTTAAAGTTTTGTTTTACTTATCGCACCAAAAATATATTTTTCGAACTTATATTTATACGAATTCGTATAGACATCTCTATTCATCAGTATTGAATTTGATACATGAAAGCGCCATCTGGTGGTAACTTCCATTAATACGAATATCATATTCATCTTACCCATTAAAAATACATCATCATACTGATTTTCATGACAATCGGTTGAACAGGGCAGAAGTTACTACTCTGTAGCGTCACCTGGTGGCAAGTGGCATCAATGAGCATATCATACAAACCTTCTCCGTGAAAAACTACATATACATACCAATTTTCATGACAATTTTCATGACAATCGGTTGAACGGGGCAGGAGTTGTTACTCTGCAGCGCCACCTGGTGGCGAGTGACATTAATGAGCATAGCATATAAACCTTCTCCGTGGAAAAATGCATATACATACTAATTTTCATGACAATCGGTTGAACGGAGCAGAAGTTGCCACTCTGCAGCGCCACCTGGTGGCGAGTGGCATCAATGAGCATATCATACAAACCTTCTTCGTGGAAAAATACATATGCATACCAATTCTCATGACAATCGGTTGAACAGGGCAGCAATTGCTACTCTGCAGCGCCACCTGGTGGCGAGTGGCATCAATAAGCATATCATACAAATCTTCTCCGTGGTAAAATACATATACATATCAATTTTCATGACAATCGGTTGAACGGGGCAGAAGTTGCTACTTTGCAGCGCCACCTAGTGGCGAGTGGCATCAATGAGCATATCATATAAACCTTCTCCGTGGAAAAATACATATATATACCAATTTTCATAATAATCGGTCCAGTAGTTTTTGAGTTCATCGATTTCGTACATAAAAACACATCCTTTTTTATATATATAGAAAATACATAATGGGGAGCCTTTAGATACGCAAGAGAAACCAAAACAACGTTTTTTCATTTCCTCTGTTTGTGTGTTTGTCTGTCTGTATGTTTGTTAACGCTAATCTCAGAAACGGCTTAACCGATTTGGATGAAGTGATTGGCTTCACTTAACATTAATTGGTTTCTTATTTAAATCGGTTAACAAATATAGAAGTATAAAGTATTTTGGATAGAGCTCTTTAATAAGGCTAGATGGCGTTGTATTTCGATTTACAATTAATACTTGTAGATAGATTATTTGGATTTGTCTTCGTCCTGAATAAAGTAATAACTATTAAAATAAAAAAGGATTTTTCTTTAAATGGTTTTAACGGATAAAATACTACTTGCAAACAAGCAAGTAACGTGAAAAAACATAATAAAAAAAATTAAAAAAAAAACAATAAAATATCACGAAAAATGTAGAAAACTAAAAAATTGAAAAAACGAAAATGCGGAAAAATTACAAAATATAACGATAAAAGATTTTAAAACAAACAAAAAACATAAATAACTGAAAATGGTAAAAAAGGTTAAAAAAGTAAGAAAAAAGAAAGAAACACCGAACAAAACGATATAAACGAATCGTAAATCAAAAAAAAAAGAGGAAAAGACTTGGTTGCGAACAGAGCGAGTAGATAGCGTGGTATGTATTTCGAATGCTAGATAATAGAGTTAAAAGCTTATTTTGATTTGTTTTCGTCCGGAATGTAAGAAAAACAAAAAAATGGTGACAAAAAAACAGGAAAAACAAGCAAAACGAGGGAACAATGATAGAATTGGAAAAAATAGCAAAAAAAATAAAACAACCTTTAGAAAGAAAAAAAAAACAAAAATATCACAAACTTTAGAAAGAAAGAAAAAAGAAAAATGTGTAAAATCGATAAAAAAACGAGAATTAAAAAAAAGTAAAATTGTTATAAATGGGTAAAAAAATGCTAAAAAACAAGGAACTAAGATAAATTGGAAAATAATCGAAAAAAGCAGAAAAAAGAAAGGAAACAAAGAAAATTGAGTAAACATCACAAAAATACAAGAAACAAAAATGTGGGAAATTGAAAACAACTGAAAAGAATATACAAAAGAGGAAAAATATAACGAAAAAAAAAATAGTGAAAGCAAACAAGAAATATGAAAAAATCAACAAAACCAAAGAATAACTGGATATCATTGATTAATAGGCAGTACGAAGTTTGTCGGGTAAAATAGAATTTTGATCTACATGATCAATCATATTAAATAGGGTTCAGCTTAAGCTGAGTGCGCATCAGTTGAACGCGACGTTTGGGAAGCGTGAGGGTGTAGAGTGCGGAAGGCGCTAGGACAACCGATCGGCGTCATTGTTTAACTTATCGAATATACGATTCTTTCTCTGCTTAATGCAGAAATATAAAATTTGATATTTAATTAAAAACAATAGTTTTAACAACAGAGAGGTAAGTTTATTATGATATTGTATGCGATGGCTATATGATTATATAATTTCGTATTCAATACTTCGTAAGAAATTGTGTGGTCCAAATTTTTCTAATTAAAATTTTCAAGAGTTTCTTTAATATTCACACCACTCTTCGACAATAAAGTAGCAGATAATTTAATAAGTATATGTGGTTATATTGATTGTTCTATAATCAACATTGGGCGAAATCTGTTGATAATTCGGTACTATCTTATAATTTTGTAACAAGGAAAAAATAGTATCAGTGTATAAATGCAATTTAATTTTACAGACTGCCTGTCTAGTAGTTTAAAGGTAAAGTCAATTTAAATTCTAGGTCTTCATTTTATGAAAACTAAAGGTTACTTGAGCACCTGCCACAATTTTCGTTTCATTCACTATATCTTTGATTAATTGACCATGCTAAGTTTATGTTAGTTAAATTAGAACATGCACAATTCACACGATGGTGTTCAGTGTTTGGCTTGCTTGCAGTGCATCTGTTGTAGGTTGATTTTCTAATTTTGAACCGGTAGGCGGAGGAGATTTTGTTGCTTGATTTTTGACTTCAGAATTAGAAATATGAATAGGTTATGCAATTATGTCGTGAAAATGCCAGAACGAACTATTAATTTTGTTATATGTTGCTTTAAATATATCTTTAACTGGAAATGCTATCGAAATCACTATTTCGAAAAAACAGTTTTTTGTGTAATAAAAAAATAGAATCATACATTTAGGTACCTAAATTTAGATGACAGTAAATACATAAATGTTTGTCCTGGTGTAAACAATTTCAGTTACATATTTTCATTCACATTACCAATTTAGCAGTTAATAAATCAAACAAATACATTTACAAACAACATCATTAATAGTTACAAAGATCTTTTTAATTGAGGTTTTGCGGTTTGTTTCGGTATTGTCAATGTCCAGGTGGCCTCAGTCAGAGATTCAGAGAAATAAATCAAGACGAAGTACATATATAAAACAAACAAGAATCTCAACACAATTGAATTTTTATACCATGTTTATTGTTGAGGGTAGGTGTAGGTATATGTGTAATTTACAACTATATGTGTATGTATCTATAAGCGAAAGTTATGACACATACACCTGCGACCTTTAAGATCTATTATACTCCCTTTTTCTTGCTATAATTCTGATGTTTTCTCAGACTTATAGCAGCACTTCTATTTCTATCTTTCTTAGAAAGTTTAAGATACCGTTGGGCTTCAAATCAGGTAAATCTTTCTCTTCCATTTTGTATGACCCTAGGTATCTGACCCTAAAATTACATAATGCAGATTTCGTCCTCTTCCTCACAGAACCTGCACTTTGCTTCATCTACCAATCCTAGTTTCTTCATGTGTCCTCTTAATTAGCAGTGCTCGTTTAAGATTGCTGTTATAAAACGGAGAGTTTATTTAGGTTTAGACAGCTGAAATATCTGGTTATAGTTTCCCAGGAGCGTCTTCGGTTGTCTTAGTCCTGCTAGATCGTTCCAGTACTTGAATTTTTCTACGTCCACTTCTTTTCTTAATTTTTTGAAGACTGTACTTTTGCTGATTCTACAAAAATGGTTCTGGTCCAAAGTATGAGATTTCAGTTCCTTTATTTGCCAGCTTATCAGCTGTTTCGTTTCCGTCTATTCATATGATCCTAGAATCCATAAGACAGTAACAGTGTTATTTTGTCAGAGTTCATCTTCAGATCATCTTTGAACTGTTTGTGTGTGACATCAGAGCTTTGAAGGCTGTTTGACTATCTGACATGATTACAATCTTCTGTCTACGAGAGTTCCTTTCGTTATTAAGTTCTACACATCTTTCAATGGCGCGGATTTCCGCTAGAAAACTGCTTGGTTGGGCACTAGGCTTTCTTAGTATTTGGCTCTAGGTCCAAAAACACCTGTCCTGTTCTTTTATCTGTCTTGAAACCATCCGTATACCATTTTATATCATTTGGGTTTAGCCCCAATATGGTGTCTTTGTCTCATTCAGATTTACTACCCATAGAATCATACCAAAATTTAGGTTTCTGTAAATATATCAGCTACAAAAATGTTTGTCATCGTGTAAACAATTTCAATAACATATTTTCATTCACATTACCAATTTAGTAGTAGATAAATCAACCAAATACATTAACAAACAACATCATTAATGATTACAAAGATCGTTTTAATTGAGGTTTTGCGGTTTGTTTCGGTATTGTCAATGTCCAGGTGGCCTCAGACATTTAGAGAATAAATTCAAGAGAGCTCGAAGTGCATACAAATTTATATAAAACAAACAAGAATCTCGACACAATTGTATTTTTATATTTATATTGTTGAGTTTTATACCTACATTACCTAAGCTGTATGTGTGTAATTTACAGTTAACAAAACAGTTCATTTTTGTGGAATGTATTCAAGAAATTTTTACTGAATTTAAATAACAAATACTTAAATTAATATATTAATGTATTCATTCGTCTTTCAGTACAAAAGAAAAATGTGTGGGCTACGAATTTCATTCGTTGTTATGTTGCCTTTTTTATATTATTCTTCACAACGGATAAAATACAGATCTGGATAATGCCAAAAATTCGAAACTGTATCCAATATCTAGTCGGGTATTAAATATTATTCCTTCATCGACTATTTCACAATTTTATAGGTGTCAATTTTTTCATCAATCCCTTCCGTTTTCCTAGGCGGTATTTAGACATTTTATGAGTATAACCTCTTTAGTATTTTAACGTTTTTCGTCTTTTTTAATGTTTTTTAGGTTTTTGTTAAAGTTTTTTTAATGTTTCGTTGTGTTTTAATATTCTTTTTTATTAGTTTGACCATTTTCCAATTATACTTCTTATAATTTCTTCATAATACTTTATTTAGAATATTCATTACTAGGTATTTCGAATTATTAGATAGATAGAATGTGCTTTTTTCCATGTATAAGTATAGGTGAAGTCCGTTTTACATATAAAAATACAAATAAATACAACAATTAATACTTATTGTTTCCACTCAAACAAATCTTTGATCTATATGGCAACAAGGTATCCGCGTTACGTGTATTGTAATTATGTGTATCAGAATCACTAAGAATGTCACCCCTTCGCTAATGAATCTCTCTCAATTTTTCCAGTAGATAGACACAGGCCAGAGGCAGTATACGGTGCTTCATAAATAAAGGTTTGCATAGGGTGCCAAAATGCCTTCTATGCATGATGATTTCTTCCCCAGAATATTACTCCTTAGGATAAATGGCTATGTACCAGAGCAAAGTAAACAGTTCTGAATGTGTCATTATCAAAACATGTTCATTACAAAAATCTCACTAGACAGCCTTGAGAAAAGGCCTCCCAATATGTTGGGTTCAATTTAGGCTTGAAACAGACAAGGCTTAGAGCGAATACAGATTTATAATTCATTTTAAGAAAACTATTCATCAACACGAACCATATAATTATCTGAAGCTTCCCATGACAATATTGTAGTATTGTCTGTAAAGAGAACACTAATGGCTTGTTTAGGAACATTGGTTAAATCATTAATATATACTAAAAACAGTAAGAGACCCAGAACAGAACCCTGTGGTACACATTTTTTAACTGGAAATAGTCCTGATTGTATATTTTGATATAATATCTAATATATAAGATTTCGTATCTAGCTGACCGCTAAATTTTATACTGTTTTCTACTACACACCACGAAGCTATTAATATTTTCATTATTTACAAGATAATTGCTGTGCAAACCCGCTATAAAGGTCGAAACTCTAACGCATGTAGTTTATGCAACGCTAAGCTTCACTGCGAGATTTGCAGCTATTTCTGTGTACATATTTATATGTACCTAAAGGGTTTGAAGAGATTATACACTACGGTTTCAGACTATCGTTATAAGTTTATAATGCACTGCTTCATTATTCAAACATGCATACCGTCACAGCTTTAGTGTAGGATATGTATCTATACTTAATTCAGATTTTCGTATGTATAAATAATGTATAACCCACTCAGACCCAGACTAGTAAGCCAATAAATTTTGTATGCAGTGTTTAAAAAAAAAAACTTATTTTTAATTTAGAAAAAATGTCATTCTTAATTAAAAGTTTTGTTTATTCTAAAATCAGATAAAGGAAACAAATTTCAGGTTTTCCAAAACCTGCGTTATGTTAATTTTAGATAAATATCCATGAATTTTTAAAAATATTTTATCCAAAAATAACTATTATTAATTTAGTTGCCACCCCAGAATTGTGGAGCCCAGTATTTTGCCACCCCAGAATTTTGAAGTAAAAGTCTCAATAATTTACAAATACTTAAAACTGAAAAATACAAGTCTACCAACAGGGAACTTTTTAACTTTAGCTGAAACAGACCCTGACAGTGGTGGACAAGCAAATGTTTTGTTGAAAAATATGGAGAACTTCAACTTTGTATTTGACCTACTATTACTCAGGAAAGTTCTAGCACAATGTGACATACTGTCAAAGACCCTTCAGTCAAGCAGTGTGACCTATGAAGTTGTGAAATCTGTAAAAACTAGCACACTTGAAGTATTGCAATCCTTCAAAACAGATAAGTTTTTCACAAACTTGTTTAATCACTGCACATAAAATGCTGACAAGTGCGGGCATCTCCATGAGTGCGGGTTTAGAGCTGCCAAGTTGCCAAGAATGGGCACAATTGCCACAATTCAATAAAAAATTGGGGGTGGGAGTAAAGCTCTATTTGAATCTGTACAGCAGTACTACAAAGTTACAATCCTCTGGCCAGTTATTGATGTTTTAAAAGAGGAGATAGAGGCCAGGCTTCAAGAAAACAACCTAGATGTACTTAACCACTTAAGCAAAGTTCTAGATGGAAGTGATATAGACACAGCCAGTGTACAGTATGTGTGTAAATAGTATATTTCAGACAATGAACTTCTTCTATCTGAACTGAAATGTTTTACTAGAATAAAAGAATCAAAAACCAAAAGTATTCAAGAAAGAGCTGACGTTTTTAAACAAAAAATTGTCGAAAAGTGTATTTGTTCCCTATGCATTTTGAACTTTTTCGTTTGTATTATACGATTCCGATGAACTCGGCATCCGGTGAGAGATCTTTTTCATGCTTACGGTGGTTAAAAACATATACCAGAAACTCTATTGGCCAGGAGAGGTTGTCTTTGTTAGCCCTTTTGGTTATTGAAAGGAGTGTTGAAGTAAACATTTCCAAAGTTATTGATGACTTTAACTCAAGCCAGAAGAGAAGGCTTCATTTTGTGTAAAAGTAACTTGTGGATGTAGTATGATAACATTGAGTAAAAGTAAAATTTGTTTTATCATGTGTACTTTATTTTTCCTTTCATAAAAAAAACGGGCTGGGCACACATAAATTAAAATTAGGCACACTTTTGACTTGTGTGTGAAAGATAATTACCTCACATGTGGTATGTGGACCATGTGGTTTAGTTAATAACTCAAGTCATTAAAAATTATTGTTTTAGGCTATTTGTTAGCAATAAAATTGTTGTAAAAATAGTTTGAAAAAGCTTAAAAAACTAACAAATTTAAAGCCAGTTTCTTAAAATTTCCCGAACCCCCCGTCCACATGGGGATATTCCATACCCCCAGACTCCCCAGTAGATCTTGCCACCCCAGTTAAAAAGCTGAAATGACGCCCATGTCTGTGGTTAAATGTGGTTTTGGCGGGACTTATTTAATTTCAGCGAAAAATTCAATCATTAAAAGAACTTTTGTAACAGCTATAAACAGAAACTACCGAAAGTGAATACAATAATGGCTTCAAAAATAATCTCTATCTTGTTGGTAATAACATTTTTGAATCAAACCGTCATTCACCATTATCATTTTCTTGTTATAACCTATTTTGTATTCATAGTAGTTTGCATGACCGTTTCCATCTGTAATCAAGTCAGTCAATAAGTATTTTGTTATACTTAAAGTTGTAAAATAAAGGAGTGTCAATCCAATGATATTAAACAAAAGAACCACATACGTAACGGTTTATATTTATAGGCTTAATAATCATCAAAATCAAGAAACACTATAAGTACTATTCCTTGAACTATTCTAAGAATATTCTGTCCTTTGATGATTTTTGATGGGGCGCTTTGTTTTGAAGATAAGGGACAAAAAAAATAATTTTAACCATCCAACTTTGGTAATTTTAAAATTATTAACGTAGTGGAAGTAACATTATAGTGTACTACACTGAACCTACTAAGTAATAAAAAACCTAAAAATTCCGTTGGTATCTTTTGGCTTCCGTTGGTCTCGTAAGTGATCATTTTGTATGTGTCAAATAGGTTAAAACGAATAGACTTTGTTTATTTGACGTCTATTTTCTGCGTTTAATACACAGTGAACGATTTCCTAATCGTAATGTGCCTTATAGGAAAACCTTCCAACGACTTCGTGAAACAAGAACGTTCAAGTGAAGTGGAGGACCAGGAGGGCCTATGACAGTAAGAAGAGAAAAAGTATATAGAAGAAAATGTGCTGGCCATAATCAAAGAAGATCCGGGTACCTCTACTAGAAAAATTGTAAATACTTTAAATGTAAGTAACGGGACGAAAATTCTTAGAGACTATTTGTTGTAGCAACCCATACCACATTCTACGCGGTCAGTTACTTGTTTCTTCAGATTTTCGTCCACGTATTGTATTCTGTCAATGGCTGAAGAAAATCCACATGAGGTGCTTGAAGATCGCTTTCAACATCAGTTTTCGTTAAACGTTTGGGTGGGAATTGTGGATGACTTCCTAATTGGACCGGTATTTCTACCAGAAAGAATTACCGGCGAGCTATACCGCAACTCTTTGAGGCAAACGCTATCTCAGTTTCTGTAGGATGTACCATTGGTTACAGGAAATGCAATGTGGTTTATACATGATGTTGCACCAGTATATTTAAGCATGTTTGCTAGAGAGTTTTTAACATTAACATACTGAGATCGCTGGCTTGGTCGAGGTGGATCTCACAGAAACAACTAATATTCATACTCATAAGTTTAGTGCCGTAAATTTACTGCCCATCATAACAAGTTTGACCATCAGTGACTGTGGATACAACATGGCGGATGATATATAATAACTTTGTTTTGATTCGGGTTTTAAAATAGTATAAATACTTACTATTGTATATGATGAAACAAGAAATCAGTTTTGTATCATAAAAGTCACGCTTTAACTCAATTCAAAACAATCCTTTTGATTTAAAAAATATAAATAAAACATATAGATTCACTTTGTGTAATCATTGTTTTCTAAATATTATGACTTCGAACCTGAAACAATAAAATTAAACGTATAATATTACACACAATATAAAATTATTTCGAAGAAAACATGTTATAGTTGTTTTCCTTTGAAATTGTAATCAAAGGCTCGGATTTACCGATTAAATTCTATCGTATAATGTTAATGAGTAATTTTTGATTGAAAAGTAATACGTTGTTACAAATACTTTTGCTTTAATCAAATTAGATGAATTGTTTATTTTTTAATTAAGAAAAAAATCTGGTAGCAAAACAAAATCATACATAAGTATACTTCCGATAGATCTAATTTCGAATGCGGAACACGGTGTTTTGTGGCCTCGCCGGTGCGGAAGTGACGTATTGATGCACTTATATCGAAACAGTCCTTTATACACTCCATTGGCTTTGGATATTATATATATTTGAGTACAGAATGCATTGAGATTACTTTAATTTGTAAGCTAAACATGTGCACTTTTCGCGCTATCGAATACAATCAAAACAATGAGTAGTAAAGGATTCTTATTGTATATAATAAACGTACTACTGTATTGGATATCCCTTGCAATCCGTTAGGTTGAAATTGTAGAAAAAAGGGTATTTAAAAAATCCTGTCTTACTAGGTTACGGTGATTTTTTCGTGGTCCCCGAATAAAATGACAATAAAATGTCGAAATGGTATGTGACAGCGTGCGTTGGCAATTTCAAACCAGTGCAATTTTTATCATGGAGCATTTCACACCACAAGAAAGATCTGAAATTGTAAACTTTATTTTTTAAAATCAGTCCTTGGTTACACTGGCACAACGTGCGTCTAGAAATAAATACCGTGATCGTAAAGCGTCAACGCCGAAGACCATTCGACGTTAAAGTGGCGAAATTTAATGAAAGTGGTTCTGTGGCAACATCAAAGCCTTAAATTAAGGCACGTCTACGTCAAAGTAATAAGATTATTGAGGCCGTTAAAACTGAGGTTGCGGAGCATCCGAAAACTTCATTTCGTCGCCGTGCTCATCAGCTCGGTATGCATCCATCGACTGTGTAGAAAATTTTGAAGCTCGATTTGCATGTTTTACCATTCAAAATGCAAATGACAAAAAACTGATTCTAGTGAATAAGCCTCGTCGCGTTTTGTATGATCTAAACATCCAGAAATTCTTGCTGGTGAACCTTATTTTTGAAGTCGTGTGATAATGACGTTGTGTGTTAATACGCAAAATGGTCGTTATGGGGTCCGTGAATATGCGCAAAAAATCAAAGAGGTGTCTTTGCATTCGACAAAAGTTACTATTTCATGCGGTGTATGCTCGGATAGAGTCAGTGGCCCGTACTTTTTTGTGTACCTATAGTAATTATTCATTCGCTTTAAACTTGTTACTCAAGATTATAGAACGTAGAGTTAATAAAAAGTTCACGTTTCGAGCGCGAAATGATTATCGACAAAGATTTAAAATAAATTTATGTGTTATCTCTTTTGTATTGTTTTGAGAGTGGGGGAAGCGCCTGTACCTACGCGGTCCTTTCAGAGTATGTTTTTATATTGTAGTGTCCTACGTGCCAAAAAACGCGCGGCAAGCGCGCGACACGCGTTTTTCAAGCGGCACGACCGGTCAAAATATTTGATATTTCCGCCTCTGCCGCTACAGTCTCTGCCATTCAGCTTTGCGAGTTCCATCATGTCTGTGACTTTTAACGACATGATGGACACGGCATCTTGAAAACTGGGAAACAACACGCGGCGTGCATTTGCATGTAGGACACTCTGGTCGGTCGCATTTACCGCATTTGCCGTCAACCGCGCCGCTCGCGCCGGCCGCTTGTTGTCGCTTACGTAGGACACCGCGTTAGGTTTTCTTCGATTTTCATTATAGAAAACTGACTATCCTACAATGACCTTATTATTAAGTACATTTAATACGTCTTTTACTGTATAAATAAAATACTGTTGTAGGTACCTATAATAGATGTTTATGGGACAGAAATCAAATGCCAAAAAGCTATAAATACCGATTACATTCTTTATGCGTTCTAAATTTTCAAATAAAATGGAAATTCTTGTCATAACATCATCGTAAGAATACATACTAAAAAATTTAATTTAATGAAATGTTATTATAAATATTTTTGGTAAACTTATAGAAATCTGAGACGATTGTGCCGATTTACGAAATTGATAGAGCAAATTATTGTCATATTTTAGACCTCATTGTCGTTAGTCTGGCAGATAAAAGCTATGCTTTTACTCTGCATGTAAAAATCTCTTATAAGAGCATTACAGGTTTTCGAGTTTTCACAGTATTGTGATTAAATAAAAAAATTTCGCCTTAAGTTTTTAGGAAATGTTTTTTTATGAAATATTTTTGTTTTTTTTTCAGTTTTTCATTAGTTTTACAATGTTTTCAATTTTTAAAGCTATCTTTTGGTGCTTTAGGGAAAAATGAGGAGGGTAAATTTTTACGATCACGAGAGCGCACACAGTCACGAAAAACCGACACGACACCATAAAATTGGTCAATATTTTATTTTTTTATGCGTTCGTGATACTGAAATTTCGAATTAGATTTTCATTTATTTTATTACTTTTGCTTATTTTTTTTATAAGGTACATCAAATCTTTAAGATTTAACTGATATTTATGGTTATTTACTTACGTTTTTATGGTAAATCTACTCCAAATGAAACTTTCGCCGTTGAATAGATGCAACAATATTAAAACGCCATAAATGTGAGTAGTAAAGAATTGGGATTAATATAAATTGGTTTTAGAATAATTTGTGTATAAAAAGGTATTTTTTAATTATGTACAAATGATTTTTCCAAATATTATATCATGGTGACTGATATTTATTAACAATTTATTGATTTATCATTAAATTTATAGTGCTAAAACTCTTTGTGTTAGATTACTTTAAGTACGTTTGTAGAATTTGTGGTTAGTTGACGGTATGTATTATTCATTTTAAGAAAGATCTTTATCTTGTTACGGCAAAGAAGTAAAACTTTTTACGTGCGTACATAAATACACAAACGTCTTTTTTTTATGATTTTCCTAATTTGTTCAAGATTTTTTACACAATTAATTAGTACAAGACATAGTGTAACATTTTTTGTTGATTTTTTCAACATTCAGTACGATCCCCTCAACATAAGAAACATAACTTCAAAAATGATTAAAACACAATAAATGGAATTCTATATAACTATGCACATACATACGCATATACCTGTATGAATGTAATAATAAGCCTAAAGTGCGATGAATTGTAATATTTGTGCGCGTTTTTCTCTTACCAAGCAAGTAGGTAACACTTTTTCTGTTGCTCTTTCTGCGTTTACTCTAATCTAATTACAGTATGTAAAAATTGTTCAACGAAAGATTTGACATTTTCTCGATAAAAGAACTAAAGTGAAAATATTAGAAATTTTCTTTTCATTACCTTCAACGGACAATCAGTAACAAATAATCAACTAGAAAATTAACATTGTTGGCGATTTCATATCTGCTACTTTTTTATAAAATTAAATAAGTAGTATTTCATCGTATTAATTTATTACACGTTTCGCTTTAATATATTTTTTTCGAAATAGTTGTGATGTAAAAAAATTAATTCATGTCACGTAGGTTTTTCTAAAATAGAAACTATTTGGTATCTTTGTTGCAAAATTTCGTAGAAACATGAAATTTAAAATTCGTCACCATTTCATAATACGTGGAATATATAACAATGAATTATTTATTTAGAATATATAATAATAAATTAGTTATTTATACAATAATTTCTTTACTTTTAAAAATCCGAAAATGTCAACGAACTTTCATTGAAATAAGAATAGATCGGAGAGTTGATCACCGCTTTTTCAGACAGACGGGTTTATTCAAAGTAGTCATTTACCCATGACATGTTTTCTAATTTTTGTTTTCAATCTTTTTTTATATATTTCCAAACCTTCGTATCCTACCTTTCCTTGGTATACCTTCCGATATACTCACCATCAGCATACTATCAGTTTTGCTGTTCTTCCTTTGGTCACATTTATGTTTCAATTTTTAACTGTTAACTTTTTTCTTATTTGATTCATTAAATTCTACCTTAGTCTCCCTATTCTTTTAAACCCAATCAACATACCACTTAAAACTACGTAGTTTTGTTATTCTGTATTTGGTCAGGAATTTTATTGTTTTGCATATTTGAATTACATAATTCACATACCATCATTACATTCATTTTATTCATAGATATCAAAGAAAGAATAATAATATTCTAACGCTTTAAAAGCTTTGAAAAACATTTTCAAAGAAAATGACCGTTCAACTAAGAAGAAACAACTACTTCCCGGGCTATATGCCCCGACGGATATTGGATTACACTTCAAAGTCAAACGGGGTTGGCATATCTAATAGACGGATAACATATACTTTGTACTGACGAGGCCCAATAGGCCGAAACCGGTCTACAAGTTATGTTGTCCCTTCTAACTGCAAACCAAAATGGTTGGTTTAAATTATCTATTAAATATGCCGACCCCGTTTGACTTTGAAGTGTAATCCAATATCCGTCGGGGCATATAGCCCGGGAAGTAGTTGTTTCTTCTTGGTTGAACGGTCATTGTCTTTGAAAATGTTTTTCAAAGCTTGTAAAGCGTTAGAATAATATTATTCTTTCTTTGATATCTATTGATAACACGCCTTATTAAATACGACAATGTTACAGTTTTCTGTAATAATACTTCATTTTATTCCTTATATTCCCAATCGATATACCTACTATTGAAAGCTATACAGGTTTGTTCTTCTTCGTTTGGTCCTTTTTTGGTGTGAACCTGTGATCTCTGTTTTGTGCATATTTTATTTAGATAATTCTACACCATTTCATTCCATCTGTTTCTTTGTTTTTTGTTCCTTATACTGCAATCCGAAGTCCTATTAAACACTGTATAGTTTAGCTGTTCGTCCTTTGCTGATTTTTGTTTTTGTATATATATTTTTTTTTATTCAACACCTGTACAAACAATCTTTTGCGTGGTCTCCTTTTTCTTTATAAAACACTATTAAAAAATACAGTTTTACATTTTTTTTGCTCATTCCGTCATCTCAATCAGTACTTTTTTCATATTTTGATTTACATAATTCTACACCTTCACATACGATGTTTTGTTGGTCTACTTTTACTTATACTTCAATTCTCCATACTATTGAAAGCTATATACTGGTTCGTTACTTTTCTTTTGGTAATTCCTGTGGTGTGAATTTTTGGTGTCTGTCTTTTGCATGTTGTATTTCTGCACCATTACACACCATCTTTTTCGTGGTCTTCCTTTTTTTTGTATTTTTTGTATTTCTCTTAGTGGGAATTTGTGATGCTTGTCTTTTAATTTTTTATTTAAGTACTTAATTCTGCTTCATCGCATACCATTTTTCTCATGCTTTTTCTTTGATTATGAATCCAAAAAAGTTAAAAGTTTTTTTTTAAATGAACCTAAATCACTCCTTACTTCTTTATATCATAGTTTTTTGGTTTTGTATTTCCTATGATCATTTATTTCTTAGTTATATTTGAATTACACACCCTATAGGGTGTTTTACTATTGTTTACCTAATTAGGTATATTTGTGTCATTTAATAGAAAAATTAACACTATAAATATGATACAATAAGAAGTATCTAAACTTTTGTATGATGCTGTATATTATTTATAAAAATTAAACCCAGATAAAAAATTATTCCGCATTCTAATCGAAATTGCTTCCTGGATTTTTCTTCAGGAGTTTAATTACCCCTGACGCTATGAGGGAATTCAATAACGTCGGTAATAAATAAAGCTATGCGATGAATTTCTATGACAAATGAACTGATTCTGTCCCTCGGGAAACAGTAATTAAGATAAGATTTACGATGTTTTCTTCTTCCGCTATTAATGTGTCTGTGTCTTTGGAGAATCTTAAGGTACAAATAAATAATAAATTTTTAATTTAAAACTTGTGGTTTGTAAGTTTGTAACAATAAAGTCATTCTTATCATATCTATTAATATAAAAGAAGAAGTCCTACTGACTGAGGTATAGACGCACGAACATCCGTATCGGCTGATGGTAGAAACGTAAAATTTGGACAGATGTTTATTTTTGTAATGTGAACGAACACCCACTAAAAAGGGGTATTGAAAAATTTTAACCCTAAAGGGGTGAAAGTGTGAATGGTATATTCTTTAAATCGGCACCGACTTTTATAAAAATTTGAATTCAGACTCTTTAAAATATTTCATTGAACATGTTTCATGGTTTATTAGAATTTGCCCCCTAAGAAGTGTTCAAATAAGGAGCTAAGACTTTATATGGATAATATTTAAAAATGTCTCCGTTTTCTGTGGAAATTATTATACAAACTTCTAAAATGTAATAAAATTAACCTAAACAGAAATAAAAGCATAAAAAACAATCGAAAAAAAAATGGCAAAAATTAAAAAAAAAATAATTTAAAAACAAAAAATTAGGAATAATTAAAAAATGGGTAAGAAACTGAAATTGAATGAGATCAAAAAAACAGGAAAAAGAAAGAAAATAGAATTGACCATTTAAAAAAAAAGCAAAGAAATGAGAAAGAATAAAACATTATAAAAACAAATAATCAATCAGAAATAACGGCTTTGTCAAATAGATTATTTGAATTTGTTTTCATCCGAAAAATAAATAAAACAACAAAATAACGACAAAAAAAAGTTGAAAAAACAGCCCAACTAACAATTTTATATTTTATAAAAACTGTAAGAACGTTTACCGAACATGTTTTATAAAACATCTTTTATTGTAAGAACATTGTAAAAACGTTTATACAACCCTTATAAAGCCCAAAAAGGCGCAGGTTTATAAAATATTTCTGCTGCTTAACAAGTTTTATAATGTTTGCGGTAGCTGCAATACAATAGTTATATAAACGTTTATACAGCTTTTAAAAAATACTATAAAATCACTATAAAACCGTTTCATATATGCTTCATAATAATTTCATGCTTTTATTTTATAAAACAAGTTTAGTGATACAGAAATGTCCAGACGAACCAAAATATTTTTTAACTGTTTCGAAAAGAACTATTTTATTTTGTAAACAAAGAAAACTTGGACAAGGCCATAACTAATTTTATTCACCTACATTTCATAACAATGAACAGTTTAAACTTTGAAGTATTATTTAGTGGACACTTAGTACCAATTTTTGATACGCAGAGAACTTTACTGTAAAATATATAGTACATTTACATTGAAATTTACACGCGACGCTATATTTTGCATTATTTCGCCAATATATTTTTTTATTTTTTTCTTATTTTCGTAATATATTGGTGAAATTTTATTAAGAATGATAATTAACATTGTTTTAAATCCAATTTTCCTTTATTATAAGTGATTAGAAAACAAATAGTGAGTATGTCTAGGTTTTATCTAACTAAATCCAAAATGGACGACTTTGAAATGTCAATTAAATGGCTGCGTACCTATAAAATAATTTTGTTTCAGATGCAACATTAATAAAATAATAAAGCTACCAGCAAGGACTGTATTTAAATAGATAAAGTAATCCTCATTTACAAAGGCGCATCTAAATAAAATCGGGTTATCATTTAGTTTTTTTCTTTCTAGTTTATTTATACAATTAATTATAATTATTACTCAGAGAGCGAAATAATTCTTTTTTTTATTTTCTCAATCGTATATGTTAATAATTCACACAACTTTTACCTTATCCCAAAATAACAAGTCTTTAAAATTTGTTAAATCATTATAATTAACATTTTTATCTACACATTCATTGGAATCAACAGTAGTTCTAACACTATTCAGAAAATTAGAACTTAAAATGTTTTGAAAGTTGGTTTTTACTTTTCAGCGAAAATAACCACTTCGTTTTACTCTCTTCCAGGCACTAATTTTTGAAGCAGACTTTTTTTGTATACAAAGACGAACGTACAAATAGATATAAACATAGAAAACTGACAAATAAAATATCGGGTTCTGAGTGTTACAGTTATTTTATTATGCTTTTATAAATGTACACTATGAAATCTATTTACTTTTATTAAAACTATCTTATCCCACAGCGACTTTATAAAAGATTCATACACGATATGTTTAAAGCTCTTATAAAATAGTTTTTTTAAAGTTTTTGTAAAAACAATTTGATTTTATTAAAGATGTATTTTCTATAAAACTGTAATAAAACTATTCTATTAATATTTTTAAAAACTTCTATAAAACTGCTTTATAATTGTCCCTAAAGAAATAAATATGTTTCAAAAGGTTAACACATACAACCGTTATAAATCAATTTAGTTGTATAGGATATAATGCTTTGAAGGATTGTTTTATAAACGTTTATAAAACAATTTTATTGCGATGTTGTAAGATATTTTATAATTTTGTTTTAAGAACGTTCTTACTGTTAAATTATAAAACTAAATAGTCCCGACGACCAAATACTTGTTAAGACAGCATTTAAAAAACAATTTTGAATTTCTACAGCAGCTAAAAAACTATAATAAAACATAATCGCTCTATTGACTAAAGGTTATAAAACCAAATTGTTAGTTGGGAGGAATAACTAGCAAAACTGTGAAAAAAAACATTAGAAATGCACAAAATAAAAAATAAAGAAATAGGAAAATAAATTATACGTAAAAATAAAAAAATAAGAAAAAATCGAAAAACAGGAAAAAAATGTGTAAATTCGATAAAAGAAATACACGAAAAAAAAAACCAGAAAAAAAAAATAAAAAACTGTAAGAATACAAACCAAGAAAATATCACAAAAATTAAAAGAAAAAAATGTGGAAAATTGAAAAACAGACAAAACTTGAAAAATTATAAAACTTAACCAAAAAAAATTGGGGAAACTTTGATACAAACGAGAAAATATGATAAAATTTATAAAAACATGAAAAAAATCGAAAACCTGAGAAGTTATTAACTGTAATCTTACTTCCCTTTAAGACAAAAGATAATTTTATGCCAATTTTAAAATTTTCCTGATTTAAATAAAGTAAATTTACACGAAGTTTATTCCATTTCTAATTCCAAACTCTTCCATACCTGTTTATATGTTTATTCTTACTTTAACCACTTAAGAGATTGTGTTTCGAGAACTTCTCGAAACAATTTATAAATCAATAATCTCTAAGCAAATTAGAGGTATATTTATTATAAATCATATTTATGATTTAATAGCTTCTTATAATATATTTTCCAGTGTTTTTCATTTCATTGAAATACTTTTACGTCACTTCATATATCACGATGCGGGCCAAGTGGTTTTAAAATGTTTCAAGATCATTTTGCTAATCGGTTTTCGTAGAAATGTTAGATTAGGTATTACGTATAAGGTTTTTCTTATTTTAGAACTACATTTTTAAGGCTATTTTTCTTATAACGTTTTGACGGATGAGGTCAATGTAGAAATGCGACAGAAAAAAGTGTTGCACGATTTTTTAAAATATTTATAGTTTATGTATTCCCAGCTGTTTCGACGAACTTCTTACAGCCAAACACAGATATATTTTTCTCATAAATATATAAAATATAAATATCGCCACCTTACGCTGGCGTCATAGTACTTAACTAAGAATTGCTCGTGAAGCTCGCCATAAGCGCCTAACTATAGGAGTATTTTTTTTACGGTTAATTAAAAAATGATAATTAAGGTATAATAAACAATTATAAATCTTAATTGTGTAAAAAAAAAATTGAAACCTTGAAAAATCAAAAAATTTATAATAATAAATTCAAAACACCATGGCAAACTTGAAAATATACGAAAAACTATAAAAAAATGTTTAAAAAATAGAAAAAATCATCAAAAATAATAAAAACTTGTAAAATGGGAAAAAAGCTGTAAGAATTGAAAACACATACCAAGAAACAAAAAGATGTTAATGATCATAAAAAGCTCTGATAACTCAGTTTTATATGCAGAATGGAGAAATAATTTCTGTAGGTGAGTGCTATTTTTTCTATCTTTACACTTTATAGATGAGCATTTACCCAGATCACAAAATTAGAAAGAATCAAATCAATTTTTGTGATAAAAATTATCCAAGACAGATTTATTAGTATTCGTAGCAATATATAGAGATTTACGTATTTGTATAATGCCTAATATGCATATCGATTCATAATTCAATATAGCTTATATTTAAATTTTCAGTTAATTCCCAACCTTAAGAGTTTAAAATTCTTAATAGTCCTTAATAAAAATACAAAATAACCCTTAATAATACGGTTTTTGTGTTAACGAGTATAATTACCTATACCTTTTATTTAAACTAACAAAAACAAGGATACGGAAAATGGGATCGGTCAGAACAAGCAAATAAATTTTTATAACAATACATACTCTCACAGGGAAATGTTTATTTGAGCATAAAAGTATAAAAGAGTTGAAGTACAATAAAAATTATTAAGGAGCGCCCTTGTTGGTATACAGCGGTCGCAATTTTATCCTGACATTGTGTGATAGAATCTATTATTTTCTGCTGGTTAACTTTTCAAACTATAAGGCTTTAAACTTCCATGGTACGAAGTACACATTGTGAAAGTGAAAAAACATGTATTTACGTAGAAAAGAAACAAGGGCAAAAATTAAAAGATAAATAAAAAAGATAACAAAATGGATCTTGAAGAAATCACTCGAAATACTTGATAAAGGATGTAAGGGTAATACCTTTTAAAAGATGAAACAGAAAACGTAATGAAAATTAAGTTTTACGAGGGTTGACTTTTTAGTTTTGCATATAGCCGCTTAGAAGGCGCCACCAATAGAAACTCTAGACACAAATCTAACCTTAATCTTTTGAGGATTATCCCAACAGCAATGTCTCGCTGAAATAGTTTCTGTGTTTGGGAATGAAGCACCACATCAGTCAATTCTGCTGGTATTGTTAATTTCAACGTGGTCGCTTCAGTCTCAGCGACCAATCTAGGCTGGGTCCATCCAAAACAGCAGTATCATAGGAAAACATTGATGTGGTTCGTCAGCTAATTAAGGATGGCAGATGACCGCCATGTACCATACCGGGAGATAGAGAAATTTTTGGGCATTTTAATGGTCTCGATCCCAAAGATCCTACAAGAAGAACTGGGTGTTACGAACTTGGTTTCCCGTTGGATCCCTCATTTGCTCACAGAAGAGCAAAAAAGGGTTCACGTCAATTGATTTCGAAAAACATTAAAACGGTTCAAGAAAGGAAGTTTAAAAAACGTTTATAGTATACCAACCTCTTTCCATCCTAAAAAATGGCATGCTGTACAGCAGAAGAACAGGATAGTTACCACATTAGTTTATTTATATAAAAAACCATTTTGCGTTTTTGAAAATGATGTTATCAGAATTAAACTTATCAACTCACCCTCGTATACTGGGTTTTTTGTGATGTAGGAATTATTACAAACGTGTCTGTTGAACCTTCGTTATGATAACCTTTTAATCCATTTATTTAATAACTGGTAATCAAAAGTCTGGATTATCATAAACAGCTATTTTTGTACCTTTGTATGTTTTTCTTTTCAACTTTCTAGTTCAACCTAGACTGAGTTATTATTGTTTTGGTTTGGATTGGAGCCAAAGAAAATACGCAAAATTTATGCTGATAATTCAATAAACCAGAAAAAACAGCGTTAAGTTTTAACTGCCTTCAACGAGTCGGTTAATTACTTTTCCAGGATAATTACTAACATACAATATACATGGCCTAATTATAAAGTAAAAATGTATATTTTGTAGGTCGTATTTTACTATGTATAATTTTATACGTAAGTTTTTTGGAACATGAATACAACTTTTAAGAGAATAAAATTTTATCTAAATTGATACAGTTTTGAATGTCATACTGGTAAAAATATTTAAAAATTAGAGAAATAAAAAATAACATTAAAAAAATACAATGCTACAACGGGCAGGAATCGAATCTGTGATCTCTGTCCTTACGTGATATCGCCTTAATCGCTAGGTCACAGATATACCTAACAGTTAGGCGGCGCGGCGAACACAGACCACAGATTCGATTTTTTGTCAAATGAAGCATTTTCTTTATGCCATTTTTTGTCTAATTAAAAAATTTAAAAAATCTCATTGGAAATATATCCCACTAGTATGGCCTAAAATTTAAATTCTTATAGTTGTCACAAGGTAATTTTGTTTGGATTCTGCACTATCTTCTAAAAATATTGTTAAAGTTTATCTATATATTTAGCAACATATATGCATAATTAGTACTTAGGTACGATAAAACTTTAAAACGTACGTTAAACAGATATTTCCTTCATTTTTAGATGTGGAAGAGTTATCGGCTAGGCTAAGCCTAATGGCTGCTTCCACCAGCGAAAACGAACTTCTAAAAGAAGCTGGTTTTACGCCAACATCGCCACAAGAAGCGGCCAACTACCTCAATAACAGATGCGTCTACTTAGAGCAACTTCTCAGCGGTAAGTTTTCATAATCAGCGAGAATTTTTAATAAAAGGAACCCTTTTAAATGAAGCCAATTAGTCGTCGTTGCTCTTGTGCTTTTACAACGTTATTATTTGGTTTGTGTACAAAGGATAACAAAGAAACTGAAAACGTAGTGTAACAGATATTTCACGACTGCCTGTATTTAGTAAAGCCTTTATTAGTCGAGTAACAAATATTCGCTCTTGACTCTATAAAATGCAGGCAAACGCGAAACATACTAATTCGTTTTTGATTTGTACCAATTGTCTAGTTGCGCTGCAACGCAGTTTATAAATTACGTTGACACTGATTACAAAAAGGGTAACGCAGAAATAACTTCTATTTTTTATCCATCTTAAAAATAATTTAACAGAACTGTTTTAGCGATTTAATTATGAATGAAAGAAGTTAAATAAGGGACACCAACTTTACAAATGTTTCTATAAACTTTAGATCTGAAAGAGAATTAGTTTAATTAAACTATACATAGTTTATAACCTTACCAATAATTGTAGTTTACTTTACGAAAAAATGAGAAACTAAACCATTTAAAAGCAACATTTTCACGCTAGCTAAATATTTTTCTCCGAAATTAATTCCTTCTAAAAGCGTCTCTAAAATTACATCTAGAACCGATCACTCTCGAATTATCCGGACGTTCCACCAGCTACTCGAATATTCGAAGATTCTTAGAACGACGACTCACTCACACCACTGTCTGCGCAACAGGTCCGGACTGGCTCGTAACAATAGCTTCAAACAACCGCAGTCGGCGATCACCAATATGAACTGGCTTGTTACGGTTTGATACATTTTACTCTATGTTTGGACGTTGATCCAAAACTTGGAACGGAACCTGTACGTGGTCTTAAGGTGGTCTAACGGGATCTAAGAAACTTTAAGTATATCTAAGCCTTCCCAAACTGACCTAGAATTTTTCCTTTTATAAACTTCCTTAGAAATTGTAACCTATAAGTGAGTTGTTTGTACTAAATAATACTAATAAAAACTTATTTCTATCGAAAGACAAATTTAAAAAGACCAAACCATACCAGACCACATAACAGTCTTCCTTTATTAGAAGTACTAATAAACATGCGCAATGTGTTAATACTGTTAATTATAAACTATCGAAACTAGAACTCCTCAAACGTTGATGTATAGATGACCTTATTGGTTCTAATCGCTGTTTACGTTTGAAATCGATAAATAAAATAAGTATATACACTTAAACAAAAACATACGATAACAATGTTTAAATCGTTTTGTTTAAAATATTTCTTATAGATTATCTAAAAACTAAACTAGTTGCAATAATGAGAACATTAAACAGATAAAAAATAAAACTTTCTTTCCTATTTACCTATCTAGTATTCTATACACCGGAAAATTCACCACGCTGGGAAAAACATACATCAATTCACATGCAGACAAAGAGCAAATTTTCATTAATTGATGAATTTTTCCATTAATCGTAAAATCGTTTTGATTCCATCATTGTATTTGGAATTATGATTTTTTGATTGCATATATGTATTATCAGCTTTTTTACAATTCAAACTGAACACCCGGATAGAGATTATAGAATACAAAATAGTAATTCATTTTGTGCAGGTGCAACTGCTGAGTTTTAATCTATTCCTAAATAGAATAACACCGGTACATCATTGTTTCAATTCAGTGTGGTTTTGAAATGTGTACACTTGATAAAAGTTTCTGTATTAGGAAGGTATCGCTAGAAATGTATTTGGAAATAATTTATACTTCTATTACATAAATTTGGTTAATTCTACATCCTAAATATGACTACGGTGATATGATTCTGAATAAATACATATTCGAGATCCTATTTTGTTGTATCTGCATTCTTTAGTCTCAGTTTTTTTTCTGGTCTTACTTCTTGCATTGTTGTATGCAAAAACTATGTAAACTATGTGCAAACGACCGTGAAAATCAATTGAATTTTTTTTTGTCTTATTATTTAATTTCTTTTAAGAATTTTTAAGGTACCTATTAGAGCACGCGTCAACTTGTAACGTTTAATGCCGATCGGAATTTTCCCTCAGCAAGACAGGTCAACTCGTAACTATATGGTTCGCAAGACGGGTCAACTCGTAACGTTGGCCCGTAGCGTATTGCATAGAGACTACGATTCCAGTTAGATGATACGAGTCTACCAGTAGGTAAAGCTAAGGATTGTGTACAAATATGTATCATATTGCGTAAAGTTGCATGTAAAAATGAAACGTCGTTTCTTCAAATACGTCTCAAATGAAATTTGAAATTGTTTACAACGAGTAAGTCTTTACTGCGTTGACTTTTCACAAAATCGACAACTATCTCAGTGCGGTTCATGTTTGTCGTATCACCGTTTATGTCCAAACCGAGGATCACCCAACCGCCCCCTTATCTCATTATATTGTCTCGATTTCGAGAAATACCTACTTTGCAATCAGATTAGATTGTATACCGACTTACCCTCGATCTCCATTTTGGTATCTAAATAAGTTCAATTTAACAACAAGATAAAACGTCAGTTACAGCCAGAAATGAAGCGATACCTACCATTAACCAGATCATAGGTGATCTAAAAGACGGATTCTTTGTGGGTAGAGATGGGTATCCAATTCCTTTGAACTTTTTTTGTTGAGTTTAAAATCAAGTTATATACAAGGTAGTCTACACGAAATAAACACAAAATTTTTTATGATAAAAAAAGATTGAATTTAAGTGCAGCTATCCTGCAGCTACATTAGAAAACATAATTCACAGTTCAGTTTCTTCAATAATGGATTTATACATGATATAGTTTGCATTATAAATAAGTCTATCGTCAATGAAGTTTTTTTACAAACCCATTTGGTATCTGAATGACCTCATCTGTCAAACACAACCAGAAGCTAGGTCAGTTACAGCTAGAAATATAGAGATACTATTTACTATGTCAAAGTTCGTTTGTTTATCTTATAATGGAGGAAATATTATGTAGAAATAATTATAGTCAATTACACATCTGAAATTAATTTTTGTAGTTATTAGTTTAAAACCTATTTCACTTACTTTACTACCTACTATTTTTTTAAATAGATTATTAATCCATGATCAAGTCAACAGGAAGTTCAAGCCTCATGTGGTTTGTTCAAAAATAACCCGTTCAAACTTTATATAACACGGTATTTTGAAACTTCCTGTCAAATCCACGGTCTAGACCCGGAATTACATAAGATCACATATTTTTTAGCCAAAAAAATAACGTCAAATCTAATTTAACCGCATCCAAATATATTCTAGAAATGTACTGGAACATATATTTCAGCCCGGGCTTCACGGTGATATATGTTTAAATGGGTATTTTAATTTAAATTGAAACTGAATGCTATCGGTAGTAAAAATTATTCTAAAATAATTATCAACCGAAGAATTCTCTTAAAGATTTTTAGTATGTTATGTTTTTTTTACTTTGGTCATTATCATTCCAACTACAATGTTAACCAATATAAGGTGTTTTTATTTATTTTTTGCTTCAAATGAAATTGTAAAGGTCCGGTTTTAATTAAAAATACATGTATACTTTTTTTGAGTAAAGCACTTTATTACTTATCGAAATTACATAGTGACTATTACTGACTCCTGTTTTCTTAATTATTATAATTATTAACAATATACCAAAATTATTGAAGTCTATTTTTATGAACTTTAATTACTTTATTTTTATCACTTCTCACTTCACAATTTGGTCCATCGCACTTTATTATTGTATAAGGTCCGTTATACCACTGATCTAATTTCGCGCGAGTTTCATTTGTGAGCACCACTAAATCTCCTTCACGGTAGTCTGTCGTTTTCGCTGTTTTATCGTATTCTTGTTTCCGTTTTAATTTTTCTTTCACCAATACTTCCTGAGCTCTTTTTTGAGTAATTTGGAGTCTATAGGCCAATTCTTTTTCATAAGCATCTATGTTGTAAACAGGTTCTATGCCAGATGTTAAAGAAGATGGTATCTCAATGTTACGTCCAAAAACTAACTCAAATGGTGTAAAATTGTGGTAGGCACTTGGAGTAGTGTTATAACAAAAAATATAATAAGATGTCCATGTGTCCCAATCAGTATGAGCATCGTTAATAAAACAACGAAGATATTCATTAAAAACACGGTGATTTCGTTCACAACCCCCAATCGATTGACTGTGATATGCTGTAGAAAACTTTTGCTCAATACTTAAAAGTTTAGCTATCTTTTCCAATACCTCATTCCGATATTCAGTTCCCATATCAGTTCGAATTTCCTTCATGGTACCATATACGAGAATAAATTTTTCCACAATAGCTCGCGCAACTGTTTTTGCCTCTTTATTTGGTATCGGAATTATTACAATAAATTTTGGTAATTCACACTGTATGGTAATAGCATAGACATTGTTATTATGACTTTTTAGGAAAGGACCTATAGTGTCTATACAGGTTATCTCGAATGCTTTTTGAGGGGTTGGTGTTATTATCATTTCTTCTTTTGAACGAATTGTTACTTTATTTTTCTGACATTTTGGACAAGATTTGACAAATCTAGCTACATCTCTAGACATATTTTTCCATTTATACTCACATTTTATTTTCTTTAACAAGCGTTTTTGTCCTCTATGTCCACCAAATGCAGGATTATTATGAAAAGTTTCGATAATTTTCATTTTTTCATTAGATTCATTGATTAATTTTGGTTCTTTATAAATAATTATTTGAATATTATTTAACAACATATTACCATTTTCTTTTAAATCATTGATGCTACATAACTTAAATATTTCATCAGCGTCACATAACTTTAACTTCTTAAATTCCAATTCACCAGCCATTGATTCTAGCTTAGACAACAGTTCGTCGAAGGAAATGTTGTCATTAGTGAGATTGATCCATTCTTCGCTAAGTGTCATTTTGCCTCTGCCCAAACGAATTCTAAGATAATTGGGTTCTATGTGCATTTTGACGTGTGGTAATTTCATATTAAAATAGTTCGGATCACAAATTTCGAGATGACTCGTTGTATGTAAAAATGTATTCAGCTAACTTCTGTTTTCTCTTCTTAAGTAAATCTGGATTTTGTCTTGTTTCAGTATTTTCTTTTCCAAGGTTAATACTCCAATCTTGTAAGTTTTTTAGTAGATCTCGGTAGGTATTTAAGTATTCTTCCACAAACATCAGTGAATAATTAAATTAATTAGAAATTAATACTAATTATTATAACTTTTTATTATTATTATTATATTATTTAATGTATTGTTTTATATATATTACTTCTAATTTATAGCTTGTAAAGTCATATTCGAAAGTCGCAGAGTTGCTAATTCAATATCTCTTGCGTATGCTCTCTTTCTGCTTTTTAATAGTTTTTGGAAACACATGTATAATGCTGTACATACCATTATAATCACTATAGTTAACAGTAACGAATTGGTTAAATTGAACTGAATTTGTGACTGACTACTTGAATTTGAACCAGTTCCTGCTGCTTGTATAACGATTTCTTCTTGTTTGCTGTCTAGATTTCCCATTTCGGTTGGTGGCGTTTGCACTTACTACACTACTTTTATCACTGGATACTATACCCTAGTCATGGTAAAAAAGCAGGATCGCCATGTAAAGGTCCGGTTTTAATTAAAAATACATGTATACTTTTTTTGAGTAAAGCACGTTTATTACTTATCGAAATTACATAGTGACTATTACTGACTCCTGTTTTCTTAATTATTATAATTATTAACAATATACCAAAATTATTGAAGTCAGCATATTGATAGGTTATTAAACCACGTGTATTGTCTACCGATGGAAAAAATGTCGATGTCTCAAATATATAAAGTTCAATGACGGTCATTTAGAATCTAATTAAATTATAAAATATTTTTGTGTTTAATATTTACACTACAGAAATATATGTTATGGTTAAATTTATCTAGTTTTGAATGGTGTGAAACGTATTTCGCTAGATACACATTAAAACAAATCAACTGCATTTACCGGATATTTGTTTGATTGTCAGTTCCATTCCTGAATTTCAATTTACCCCAACGTAGCTGTCCACTTTTTGTTAACAAACAAATTGTTCAATCGGCTGACAGATTCTCGATGAAGAGCATCAGGTTTAATTTTCAGACCTATCCGGCACCCTATTGGTCCCATCAAAGCTGTTCATCTTCCTGAATTTTACTGAGTAGATCATTAGAATCTTATACTCATTAAATTTTAAATTAATATTTTGAAATTGATCGTGACAAAAAAACGTGACTTTTATCCATTGTAGTGACCCTTGCCCAAACGCAGCGTTCTGAAAGAGTCTCTAAACACATGAAAGCGATATTTGTCGTAAACGCAGATTATTAACCAACAATTCCTCTACAAAGATTGATCAGTAAACATTTGTTTTGCAACAAAAACTTACTTCAAACAACGATTCATCGTGAACCAAGGCACACAATTAAAGTTTTATCAAAACTTTGATTGTTCCAACAAACAAGTGAAATAATAGATTGTTGAGTTAATTTGAGGTAATGCAGAAGTAGGAAATATTTTTAGAAACAATGTCTTTACAAGCTATCTACTGTTTTATTCCTGCTCCATGTACACAATATGAAAATACATTCTTTGTATTATAAAAATCAGCTCTGGTAATAGCAAGCAGCTGCTTCAGATCGTTTGGCTAATATAATAATAATAATTCTGTAAAAAATTAATAGAGTGGCCAATACATCCTATGTTTTATTAGTTATTTTCATAAATTTATTTTTGCTTTTCTTTTTGTTTCAGAACGCAAGGAAGGTGACAAAATAGGGACACTGCCCAAAGGAAATGTGTACATAGAAGAATCAAATTCAAAAGGACAATAGTTCCCAATAATAAAATCGATATCTGTCTGAAATTAATAGCAAATTGATTTTTTTCTGTTAGTTCTCTAAGATGTTTTGTAGCTATATGTGTACATAATTGTTAAAAATTTATTTTGTTTATTTTTGTGCTAATTTAAACGTACTATATATATATTTAGTAAGTAACTGAATTCTATATTAAATTGATCTACAGTTTTAATATTTCAACATCTTCACTTTCTTTGGCAGAAGTAGGTAATTCTTAATTAATTTTAGTTACCACTCACAAGCGTTGCTATTATCAACAATTTTTTTATGAAGTGTTGATGGATGGTGGGAGCACAGTTTAATTAGTTTCGCAACGCTATTAGTAAAGTCACGAACACTGGAAGCGCAATAAGTTCTAAAAGAGCATTGGTTAGTCGAACGTATTTTTGACAATTGCCATTCTACACTACATATCAGTAATGCAGAATTTAGTTATTATTCGCCATTTGGTATCTAAATGGCGTCATCTCGTGAATGACTGTGTCAAAGACAAAGTAGATATGTCAGTAACAACAAGAAATATAGTCAATACCATTGACTATATCAATTTGAATCAAACGAATGATAGACATATATTAAGTCGTCTATTGGTATTTGATATTTGAATGGTATCATTGATCAAAGTCAATCCCAAAGAAGGATAGACAGCTATTTAGCCTATTGATAATGTAGACTTTATACTTACATACCAATCACCATTTGGTATCAAAATGACATCAAGCTGTAAAGTGACAATTGTCATTCTACAATTTATGTCAGTAATGTTCATTTTATACTTACCATCCTCCATTTGGTACCTGCGGATAAGAGCTGTCAACAACAACCAGCAAATATGCCATTTGGGGCAAAAAATGAAGCAATACTATTAACTGGATCACAGTTGCTATAAAAGAATAGACAAATTTTAATTCTATCGGAAATGTAGACTTACCTAACATCCGCTATTTGGTGTCTAAACGAGATCCATTTGCGAATGAAAGCTATGACAGACCACCAAAAGATAGGCCAGTTATAACGATAAATGATACGATTCGGGTACTGGTCTAAAACAAAACTACAAAGTCTATTACTTAGGATACAAATTGCGTATGGTAATATCTATGTTTTTTATTGCTCTATTAAAACAACAAGCGATTGGAATTCTTTTATTTCTTAACTATTTCCTTAAATTCTGTCCAGAGCTCCTCAGTTAGATCAGCTATTCAGCTAAGATCATTTCAATCTTTGTTACTCAGATCGGTAATTTTGGTTCATATTGAGTTATCACGGTAGCTATATTTCACTCTACAGTTATATACTTTACCAAGGAACTATATAACTTAAAAGTCTTTTATTTCAGATTTAAGATTAAAAAAAATGAAAATGATGACTAAATTGTTATGGTAACTTAGTTGAATGTAGTTTCATTAAATTTCAATAGTGTAAATGATTTAAAAATTGTATAAAATCCAATTATTTATTACTATTATTATTTTTTTTTTTGTTAAAAAATTATTTTGTAGAAAGTAACTCATGTGATGAACAATTGGTAGGATGTAACTGTATATCTTTCGATATAAAATATTGTTTCTTATATTAAGAAATATAATTTATTCTATCCAGATTCAGTGTTTTGTCACGCAAAAAACTATTTAATAACATACACTGTTAAAAACAATTATTTATATCTAAATAACTTTTTTAATAACAAGTATTTAAAAGTAGAGTATTTTGTTGAATAAATGTGTAAAATAATGCAAATCTAATAATTATATCCTTCTTGAGATAACGTCAATAATTAAGTGGGGATATGTTTTAGTTTGGAGTGGAATTAGTATTGATGAAAGAACAACACTTTTGATACTTTGAAGACATTACATTAATTTTATTGTAGATGATCCTAGAGCCTACTCAAATAATAACTGGATTGGTCTTGTCTAAGTCAGACTCGTTCGAATCCGTACATACCAATAAGTTTCTGAGTACAAAAATTATAATCAGGATATATTATTGTATTCAGTTTATTTTTGTAAATAGAACTATCATATCAATAATAAAATTCCACATAAAGAGGTTGAAAAATAGATTATTTAATATTTATTAAAGCCTCATATCCGAGAGCTTATCCAGGATCACAAATTAGGTGTCGACCATGGTCGTCTCAGTTGTAACATTTTGTAATTATTTGTTTCAAAAATCGTAATTATAATTATGAGTTTTGTTGGGTTTGCAAAACTTTCATTTCAATTATATTTTGATTTTTCTTAAAGAATTTTCAATTAATTCTCATCAAATATAACCCAGATAGTCTATTGTCTCTACTCGTATTTTCTTCCTTACTCTTTCAAAAGACATTAAAATACATAAAATACCTGTCCTGTTGTAAAGGAAAAATATTAATCCCCTGCAAACGGAAGACTACTTTAATTTATCTTCAGCTTTATATGCTTATTTTTTTCACAGATTATTTAATAAAATAAACAAATGAATATTCGCTCTATTTAATTTTTTTCGTTTTATCACATTATCTGTTTAATACATTTTTTTTGTTTTAAATTGGCATTTACCTCTCTGTTCATCTCTGGGTACGCCAATGATCATATTAACATTACATCTACAAAAAAAAACTTTACATAAGTATTATGGAAACTTTCCAAAACATCCATCAATAATCGTCACTTGTTTACTTTTTCGAAAACACAATCCAAAAATTTATATCGTATACCAGCTGGCGAATTTTTAGTTTACATTTACTTTAAGAAAAATAAACCATACTGTTTATTATTTTATTTTAATTTAATAACTCCTATGTGTCGTTTGTAGATAACTGATTGTATTTATCAATTACCTGTGTATGTAAATTATTGCCAAATAAAGTGTTATTTATTTTAAAACTGTTGTTATTTTTGAATTTTTTTGAGAAATACATTTTTGTACAAAATTAAGCAAACATCTTGTCTACTTACGCAATTTGTAGAAAAATATAGAGAAATTTTAAATGAAAGAGCAAAAAATATAACTGTAAAGGTTTGTTTGTATCCTTCGACGATATAGTGGTAGAGACACCCTTCCTCGTGATGCCGTTGCGATACCAGTATTTACAATAGAATGATGAAATAAAAAAAGAATATTAGCATATACCATTCCTCTTGCACAGCTCCGTTACCTCGACTGGTTGGTGAGATTTCCCTCGATCACAAGAGGCATTCAGTCAGAGTCAGTCAAGCTAAAGCTTTATTTGAGCACAAGGTAAGCCGAGGAGCGACATTTCGAACTGAGGCAAACAAGCCCAGCTTGCCTCGTGATCCTTCCGCATCTGATCCATCGGTTGCTGGAAGATTAAACTGAGACAAGCCCGAGGCATGCCTCGCTTCGCTTTGTGCTCAGTAAGGACAGAAAAACTTAACAGTTTATTTGCTCAGTGGCAAACGAATAGATCTCGCCTTTTCTCTCCTATAGGAATCACGTAGTGTTCCATATTTTTGGCAGTGTCCAATGGAACATTTAATTCGATTGCAGTTTTCAGCCACGCATGGGTGGCTTCCATAATACTTCCTATGCACGGACAGCTTCGATTAATGCCAGGCTTTTTTTGTTATTCCACACCATACTTATTCCCCAAATAAAAACTTTCCCTTCAAATTTAAAAAACACATGTCAACATGCACTGTTTTGATCACATAGATTGGTAGCGCGATATGCATCGCCTTGCAGAAATTAATTAGCAATCTTGTGCGAGGCAGGATGAGGCGAGCCTAACATGGGGGAATTCGTGCTTCGGTTTAGAGTGAATTCCCGGCTTAACGAAGCTAAAGAGGTAGTATATCATAATATTATTCTTTTTCCCTTACATACCAGTCTCGCTTCGGCAGCACGAAAGGCCGTGTTTGGTGGTATATGCTAGAAATTTGTTTGTCTGTTTTTGTTCAAGACATTATTTTGGACAATGTCAACTAATATTCCTTCGATCCTCGCATTGCATGAAGCGGAATCCCACCTGCATTTACGTTACTCCCTGACAATTGGGCCTCGAGGTATAATCGTCAGCGTCTTATTCTATTTATCAGCTTATAAGCAATGAATTTCATAAGTTAGGTATTAACTTAGTACGTAGAATCCTGTTATTTTAATAATAATTTATTACTTGTTTATGGTGATATCTATCTTACAACATTCCACAGAGAGAGATCTTGCAGGTGATTGTAGAAAGCCTTATACATCACCTCAATAAAAATTAACATTTAATCTAATAGAAAATTATGAGAAAATTAGGGGATAAGATGCTCTTAATGGGACATGATAGTAGAAAAATAAGACATTTTTAACCTACGGTGCTATCGATTCGTTGCGACAACCATTATCATCGAAAAACTCATCTATTCAAATTTCAACAGCCCTCGCATCCATTGGAAACACACCAACCAGTGAATTCTATAAGGTACTTTCTCTAACTCTTCTTAATATAGAGGTTGGTTAATAAGTTTTAAAAGCAAAAAAATGTGTAGCTTGAATTCACTTATTCCATTGAAACTCCAGTAGTTTAATACCATCTCTGTAATGATTTGTACCATGGCTGCAATAGCTTCTTCATTCGACGAAAAACGCTTTCCACGAAGGAATTGTTTCAACTTGCTGGAAAAGTAATTGTCGGAGAAAGTCATATCTGGTGAGTGCAGTGGGTGTTCTAGCAATTCGTACTTTAATTCGTTCAATTAGCCATCGTCAACAAACGTGTTTTGTATGGATGAAAAATGATTGTTTTTTCACGATTTTTTTATCCAACTGGTCCAAATGGTTGCAATATATATCAGATTCAATTATTTTACCAATAATAATAAGATTTAATTGTTTTAGCTTGTTTAAGATAATCAATCAACAAAATCCCTTTTGCATTTCAAAAAACTGATGCCATAACTTTTTTTACCGACCGTTCTGACTTTACCTGTTTTGGGACTCAACAACCAGCTTCAGTTCACTGTAAAAGTCCTTGTTTCAGTTTAGGATCATGATGTTTTATTCTGCTTGAAACGCTCTAAATTACGCTGAGAAATTTCTTTTCAATCGGATTTTGCTGAATTGTTAATTTCAAACAACTGTTTCATGTATAATTCTTCGTGTTAAAATATAGAGTACCTGTTCATCTGAGATACCTATGATATGAGCTATTTCACGCTTAGTCAAACTTGGATCGTTACAAACAATATCATAGACTTGCTCAATAATTTCTGGTGTTGTTGCACTTTTTGGACGTCCACTACGTGGTTCATCTTCGACACTTGTACGACCACGTTTAAACTCTAAAGCTCATCGATCCACAGTTGAAAATGAAGATTCCTTTAACACTTTCATCATTTTTGTATGAATTTTGTTGTTGGTAAACCTTCCAAAACAAAAAATTTTATCACTGCAAGCTAATCGGTTTTCCATTATAACCAAATACACTGACACGTCAACTTCGAATGGCTTGTAAACAAAGACAAATCACAATAGAATTTGTTTTTCATATGGAAGATGAAATATTAAAATAGCTTTTGAATTTTGACTCCTCTACTGGTTAATAGGTGTCGCTTTTAAAACTTTATGTACCTATATGTTAAAGAAATAGCTTTAATGACTATGTTACGCTTTCTCACTGTTGATTTTGATTAAATGTGGAACCTCGACTTCATAGAGATTAAAATATGAACCTTTTCGTACGAAATTATGTCCAATTATTTTTTATCACCTTGATTAATCTGTTAGATGGGCTAAAACTTTGTTCAAAAAACTATTTTCGTTTTATCTTATAAATTGAAACCTGGAATACTACTTTGTAATAATGTTAACATGTTTATGGAAATAAACAAAAAGACTAACAATTTTCCTTTGATTATAAGAGATTATATTAAATTAGCTTAAATCAGTCCTCTTTTGAAGTATAAACACATCTGAATCGCAAAATAATTTTATCCATTTTATAATGTCAGATATTTTTGGAATTTATCAATGAAAGCTTTTGGTATGAATGAACTTCTTCACATTTGCCAAAGTCAAATTTCGAAATATTTGGCATAAGATCCAAATTTTGATGATGTTTAAATATACCTATCGTTGCAGCTGGACACGATAACATAATCATGTCATTTATTTTCGTAGTAACATTAATCAAAACCTTGTAGGAAACAGTCATCTCGTAATTGAATTAGATTAAATATAAATTAAATTAAATTAATAGTTACATATGTGTGCAGTTTCGGTAACTAAGCTGTATTCAAAAATATATTTAACCAATCTATAAACAGTTGTAGAAGGTTGGTCTACATTTATTTAAAAAGCTTTATTGCGTTTTAGGGTATTTGCGTTTAAGGGTATATTATATTAGGTATAGGTGTATACAGTTGCAGTAAATGTATATTGCAAACAGAAGAACAAAATCATAAAAAGATATAGGTAATAAAACAATGGAAAACGCATTTTTGCTTCCTTTTGCTTTTTCTATTGAAGCTATGCTTCTTATGGAACATTTTGGGAGACAAAAAAAGCGACAGAATAAACGTTAGGTACATGGAAAGTAGGTACCTCACATATGTGATAAAAGAAAAACGCATTCGCTAACGACAGTTCATGATATGGCTGGCTTGTTATTGGATATAATGACCTATATATGCACACGTATGCGTCTTCGAGCATATGTGAGTCGAGCCGAGCAACGACAGAGAGATAAAATGAAAATATGTACTGTCTCTAAGGAAAATTGATCGATAATTTGGTTTATGAAGTGAGGGATGTGCATGCACAAAACTATCATCCAATCAAAGCAAGGTGCAAAAGAGAGATAGTATATAGTTTAACATTATCTCTCGGTATCTTGTTCAAAAAGTTCAAAAAGTTAAACATCCTTTGAAAAAGATGTTTTGGGGATGCTTTTCTTATAAAGGTAACGTATCCCTTGTGTCAATCAACGACATTATGAATTCTCAAAAATACAAGAAATTGTTGGAAAGGAGAATAGAAGGAGAGATGAGAAAAGTGGTTGCCAATGATCAACCAATTTTTGAAAAAGGTTAAGCTCCATGCCACGTCTTAAAAAATATTTCAAGGACAAGCATATTCCATGCTTTGAATGGATAGGCAACTTACCGGATCTCACTCCAATTGAACATTTTTGGGTGATTGTGAAAGCTAGACTGCGCAAAGTGGATTGCAAAACAAAATAGAAATTGATAAAAAACTGTAATTAATATAAGGTTATGGGATCGGCAAATCACAGAAAACTGTAAAAAACTTGTTGACTCGATGACAAAACGTCTTCAAGAAGTTATTATTAAAGCGAAGGGAGGATATATTTCATATTAAAACTATGTTTTTGTATTGCTGGTTATTCTTTTTTGTTCGTCTATAAGAAATAAATGTTATTTTTCTGAATTTTACACATGTGTTCACATTAATTCACACAGTACTGTAAATTTAAACGGTCATAAAAATTGGAGAAATTGTAAAAAAAGTTTTGAATTCAAATTCAAAGTTTATATTAATGTATAAATTACATCATAATCTTTTCCTGTACCTTGCTCTACATTCCTTTTTAGGGTAGTGCAACATAGTGTTAAACTGGTCCGGACCTGTCGCCCAGGAAGTAGCGCCAGACAAACGCCAGTTCTTAGAATTTTCGAAGACTCTAGTTGCTTTCCCATCGATCGAAAATTCTAGTGGTTGTTAGAACGTCGAAATAATTTGAGATGTAATTTCAAGGATACTTCTAGAAGGATTTTATTTTATATATAAGGAACCGTTTCGGACTGGGAAGAAGAATTGTAATTGTAATAGCTGGCGATAAAGTGCGGATTGTTGTACGTGTTATTTTAAAGAAGTTGTTCAGTCAATGTGACTGTATTAAAGTTGTGTAAATTAGTTTAAGAAATTGTTATCTATTTGTGTTTACCCATAAATTGTTTGTCTGCTGTTTATCACTTATCCCGAATCCACGAAGAAAAATCATAACAATATTATTGTCTTCCCATTTTTTCACTAGTACTTTGTACGTTGTAAATTTATCCTGTTTACGAAAGGCCATTTGGAAAATTTTACTTGAAATGACCTGTTCTCTGGTTGAGAGACGTTGAGCTTGAGTCAAGGGGAACAATAGAAAACCTCGGCGCACTTGTAAAAAAAGGAAAAAAGTTACCAAAAAAGAATAAATGCAAATGATTAAAGAGAACTTTTCCAGCTCTATTTTACGTACAGAATAAAAAAAGCTTTAATCTAACAACAGATAGTTATGAAAATGCGTAATTATTTGTATTTAAAATATTTAAAAGTAACTTTTTCTTTGTTTTAACCCTCTTTGTTGACGATATCCAAAACGTAGAGAACACACGCAAAACAAATAGAATAAACATAAACTTATTCAACCGGTAAGTATAAACCTATGAATACAATGTCTAGTTTTTGTAACAACACAATTTGTTTTACTTTCTGTTTCTTTTGTGTTCCTACTTAAATCACTTTACAGTAACTTTTATCCTGGCTTTTATTATCAGTGAGTGTCTGAAACCCTACCACCCATCGAGAGGCTAGACTTCCTTTGTTAAAACCCCTAAATAGATCCTTTAGAGAAAGATATTCATATATAGGTACCTTAAAAGTACCTGACTAACTTGACGACGCCAAATATTTTATTAATAGTGGGAAAGTTGATATACAACACACTTTACACGTCGCTCACTTCGCTCAAGGCTAAAAGTCAAATTCTATCCCAATCCCGTATAGAGATGGGAAAATTTATTCTATAACCCAAGCTTTGTAACTGTTAAAGAAAATAATTGGATAAGCAGGAAATAGAAAATAAATTATTAATTTAAAACAATTTTATACACAGTGAGTAAGTTTGTTATGTGGACCTTTCCACAGGATTACCCGGATATAATGAAGTTGACTAGTGCGTAACACAAGCAAGGGTCAGTTGAATACAGGTATAAATAACTAAGGTACAACGGTGGAAAATACCGTGTGAATTGTAATGAAAAAGTTTTTTAAAGGATCAGGTATGCATTTTCAAAAGGAAGAATTTCATTGTTTTAGTACTTTAATAAATTTAATAACGACCGACAGATATTGTAAAAAATTAATTAAAAAAAAAACAATTTTTTTAAATTACATAGCACGTATCTTATATAAAAACACTTAATATTCTAATAGTTTACATCAAGGATATCTTTTATGTTTTGTATACTGGGCTTTTAATTAAAAATGAGTAATAAAAAGTAAATTTCATCTTTAGGTAACTGAAATCCAATATTTCAGAGCTATAAAAACACTTTAATAGTTTCAGGAACTGTAAAAATTTAAAAGCAAGGACAAATGAATTTTTGATCATAAAAATTAAATTTTCCGTAACTTTTAAAATTTTGACCTATTATTAGCATACTACTTACTAATAATTAATTCTCTTTTAAATCATTTAAAATAATTTAGAAATTATGTATCAATATTTTGTTAATTCAAATTATTCAAATAATTCCATTATTTTTTTAAATTTGTTTTTTTTAAATCCAAAGATTAAGTACATTAAATACATCGATATATTTTTGGATTATATTAATATTTAGCTTTCGATATATCGACACATAAATCGATATATGGAATTCAATTCATTGGCATTTAATTTAATTATCGTTCTTTATTTCTAAAAAAGTGTAAAGGCGAGTGATTCAAAAAATATAGTCTGATGCAGGTTTAAAACCATAAACTTTCAGGATTTGCCGACGCTTGAAAGTTCAAGTAGCTACCTATATAAGAAATAAAATGAAACTCCTAAAAGAATCAATAGCTGCCTCTAAATATGAAGGTAATTCATGTCTGGAATGATGCCATCCACCGCCATGGAGAGACTTAAATAGTATCACTAGACATCTCAAAAGCATTTGCAGATGGATATCCAACTTACTCTCCAAAAGGCACATCCAAGTTGCCGTAACATTCCTCCAACCTCTACAAGATCAACGCTGGAGTTCCCTAAGGATCTGCTCTAGCTCCTACTCTATTCCTTTTACACATTAATGATCTAGTAGAAGCCACTAATAAGCCAACTCACGGCTCAGAGTTCTTGATTCAATACAGAGAAGAGCAGTTCGACTAATAAACGACACCAGTATCACCAAAAACCTAGCTCCATTATCCCACCCAAGAGCAATGTCTGATCTTTCAATGTTTTACCAACACTTAAACGGATTTTGCTCAGAAGAACTACGCTCTGTAGTGCCTCCACTTGCCAGGACAGCCAGAGCAATGCAACGGTGCCAACTCCATGCACCCTTATACTGTTCAGTGCCAGACATCGAGAACGGATCGATTAGATCGTTTCCCAAGGTCTCCAGATTGTAGAACTCCTTACCTTTCCCACTCTCCTAATTTGCAGTCCTTTAAATCCCAAATTATTAAATTGCCTCTTTTATCCCAATAGATGTTCTTGGTACATTTGTATGTAGGTCTATACTTACAAGGACAACCCTAAATTAAAAAAAAGTTCCAGTGAACAGCAAAAAGATGTAGATCTATGGGCCTATCGCAAAAAATAGCTTACACAAAGAAAAAAGCAAAGCTTCCATAATTAAATAGTGAGCTAACTCATTACCTCGATCTATCCGTAAGAAATTAAAATAAAATCACTTGATTTATGAGTTACTTAAATTCATTTTTCGATTCCTTTTTTTTTGTTTTTTAGTACATATTACGATCTTTAAAACTCTCTAATTAATTAGGAAATAATATATTAAATTTTTGCATACATTGATAAACTTTGCCAATATATATCGCATATCGATATCTTGATTTGATATAAAATTAAATACCATATGCTACGATATATTGGTATATATATTTTTTGCACATCCCTATTAAAGATACGTTTACATACGTTGAGACCCTTATTTGTTATATTTTTTCAATCTTCTTAACTTGAGGACGTGTTTGGTTTCATAGCGTTTCTCAGATTTTAAATCCGAAACATTTTTTTATTGCTTTAATATGGCCTAATAATTATATATTGTTATTCTTATATTATCAGATTTTATATCTTATCGTTTCAAATTAACAATAATTTAAGTTTTGACTTAAAATTTTATTTAATACTAAAAAATTCCAGTCTCTGTAACAGATCCGGGTGTAACTGTTTCTTTATAAAATCAAGTAACATCTCTATTACGATCTGCGGTAATGGTATACAGATCAGTATTTCAAATATTTTATTTTCTTGGTATGGTTGGATACACATGAATGCCCATAGATTTATTGTTGTAAACGGATTAGTAGTTAGTGTAGAATTTACGGTAAAATAGGATTTTTATTTAGTTTTCTATTGTTAACGTAATTTTTAAGTTGGTGTATAAATAAAATTCATTAAATATTGTTACACAAAAGTCGTTTTTAATTATAATAATAAGAATACTAAGATTTAAATATTATCATCCACCCTATTGTATTTATTAATCTCTTATTATTGTCTCTTAAATTTTTTTTACACGTCGGTTAAAACAAACAGTTTTATTAATTTTTATTCAAATAACAAATAAAAAAAATATTTTTTAAGCAGATTGCTTAACGTGAGAAATAAAAAAACAATACTCAAATTTGCAAAAAAAATTAACAATCCTCGACCGGGCCCCACCGAACATCGTTGGGCCCGGGGCATATACCCCGTCTGTCCCGCCCTTTCGAAGGCCGTGTGTAAGATATTTTAATTGTAATATGTCAAAAAAATTAGGAGTGGTAAAAACATTTAAGTAATATTCAGATTTACAGTGAAAACACTTTGTAGAAATTGAAATAAGAAAAACCAAACAGATTTAAGAAAAGAATAATATCAAAAATTCATTTTTAAACAAAAATTTGATTAATGTCTCGAAATGGAATTAGCGTCAAGAGAAAAACCATAAAAACCGTAGTAAATTAAGTAAAATATTTATAAAAGTAATCATACCTCACTACTCAGTATCAAAATGCGACGAAATAAACTACAGTCAAAGAATAAAAAAGAAAAACAAGTTTAAATCAATAACTTTATTTCTTGATATTACTTTAATTGCATTAAACAATTTAATAATATTTTTAACTTGTTTATAATCAAAAATATAATTTCGATAAACAATGATTTTTGGGTGGCCTTAATATTCGATCGTAATTCCCGTTGTCGTATGCGGAGCGTCCGACCCTGTTCAACCAACATTCCCACTTCCTCGGCAGGTCAAACCTGGAATGGATGAAAAGCGGTCATCAGTGTACAGGTGTTTTTAAATGTTTCTTTATTTAATGGTGTCGTGAATTTTTACAATCCTATAAGTAAGTAAAGTTGCCCTTTTTAATACAATTATAGGTAAAAAAATAGCGTACAAGATTTGCAGGTTATGTGTATATGTCTATGTAGATGATAGTTGATATCTAGTGCATAAAATGAGTGCAGTGGGATTCGGTCCTCATTCCCAAATATAACGCTACTTTTCTGTAAGTAGTACTGTCGACGTGTTTGGAGTGTCTGAGAGTACGGTACTCGCAACATACTTAACTTATAACTTATATTTTTGCGATTTTTGTTGTTTCGTGTACATAAAAGTGATTAAAATATTTGTTATTATTTTGTTAGTGATGTAATAGTACCGTGAACCCGTAATTCGCAATGAGTTGATTGGAAATTGGCAAGTTCTAAGTGATTTTGCAATTAATAACTAACCTATTTTTTTCAAGTGGTCATTGCCCTTGCGGAGCCCCAGGTCTACTTTGTTTAAATTAAATGGATTTTGTGGTTTGGATATTTGGTTAAATTAATGTGAGTAGTAGATTTATATTTGCTTTTTAAACCCAATCAGATAGCACTCTTATCACTGATTAGCAAGGAACATGAGGGACATCGCAACTCAAATAAATAAGTTTATTTCGTCTTGTTAATCTTTAAAATTATTTTAATTAAATAAAATTACAGTACTTACTTGAGACGACAACTACTTTAAATATAATCTAAGAACATAACCTATAATTAATTGATACGAGGATTTGTTTATTTTGATTTATTTAAAAGCATTTTTAAACATTAATGTAGGTATTTAGTTAATAATGATAATAATCATAATTTTAAATCAAATCTTTCTGTAATTTAAGGAATTATATTCTAGTTTCTAATTTTTGGTTTGTAATTTTTACTTGTCTACAAATGTTGAAAGGTATTTATACTGAATTTCTCTTTATTATTCTATGACAAATCCGCACACTCCAAATGAATACAGAAAATTGCACACTGTGTAATTGCTCACATAGAAAAATGGGTACGCGGAAATTAGCGCACAATGATAAAATAAATGCCCGCACGCAATTATTATTGGTAGGTATATAAAAAAGCTTAACCAGATATGTATCCACTTTTGTAAATGATCACAAAGTAATAAATATACCAATTTAGATTATTGGTTCTAACGCAAAATTTATTTGAAATATCAGTTTAAAAATTAATGAACCAAAAAAAAAACTGCGATTGAATTGCGATGAAACCGAAGCTTTTAATGTCTGTGGTGCAAAAGACCAAAAGAGTACTCTGAAAATAATCCAAATAGGGAACTATCCGTTACTAATTTTTGTCACGATTTTTCTGTCGCAACACTTCTTCCGAACCTAGCATCAAAAGCTTCATTTTAAAATTATGGACAAAAGTACTCTCTCATCCCAACTACTGTAACAAGAGTTATAACTGATGATTAATATCTAAATAGTTTAATTAATGTCATTAAGTAGCAGGAATGGGAATGGCATATATAAAAATTTCTACTAGATACCTACATGCCTTCAAAAAATTGTCTGATTTGCTCACATGGGAATATGCGCAAAGAAAATTGCACACACAGATGTTGGCGCACAATATTAAATGCTTACATCGAAAATGGCTCATTTATATATGCTGATGACACTGCATTAGCAGCAAGAAGTACTCAACCAAGGTTGATCACCAGATATTTGCAAAGAGCAATGAATGAAATGGAAGAATGGTGCATACGATGGAAAATAGTGATAAATCAGGAAAAGACGAAAGCTATCCTGTTTAAAAAGAGACGCCACCACCCATATGAAAACATCACGATGGGAGAAGAAGATATAAACTGGAACAGATTAGTAAAGTACCTTGGAGTCAACCTGGACCAAGGACTATGCTTCAAAGACCACGTAGACAGCGTAGTAAAGAAAGAAAAATACGCAAGAAGCAAATTAGGAGGACTAATTGGAAGAAGAAGCAAGTTAAACTTGCGAATAAAACTAAGACTGATCCAAACAATAATTATGCCCATCCTAACGTATGCATCGGTGGCATGGGGCCATGCTTGCAAAACTACGATACAAAAAGTACAATTTCAACAAAATAGAAGTCTAAGGGAAGCGGTAAACGCACCATGGTACATAAGGAATAACACCTTATATCACGACTTAGAAATTAGAAAAATAACAGATACCATGAAAGAAAGAGCTAGGACGATCTTTGAAGGCACGAGGAACCATGTAAATCGTGACCTAAGAGAACTTACAGAATACGATCCAGATAATGGTCCATGGACACACAAGAGGCCAAAGATGCAGCTCCGGCAGCAGTAGAAAAATAGATGATAACATAGCGGCATTTGTGACGAAAAGAGTCACCGTGAAAGTAACGTTACTTGAGACCGCAAAAAATACAACGGAAAGCACATAAAATAGAAAAGCACGCATAACAATAGCCAGACACCAGGAATATAGTGCACAGAGCACTGTCTTGGCAGAAGTAGATGAGGACCGCAGTTTCTCCCCAAGGCGAAAACGGGGTCCGAAACTGCTGAGGCCCCCTCGGAAGTGTGGGGGGGTGGTGGAATGGGAGGGCGAGAATGCCATTCAAACAACTAATATCGTTGTAATGAATGGCATTCTCATCATCTCGGGGCTCAAAGCGTGCGTGCGTGTGCGGCTCATTTATAAAAACGCTTATAAGGAAATTTACGAACTTTTATATTTAGAACATACTTATGTACAAGATTCTTCTACGTACCAAAAATGAATTTTAGAACTAATATCTGTTTCTTCATTCACAAAATGTAATTTAAACAAATTGAAAAATGACATTTTTTTAGAAATGAAAATGTTAAAATAATTGCCAATCCTTTAAAAACATGATTTATTTGAAAATGAAGACAAGCTTGTCAAAATTTATGTTGACCACACCGGATTATTGAATTTATAACAATTTATGGTGGGTTTTATGACGAAATTTACAACTTATTTTGAACCATGTTTACGATTTTGCTAATTTATTTTACTTGTGTAATTTAAAACCCGCCGATGCAGAAAATTTTAACATCTATTGTTACAAACGTTAATTAAATTTTTAAGAAATTTCTAATAAAATTTTTAATCTTCAATATTTTTTCGTTAAAAAAGCGATCGTAGAAAGAGTACTAGAGTTTTGTAATATCTATTTAATTGTGTGAGAAATTTTTGAAAATTGGGAAAATTGTTAATAATTGGAAATGGTCGTGAAAGGTAGGAAAAACCGAGAAATAATAATAACTAAAGAGAGCTCTTGTTGCTCATTTTTTCATGCAGATCGAAGTTGGTTCAACAAATGTTTAAGATGCACTCCGTTCAGTTTCAAGCATATTTCTTGAAGGTTCTCAATCATATCTGTAAACGAAGGTTGTTAGATGGCACGATTTTTTTTTTAATTTTAGTCCGCAATTCCCGAATGTCAGACAGCGGATCGGTACGAAAAATAGTCTCCTTTAGCATTCCGCATATGCATGCATCATGCAGCATTTGAAGAGACTCCTGGCCGTGTGACAGGTTGCACCGACGTATTGAAATCATTGTTGGTTAAGTGGTAGGTTCCTGACACCACAAAATTGCTGAAGATCATGTAGATATGGCGTAATAAACTGTTTTCTGTAGCGCTCCTGATTAACAGTGGTGTTCCATTGTTTGCTTCAACGAAATAGGTCCCGATATGCCATGTGCGGGGGCCCTTGACAAAGGTTTCTGTGGTTCCCTTTGTCCTTGCCAAATGGAAGGGCTCCACGACGGAGGAGACACGCCACAGCGTCAATCTCCCAAACCCACATTGCACTACGTAGGTCACACTACCACACAACACCTACACTCACACCAAAGAAAGAAGACTGTTTAGGTACCTTCAAGCACCTTGGATGAAGAGAAGACTCAAGAGCAATCCAACCTGTTGCAAAGGGAAATGCAAATGGGAAAGTTTGTGAGAGCTATAATAAAAAACATAAAAATTTAAAAATTGATTTTTATCTAAAACGGTGCGTCCTGTGGACTCTAAACAAGAGTACCTTTTTTCAAGTAAAAACCCTAAAGTTTCTTAATTAATTATCAAAAATATAAAAAAGTGACAGACAAAAAAAATATGACAAAAAATATCCAGTGGCCCCCCCAAATGAGACGCTTATGATCGTGTTGGAAATATCTAATTAGCATCAGATCAATTGTCTTATAAAGTTTACTAACTCTGCCAAATTTCATATTTTTTCATAGTGGCGTTCTGAAGATATTTGAAAAAAATTGACCTAGAGACATCATCTTCAAAGAGCTCCAGCTCCGAAACCAAAGCTTAAAAACCATATGTTTATATAAAGTTTCACCATATTTCTGCATGGTGTATCTGCCCTTAAAATCTGTAACACTTATTCATTAACACCCTGTATATCTCGCAAATAAGTCTTATCACAATCTTGAGGAAAACCAAAAGTTTCCTGGATTCAAACAAAAATTTTTACTTACTCTCAATTATTCTAAATTAAAATTATAGATAACGAAAAATAACAGAAGTAAATTTTTCTACACACGCCAAAGTAAAATAAAATAAATACTCAGTCAGTAGTTTAGGTCATGTGAAGTAATTTTTTTAATAATTTTACTTGGATAACTTTCACCTGTTACGACTCAGTTTTTTTTAATAACTAGAAACAGTAATAAGATTCATCTGTTAGTATCATTTGTAAACGTCTCGAAAAAGACACAAATTTCATAGTGATTTGATTTAAGTCATTAAAAAAACAATCCAGACTTTAATATTTAGAAATTCCTGTAAAAGTACTTTCAGTAAACATTTCACTTTATTCAGTTTATTAATAGATAAACCTAGTTAGTAAATGACGGATGAATACAATAGGTATAAATTGTTCTTTAATTGGTTTTAAATTACTGAGTAATTCCCTAATAATTTTATCTAATTTTAGATACTGTTTTGGTACCTTAAGGATGTCTTTTGTAAGCTTAATGGATTAAAATATTAATTAGAAAGTCGATAAATAATTTAAGGCTATGATTATTTACTGAATAAATATAGTTTAAAAAAACTAAAAAACACGCTTTTATAAAGCATGTTTCTGAAAAACATCGAACTACAAGTTAAAAATAATTTTCAGAATAAAATTATTTTTAACTTTTTAGTTCGATGTTTTTCAGAAACATGCTTTATAAAAGCGTGTTTTTTAGTTTTTTTAAACTATATTTATTTTTTACTTTTTAGTCCAATTTATTTTATTTCAATAGATTCGTTAATTTGCTGTGACGATTACAAGACCCTCACTCAATCATTATTCGTTTATTTAGTTGGAAATGCTTTGAAAGCGTGTTTTTTTGATTTCTCAAATTATATTTATTGTATTCATATTGTTGATGATTAAACATATTTTTTCAATCACTTGGAAAAAAAAAATTATTATTGTGAAATCTAAAAAATTGTTAGATTAATTCTAAGACAATTTCATTCATATTGTTTATAATTAAACGTATTGTTTTCAGAACTTGGAAAAAAAAATTACTATTGTGAAATCTAAAGAATTGTTAGATTAATTCTAAGACAATTTTATTCATATCGTTTATAATTAAACGTATTGTTTATTACCCACTCCCGGCACGGGGAGGTAGTGACTAAAAATAACGATATGGGACTCACCCGAGGCAGCAGCCGCGGAGTGGAGAGTTACAAACAAACAAACATACATACATACATACATACAGGTGAAATTAATTAATAATAAAATTTGATGAACATTAAAACAAGTGCTAATTCGAAAATTTGTATGAAACCATATGAAATAGCGACCTTGAATTTATTCGTCATCTTTTTTACGATAAAGTTGATGTAATACGGGTAGTCTTATATATTTAAAAATAATAATCACATCTTTACCAAATTAACCAGAACAAAAAAAAAAATGGAGTTGCCAGGCATCGATCCCGGTACCTCTCGCATGCTAAGCGAGCGCTTTACCATCTGAGCTACACACCCAGTTAATAAAATTTGGTGATAAGCGGTACATAGATTAAAGATTAAAAAAAATGTTGTTTTTTTATGTTATTGTATTATTAAATATCTTTTGTAATAATTTCTTGCAACATTTAATATCATTTTGATAAGAAGCAAACAAGATGAGTACACAGCTGCCTTGAGCCTCTGGCTTCTTGTGCTGTGTCGAGTGTTCGAGCGAAATATTAGCCCAAACTGCAGACATGCGCAAACCGCGCACTAGGCAGCTGCCGCGGAGTGGAGAGTTACAAACATACATACATACATACATACAGGTGAAGTTAATAAAAGCGTGTTAAAAATATAAAACTTACTCTCGGTTTTAATCACGTTTCATTTTCAAAATAAGAAAATTGATTGACCTATATGTTAAAATTTTAATTCGGGTAGGATCTAGAAAAATTTAGAGTCGATACAATTTGGTAGTGGTGGGAATGACTAGAGCTACACGAGACCAGACGAGACCCAGACTTGTCACGATTTAAAGAAATAATAAAGATGCATGTCTCGATTTCGTATCCATTTCTAGAAATAAATGCATTGAAAAAGTCTCAATAATAGTACATTGTGTGGCAAGGGGTGAAACAAGACGATTTCTGACTAGGGCGAGGGCTGTCATCGCCTGGTCAGAAATTGTCTCTTTGTTTCATCCCGTGTCAAACACTATATTTTTCATATCACATGTATTGAAACAGCGAGTTTTAATACTATTTCAGACCAATGCAACTGTTTGTCAAAAATATTCTGACAGACTTGAAATAATGACATTTGTTTCTGCCCTAGGGGAGAAACAACGTTGTTTCTTCCCTAGGGCAGAAACAACTGCGATGACAGTTTCTGATTGACAGTTGCATTGGTCTGAAATTGTCTTGTTTCGACTGGCAAAACAGGGATCAAAACTAGCTTTTTCAATGCATGTGATATGAAATAGTATATTGTGTGGCAATGGGTAAAACAAGACGATTTCTGACTAGGGCGAGAGTTGACTGCCCGAACGAAGCGAGGGCTGTCATCGTCTGAAATTTTTTCATTCTGAACATAAATGATTCATACTAATATTCAGGCTATACAAATTTCGATTATCTATATATTTTTTTAAATGTTCAAATGTGCCCAAACAACTAATCAAAGAAAGCCAGTTAGTCAGAATGGAATCGAACCATTTCTCTATATATCAGTTAGCCTAATTAATAAACAGTGTGAAGTTACAATAGTTCTATTAAATACTTATTTGACGTGATATATTTGTTTCTAAAATTCCATTCTTGTGATTTATTTGTGGTTGCGCTGGGCTAGGTGCTCGCTGAGTAAATAAAAAAACTTTGTGTGAGCCTTTAAGTCGAAGTTAAAATATTATAATCCTGCTTTTTAACAGTTTAGTTGGCAACCATAAGTGCAGCTGTAGGACTGACCGACAGAACCTATGCTCTTACTAAACTTTCCACTTTTCGGTATTTTATAACAATGTGTTTGTTTAAATGACAATTATTCACAATTTGTCTAAATTTTCTCGACTTTTCCAATTTTTATATTCTTAATGATCATTCAACATTTTTCTAATTTTTGTAAATTATCAAATTTCCTACAATGTTTTATGTAATGTTCGGCGTAAACGTAGAAAGATCGACAGAAAAAACGTTACTAGGCATATATTCCACTCTCTACCTGTTGGCCGTTGTTGCCTGTCGATTGCGGTTTGTAGAAAGCGATATGTATAACTTTTATGGAAGATTACCATAATTTTGCGAAACTATCGGATGTTAAAATCGCAAATTATAAAAACAGAATTTAAAACGACAAGTTGAAGCAATTATCAAGTAAATTTAATTATTTAATTGTCACTTACGGAAAACATAAACTGACTTATTTATGAATTGTTAATTGATTTAAGTAAAAAAATATAATTGTATGGTTTTCGAGCTAAAGAAAAAGAATTTCGCGGTTTCATCGCAAACACAAAAACCTTTGAGAAAAAGAGTAGCTCAACACAGAGCAAAAAATTCTAAATAAAGCATTATTCAAAAACGAACTTGTTATACACATTCCTCTACAATATTGCTTTTCCTTTTCGATTCAATGTATTACCTAACCAAGTAGGCAGCAGTCACGACTTTTTTTAATGACATAATGTAACAAAATGGAATTTAACTGAATTAAATCGCTTGAGACGCATGCTACAATCCATTCGAAAACGCACATGCGACTTGGGGCAACAATATTCACGTAAAATAATTTTTGTGCAACATGTCGGATGCAAACAATAGGCAACACTATAAAACAAGTATTCATGCCACATGTCTTTCACTGTTACAACAGTGAAAATCCACCCTTTTCAAAATTTTTCTATTTTTTTTAAATTTCAAATTTGTTATGATTTTTTATGAAATTATGGTTATTTCAACTTATTCAATATATTAAACATGAAAGGTTTAGTATTTGCAAGAATTATGAAGGTATATTGCGAGGTTTGCATCTGTGGAAACGACCCGCAAAATTTTAATCGATATAGTTACGTATATAGAATCTTGCAAATATTTTTTGAATGTACATTAATTTAATTTCAATCGTACGCGCATTTTCCGCACTTAAACTAAGACGTACGATCCACTCAGTCAATATAGACCACTTCGGAACAGTATGTAGTATGTATTAAAAAAAACTACGTGTATAAACAATGCTTATTTTGGTGATCAATTCTTCTTTGTAAACGTACGAGATTTAAACTTTAAATTACTTACAATAAAAGAATAAGTTACAGTTTCACATTGCCCTTCTATATTAGTTAAAGTACGTGGTAAAATAAATCTGAAAAAATCGAGTCTTATTTTTTTATACCAAACTACATGTGTAAATTGTGAATTTTATAAACAAAATCTTGATACTATAAGGGCGTCAAAATAAGTTAAGTTAAAAATTACTCTTTACGCACTAATTCCCTAAATAACTGTTTTATACATTTTGTTCTAAAAAAATTAAACAGTCAAGTGTAAATTATTAAAAAAACTTTGGAAGTCTCACTGATAGATAATCAATTCCCAAATGCATTTCAAACCAGTCATAACGAAATATAATTTATCAATAAAAATAACAGAGGGAATATTTTGATAAGTATTTTGCTTATAGTTATGCTGATTATTTACTTCTTATCTTCGAAACACATTAGATATTTGGAGAGGAATGTACCACTAAACATTGGCGTAGAATTGACATTTCTTGTTTTCTTATGTACTCATTTTGATATTACTTATTATACGAGCTCTGTCTCAGTAAAGTTGGCCCAACTATCTTTTTATGAAATTTGTCATAATAACGAAAACGTATTTAAAACTAAAATGTATTTCTGATAATATACGATATTTTTATTTAATATTAGGCAAAATTACTAAATATTTTAAATATTTTGTAACAGAGAAAAAATATTTTACAAAAATTCAAAAAACTGCCGATTAATAAAAATCAACGAAACCAAATAGCAGCAAATCACCACTGCGTTACATCGCCTTTTGAACTGATTAATGCTTTAATACGTCTTGACATAGTTTCAACTAATATTTGGCAGTCATCTGGTGTAAAACTTTTCCAAATTTCTTGGAGACGTGTTCGCAATTCTGGAACAGTTGTTGCGGGATTCGATCTGAGCTTTTTCTTTATAAGATGCCACAAGGTTTCAATCGGCGATAGATCTGGACTACTGGACGTCCATTTTAAAACTGGAATATTGTTTTCTAACATCCAATCTTTTACTTTCTTAGCCGTTTGGCAAGCGGCACCATCTTGTTGGAAGATACATTCGATATTATTTAAACGCATTTGGTTAATTTGGGGTATTAAGTTATTTTGAAGCACATTAATGTACTTCTTAGCATTCATAATACCTTCCACAAAGTGGAAAGGTAACGCAAGCTTGACAGAAGTAGAGGACATGGATCCCCAAGTCATAACAGAAGCCGTATACTTAACTTTTTTTTTTAAGACTCATTATAAAACACTTCTTCTTTAGTTCTTATGACACGACTCCTTGTATCACCAACGCATACTTCAAATCTGGCCTCATCACTCCAAATAATGGAGTTCCATTGATTCGAAGACCATAATTTGTGTTCTTTGGCCCACGCTAATCTGTTTTTCTTCTGAATCTTTGTCAGTAAGGGTGCCTCTTTTGCCTAAAAATACTGAATTTAAAACGAATAACAACAACAATATTTTAAGTCTACCTTGTAAGTTTTAAATCCCATCTTTTGGGCAGCTCTGTGACAAGTTGCTCTTGAAAATTTTTTTGTGGTTGCCTGATTCCACAATATTTTCAATTCGTTATAATTGGCACGTCGATTTTCTTTGATAATCCGTTTTAAGGCTCTTAAGTTAGTGTTGGAATAACGCAGTCGACTTCCAATTCTGGATTTTTGAGGAACAGATCCCGTTTTTTTGTACAATGTAATAATATTTCGAACTGTATACCTCGATTTGTTAATACTGTCAGCAATTTGGGAAGCATTTTGACTTTTTAAATGCAAGTGAATGATCACTTTTCTTATTTCGTCAGAAACAGCTTTACCACGAACCATTTTTTATTGTTAACAACACTAATACATTAAAAATTGATTTAAACGTCAAAATCGGCTTCTTAGCAACGTAAAATGTTATCATTTGTTTAACAAAACCTACCTTTATTTTATGGAAGCGATTAAAAGACCATGCAACTTAAGTTGTCTCCATCACGTATATTGCAATACACAAATCATTTTTCGGAAAAGAAAATTTCAAAATAAAAACGCTTCAAAAATAGCTGCGTCGGTTTTGTTATCATTCCATAAACATTTAAAGAAACCAAAAATATTATATTTTAAATAAAATTTTATTTAGCCCTTAAATAAAATCAGAAATATCCTGTTTTATAGCGTGGGCCAACTTCACTGAGACAGGGCTCGTAAATCATCAGTATCTTTTTTCATGAATAACATTTTTTTAAATATCATTATCAAAACAGTAAACAATAATCAAGCAGTTTTATGCAAAAATAAATGGAACGTTTGTTGACAAGAGTTATACACCACTCGCGGTAAAAAGTGCAGTTCATTACATGGACCGTATAATAATACAAACAAGCAGGTATCTACGCAAGCCCACCTAAACGTATATTTAGAATTGCAATTTCTGTATTTTACTCATTTTTTGGAGGTATGATTCTTATGGGACATTATGGCGATAGTGCTGCAACGTTAAAGAAAAGACACAAAAAGTGTTAAACTTTTTATTGTAATACTTAATTGTGTAAAAATCTTGAATAATCACAATTTATAAAAGAACTTTTTATAGTAGAAAGTTTTTTTTGGTGATTTATAAGTCATATTACTATTATTAAATTATTACTCCCTTGCCAAATAGCGCTTTACAAGATAGATTACGGCATAGTCCACAGTATAGTCTAAAATTTTTAAAAATTTTCTAAATTAGTTATTTTATTAACAGTTAAAATAATAATTACTGTTGTCACATGTAAAACAAAAAAAAAATTCTCTCTCGCGTAGTCGATCCCATTATGATAACATAATAGAACTGTCACCTTGATTCATATCCGACGCTTAATCAACTAGGCTGCGAACGACATATTTAAAAACTTTCAAAATGATAACATGTATACACAATTTATATCATATTTCATATCAATTCAGTATAAATTTCGAAATTAATGTATATGCCTAAACACACTTGAAACATGCATTGTCATCCAGATCTTAGCTATCCTGAAAATTTCAGAGCTCTAGGTAGTCGGGAAATAGGTTTAAATTCGATTACAAAATTCCGCGGAATGACAGAGAGACAAAGAACACGGTGAAAATATAAAAAACTTTCTAAAAATTGGGAAAAGCTGTAAAAAATTATTAAAAAATAACATAGTGAAAAATTTTAAAATTCATGAAAAACTGGAAAAATGTTGAATAATTAGAAACGATCATAAAGAATTATAAAAATCAGGAAAACCTGAAATCACCATAAAAAATTAGAAAATCGTCAAAAAAATGTATTTATTCATATTTTGTGAAAAACCGAAAAATAGACGTGATAAACGAAAACTCTTATAACTGTCAAGTGTTTTATTTCAGTATTTAAATATTCTAATAAAACTTAAAATGATTGAATTTAATGATAGGCATAATCACTGTACTTATAAATAATTTTCTTTGGGGTTTCAGGCGTTGATGGAATCGAGGTCACTCCAAACAAATAAACACCATTGCAGACGGTGATCATGGCTAACACTACTGCTGAGAATGAGGCAGATTCAGGCAGTGGTGTAGCCACGACCCACGTGACTCCAGACGAAGAAGCTGACCAAAATGAAGCGGAAAGAGTAACCGGCTCGACAACTACATACGATTCCGGAGGAATTAAATGTACCAAATGTGATTTTGAAGCTAGTACTCAGGCAGCACTCAGCATACACGTTACTAAAGTTCATACTACGAATGACACAGAAATGGAGGTAAGAAAACTATTTCTCCAGTTGTGACGTAATAACTTACATATCCAGAGAGTATCCAATTGTTTCTTTTGAGAAAAATGAATATTACTCTGAAAAAATTCATAGTTGGTTCACACTTATGCAGAATAGGGATGTGGACTATTTTTGGGAAAGTGTTTAAAACCATGCATAAGTACCAAATATAGCCAAACTATTTATTATTATTTTTTTAATACAACTAATACCTTTGAAATAACTTATTTAAAGTTCCATTTCAAATTTCGCGCCAAAACGTGGATACCTGTGAAACGCCCGCTATGACGTCACTTGTTCCTAAACATTGTCTAAGTTGTATGTAATAGAAAGTTATTTCGTAGTTTTGTATTAATAAGATGGATTCTACATTTTATAAATGTTGTGCGGTGCCGCAGTGTAAAAGTACTACTATTAAAATCTGAAAAAATATTTATTTACGTTCCACGTACAAAAAAGATGCGGAAAATGTGGCTTCAACTAGCCCGTCGGGATTCGGCACTTTACATTCTGGGCAAAATTTGCTCTTAAATGTGCACAATTTTGCATCTTGACGAAGTTGGACATATCCCAAAGCATCGTCTCTATATGACTGCCTCGATGAACTAAAACAAAATGAAACAATTTGTTAAAAAGATAAAACATAACCTCAAAATCATATTATTTTATTTTATTATATTTAATTTAACTTTTAGAGTTTATTAATACCTACGATTACTATTATAATGTATCCTGAGTATATTACTTACATGGAGGGCTTCACATTTCTAAATTTAGTAGAACAAAAGTTAATATTTGTTACGAAGAAATTAGCCACCGTAAAGCAATCAATTCTTGGCAAATTTGAACTATCTGCCTTAATATATCCACTTTCCATTATGGGAAAACCTTTAAAAATTGATTCAAAAGGACTAATTTATGATCTCAGGTACCTTGGAAAGGGGTAGGCTGAAGGAATATAACAAAAATAAATTTATTCATGTAAAAATCTTAAAAATAATTTAATAGTTAAACTGCTAACAAAATAAAATTTAATTTTTATTAATTAACTAAATTATAAGACATTCATTCAACAAAGTGAATTCTACTGATTTTATTATTTTTATATTTAGTAAGTAATTGTTTTAAACATTCTTTTTTTTTCAATCTTAGATGACACCTCTTTACTGATATTTCCATACTCCGAATTTTAATATAAATTTCGATTTGAAAATCTTTTAAAATATCTATACGCTTCTCAGGTATCTCGACTTTGCGACGCCAGCGCTACCTCGTGGCGCAAGGCCGCGTTAGCTTGAGTCAGGTGCTGTGTATTGCCTATTGTTTATCATGCAAAATCACTCTTCTGTAATAAGCGTTATTTAAAAACTTTAGTTGAAAAACCGCTAATTCTCGATTGTAAAAATGAACATCACGATCAAGAAATAAAAAAACTTTGTCACTCCATAACATTTTATTTGATAAACATTATTGATACATACTCGACTCGACGGACTGCGACAATCCAATCCTTGCGACGAGCTACTTCCCACGATTTAGAGGGAAATCTATAATAACTTATTCCTGGGATAGTATAACCCCGGAAATTGCACCCAACAACACAACAAGTGTGACCACTAACTTTTTTCGCGGATATTTCACGACAATCGATTAAAATTTTAAATTTAAAAAAGTACACACCCTGCTGGTATTACATAGCATATGACACTTATGACAGCCGATTGACCCAACCGCATGTCGCGGCAGTCCGCTTGGTGGCGCCACTAGAGGTGCCTGAGAGGCGTATACCTACTATATAGTCGAGGCAATGAAGCATTATGTTAGGAAATCTTTTAGGATAGAACGGATCGGAATGCGGTTTTTTGCATTTGCTTTTAAAAATTATTTATACCATTCCTACCTACTTTCTACCTAGTACAAACCGGAAGTTGCATTGCTGCAGCCAAAAATGCATTCAAAAAAATGCATTTTTTAAGAGGTCTTTCGGCAAATTCAATAACTTTGTAAATAAGAGTCAGAATTGACTCAAATTGGGTACCCAGGAGTTTTTGAGGTCGCTGATCACGATTATGATGTTCAAATTGACACCCCGAACACCTGGAGCTTAGGAACTATCCCGTACTTTATGCGAGGAAGGAGAAAAACTCGACACCCCGGAGTGTTTTGGGTTGCTGAATTCAAATATGGCACCGGCAAACACCCCACGGACACCTGGTGCGCCTTAACCTGGACGCTGACGTCATCTTTAAGAATTATTATTATGGGGGATGGGGGCATTTTGTGTGCTGTAGCGTAAAAATACCCTTGGCTAGCTCCAGGGTCCGTGGCTTCCTTCTGGCTTTCTTTTTTAACTCTCCCCAAACAAATAAAGGGCGCCAAGTACAGACATACAAATAAAAGAGTGAAATCAGTGTTATATTGTTTATTCAAAGAAAATATTTTAAGTTATTAGTAAAAGTAATTAACTCTTTTCTTATCTTTTTCTGATGTTTCTTCGGAATCGATGCGGTGGAGTTTTCTGGACGGAATACTGAGACCTCCGGAAGTTGATGAGCACCGGTTAATGGTGCCGTTGGCAAGATGGTTTCTCTTAACAGGAAAATTCTGAAGAAAACTTCCGTAGTGGTTAACCAAACGGCTAGGGTGACGCTGGCAAGATGGTTTCTCTTAACAGGAAAATTCTGAAGAAAACTTCCGTAGTGGTTAACCAAACGGCTATGGTGACGCTGGCAAGATGGTTTCTCTTAACAGGCAAAATTCGGCTCGATAAGCCCTCACTTAGGACCCTTCACTATTTGACAAAGGCCCTAAGAATTAAAATAATAGCAGTCAGAATTCCGTCCCAATAGACCTTAATTTCGATTACAATCATTCAAAGTTTCTCCAAAGTACGAGAAAAAAGTTAATCACTTGTTGTGTTTATATATTTTTAACTCAATAAAAAACTGATTCTTGCCAAATGATTGTAATCGAAAAATTTAAATGTTAGTAAAAATATCCAATAAAACTACCAAACATATATTCACCCAATTTTTGACTATTACTTAAAATTATAACATTAAATTTTACTCACCAGAAGGGTGTAAGAAGAATCCAAATAGCGACGCAAATTACGATCGAACTAAAAATTCCCTTCTCAAATCTGATAAAGTATACGCGACGACTCACAATAACACCGAAAATTATAAAAATTTAATAGTCAATAGGCCAGGCCACAAATTACGTTATTAACGTTACAGTGCGCTGAATCAGAATTTCATGTGGAAAACGTCCCCCCGAACACCTGGTGCGCCCTAACCTGGCTCTGAACGTCATCCCCGAGGTTTTTCCGTCATCCCCAATGTTACAGTTGCCATGTTTTAATTCAGTGACCCAAAAAAACCCCGGGTGTCGACTTTCTCTCCTTCTTCTCATGAAGTTCGGGATAGTCCACCAGAGATGACGTTCGGCGACGTTTCTAAGGTCCAGGTGTTCGGGGGGTCAATTTGAACATCGGAATCGTGACCAGCGACTTCAAAAACCCCTGGGTACACTTGGGCATTTCTGACTCTTATTTACAAAGTTATTGAATTTGCCAAAAGACCTCCCAAAAAAAATTTTTTGAATGCATTTTGGCTAGAGCAATGCAACTTCCGGTTTGTACTAGGTAGAAAGTAGGTAGGAATGATATAAATAATTTTTGAAAGCAAATGCAAAAAACAGCATTCCGATCCGCCCTATCCTAAAAGATTTCCTATCTTTGGCCTTTTTAGTGCTTCATTGCCTAGACTAATAAAGTAGAGTTTAGACGCATAATGTATTATTAATTAGCTTGTAAATATCCTTCGATTGCAAGAAGGATTAGTAGAGGCGCGTATTGTTAAATTTATCTATTTATTTATCTACATTTCGAACAATAGGTAAATAGGGTTATAATGAGGGTCATCGACTAAAATAGTCTGTGAGTGAATAAGTTGTTAGTTATTAAATATTTAATTTTATTAGTTGCACACAACTATACCAAACTTAATTTTAACAAATAACGACTAGATAGAGATAGATATTTTTGGGTTGGCTGTTAACCTATATCACTCCGACCTTTGCAGATCTATTGTGAACACCCATTATCTGTGGAATAGGATTAGAGCACCTTGTCCAGCTCTGCCCTCTTAATGAGACTTAATAGCCTTGACAGTGGCCACTCCGCATAACTTGGAGCAGCCGGTTTCTCCTCTCACAGTACTAGATACCGCGTCCTTGCAAGGCCTTCACATTGGCATAGGACATGAAATGCAGTTTCCTCTTCCTCTTGGCAGTATCGACAAATGTCTTCATCTGCTAAGTTTAGCTGACTCATGTGTTTTCTGAGCCTACAATGTCCTGTCAAGAGACTGACAATCATTCTGACATCATTTCGCCTTTGTGATAGCAGCTCTGCAGTAAACTTCGCCGAGTATCCCTTTATGAAGAGTTTAACTTGTCGCTTGCCCGGTGATGTTTCTCACCACTCCTGGGCCATTTCTAGCCTCCAATAACGACTATTTAATACCTACTAAAATAGTTAAGCCGACCCTGAACGTTTGGGTAGATAATCTCTTTGGGACAATTCCTTAACAATAGATGTTTATAGTTTAACTAGACCTACTTGGATAGAAATTATTTTTACGATTTTACCAGGGGAAACTTAAAAGAACGTCATTATATGAACAAACCTAGTAAAATTTCTATTTAATTTTGCATTAAACTTCCCGACTCACACCTGTTTTGTTTTAAACACTATCCGTGGAAATTGTAACAGCGCGTTGACCACGCCTATCCAAGTAGGTCTAGTTAAACTATACAAGAGGTTATTAATTTTTACTGCCCTTATCAAAATTACTTTTATAATGAAGGCAGTCTAAATGTGAACCAACTATACTTTCGCTTTTTTAGAGTAAAATTACATTTTTACTCTTTTGACTAAGTTTTTGTTGGAGAACTAGGTACTTATCTAAAGAAAATTGTATTTGAAATTGGATTTTTTTATATAAACTGTTTTTTGTGTGTACACCAAAGTTAGTGTGAGAGAAATTGTATTTTTAAGTATGTGTGTGTATGAACTATTTACCCGTAAAAAAAATAATATTATCGTTAATGTTTCTTGGGTGGAAATATTTTTCAACACAGACGTTGTTCTTTCTCAAACTCTTTCTCTTTTCAGAGAATGACGCATTATTTGAGTCATAGATTGTATGTTTCTTCAAGCATACACTAATTAGACATCCTTCACTATGAGCACCAGACTCGATAACATGAAACTATGCTCTTACTATGTTTACGGAGGAGCACCAACTATCCATTAATCAAAGAAAGAGCTTATATGCGTGACGAGTTACGACAAAGAGATAAAATTAAACTATGTGCTATCTCTCTTTTAAACTCTTTTAAAATACATTAACATTCTCTGTATTATTTGTCAGTGTTGACAAAACAATCAACATGAACATTTAATTAAAAGTATATACCTATGTTTTTAAGTATCCGGATATAAAACATTCCAATATTCCTTTTAAATTACCTGCTGGAAAGGATTCTGAGCCAAAAATGATACACTATTTTTTATCCATATTCCTCTGTATTTATTTAATTAAAATTTTAGGTTGAAACAAATAATAATCCTCCACCAGACCGTATCCATCGCAAAATGTTCGAATGTGACGTATGTAACATGAAATTCTCGAACGGGGCAAATATGCGTCGACATAAAATGCGACACACTGGAGTTAAACCGTACGAATGTAGAGTATGTCAGAAGAGGTTTTTCAGAAAAGACCATCTTGCTGAACATTTCACCACGCACACCAAAACGTTACCGTATCATTGTCCAATTTGTAATCGGGGATTCCAAAGGCAGATTGCAATGCGAGCGCATTTCCAAAACGAGCATGTTGGTCAACATGATTTGGTTAAATCTTGTCCGTTGTGTAGTTATAGAGCGGGATCAATGAAGAGTTTAAGAATACACTTCTTCAATAGGTATAAACTTTTATCATAATTTTTTTGATTAAGATATCTGATTATTATTATTTTTTTTTTTTTAATATAGACATGGTATAGATCTCGACAATCCGGGACCTGCAGGCTCACAGGCTTCACTGATAGCTGCAGCTGCGCAGCAAGGTTTTGCTATTGATGGTACCCTAAATTCTTTAAGTCAGTTAACAGGCAGTTTGTCTGTAAGTGTTACGGGTGCTAATTATAGTGATTCTGGTGATTCTACGGGTGCCCGATCTACAGATAATGCTACACCACCGATGCATTTTTTAACGCCTCATGTGGAGATTTCCATGACTGATGCACCTGTAGCAGTTTTTCCTCCTTCTCCGGTAAGTATTGTAATGCATTAACATTTCAGTGATTGAGTGAGGATCAATGGATAACTTTAAGATATTGTGCTTTGCTTAGTAATAATCATTCTTTGTGTAAAGCTTATTAGGAAAAACATATCAAACTTTTCAAAATTCCAGACCCATTTATGTATTTATTTCAGTTTTTTTATTATCTAACCTTTGTAGACTTTTGAAACTTAGTGAATACTTTTTATAGTGTATGGTTATGAACATCTCTAAAGTGCTTATGTCGAATTATTTCTTTGCGTTGTGTAATGTAACTTTATACATAAAAAAATCGCAGAGTAGTAGTTTATAACCAAACACAGTTGTATAATTCATCATTTGTGATCTTACATTCAATTATGATTAACTTTTATTTAAGTGGCAAATAACAAAATGAATCAAAACGTATTTCACCTTTCTGCATCAAAGATGTCATTAAAAGCTTCTCTTGTAATTCACCGAACTCTTCACATTTTTTTTATTTCTTAGAAGTTGGTAATATATATTACTGTTTTGATTTGTCTTCAACTTGCTTGTTGACAGGGAGATACGCAAAACTCCAACCAACCTGGCCAAAGTGGTGATCCTCAACGTATGAATGGAGATTGTCCAAATTCACCCCAATCAGCTGATTCCAATTCCAATACTCCTTCAAGCAGTCATATTCAACCAAATACTTTGCGGATCGACCAAGAAACGAATATTACTCCCTCCATATCACTCATACCAATAAAACAAGAACCTGGTGAAGAATATGAAGTTTCAAAAAGAAATGGACCTGTGAATTTAAGTACGTCTCCATCAGGTTAGTATACCTATTTTGTTTTAATTTTTTTTATATTCTTTCTACAATAATTTTTAGGGAGTATTCAAATGCAAACAGCAACATCAAGTAGTCTAAGCTCGTTAATTAAAGTTTCTCCGTTAAAAAGTCTGCTCAGGGACGATCTTAAACGGAAAATTATCTCCAGAAGTGGAAATTCGGGCAGAGGACGTTCCACGGGTTCACCTGGTGCTAATTCTGACTCACAAAATGATCCAGCCACCACAACAAATGGAACCATAACTTCCACCGGGCCAGAACAACCATCTGATTCAACTCTCTGGAGAAGTCTCAGTAAACGATCACTAAATGGTCTTCAATGTATTTTCTGCGGTATAGGATTTCCAGATCAGACTTTGTATTTCTTACACAAAGGCTGTCATTCAGATGCAAATCCGTGGAAGTGTAATATCTGCGGTGAACAGTGTTGTAATGTTTATGAGTTCAACTCGCATTTGTTGAGTAAAAGTCACCAGTAAGGGACGAAAGGTAACGTACTAGGTTGGGAGATACACTAATCTGTCGATTTGGTGCTTCTGGTCTTATAATGGATAATTTTATTGAAAAGGAGAGATTGGTAGCACCAAAATTATAACGGATGAGTATTTAAAGAGCAGTTAATTCTTGATTGTGTTTTGAATTTATAATTGCCGAATCGATCAAAACTGCCTTATTATTATTATGACCCATCGTTTTTGGAAAAAATTATTGGCGAGTACCAAATTGTGTGACTGTTTATACATTACAGTATATTTTATTGCCGCTTTACAAACATTCAAAATTATTAATTTTTTTGACAAGATCCATATTGTGATTTTTTAATATAATCAAATGATCTCTTTTTTATTTAATTTTAATGAACTTTCTGGGCATATATTGTAATGTAATCGTATAGAACAGACATTATACTAAATTATTTTTCCTGATGTGGTAGTATATTATTCATAAAATTCATGATAATATTAATGGTATGGTAGAACACAGTTTCGTCTACGTCTTTACTAGTGAAATAGTCTATGTTGTAGTATATTTAAATATTCTATATAGCTTCTTTGTGGCATAATAACAATTATTTACTTCTTTAGTTGGGGATCTTTTGCCACTAAAACAAACTGATAAAAAATATAAATCAATATTTTGAAAATGACCCTTGCTTATTAATCTTGGTGGATATGGCAAATTTGTCAAGGGTCGTTTTTTTAAAACTGAAAATGCCTAACAAAAATGAAAATATATTTTTTTAAAAATAACTCATCTTTCGACAATCGGTTGTCGTTTTCAAAGATGATAAAAAATTTAAAAATCTTTATGCAAGTTAGTGTTTTAAATTTTTTGATTCGTTTTGATATATAGATTATCAACTCATTCATTAAATTATTTGTTTATTTCTCTCTCTCTCTTTCTTAATGGCCTTTGGACTCCTGTCACAATTAGCCAGCACATTTAGTTTGATATGTGTCCCGGATCATCGAGGATGTAACTGGGTTGATTCAATACCCCATCCACTATCCACTTTGGAATGTTGAAGTTACCGTAACACTTAAAACAGTCCACAAATTAAGTCTATTTCTACAGAAGTATTTGATTGATTTCTAAAAATTTTAAAATGAGTTTTAAAATCTTGATGTTGACATTTCCTAGCAAGACATTCATATTGTATGGACATTTAATTCCCATTTTGGCTATTTCATAATACATATCTATATTGGGTAACATATTAATAGGGCAGGTGAATAGTATATGCTCGATACTTTCTTCTTGGCCACATTCGCAGTTAGGAGAATCTTTTATTTTTATCTTGTTGAGATGTTTGGCATTCAAACAATGACCAGTTCTTAGTCTTATAATTGTAGTTAGATGTCTTCTATCAATAAATTGAATTTTTTTGAACCATGGCGTAGTTGGAAAAACTGGTTCAAGATTGATGTAGTTTTTTCCTTTTGTTTTAGTGATCTCTGTCCAAACTTTGTTGTGATTATGTTTTATGTCAGTTTTTAATTTATTGTATATATCATCTCTGTCTAATTTGATATCCAGTGGAACGTTTAAAATCCTGCCAATGTTTGCAAGTTGGTCTACCGTATCGTTTCCTGTAATATTGCCATGTCCCGGAATCCATGCTAAGATTACTTTATTACTATTAATGTTGTCAATAATACTTTTTTTTGTTTGTAAGGTGATCTCTTCCCAGTTCCCGTTCATTTTGTTTATAATACAAATTTTTAACCGATATTATTTTGAGGTTACTCACTTTTGGTGCTTTGAATAAACCCACTTTTCCTACACTGTCTTCCTTTCGGCCACTTACACAACCATGAACAGCACAACACCTTCCCATTTCTTTTTATTACAACTAATATTATATATTTAATTTAATTTAACATTCGCCACATTCAAATCTCAAACGTCATAATAATAATTACATCGGTACATCCTAAATCGCTGCGCAGCTAGTGGTAAAAATTAGAACTATGATCTGGGTTGATTATTGTGTACCAGAAATATTATGGAAAAGCCTATACCTTGTATCTATACTTCGTGCAATAAGAAACAGTGGAAATACCTAATAGTAGATTACCATGACGTTACAATAACTGTCGCAATATCATACCATTAGTAAAAGTTTCATCATGAACAAAATTATTTTAAATACTAGATCATAACAGTACTACCTAACAATAAAATGTGTTTTGATATTTTAGATATGTTTATGTGAAAGTTGTCTCATATCTGAATTAGAAAAGCTGTGCTACAATTTTAAGCAATATTATATTTTTATTAATATATCGTCGCTCAAGTGCCTAACACAGCTGAATTAAGCATATCATATAAAAATTTTGTACATATTAAGAGTGTACACACGTTTATGAGAATCCAAATACTGTAGTTTATATTTCCTACTCCTAATTTCCACAGCGTAATATCCGAATATGAAAAATGATAGAATTAAATCCCAATTTATATTCAATGGCCAATTATGCATTTGTAATAAATGTAATTAGCGGTTGCGTTATTTCAAATTTTAAAATTTAAAAAATCATCGTTGTTACGTATTAAAATTCCTTATCACTGTATAGTATAATATATAATTCCTTGCCTAATAAAACTACAAAATTATATTTAAAAAATTGAGTGTTGGAGATAATTACAACACATCTGGCTACAGACGAACAGATCCATTTTAATATTAATAGCTATTTTCGCGGAGAACATTCTGAACGTATTCGGAGGGAATTCGCATGCGCACTCTAAAATTTAAGTGTTCGCGCCGTTCGCGGAGTAAAAATATTCTGTTCAGGTTATAAAATCCTGCGTTCGTGGAAGGCGTAGATCACCATCCGAACATGCTCGTAACGCATCCAATGTGTCCGAGGATTAAAGCAGGGATTTTTTGTTCTGAATAAATTCTAACCTTAAAATTTATCTGTTGAATACAATATTCACGTTTAATTATTTGAATGCTTTGTGTTTAATGTTTGTTTTTGTTTATAGTATTATTGACTTGTTTGAGTTTTACTTTTTTAACTTAGTTTCTTTATTTATTGTATAGGAATCAACAAATTTGCTTACAGATGAGTTTTTCAATATAAAATTAATTTACATTAATCGGTAAAAAGTTTTAGATAAATTTCAGTTCTAGTGATGAGGATTTAGAAGATATTGTTAGATTTATAAAGGTTCCAAAAACCATTCAAACTTTCGTAAGCGTTCGCGCTACCTTAAAAATTCAGAATATGTCTGTAGAATGACTTGCGCGTTAAGGAAATCCAGTACATACTCGTTTCTTAGTCTGAATACGTTCAGGATTAGCTCCGCGAAAATAGCTAATATCGCAAAATCAAGATCTATTAATGCACAATAATTTACACGCCACGTTTTAACTTTAAATATGATCTTTATGAAAAATAAGGTGAGAATGTTACTTTGCAAAAGTAGCGGTGCCACACTACTTTCTTCTTTCAAAAATGTATCACGCTACCACTATTAGTTACCTATTTCGCTACAAAAAAAAATATCAGAACTACCTTTTATCCCCTGATAGTTATACACATGCATACATGTTCTTGAAGCTTTAACTATAAATCTCTATATTCTCATAGTTCAAAAACCTTAAAATGATGTGAATAAAACAATCCTTATTCATACTTGTCACAAATTCTTACGAGAAGGCAATTTTACCGGATATTGTAATATAAGTATTTCCAAAGAAAAAAAGATTGAATTAATCAGTGTAATTGAATTGAATACATATACAGGTAAAATAATTTATTACATGACTCTGAAATGTGATGTACACTCTTAATAGTTAGTATGGTTGTTAAGAAAAAATGGAAAGCTGAGTCGATAGAAATGACCAATTGTAGTTTTTTAGCAACAGAGTACCTTCAAACAAACTAATTCTACCAAATATGTTTTCTTCGCATTTTCTCTTAGACGAGGTTTGAATATAACCCTTTTCTTTTGTTTCATTTATGGATAAATACATCTCTGTTTATTTCAGTATGAGATTTCTTCTAGAAAGTTACGTTTCAGTAATAGCTGAAGAAGTGGAAGATGGCATTATTTTGTGATTGTACTCTGTTGTTAATCTTGTTTAAAAATCTCCATTGACAAAAAAATCAGTTCGGCCAAAATTCCTGTGATTATCTGCTTCCGAAAAAGACCCTAATCCTATCGTGCAGTCGGTTTAGAGCTTGGCACATACAAAAAGAAATTAGATTAATATATTCATAATAATAATAATAATATTTAATGCATTTTTTGAGTATTATCCGCGGAGAGAATTTCGATTAATCGTCAATCTAATAGTAATCAAAAAATGAAGACCAACAAATAATCTTAAAAGTTGGCCGACTTTTAGATGATAAACCCATGTATTGAATTTTTCTCTACCAAGAATATAGAATAGAATAGAATAGAAGGTGAAACAACACAAGCAAAAAATTTACCTTTCTTTAAAATAGATACGAAAAAAAAAATAATAACTTTAAACATAACCTTATTTATAAGGTTTGGAGTTCTTTCCGTCATATCATCAAGAGTTTTACTATTCAGACTTCCTCTCTGCTTATTATTACATCTTCGTGATTGGAAGAATATTTCCATTCTTCTTCAGCTTCTTCTTCTTCTTATCATAGGACCTAGTCCTGTTTTAATCCGATATGTTTAGCCTCCTTTGGAGCTCTTCCTATGATATTGAGCACCAACTTTCGTACCATCTTTTGGGTGGTCTGTCTACCGGTCTTCGCTTATTTGGTTTTGCGACTTTGTCCATCTTTCTTCTGGTATCCTTTCTAAATGGTCTCTCCAATACCGCTTGTGTGTTCGAACCCATCTTACCACATCCTGTATTCCCAGTTCCTCCCTGATGTCCTGGCTTGTTATTTGATCCCTGAAGGTTACACCCTTGATGATATTTTTATTTCGTTGGTCCTCATTATTCTTTTCGTTTCTGTGGCGTACATTAGTATAGATCTTATATATGTTTTGTATATTTTTATCTTGCTATATCTCTCAGGTATCTGCTGATTCTTGTTGCTTTTAGCGCTTGTGTTCTTGTTTCTTCAATTAGATGTCTCTTACTTAATACCTCTACTCCCAAGTGCTTGAAGCTTCTCGCTTGGTGAATTATTTTGTTGTCTACTGCCAGTCTGCAACGTATGGCTTCTTTGGAGATAACCATTGATTTTGTTTTTTCTGTTGCGATGCCCATGTTAAGTTTATGTGCTGTATCGAGCGTTCACTTTTTTAATATTTTCATTGATTTGGTCCATGACGATGTTAAATAGGGTAGGTCTAAGGCTGTTTCCTTGTCGTATGCCCGCATTGATTCGTACTTCCAATGACAGTCCTTCGTTCTTTTTTATTCTGGTTCTACTTTTGCTATTCAGTTCCTGTATGGTTCTTTGGTATAGTTTATCCAAAACCACTTGAATAGGCGTGGTCAACGCTCTTTTCGACTTTTCAAGAATTCTCTTCATGGGCGTACAGGTGTGAGTCGGAAAGTTAAAAGCAACATTAAATATATATTTTACTAGGTTCGTTCATATAATGACGTTCTTTTGAGTTTCCCCTGGTAAAATCGTAAAAATAATTCCTATCCAAGTGGGTCTAGTTATACTATACTTGTAATCGATGTTGTTTTGATCCATAATCTTAATTATATAAAGTATTATTACAGTAAACTGTAATATTGTCGTATTTAATAAAGCGAGTTACCAATAGATATCACAGAATATTGTTATTCTAACACTTTACAAGTTCTTGAAAAATATTTTCAAAGAAATTGACCGCTCAACTAAGAAGAAACAACCACTTCCCGGGCTATAGGCCCGACGGATATTGGATTACACTTAAAAGTCAAACGGGGTTAGCATATCTAATAAATAATTTAAACAAACCATTCTGGTTTGCAGTTAGAAGGGACAACATAAATTGTAGACCGGTTTCGGCGTATTTGCGCCTCGTCAGTACAATGATAACATATGTGGTGATACTAATAATATTTAGGGTTACAGGTAGTTTATCTTCTTATTGACTTATCTTCGGCCTAACTAAACGATAGGATTACCGTTAACCTTATCTTTTGGCCGAACTGACATTTCCACAAAAGATTCAGTGCCTATATTGAGGCCTTAAATAACGCAAATAAACCTGATAATTGCTCTAATTATCCGTCCATTGTTAAAAAATTGTTATATTCATTACAAAGATATTTCCTATATACAAATGTTTTCCTAAAGTGTTATTATAGTTAAAGATCACCCTGGAGTGGAAACGAATGATTGTACATATTAATTGATTTTTGTGAAAATGCTCAAAAATATATTTGATTTTTTTCCTATTTCTAGTTGTTGTGAACAAATTTCAAAGAGGGTGATCTTATGTTATTTAGTGTAATTATGCATTCCTATTTTGTGTTTATGAAATTGAAAGAGGTATCAACAAGATTTTTTTTATTGTTATCAACATTTAGTTAACAAAATGTTGCTTTTTTTGGATCCTTTCAAATAAAAAGTAATGTGCCTTTATACCTCTCTATAATTAACATAAATGGGTATTTAATATAATAAACCATTTATTTAAATTGAAAGGAAAAAACTTTAGTTTAATTACATTTGGTTTGATACCTGGAATATTGAAAAAATAGTTATATAAAATAATAGTAGTCTTAGACATAAGTAGATCATTGTTGATAAAATTAATGTTTAAAATTTTGTTCATACATTCCATTATTTTACATTCGAATCAGTTTTCAATATGATTACTGAAATATGTACAGTATTTATTATTATGAGATTTTTAAAAATTCTAATGCGTGCAATATATGGGACTTTATTTTTCTAGTGAGACAACATAAGAAATTATAGTTTACAAGATTAATTTACACTTAAAAAAATCGGGTGGGGCACACTGCCGTTTGTTTTCACGTGAAACGTCTATGGTAGCGATATCCATTGTCTGTCCATTCGTTACGTCCATAAATACAGGTATTCCAGTGGTAGAGGTGCTCGCGAGGTTGGCGGCAGCAGAAAAGTTCCTCGCGGCGTCGGCGTTTTCGTCGGCAGCGGCTTTGCGACGTTCCCGAAACAGTCTCGCTCGCTCGGCGCCCGACATTGGGGTACCTGTGTGTGGCCCATAGTCTCTTTTCAACGATAGCCGTGATTTATATTTCTGGCTGGCTCTTGCACGAGCTGAGGCCGACATAGCAAATGTTTATATTTTTAATATAAATACTGTTCAAATTCCACTTATTTTTATATGAATCAATAGGTTTCAATGATCTTGATAATCACACGAAAGAATCAACGCGCTATCAAGTCGGAGTCACGAGTTACACTAAATAGAAACGAGCGAGAGCGCCGCTCGACCCAGACCCGGACACAAGGTCATAACAGCGAGCTGACTATATAACATTTTTGTTTCTAGGACTAATAGTGTTGTAATTATTAATGTACGATGATATAGACCTTTTCGTTACGGTCCACTTTTTGAACCTGGTACTCGTATGTTTCGGCGCAATTTTAAAGACGTTTCACGTCAAAATATGTACAAAGTGATGCTTTTATTTTAATGTTAATTACTTTAAACACTTTTTGGTTGTATTATTCTGAGATAATTTCTTCTGTTGTCTTTTACTCCCATTTTTATATTTTTGCAATATATACTGTGGGCCGAAATAAAAAAGGCGCTTAAATAATCAAAATCTTATTAAAAAATTCGTACTCAGATTGATATTTTTCATATTATTAAATAATTGTTATTTTTTATGAAATATTTAATTAATTCACTGTTGATTTGTTCACAGTGTATATTGATGCACACAATTTTATACAAGTGTATAGTTTTTTCTTAATAAAATATATCAATGAGTTTGGTTAAAAGTTCCAGAGTAAGTAGTGAGACTGGACGAATTGTTGAGAAAATATTATTTCCTAAGTTGTTAGAAGTTTAAAACACTTCCTTATTTTTGTGTTTAGTTAATATTTTTTGTAGTGTAGTGTATACATATATAATTTACTTTATTTGTAAGTAACCAATTACATTCCATCTGTTAAGATGCTGTTTTAAGGAAAAGTACCTATTTTATATTTATTTTTATTTTATTTATACATATTACAGTTTGTAAATCACAACTTGTTGTATTTTGGTGAGAGGGATAATAAAGTTGAAATTTTATTTTATAATTATATTTTTTTAATCTATAAATGAAAAATTATCACTCTGAACCCTTGTTAGTACCTGTCGTCACAACCAGTAGGCTCTGTGGTCAACGTTGGTCGTGAATTCCCATTGATTATTTAACAATAAAAATTTTACTATTGGTCAAAATTCAAACGTATCGTTTGTTTAATGATGTTCTTAATGACATATGTCGTTAAAAATATTGTGCTTTATAATATGAGGGTAGAGGTAAGGAGCACCATCTCATTCAGCACAAAAAGTCCGCTAACAAAATTAAAGTTCAAAATTCGACCGAATAATTAAATAAATATACTCAGTGACATTAGAAGTGTTACACCCACAAGGTATAATTTCTTAATCTTAATTTTTGGCAACATGGTAGATTTACATCGAGAATAAAACGATAACATTTTCAAGAATTTTTAATAACGTATAACAAAAAAAAAAGAATAATGTGTTTGGCGACCCCGTACCTGAATACACTCATGTAAACGTCTAGCCATTAACAAAATGAGATGATCAATGTTTGCTTGTGGTATCTCGTTCCATGCAACTTGAACTTCATTAATTGTGTCAGAGTTTGTGGAGGATGGTGTAAATTGGACAGTCTTCTTCCCATCATATCCCACACATGTTCGATGGGATTTAAATCTGGTGAACGGAGTGGCCATGGCAAAACATGAACGCCAGTTTCTTGGAGAAAGTCCATAGTTCGACGAGCAATATGGGGACGCGCGTTATTTTGCTGAAAAAGGACGTATCGACGGCCGTCTAGATAAGGCAGTAAAGTGGTTTGTAAGACATAATCAACATATCGTGCAGCTGTCATACTGCCTCGAATGAACTTAGTGGTGATCGGCTACCATAGGCAATAGCCCCCCAAACCATTACTCCAACTGTCCTGTGTACATGTCTTTCAAGAACAAACCCGGTATCTCGTCGCTCTCCACGGCGGCGTCTTACCCTTCTACGGCCATCGTGCATGCCTAAACAAAATCGCGATTCATCGCTGAATGCTACATTATGCCATTCTTCCACCCATTGCTGCCGTTCTCTGCACCAATTCAAACGTTGATGGCAATGGTCCTGGGTCAAAGGTAGCACTAGTCGTGGGCGGTATGAAAACAGTCCAAAGGCTCGAATGCGACGGTATAATGTACGCATAGTAGTCTACCTTCCTCTCCAAACCATTGATCATAGGATCCTCAGAATGAGAACTTCATCACCTTAAAATCACATTGTTCATAAATTTACTTCGTACCTAACGCAAAGTTTTGGTTGGTTTACGTTTCGAAGCATGAGTACTACGGAGCCAACCTTTAGACATAAATAGTACGATGATATCCCATGCTCATCCAAGAAGTTTAAAAATTCAATTGGATAGCCAGTGGATTCATCTTTAATTGTCACACAGTCAATAGATTTAATTAATCTCATTCTGAATTATGTATTTCACATCATCTATATCTTTATTCTTAGTCGCTAAAACTGCTTGCTCACTAAAGTAGTAAGTAATGATGTTTGGGAATATGTACTTTGTTGATAAGTTCGTCTTTTGATAAATAAAGTTACAAAAATTCTGGGGAAATGAAATCAATCCGCTCGATTTGTCAACAGGTACTCATTTAGCAATTGCTCAGATAAATATTTAGCAGATGTATCATTAAGCAATGCAACTCTCATCTTTGTTGTTAGCTGAAGTATCTTCACATAGCGCTATAGATTCGATAATTTGAGGCAAGCGTTCATTTCGTCTGCACCCGTTTGCTCCTTCGAACACAACGTCTTATATCAAATAAAAATATGATCTTTAAACCGCCAAAATTCGATTAACGTGATTGTTATAATACTTTGCCTTCAAATCTTGTTATAAATTTGTTATTAAAAAAGTGGTAGGAAATGTTAAATATTAAACTAAGTATATCATAAAATTATTTAATAACTTCTAGTTTACATAACAGCGAGTTTAGAAAACTAAATATATTCTGTTTCTCTACTTTTAATACTAAAAAAGTCTGCACAATACAAATTTGCAAGTTTTTATTACAGATAAATATGCTTATTTTAATTAAAATTATATTAATCATTACTTACAATAATACTGGAGGTGTGATAATGGATTAAATGAAAAAAGGGAATTTTCGCCAAGCACAAATATATTTATTATTGGAATCATAGCTTTCTTACGAAGGGTTAAGCAAAGAGCGACTTAATCGCTGATACCTATAAGAACTCCGAAAAACAAGAACAAAATACAGAGCCAAACGCTTTATCATATTTCCTTTAATAACGTTTTATTACGTCATGTTTTTATAGGTATGTTCAGTCAAATAATAATTTAGAGCGTTAAAAAGCTGTGCTTCCTTCCTTGGTCATTCCCGTAGTACAACTTGACGTTTTTCTGCAAGTTTGCATTGTACCAAACAAAATAATTAAGCCACTAAAGTTTTTCCTTTATTTTAAGTTTACCCTCTTCATCATATTTGTTAATAAAATTGAAATTGTTAAACTAGAATATATAAAATAGTGATTTAATTTTATCAACAAACATGCTACCATTACTTTTTCGATTAAATATATTTTTTTTTCGTTTTAAGCTGCAGCTAGTTTTTCGCGTAAATGTATTCATATTATAGTATATATTGTGAAACTTAATGCTATACATGATTTTATAAAAAACAATTTTTATAGTTGTTTAATCTTATTTTTACATATTCTAGCCTACTTAAATTAGTGGTAGTGCTTTCGCTTAAATGCAGTAATTTTTAATATCGTTTTTTATGTATAAGTAACCATTCAATTTACCACATTTGCCCCAAAAAGCTAACTAAGTATATACTCAGACTCAAACAATATAATATAAAAAACTGGGTCGATCCGGATGGAAGCAAAGCGTTTAATGTGATCTGGTTAACTCGAAAGTGCGGACAGCGACTAAGAAATACAAGGCATTGCCTCAATCGAAATTAGCAACGAACGATAGATTGATTATTTTTGTGACGATTTTTCGGTCACAACTCCTCTGCTGAAACTAGCATTAAAAGCTTCGCCTTGAAAGATATGAATTTTTGTAAACGTCAGAATAATATTTAGTGTCATATCTACAGAAAGAGGAAAACGAATTCAGATACTTGCGAACATGGTTGTTTGAATACTGGACACGAAATATAGATACCCTTCGTGAAACTGGATATCAGACAAAGAAATAAAGTGCTGCATTGAACAGGATCGACAGACGTTTCTAAAGATTGGATTTTGTCCTTGATCTGACAATAAAACTCTAAACGCTTTTGGCAGGACTCTAAACCGCAACATTAACCTCTATGATGTTAGATTTAACTCATATCACATGTGACAGATAAGGCAGAAACAGACTACTATCACGTCACTTGAACTAACGCTATCTTACGTCACGACCAAAAAGTGTGCAATGTTGTTTTACGTGGTTCGTTATAAATGAGAACCACACTAAAGTCACCTCATATATATCACGTCAAGTCACGGGCCTCACGTGTGATTTCACATTGTTTCCTGCGCTGGTACATACTTTGTCTTCGTGAGCTCATAGATTTAAATAGGTTTCATCTGATTGAGAAAAAGGAATAAGTTTTAATTAAAAAAGTTTGGGAACATCAAGTGATATATAATCAAAAATCAAGTAAATGTCGCGATCAACATATTCGCCAAGAAGCTTGGAAGAAAACACCATATAACATATATTTAAAAACAGATAAATATTATAAGATATTATATATTATATAAGATATTATTAATCAGGTTGTAGTTTTAAACATCTCCAACGAGCAGCTAATATTCCAAACGTAATTGCTTCCTTATTTTATTTATATCGTGTATCCATACTCTGTTTAGATTTTACCACATTCGTCCAAAACTATACAACTACCTACACATTCCAGTTCTTCTTCCCAGTCTGAAGAACTAATTGAGCTATCAAATTAATTAGTCATCGAAAAACAAACATTGCACTGAAAACCAATGAAATACTCACGAAAACTCCGTTAGACGTGATGTCAGCATGTTTCTAAGCGTGATATTACCATTAAAACATGATAATGTGACGGTATATGAGCTCATGTGACGTGATAGTAGTTCGTTTCCACCTTTTCTCACTTTATGTCATTTAATATATACTTTCATTTGTATTTTAAATTAATATTAAAACTTGTTGATTAATATAACTAGTTTTTAGGTAGGCTTTATTAGCCGCACCTCAGAAAAGTTAGCAACGGGCCAGAGGAAGTTACTTAGATTTTGTGACGATTTTTTTATCCCCTTTTTCAAACATAACAATAAAAGCTTCGCTTTAAAAGTATAATGTTTTCTGTCTTGACTCTTTTAGTCCTTCTAAGTAAATTAGATGAGAAATGCGGTTTTATTCATTTTCTTAGTCTATTTTAAAAAGTATTTTTTACTAAAATTTAGTAATTTTTACGACAAACATTAATATATGAAAGAGTGGTCTTCGTATCAACATTAAAGGTAAATATATTTAATTTTAACGAGTATACAGGGTGAGCTACAAGTAATCTTAATATAATATTTTTTGTAATTTAGTTAGTTAAATATTTTTAAATTTATTTAGACTATGTTACTTAATTAGGTGTAAATTAAAGCATATCCAATGTTTCGTTTTTTAATCACCCTGTATTTATTTACTTATTTATTTATATAGCTAATTAAATATCTATAAACTAATGGTCTTTCTCGGGTACAAGTGGCGGATATTTTTGTTTTTAATTTTACAAATATTATTAACTTAAAAAAGGCACACCATTTAAGATATTTAAATTAATATTTAATAACAGTTATATATCATATTTCCCATATTAACTTCCTAATTTAATCTATTCAAGTTATGAATAAATCGCGTATGGTAAAAATACTCTATTACAAATTTCAATTTCTTAGCAATTCTTTCTAGGTGTTTACCAGAATTATTGAACCATATCTGCCCTAAAATTTAACAGTGAGTAAGTAAGGCACTATAACTTCTCAGGATAAGTAAAACTTTTTGACATTGAAAACATTTATAGTCCTACGGACAACGACCATGGGAATTCATGAAACATGTAAGTGCAAAACTTTCAAATTGGCTTATGTGTGATGAGTCCGACGGAGGCAATTTATTAAATGCCGCATTTTTGAATTCTTGAAGGTGCCGTTTTTTATGTTAATCGACTGTTTTTATGATAAAATACGTGGAAAATTATTTGTCCGACACAACTCCCAAAATATTAAAACGACTAAGTTTTGTTTCTTGAGACATGCAAGCTTTATTTTATATTTTTACAGAATTGTTTAATTAATATGTGTAAAATACTGTGATCAACTTGTTCAAATGCCGGCGCCAGACATATGCTCACAGAAGTGATCACTTCTTTGAAGACTTTGATCACACGTTTGGACACATATGGTTATACCTACCTGCCAGATATGCTTTCAAACACTTCATCACTCCTTTGAGACCATATGTCTGGTTCTCCTTGCATCAACTCTATAAACTCGAAAACGCTCTCCTTACTCTATTCCATCATTAGTTCGTTTGGTTTTTTACATTTATATTATATTATCTCTTACACAACAGCTCTCTGCGGCGACGTTAGCGTAACTGAGCCTCGCGCATGTGTGGCAGGTACACAAACATTTTTTTATAATTCACGTTCACAAAGTTTCTATTTCGATACTAAAAACAGTATCGAAATAGATTCATTGTAACACTGTTTTTGGTAACTTTTTGTTGTACACAATTGGTTGCACTGCACTGATTGTCAACGAAAGAGTTCAGGTAGTAAATCAAAAAGTATGTTGTACTAAATTATTAACTACATTATCAGCGTTATTTGCTAAATTCGGAATATTTTATACAAATTTGACAAACATTCAAATTTAAAATCATTAAAACTGACAAGTGTCAAAAGTGTCAAGATTGCCAACATAAATAAATATTTCGAAAAACTCTCATTTTATATATTTTTTATACTTTTAAAAGTTCATTATAAAAAATAGTATGTAACACTCGAGTTACAATGACGGTTTGTAGTACTCGTTCTTTGCGAAACTCACCGCTTCGCGGTTCGTTTCACAAACTGAACTCGTACTACGAAACCTCTGTCATTGTAACACTTGTATTACAATATACTATAACTTGATTCCTTTGATGTGCGCTAAAAAACCGACTCGGAACGGTAAAGCGCACTTAATGGATCAAATATGTGACAATGGTAAATCTCCGTGCCACACATGTGAAAACTTATTTGATCCCTTCTGTGAGCACATGTCTGCGCTGGCATAAAAAAATCATACTGCCTATGTGTAGGTAGTCCACCACCCCCAAAATATCAAAATGGCGATGTTTTGTTTCTTGATATATGCATTTGATCTTTTGGGGGTGGTGGACTCCACGAACGCAGCATGATTTTATATAATTTTTGTCATATTTTATTGTAAAAAAAACGATTTACATAAAAAAACGGGTGTGGCAGTCAGTGGGACTGCCGGCAGAAGTTATACTTCTATGCACGCGCCCGGATTCATAAATTTGTAGCAAAATCATTATATGATATTCGTGTTCAGCGACCTCAAAAACCTCCTAGTACCGAGTGCACACTCATTTTGTATCGAATTTGCATAAAATTCCTGGAGACGACTTAAGTCTTAAGCACCAGGTGTTTTGGACACCATCGCCATTACCATATTCGTAATCAGCGACTGATTTTGTACAGAATGTACATAAAACCCCAGGAGACGAGGTGAATACCCTAGGCACCAAGTGCCGCGGAGACTTTCGACATCATGATATTCGAGTACATAAATTGAAATCATTTGGAATACTTACCGAGTTGTAATTGTTCTATCTATTGTCTGTTCGGAATGCACTTTTCGACTATTTTTAAAAACTGTTTATGTAGCCAACAACCTCAAAAGCATAGTGCAGGATATAATGCAACCCTGTGACGGTACTATGGACTACAATACAATACTCATTACTGAATATTATTATTAATATCAATAATATAAAATACTAAACTTTATATGTACCTATACTTACGTGACAGAATTATAAAATAATCTGTCAAACACAATGTTATACGTCATTATAATATTCAAAACATTAGCTCAGACTGATTTTTGTATATCTATCTCTTTTCAATGTACTGTATGTTTAAACGATCTTCAAAGGACTTATAGTTATGACTTAACATGTGGTAAATATTTCATCTTTGTTTTTACCGACCAATATACCTTATATGTGTTTCAGTCTCTCTCTTACTCACACCATTACATATGTAATGATTTTTCCTATTTAACCCCACACAAACTTTTCCCGCCGAGTGCACGAATAGAAGTATAACTTCAAAAAATGTATAGTTGATTCAAGTAGAAGTGTCATCAAGTAGTCTCTGGAAAATTCAAATTTGTAGTGGCAGCACCCACGTTTAGTGAAATTTGAATCGCAATATTAGCCAGCTTGTGATCAGATTGCTACATATGCTCAATATAACTATAAACATTTTGACACATCGCGATGACATACAATTCCCAAACTAAAGTTCTGTTTCCATTGAATCTAGTAATAAAGTTAAAGATGATCTCACACGTACCCAGCCCACTTGATGACACTTCTATTTGAATCAACTATACATGTACACT